>CM077258.1:6260000-6882500 GCA_039654775.1 Spinibarbus caldwelli
ACAAGGTGCTTTGTACACCTTTGTTTCTGAAGGGCGATGTTGACGTGTTCGGGGAGTCAGATAAAGGGTATTTCTCACCAACTCCTTCCTGTTTTTCTGAACGAGGCCTTTGTTTGGCCGCGGGAGTCCTGCTCCTCAGTTCTCAGGGGAATGATGAACCACTGCATTCGTGCCTGAGAGAGGCACGGAGCAGATCTGTGTTATCAGAGACCTCTTCAACTCACTCTCTTGTTGTCTGTCTCTCCGTCAGCAGGCTTTGGGTCTTGGCCGGGTCATGGCCGCTCATATTAGGAGGAGTATAATGAAAACTAATTATTATTACGTGTCAGTGACATTAGTCTATAGTGCATTCAGAAAGTATTCAGACCCCCTTCATTTTTTTCAATTTTGTTATGTTGCAGCCTGATACAATTATTTAAATTATTTTTTTCTCATTAATCTACACTCCGTACCTCGTAATGACAAAATGAAAACAGAATTTTAGAAATGTCTGTAAATTTATTAAAAACAAAAAACTGAAATTGTATAATTTGTGCTGACATTTCAAACACTTAAGAGACTGAATCCACTTTTTTGTTAAACAAATGAATAAAGGCATTATTTAACAATATTGTAACAATAATTACAAAATTATTGCTGAATGTAAAATGGGATAACTATGTTTTTTGCACAGTTTTATTCAGCGAGGACACATTAAATTGATCAAAAATTGTAGTATAATCATTTATAATGTTACAAAAATTTTTATTTTTGTTTAAACTTACTATTCATCAAATAATCCTGAAAAAAAAAATCACGGTTTCGCAAAAATATTAAGCAACACAGCTGCAACATTGATAATAATAATAATAAAAAAATGTTTCAAGACAGCAAATCAGCATATTAGAATGATTTCTGAAGGATCATGTGACACTGAAGACTGGAGTAATGATGCTGAATATTCAGCTTTGCATCACAGGAATAAATTACATTTCAAAATATATTAAAATAGAAAATGGTTATTTTAAATTGTAATAATATTTCGCAATATTACTGATTTTACTGCGCTTATGATCAAATAAATGCATGAGCATAAGAGACTTCTTTCAAAAGCATCACAGTATTGAATGGTACAACAGATACTTTTTATTTAAATATATTGCAGTAAATTATGTTTTTATATAATAATTGTTTTTATATAAGAATATTGTGTAAAAGCTTTAAATCTTGGTGGTTAAAAATGCAAAGAGCAAATACTGTACTGTTTATTAATTGTGTTGTGTTGTGTTGTGTGTGTGTGTGTGTGTGTGTGTGTGTGTGTGTGTGTGTGTGTGTGTGTGTACCTGGCATTCCCTATGTTATGGGGACCAAATTGTTTTTGGACATTGTTTTTGGTCCATGAGGAAACAAGCTGATAAATCATACAGAATTTTTTTTTTTTTTTTTTTTAATGTAAAATAGCAGAACATTTTGTGTGAGGGGTAGGTTTAGGGTAAGGGGATAAAAAAAATACAGTTTGTATTGTTTAAAAACCATTACATCAATGGAATGTCTCCATAAAACATGGAAACCAGTGTGTGTGTGTGTGTGTGTGTGTGTGTGTGTGTGAGAGTTTTATTGAGACTCAAAGGCCTTGCCATGAAGTCAAAGGTGTCTCATACTAAAGCTCATTGTGGCTTATAGAGGAAAGAATTGCTGTGCCTGTTGAGGAAACAATGCATGAAAAGAAGGAAAATCCTCAAGAAAAGCTCCTGAATGGGTCTCTAAAAATAAGCTTCGGCAGGAAGGTGAGCTACTGACTTTTTTGACCATAAAAACCTAGATGGAAATTACTTGGAAATGGATGGAAATGACCAAATGTACACATTTAGACTAATTATGTCAGAGAATTTAGTTTTAGAATCTAAGATTTGTATGTTCATCAAGGCAGCATTTATTTGATTAAAAATACAGTAAAACTGGAATATTTTGAAATATTATTACAATATAAAATAACTGTTTTCTATTTGTTTTAAAATGAAATTTATTCTTGTGATGCGAAGCTGAATTTTCAGCATCATTACTCCAGTCTTCAGTGTCACATGATCCTTCAGAAATCATTCTAATATGCTGATTTGATGATCAAGAAACGTTTCTAATTACTATCAATTTTGAAAACAGTTGGATTAATTGTGGAAGAAGTATTTTTGAACTCTGTGTACACTTTGTTATGTTTGTTATCGAACGACCACAAAACTGCAGTTTAGTTCATTCAGAAATGTGTCAATAAAGGAATTTTGTTTCAGTGATGTGAAGTTTACCACAGGGAAGATATCTGATTAACCTGCTGCGGTGACGGAAGCAAGACATTCCTCTTTTCCCGTCCTGTCCTGCGGTGACGTGTGTCAGTTGATAAATTCCAGCCGTTTTTGAATCCTGTCCCAGAGGCAGACACAACAACAACAGGAAGTAAGCCCATTTTCACAGGTGTCAGGAAACACAGGAAATAAACAAGTGGGATGCTGGGAAACAGCCTCATATGAGAACTCGGCGAGGTGAGGGATCTGACGGTTATTAATAGTCCGCGGTGGGTATTTTCAGAGCTCGTGTTGAAGAGCATCTGTTGTACTGCTCAGGATGAGGACGGGGTGTTTTCATTCAGAAACTTCTGGAAAGGAGGTTAGATCTGGATGAACATGAAATAAGTTTTCAAAGTTTGTATTTATTTTTAAGGGTGTAAAATATTTTAACCAAGCATTTGGTTTTATATTAGTTCAAATATGTCTAATTGTTTTAAGCAGAAGGCCTACTTATTTGGGGCTAGTTTTCACTCTGTATAGTTGTCACATGTTCTGTATTTCAGTAACTATGTTATTATTCTCAATAATTATACTCAAATTATACTCAAATCTATATATATATATATATATATATATATAAATATATATATGTATGTATATACATGTATATACGTGTGTGTGTGTGTGTGTGTGTGTTTGTGTGTGTAATTTCCTCCTGGACAATAACAGTGGTAATTTTCAGTATATTTTCAGTATACACACATATAAAGATACTGGCTTTCCAAAAAAAAAAAAAAAATTAAAAATAAAAAAAAACATTCTCTTAAGTATAAAGTACATTGTCTCTCCTATATCTTGAGGAAAACAGATCTCAGTTAACTTAAATATTAAAAATAGAACATTAGTTCTCAATCATTTTCACACTTTTTAAATGTTTTAAACAGAATTTTTAATAAAAATAATAAAAACTTGACTAAATAAAAAATGGCAAAACAACAACAAGAGACTGTTTTTTTCTCATAGAATTACATTGTTTTAATTTAAATCTCATACATAAAGTAGTAAGAATTCATATTATCTCTTTCAAGAGGGTTTTAAAGCAAAGATTCACAGAGAATAATTTACACACAGATTATAAGGATATACAGTCCATAATTTATAATAATCTCCTTGGCCTTAATATACCACATCACATTAATATACCACACACATGAAAAACATCACTGTTTAGCATTACAGATGTCATATCAGTGAACTTTGACGCTAATGCTGATCAGAATTGGAATTGAGTCTGATATATAATCTTAGAATATGCATCTCATTAAATATGATTTAATTGCAAAACATTCATAATGAAAAAGTGTTTGTGTGTGTTCATTCAGTTTAACCACAGTTTTGACATCTCATTTTCAGCATAATGAGCCCCAGCGGGAACGTTATTATTGGGATATCAAACTCTGCTGGATATTTGCATGTTTATTTGTGTGCATGTGAATGCATGTAGACATGCTTTGGAATAAACTGGCATAACTGGCATACACATCTGTAAAATATACAGAATAAAACGCATATCTTTTTCTTGGACCCTTTTAAACATATTAAAATATATCCGTTTGGTCCTTCAATTTATTATGCTACATGTACACTGACTAAACTGAAGATGGAGAGTTGCTGTCAGCGAGGGGTGAGAAAATTGCGAGCGGAAGACCGATTGCTGCTGGTTTCAGTGTTGCCGTCGCCTGAGCCCACTTCATTACCTGTCATACAATAATAATAAAAAAATGTATTAATTAATTAAATATTCTGCATAATGTCACTGTATATCAAAGGACACGTTTTAAATATATTTTTCATTTTTTTAAATTCAGAAATAAATTCTTTTGTAATAAACAGTAAACTCACCTTCACTTGAATGAGATTTCAGCATGGCCATTTTAGCCAAGAATTTAAAGGAGAGGCAAGCGCCCGTTTCCCTGTCACACAATCCACCTGCTTTACAGTTGCATGTTTTCCGACATTCCATGCCATATGTTCCGTACATGCAGTCTGAAAAGAGAAAACACAAACATGTTACAGCTGATTTAACCATTACAGGATCTGTACCACAACTTAAACACTTGTCATTAACAAAGACTCTTTTTGAGGATATTTGCTCATTGCTGATCCAGTGTTTGTGTAAAAAGGATCAGAAGGCTCACTTACATCTAAGACTCGGGGTAAGACTGAGTGTGAGTAATTGGTGTGGAAGGAGTGTGTTTCACCAATACAAAGCAATGAGTGTTCTTTCACCAACTCACGTTGTTCTTACATAATACTTTAAGTAATAATTTAGGGGCCCTTGAAGGACTCCACAGAAAAGAGACTTGGAGGCGAGTTTTCTTTACCGAACTGTTCTTTAACCTGTAATCACCTCAAAACCTTCAGCTAATCCTGAGGATTTCGATAAATATTTAAATATTCTCCAAAAAAGTAGAATTAATCTGCCTTGAACAGGTGTAATGAAGCTGTGTGACACATCAGCTAGTAAAAAAATTTGAAATCACACAATAGGAAAAAGTCAAGCAATTTGTCAGGACAGTCTTTAACATATATACAGAGACTACATATATAAAAGAAATGTATAATATATATATATATATATATATATATATATATATATATATATATATATATATATATATATATATATATATTACATTTTTTCTTTCACATCTCTTTTGACTATAAGGGCATCATAAATATAAAATCTTTATTTTGTTGTATTTTTTTGCACACACATTCTCTTTTACGCAACTCGTTTTGAACTCCATTTTTATGGTTTTATGGTTATGTTTTTTTTGTTTTTTAATTTATGAAGACTGCATTGATGATAGGAGACAATGTTAAAGGTTTGATTTTCAAGATACATAGATCCATGTCTTATTAAACTTTGGTGGAAAGCTATACTTTTTATTTCATATTTTATATATTAAATATTATATTATTTTTTTCAAAGATATATTATTTTTATATTAAGATTAAATTAAATCCATTAATATGTTAATTTTTTGTATATTGATACATTTGAAACATTAAACATTAATATATTAATATATTTTAAATCCTCATTAGACATAATTATGGCCTAATATATATATATATATATATATATATATATATATATATATATATATATATATATATATATATATATATATATATAAGAAAAAATATATAAAGAAATAAAGAAATTCGTCTCTTTGGTAAGGAAGTAAAGAAAGAAAGTAATTAAATGTTTTTTCTATGTCATATTTTTTTAGTTAATTTAAGTATTTTAAGTTCTCTTTTGCTTTGAAAGTCGCAGTTTATAATTAAGACATAACTGATTGCAAAATCAATGAATCCGTTGAATATATGTCAGTTCTCCCCCACGATCCCATCTGCCTGAGCAGGTGCACATATCAGCCCGTACCTTTGCAGATGCCATATTCATCTCCATAATCATCCTCATCCTTGTAGAAGTCGCAGAAGAGTCCCGGTCCGCACTTGACGCCGTGCATCCCGGACACGGTGCGGTAGCAGTGCTCTCCCCGTCCCGCGGCGCAGAGCTGGCAGCATCCGCAGTCGTCCTGCACCGTGCGCCTGCAGCGCTGCGTCGAGCCGCACAGCGCGGGGTTGCATTTGTCCGGGCAGCTGACGGCGTATTTACCCGCGGGACCCCACGCGTCAGCGTCTCCGAGGACCATCAGCAGCAACACCGGGATCGCGTACAAACGCATGGCTTGAAGTGCTAGCGAACACCACGCTGGATGCTGTGCTCGGGTCTAGTGCGCTGGGGAGGAGCTGCGATAGTGAATGAAACAGCTCGGGCTGCATGGCTGTCAGCTTTAAACAAGTTTGTTTTGCACATAGTATGCCCTTGTCAGTTTCCTCAATCCGGTGTTGTTGTCTATTTGCCAGCCTCCCCCCTTCCCTGTTTAGAAATCCGGCGTGGAAGTGGAATTAGAGCCGTGCTGCCATCCAGGAATTGATGTCATCACTGAAGTCTGGAGTTGTTTGTTTGAAGGTTTTTCAAGATGACCCTCGTGACCCCCAGGGCTCCTTGTTCCTGACGTGAAGGTGCATGAAGAGATGTTTTTGGTATCATTGAAATTGTCCTCTTCTGAGACTTGATTTACAGTAAACAGTTTGGTGAAAACAGTTTGCACATAGAAATTAGTAGCAAATTTCACAAATAATTACAAAGAAAAGGCAGGTAACACTTCTTCAGTAATGTTTCATTTACAAGTAGGCTACTATGTGTGTATACACACACTACCAGTCAAAAGTTTTTGAACAGTAAGATTTTTTATGTTTTTTTAAAGAAGTCTCTTCTACTCACCAAGCCTGCATTTATTTGATCCAAAATACAACAAAAATTTTGAGTAAAAGTTTGAAATATTTTTGCTATTTAAAAATAACTGCTTTCTATTTGAATATATTTTAAAATGTAATTGATTTCAAAGCTGAATTTTTAGCATCATTATTCCAGTCCCATGATCCTTCAGAAATGATTCTGATATTCTGATTTGCTGCTCAAAAAACATTTAATACAGGTGCATCTCAATAAATTAGAATGTCATGGAAAAGTTCATTTATTTCAGTAATTCAACTCAAATTGTGAAACTCGTGTATTAAATAAATTCAATGCACACAGACTGAAGTAGTTTAAGTCTTTGGTTCTTTTAATTGTGATGATTTTGGCTCACATTTAACAAAAACCCACCAATTCACTATCTCAACAAATTAGAATATGGTGACATGCCAATCAGCTAATCAACTCAAAACACCTGCAAAGGTTTCCTGAACCTTCAAAATGGTCTCTCAGTTTGGTTCACTAGACTACACAACCATGGGGAAGACTGCTGATCTGACAGCTGTCCAGAAGACAATCATTGACACCCTTCACAAGGAGGGTAAGCCACAAACATTCATTGCCAAAGAAGCTGGCTGTTCACAGAGTGCTGTATCTAAGCATGTTAACAGAAAGTTGAGTGGAAGGAAAAAGTATGGAAGAAAAAGATGCACAACCAACCGAGAGAACCACAGCCTTATGAGGATTGTCAAGCAAAATTGATTCAAGAATTTGGGTGAACTTCACAAGGAATGGACTGAGGCTGGGGTCAAGGCATCAAGAGCCACCACACACAGACGTGTCAAGGAATTTGGCTACAATTGTCGTATTCCTCTTGTTAAGCCACTCCTGAACCACAGACAACGTCAGAGGCGTCTTACCTGGGCTAAGGAGAAGAAGAACTGGACTGTTGCCCAGTGGTCCAAAGTCCTCTTTTCAGATGAGAGCAAGTTTTGTATTTCATTTGGAAACCAAGGTCCTAGAGTCTGGAGGAAGGGTGGAGAAGCTCATAGCCCAAGTTGCTTGAAGTCCAGTGTTAAGTTTCCACAGTCTGTGATGATTTGGGGTGCAATGTCATCTGCTGGTGTTGGTCCATTGTGTTTTTTGAAAACCAAAGTCACTGCACCCGTTTACCAAGAAATTTTGGAGCACTTCTTGCTTCCTTCTGCTGACCAGCTTTTTAAAGATGCTGATTTCATTTTCCAGCAGGATTTGGCACCTGCCCACACTGCCAAAAGCACCAAAAGTTGGTTAAATGATCATGGTGTTGGTGTGCTTGACTGGCCAGCAAACTCACCAGACCTGAACCTCATAGAGAATCTATGGGGTATTGTCAAGAGGAAAATGAGAAACAAGAGACCAAAAAATGCAGATGAGCTGAAGGCCACTGTCAAAGAAACCTGGGCTTCCATACCACCTCAGCAGTGCCACAAACCGATCACCTCAATGCCACGCCGAATTGAGGCAGTAATTAAAGCAAAATGAGCCCCTACCAAGTATTGAGTACATATACAGTAAATGAACATACTTTCCAGAAGGCCAACAATTCACTAAATATGTTTTTTTTTTTTTTATTATTATTGGTCTTATGCAGTATTCTAATTTGTTGAGATAGTGAATTGGTGGGTTTTTGTTAAATGTGAGCCAAAATCATCACAATTAAAAGAACCAAAGGCTTAAACTACTTCAGTCTGTGTGCACTGAATTTATTTAATACACGAGTTTCACAATTTGAGTTGAATTACTGAAATAAATGAACTTTTCCATGACATTCTAATTTATTGAGATGCACCTGTATTATGTTGAAAACAGCTAAGTAGATTTTTTTTAGGTTTCTTTGATGAATAGAAAGACTTACTCTTTTGTAAGAGTATAAAAGTCTTTATCATCTAAAGCATCCTTGCTAAATAAAAGTATTAATTTCTATAATTTCTAGGCTTGGTGAGCAGAAGAGAATTCTTTAAAAAAAAAAAAAAAAAACTTTAAAAATCTTTATGTTCAAAAACTTTTGACTGGTATATATACCAGACTGTGTATATACTTGGTATATATACCAAGACTGTAACTGTCAACCAAGTTACAGTCTTGGTGTTTATAGCTAGGAGAAAATTTTTTTTTTGGGGGGAAGTCGTGGCCTAATGGTTAGGGAGTTAGGCTTGTAACCTGAAGGTTGCCGGTTCGATTCTCACACCGGCAGGAATTGAAGGTGGGGATTGTGAATGAACAGCACTCTCTCTCCCTTCGATACCATGACTGAGGTGCCCTTGAGCAAGGCGTCGAACCCCTAATTGCTCCCCGGCCGCTGGAGCAATGGCTGCCCACTGCTCTGGGTGTGTGTTCACAGTGTGTGTGTGCATTTGTTCACTATTCACTGCTGTGTGTGTGCGCACTTGGATGGGTTAAATGCAGAGCACCAATTTCGAGTATGGGTCACCATACTTGACAATACGTCACGACTTTCACTTTTTTTCATATGTGCAATATATGCACAACAAACAGCAAAATTCATTATATCATTATAACTTTTATTTATTTCTAATTTTATATATGTTTTAATAACAAGAAGAGTGTCTTACATTAATGGATTCATACAATGTAAATATAATATGTCCAAGCTTCAACTGTAATTCTTTTAATGTTACCTGAACAATGTAAAGAAGAGGCCCATGAAAATATTTTAATACTTTTTTGAAAGTCTGACCCATTTTAGCTGATGGGGTTGACAAAATGGGCTGAACTTCATAAAATAATCTGGTTCTCTGCAATATTTTTCTTAATCTGAAATCAAGACACCATTTATGATGCTTTCAGAAATGTAAGTGTTATTAAAACATTGACCTGATTGAAAATGTCGTCTTGAAATACTCTACTTTTATGACATTTTATTAAGTTTACAAATAAGGCTGAATATTAATGAGACATCTGTATAATATATATCTTGAAAGTCAAACTCTTTGAATACACTTTCTTGTCTCCAAGAACAAGAGCATCACTCTCTCAGGAGCTGCATGCAGAATATCCATCACTAGATAGCGCTGTTGCATTAAACAACGGCAGGAGAGTGATGTGAAAGTTTTGACTGGTTGTTAAGGGCATTCCTCACGTAAAGTAATTTTGTCTCGTTAGAAGACTTGTAATAGAGCACAGTCGTATATTTGACTTTTTTTGATACTCTTATGGTGCTTTTTTGCCTTTAACCACCTCCATCCTGACGCTCCTCAGACTCCAGTCCAGTAGTCGGCAGAAACGCACCATACGTTGGTTTGCCAAACGCCAGTCGCCAGAACAAGTGGTGCTGTCTTCTTAAAGCATTGGTTGTATGCTTTAAACTCATTTTTCTGGAGTTTCATATCTTTGCTCGTTGCCTTGAACTTGAAGCTTTGCCGTCGTGCGTAGCTTTAAATGGTGTAGATCGCTTCTCATATATAAATCATACTAACGTTATCAATGATTTCAATTTCCTTTAGCTGCAATTTATATATAAACGCTTTCCGCTGGAAAATATTCATCTTGTTAATTTATTTAAAACAGGATCTCGTATTCAATCACAATGCTGAATCGAATCTTGAAGGTTTTTTTCCCCTCCACACACACACACACACACACACACACACACACACACACACACACACACAGGTCAGCTATCCTTGTAGGAGTCTCCTTAGGCGTAATGGTTTTTATACTGTACAAACCGTATTTTCTATCGCCCTACACCTAAATCTGCCCCTTACAGAACTGTGCATTTTTACTTTCTCAAAAAAACTCATTCTGTATGATTTATAAGCTTTTGTACCCATGGGGACCTCAGTTTAGGTCCCCACCATGACACGAGTCCCCATGAGTCTGTGTGTATTCAGGTTTAAGTCCCCACCGGGATATATAAACCTGTACACACACACACATGTGTGTGTATTTGACATTATTAATACTGCCTTTTTCCATTTTTCTGTTTATCCTTCTGTTTCATTCTCACAGTTTCCCTTTAGATAAAAGTGGAAGCCAACTTTCTTTTTTTCTTGCTTATGAATTCTGTCCACTTTGAAGATAACTGTTTCTTTACAACCAGTCTGGGCCAAGTGCGCTTTTCTGCAACTGCTGTTCCCACCATCTTTTTCTTCCTTGTCTACTTGCAGAGGCGATCACAACACACCAGGCCGATGAGAGGGGATGTTGTATTGAGAAACACTAAAGCTGTGGAGGAGATTGTGAGGGTTGTTGTGGATCCTGAAGTGCATGGAAGCGGTGGGGCCTCAGAGATTCATCCCAGTGGACAATATAGCATTTCATATAGCCATGAACCCTGTCAAACCTCTGTGTCATCATACACAGTTTGTCATTCCATGGATCGCACATGACAAGGGCGAGCTCACGGCTTACAGGAAACAGCTAAAACTGCAGAGCACCACGATTAGAAGGTTGAAGAAGAAAGTGACTTCATTGTACTCCATTTCAGAATTAAGACAAGAGAGAAGACTTTCATTTTACTTAATTGTAATAAAAAAAATTAAAAAAAACTTTTTTGAAATAAGTTCTGTGGCTCAGTATGCTTCTGTTGGAGGTTTTTGCAGTTAAGCAAAATTAATGTAATGGAACTCCAAATGACAAAAACACAATAAAAGTATTAAAGTACTGGTGTATATGAATCATGCACTATATAACAACCCTGCTCAAGAACGGTTAATATTATTAACCAAAATTAATACCATAAAAATTAATAAAAAAAAATAAAATGTAATTCAAAATATTAAAGCATTTGTTCAGAAATCAGATTGACTTAATTTGTTTGGAATTTTGTCCTTAAACATAAAATTATTTATTAAAATTACAATTATCAAAATTGTAAAATAGGTTGAAAAAAGTGTTTTGTCAGAGGAAATGGAAGTATTTGTGACCCTGGACCACAAAACCAGTCATAACAGGTATATTTGTAGCAATAGCCAACTATACATTGTATGGTACATTGATTTATCTTTTATGCCAAAAATCATTAGGATATTAAATAAGATCATGTTCCATGAAGATAATTTGTAAATTTCCTGCTGTAAACATATCAAAACTTAATTTTTGATTAGTAATATGCATTGCTAAGAATTTCATTTGGGCAACTTAAAAGGTGATTTTCTTATTTTATTTATTTATTTATTTGCACCCTCAGATTCCAGATTTTCAAATAGTTGTATCTCAGTCAAATATTGTCCTATCCTAACAAACCATACATCAATAGAAAGCTTATTTATTCAGTTTTAAAAAACTGACTGGTTTTGTGGTCCAGGGTCACATTTTATGTCACTATTTTCGACTTTAAAAAGGCCTCAGCATATTTATTTATTTATTGTTTATAATTCTATTTTTTGTGATAACTCGGGTCGCAATGTGCAAAGCAAAAATCTCAAAGAAATGCAAAAGCGTTTTAAAACAACATGAATATCTCAAATAAAAGTGAAAAAGTTTATAGTAATATTTTTATATTTTAATGATACAATGCTACCAGATAAATAATAATGAACTAAATTTGTGCATATTAAATACAGTAATGGTAAATAACATCTAATAAACAAAAGCTAGACATAACGGACCCACATGATATAAACGTCATGACGTCATGACACTACGCCGTATGCGTAAAATCCACCGCTGCACGCGCATTCCCGAAAACGAGCGCCGCTATCTTTCATGGCAACAGCTTGCGGAGCGGCAACCTACCCCACTCTAAACACCCTCAGCGCGAGATTAACCGGCATTTCGTCCTCGCATTGCGTAACTCCTCTTTACCGGGTGCCGTTTAGTTATATTTAATTCAAAAGTGTGTATTTGTGAAGGTAAATACAGGATATGGTTGATAATAAAGCGCAGGATTCCCGTCCTCTCTGGTAGGCAGCAGGTTTAAAGAGCCTTGCGGGGGGCAGTGGATTGATCTGCTGGGCGTGAATGACACAAGCAAGAGAGGAGATCGGATCGTTTGGTAAGCATTATATACACTGTCTTTTTATGTTTCATTCGACAGTATCCGATCTGATGAAGTCGTATCTGTCGTAATTGATGTGGTTTAATAGTTCGTTAAACAGCTGAGCTCGTCATGTGTCAGCTATTTTTGTATCTATCACTGTTGCTTTGAGTCCCATCTGATGCAACGATGTAAGTCTTTCCCAAGCGATGGTTCATGCATGTTGCTGTGGTAACTCATCTAATTGTGGTTACATTTTGCTTAATGTGCTTTATTTTGGCGTAGATCGGGGTTTAGATGCATGGTGGGTTGTTTGACAGATCATATCTGATGCTTTCTGGTCCACCATGCTGAACAAATAGCAGTTTCTTGGGGGTGATGTGGTGTAGTGGTTCTAGATGGTATAGGTTCAACCCTGTTGAAAAGACCATAGATGCTGGGATGCTGGTGTGTGTACTGTTTTTAACCCTGTTGGTCAGCCAGCTTCATTAGATGGACCATACTGGTTAAACAGAATGTTTTCTGCTGGTTATACTGGTTAACCAGCTAGACAAGCACCAAACCATGGAAATTCATGCAGGCCTAAGTTGGTTTTTCAGCAGAGAACAGGTGACCCATGAACTATCACCATTGTTTCTTCGAGCAAGGCATTTAAAGGGACAGCTCTCCCCAAAATAAAATGCTGTTATCGTTTATTCACCCTAATATCGTTTCAAACCTGCAACAACACACATATTCGAACTTAAATATATCAAAATGTGCTGCCTCAGGTTTGATGCCAGTGAAGTCAAATATCATTGGTTCTTGCATGTCTTTGTAAAATCAAACATGCTGCAATTTTTGAATGTGTGTAAGCTAGGGTGACCATACTTCCTCTTGTGTTTCCACTTGATTTCTAAACTGCCTAAATTGTCCAGGTTTCGTCTTTTTTCGTATTGTTTTCATACTTGCTGAAAGTCATGACTGAAAAGAAGTTGGACCAATAGAACGCAGGGTTTATACATAATCGACCAATCGTAGCATGCGAAAAGGTGGGACCTACAGAGAACAGTCAAACCAATGTAAATTTTAGACATTTTAAGCAATTTAGAAACCCCGGGCAGGACATGTCCATGAAAAAGAGGACGTATGGTCACCCTACATAAGTGTAAATTAAATTTCAGAGCCACGATGGAAATTTTCAGTACATAAAATAAAAACGTTGTCCTGTTTCCAAACAAAACAACCATATGGTAGATTTGGAATATAGTTTACAATTCATATGGATTAGTTTTATGCTCTCTTTTTTGTCATTTTTGATCTTGACCACTTCAGTCCTCATTGACATTCATTATATTGGCTTTTGCAAAATATTAGTTTGCATGTCACTGAAGAAAGCAAAAAAGTTATAAAGGTTTGGAATGACGTGGAGGCGAGTATACGATGACAGAACTTTAACATCAGGTTTCTCTAGAAGTGTACTGACAGTCACTTTGGCTAAAAGGAATGATTATTTAGGTTTAATAAAATAATTCTTTAGTTTCTCAATTCTGTGAGAGGAGAACTTCATCTTAGTGCGTGTTGCATGACAGTATGGTGCATTTCATAATCGGAGTCTTTATTGTTTACTTCGAGGTCCAAACAAGTTGATCCAGAGCTCATAACGGGAGCCAGACACTTCTGATATGAAAAAATGAAACCTTTAATGTTTATACAGTGTTCAGGAGACATTTTGCACTCGTATTCAACACAAGCCTCAAAACTCAGCTTCATAGTTGTGCATTGAATCCTTGGTGTGCCCTATGTGTTGATGGCCTCTGTCTGAAATGTGATCAGACTGGACGGAAGTTTTAGTTGTCGCAGTTGCCCTGGATCAGTCAAGTGTTCAGACTATCATCCCCCCCAGACCATTCTGACTGGCTGAATTGAATCCACTTCAGTCTCACTTCAACAGAAGGTCAACACAGAGATAGCACTTGGCAATGGAAAATCTTGGCTGGGCAGCTTTATGTTTGTCTGATTGATTCAAGCTCAGTCCTTCACCTCTGTGACTGGGAATGACCCTGTGGTTCCATATGTGCTCTCTGTTTTCGGTTAACATCGTTCTGCATTCCGTCATTTGACTGTGGGCTCATTTGCATCAAGGTTTCCAAGAAATGCTTGAAAACATTTCAGTAATTATTACTATTAAGACAAAAGAAACAGAAGATTGATATTTTATTATAATCCCAATTTTTAATGCTTCATTGTTGTTATGCAGCACTCTTTTGAACTCTGTAAAAAGATTAAAAGACAGTATGCTTGTGTTGTAATTTAAGAAAGTATTTCCATAAAAATATGTAGCATACTTTTTTTTTTTTTTTTTTTTTTTTTTTTTTTTTTTTTTTTAATCATGCTTTGGTCAGATGTGATTATTTACACAAAGACATTAACAGGATGCTAAAATTAGTAAGGCATTGAGAGTTGGCTTGCACGGTGTCATTTTTAATATTTAATTGTGATATTTTTAATGGTTAATGTGGATATTTTTAGCCCTCTTTTGAATTTTTTTATTCAGTCATACTGATGCCTGTAATTTTATCAAACTGGATTGAATGTTTTAAAGTTAAACAAACATAACAGCACATACAAACAATAAAATCTATTGCTAGTGCTTATAGATGTGTGTGCTGTTGTTTTCCCACCAAAATGGCGTCACTTCCTGGAGCATAATGTTATTAAGCATAAAGGGATTTCACAAAAGTCTAACAGGATGGGCAGTGATTCGTTTTGATTAGAAATCTTGTCAAAATAAATGTTTTATTAAATTTTTCACAAAATGTTGTGTTTTTCCCCTATCCACAGGGCTGTGCGATATATCGAACGCGATGATCATGCGCATCTCGTCAGTAAAGCCGGTTCCGTGATTAGCAGTAAATCTCCATCACCTGTTTTCAAATGGAGCGGTATTTAATACACAGAGCTGTAGATCACTGACAAGCTACACAATATCGGGTTCATAATCAAAGGCGATTCATCTGCGATGATGAACACGATATTGCGTAGCTTGTCAGTGATCTACAGCTCTGTGTATTAAATGGCGCTCCATCTGAAAACAGGTGATAGAGATTTACTGCTAATCACTGAACCGGCTTTACTGACGAGATGCGCATGATCATCGCGTTCGATATATCGCACAGCCCTAATCCACAGTAATTACATGTTATTGCCATATACACCACCATTTAAAAGTTTGGGTTTAGTAGTATTTATTTATTATTTATTTTTTTAATGAAAATAAATTACTGCTTTTTTTTCCCAGCAAGAATGCATTTAATGGATCATAAGTGACAGTAAAGACAATTATAATATTAAAAAATATTTCTGTTTCCAACAAATGCTCTTTTGTTGGGCTTTCTAGTCATCAAAGAGTCCTGAATATAATGTGTCTTTGATTCCACAAAAATATTAAGCATCACAACTGTTTTTAACATTGATAATAATAAGAAATATTTCAGCAAATCGGCATATTCGAATGATTTCTGAAGGATCATGTGACACTAAAGAGTAATGATGCTGAAAATTCAGCTTTGCCAAAGTAAGAATAAATTACAATTTAAAAATATATTATTAATAGAAAACCGATATTTTAAAGTGTTATAATATTTCACAATATTTCACAAAATTTAATATTATATCCAACACATCTGAACTTTTTGGTGGGAATAACCCAGCTGTTATTCTGTCCTCTAGTTTAATTTGAAAAGCACACCCAACAGCTATCAGATCAACACTAGTTTAAAACTGTATGTTCTCTGATCTGTTTTTATACGTGCTCTAAAATTACTGTTTGGGTGCATAACTACCTCTTTCTCATTATTATTAGTAACGTAACTGAAGATTGTCTATATTTACACCCAGCGGATTGTACTCACGCCAATATGTCTGTTGTAAAGTGGTAAACACCTCAGAGTATAAACTCAGCGTCTCTTTACACAGTCCGTCACATTAAGGACTTGTTATTGTCATGGTTTTTGTAGGATTAGTCAGAGTTCCTGGGGAATGTGACACTCGGTCCCACACCACCTCCCACATAACTGTGAAGCAGTTTTGAGAAGCATCCTTTTTATTTTTATACATAGTGAAACCGTAGAGGCTGTCGGGTGTAATAAATTCTGGGGTGTAAGACTCAGGGCAGACTTGGAAGTGCTGGGTCATGTTGCTCATGGACACTGACCAACGGGAGGTGGTGGTAACTTGCTCGAAGTGACGAGAAGGCCACCGGGTTCACTGACGTGAGAGAAACTGAGGCAGGCGACTACGTTGCTCAATTCCCAGGCTGATGGTGTCTGGTTTTAGTCCTGGATTTCCATTTTAGATCATACTGCTGTGCAAGTGTTGGATTCATCTTGTCAGTCATTACTGATTAAACGGCTACTGATTTCCAGATATAATCAAGGAAGGTTTCATATTCATATGTTAGCTAATCATATTTCCCGAGACTGAAATATAATATCATGAGGTCATGAGGATGTCTCTCATCCTAACCACTGGAGTTTCCTTATTTCCTCTTTTTATACTCAAAAATAGAAATAACCCCTCTTTAGAACATTGGAAAAGTTGTGAATGTTAATATACAGTTTAATCAAAACTAAATCAGTAATATTGTGAAATATTATTACAATTTAAAATAACTGTTTTCTATTTTAATATATTTTAAAATTTATTTATTCTTGTGATGGCAAAGCAGAATTTTCAGCATTCATTAATCTTCAGTGTAGGTTATATGACTAGACAGCTATGAAAACAAATGATTATCTGATTGACCAATCAGAATCAGGTATTTCAGAGCATAGTAATACTATTACCGTGTAAAACTTGCATTATATTTAAGGGGATAGATAGCCATAAAAAGTGAATGCTGGAATAATAAAATGTC
This sequence comes from Spinibarbus caldwelli, assembly GCA_039654775.1. Lineage (NCBI taxonomy): Eukaryota > Metazoa > Chordata > Actinopteri > Cypriniformes > Cyprinidae > Spinibarbus > Spinibarbus caldwelli. The sequence continues at coordinate 6,277,472 of CM077258.1, forward strand.
TCCGTTTTCTTTGGAGCTAACAGGTTATAGTTTGAACTAATGCATCGCATACTCAAACTGAGGTTTTTTTTAAATGTCACAGCTCTCAAAACAAGAGGAGATTTTTGTTGTTACATCTTCAGATGAAAGCTAACTGTCTCTGAGGTTGGAAAGAGACCCAGAAAGGTGAACCCTGGGTGTTGTCAGGCTGTTTTCATCTTCACATCATCTCTCATTAGGATATTTGTAGGCTAGTTACAGCCGCTGGAGTCTGTAATCAGTTTTACACCTACTAACTAGATTAGGGTGAAGTCTAAACCTTCTGATTAATGAGTCATAAAGATGTGAGACCCAGTGATTTGCTATTTATCTGTAGTGCATAACTATTGTTGTCATCAGCGTAAATAAGCTGTGCATAAGTCGATGTGTGTTCCTCATGTTTAATCAAACCATGCCTCAGGAAAATGACCTTGATTTACTTCTACATATGTTCTCTGGTACATTTCTTATATCCTGACTGGAGAAAACAAGTGCAAGCTGTCAAGAAATTTCTTTCAGAAAGACCCTGGAGGAGTGTATGTCTGTTTTTGGAGGAGAGCTGTTTGTAGTCTGTTTCTGACTGCTAGGATGTAACCACGTTCTGGATTGAGAGGGAACAAATATGACAGTAATTAAGAATGAACCATTGTAATACACATATTGGTCAAAGAATAATTTGAATATTATGGGTGACATGTCTATAGTTTCCATTGGAAATGCAAGATGCACCATAACAAACAAAACTGTGAAGATGCCAGACATAAGCTCTGTTCCAAAACCTATTGAGCTGCCTATAAACTTGACTGGATAAATGTAATGCTTCCTTATTATTTAGTAACAATGAGGCATCTTAGAGGCCTATTGTTTAAAACAGCCTCCGGAGTTCAAAGTATGTAAAGTTTTAGAATATTTATTTCTTTTTATTTTGTAGCTAGCCTGTCTTTATACATTTGGATTAGATTATCTATTTAAATTTATTTATTATATTTTTTTATTAAAATCAATTTAAATTAAATGTATTTTTAAAGGGATAGTTCACCCAAAAATGAAAATTCTGTCATTAATTACTCACCCTCATGTTGTTCCAAACCCGTAAGACCTTCGTTCATCTTTGGAACACAAATTAAGATATTTTTGATGAAATCCGAGAGCTTTCTGACCCTGCATATACAGCAAAGAAACTATGTTCAAGGCCCAGAAAGGTAGTAAGGACATCGGTAAAACAGTCCATGTGACATCAGTGGTTCAACCTTAATTGTTGTGCGTTCACAACAGTACCACAACTTATGCGTGTTCATTCCTCTGCTTGTAAACAAGGCCACAGCGTATCCAGGTTCTACATCAGAACGCTGACTCCTGCATCAGCAGCAATAAAAATGCATGCATGTTACTGTCATGAATGTGTGTCGAAGACTGACACGGAGGAGAAGAAATTGTTGAATAAAGTCATTATTTTTGTTTTCTTTGCACACAAAAAGTATTCTCTTGTAGCTTCATAAAATTACGGTTGAACCACTGATGTCATGGAAAATTTTAACGATGTTCTTACTACCTTTCTGGGCCTTGAACATGAACGAAGGTCTTACAGGTTTGGAAAGACATGAGGGTGAGTAATTAATGACAGAATTTTTTTTTATATTGGGGTGAACTATCCCTTTAATTCAACAGCTTTCACAGCCTTTCGGCTTAGAAAAGCACCATGAACTTACGTGATTTCCCCCCCCAGTAGCAAAGTGCGAAAAGATGTTCATTTCATAGGCAGAAAAGTACATTGTCAGTAGCATAGTGATGCATGAAGCAGTGGCAACTATCACACAAGTCATTTTCAAACCCAGTTGCTTTCTGTTGGACAACGTGGTGAATTCGGATGAGCGGCTTGAACATGAGCAAAACCTATTTTACCCTCACACGAAACTCCCAGTCACACAGATTCCTATTGACATGGCTGGAATTTGCCCATGACGTTTTGCAGAGCAATGGTAAATGTAACCACACCTAAGTTACATTGACGGTGTCCCATTCCATGTGGGGTTTGTACCGGAAACCTTCAAACTCGTTGAAAATCTTTGCTACTGTAGGTCTTGAGCAGTATTTTTAATTTACTCTTTCTTTTTTTCTCTCTTCCAGCTATGTGCCTCTTGCATGTGAATAATGTACAGTGATGGTGCCTTCTCAGACCCATGTGATGCTCAAGTGGCAGGAGCACCTGAACAGCTCCTGGGCGGCGGAGGACAGCGTTCAGACTGCCACACGGCACGGAGCGGCAGCTCTCTATGCAAAACTGGTCTACAATAAGGAGGTTGTGGGATTGGCCCAACCAGTGCAGGACCTAATGGGTCCACGCTTGCCTGACTTCCAGTACGAGTCCAGTGCTGAGGAGGAAAAGGAGGAATATCTGTCCGCGCTGCTCCACAGTCAGCGATGCCTTGCCCACCGCATGCTGGCGAGGACCCCCTTTGCCCTATCCCTGCACCACAGACTGGTGATCCTCCAGAGGGTGTTCTACGCCCTCCATAGCAAGTATCACGACCGATTCCGAGCACCGTTGCCTCCCAAGCCCTCATCCTCCAGTGCAGAAGGGGGCGCTCTAGAGTCAGTGTCTGAGCCTTGGTCAACAGGCAGTTCCCGTTCAAAGTCAGGCACAGATGTTCTTATTGAAATGGGAGTCCGGACTGGATTGAGTCTCCTTTTCGCCCTACTGAGGCAGAGTTGGCAGCGGGGGCGTCTTGAGAACCCACCGGACGTTGCTCTGTGCAACGAGGTACTGGCAACCGCATCTTCAGTCCTGGCCGCCCTGCCTCCTCTTTCCTTGGCCAACGAGAACAAGATCCCAACAGTGGGGCTTGACTGTCTTACACAAGTTGGAGACTTCCTAAAGAAGACGGCGGTCAGCGGGTCTGGGGCGGATCGGGCGGGTCGCAGGCTATCCCTGGAGCTCCTCCTCTCGTTAGCCTTACAAAGAGGATCCTTGCGCTTCCTTCTGGAGTGGGTGGAGGTGGCGCTGGCCGCCTCCGCTTCCTCCACCACGTCTGAAACAGTTGGAGTGGGCTACGAGCTGATCCATCAAACCCTGCAACAGATGCGCCAGCACACGGTGTGTTTCTGCGCCATGCGGTTGACCTAGCGGTCATGCTAATAGCATGAGTGAAGTAATATACAGTGATACTAATGGGCTCTAATATAGAAAGCTGTGCCTCTTTCAAATGCAGCCAGGGTATAGAGTTACGGCGCTGAGGCTAGGCTAACACTTTCCTCCATTTGTTCATCTCTCCCTCGGCACTTAAAGCAAATCGTTGTTGCTAATTGCTACTGCCAATACATTACACCCATACAGTAGTTTACCATTATTCTGTATTCCTCTCATGGAGGGCAAGAATGATTTGAACATTTCTCCTTGCTCTAAATAAGATTGTGGCTTTCATTTGACCGGGAGCTCTTGGCCGTCTTCCCAGCTCTGAAAGCTGCCTGAGCCACACCAGACCTGCCATGTGCCGTGCTCTAATTTATTCATGTCTTAATCAATGGGAAATATGTCTACTTCAAGGCTTTAGTGCTTGAAGTTCAGCAGAACTTGTTCCCTGTACTAAAGGAACTGTTTGTTTAAAGATTTTCCTACTCCTGAGTACTAAGTTAATTCATTCTCTGAAACGCTAGCTGGTTAAGTACTTTGGTAAGATGAAGCCAGAGACTATCTTCTCAGTCTTCAATCAAAACATAATAAATTAATTTCCTTTCATGCTAATGTCACCTGGGCCACTGGATAATGCTAACCAATAGACAAACAGTGATTTAGATGTTGCGTTTTAGCTAACTTTGGCATTTAGGTCACTTTCACCTCGCAAATCCTACTCTACATTTTTTCTCGATGAATCTTTTGTTTTAATCAATTACGGAAGTGACTTGGGTTGCCGTTTCACTTTGTGTTCAGATCATTTAATCGACCATCTGAATGGGTGGTGTTAGAGAACTTAAAAACATAAATGCATGCTTTTATTTTAGAATCATATTAACCAGCCATTAACAAGATGTCTTGGAAAGAGTCCATCATCTGGAACACATTGCGTCCTATTCTAAGCATTATATTTACCCTATCCATTTCTTAATGCATGCTATTGATCTGATTGTGAACGGTTTATTTGTGCATACATTTAATTTCTTTTCCAATTTGTTCTGACCTCGTAATTCTTAAAGGAATAGTTCACCCAAAAATGAAAATTTTGTCATCATTTACTCACCCTCACGATGTTCCAAAATTGTATGAGTTTCATTTTTATGTTGAAAATAAAAGAAAATATTCTGAAGAATGCTGGTAATCAAACAGTTGATGGTCCCCATTGACTTCTATAGTTTTTCTTTTCCTACTATGTAAGTCAATGGGGACCAACAGCTGTTTCGTTCTTCAAAATTCTTCAAAATATCTTTTCTTTGTGTTCAACATAAGAAAGAAACGTATACAGGTTTGGAACAACATGAGGGTGAGTAAATGATGACCAAATTTAAATTTTTGGGTGAACTGTTCCTTTAATCATTCATTCAACAACCAATTGATTAAAAACAAGCCCCCATCCAACATTTTTTTTTCTTTTTTAATAATCTTTTACTCAGCTTTCCATCATAACATGGAAGAAAGGATCTGTCTCTTCTTTCATTATATTCCGACATTTTTTTTGGCCGTGGTTAGGCACAATGAATAAAAACTTGATCACATAGATATCTCAGTAGCATACAGTAAGTATGCTGCTAATTTTATTGGTTCTACCATACTTCAATTAGCCATAGATATTGCAGCTGCTAGTATTATTGGGTTTAATTTGTTTGTTGTTCCAGGCTGTTCGTGGTGAATCCATCAATACTCAGGTGCTGAAGAAGGATGCAGATGGACTCTGTAGCCTCTCACATGTTGCTCTTTGCCTCTTTGAAGAGGTGTGTTTGTGCAAATAAACCTACAAGTGTTCTGTAATATACAGTGTTATTAAAAATGGGTCAGGCTTTGTCTTCTATGACTCTTATTTTGATAAGCAAATCTTTAATCCGCGCGCGCGTGTGTGTGTGTGTGTGTGTGTTGTAGATCTGCACCCTGGCCTCTAACTGCCTGTGCTCATGCAGCGCGGGATCTTCCTCTTCCTCCGGCTCGGAGAATGATGCTGTCATGGTGTACGTGTGGGGCAGCAACAGCAGCCATCAGCTCGCCGAGGGAACGCTGGAGAAGATTTTACAGCCCAAACTGGCTCAGGGCTTCAGCGATGCACAAATGGTTTGTGTGGGTTTATGTTACTCAAGAGTATTGAAAATCCAAATAACTGGAAGCCGTCGTGAAGCTAACATTAGTTCCAACAGAAACAGCATGAGGAGGAGGAGACGGATCACTCCAAGAAAAATTTAATGAGAGAGATCGCAACGCTCAATTTGAGTTTTACAAAAGGGCTTTTAATTAAAAGGTCCCATTTTTCTGTCTGATCTGTAAGCTCATTCATATTAGATGGACAAAACTGAAAAACATCACAATTTTTCAAATTATGGAGGACTTCGGTTCCACTTTCCTGTATGACAGAAAAAAATAGATGTTACAGAATTACATTGTTAGCTGCATGAGATGCATCATATAGGGCACAGGGCCGTCCTTTGGGTGGTGTAACTGGTGCGGACCCCCAATTTGTCTAATTTTAAAGGGCATAGGTTTGTTAATTTTTATAAAAAATATATTTTTATTTTTTATGCTTTATTTAATGTAAGATTTTTGTGCCTTTTGTTACAGCTTTAAGAGGCCACAAGAATTTATTTAGATATTTAAACAGGATATAGTTTATAATGCAGTCAGTTTCATATTGGTTACTGACTGCATTATAAATAATAGTAGACCATCTTATTGAACTAAATTTCTTTGTTTCCTCTCTAACTAACAGAGTATGTGTTGTGCAAAGACTAATCTGAAGTCTCTGCTATTTAATATAGACATGTCTTTTCATTATTATTGAGAAATGCAATTTGGAAAACAGCAGCCACATCTTAATAAACTGTGCCCTTTCACTAATACAGTTTAGACAATCTCTATCACGGTGATTCAGTTGACTCTAAACGGTACTCTTCTCTTTCCACCTGCAGATTGAGGCAGGCCAGTACTGCACATTCTCTGTATCTGCAGATGGTGCAGTGAAGGCTTGTGGGAAGGGTAGTTATGGGCGGCTGGGACTGGGAGACTCTAATAACCAGTCAATGCCCAAGAAGCTGGTTCTGGAGCCGCCTCGTACCATGAGGAAGGTGTCATCTTCCAAGGGATCAGACGGACACACGTTGGCTGTCACGGCGGAGGGAGAGGTGTTCAGCTGGGGAGACGGAGATTACGGCAAACTGGGCCACGGGAACAGCGCCACACAGAAATACCCCAAGATTATACAAGGCCCGCTGTTAGGAAAGGTGAGAAAGTTTGTTTCTACATGCAGAAGTTATTATTATTTGTATGTTTGGATGTGAGTGTCTAATTGAAAGCATTTCCCTGAGCTCTTTTGACTCGGATCAGTAGATAACATTCCAGAACACCTTAACACCCACCTAGCAACACAATAGCAACACCCTAGTAATGAGATACACCTTAGCCATCCTCTAGAACACTCTAGCAAACACATAGCAGTGTCCTAGCAAAAAAAAAAACAAAAAAAAAACTGCATCATAAACTGCATAGCATCATGCTGAAATCACTTAGAATACCCTTGCAACCCTATAGCAACACCCTGGAAACCACATAGCAATATCCTAGTGACTGTATAGCAACATGATAAAATCACTCAGAATATAGAATGTATACACCCAGCAACAACCTGTAACACCACTGTATGATCCTAGCAAATCAAGAACACAATCGAAACTGCATAGCAATCACCCAGAACAGTTTAGCACCCACCCAACAATGCCCTAGCAACCGCAACACCCTAGCAATTGCATTGCATTGCCCTAGCAAACCCAGAAAACCTAGAAACAACGTACAAATGCGTTAGCAAACACAAAACACTCTAGCGACCGAATAGCAACATGCGAAAAACCCTAGAAACCATATAGTAACACCCTGGCAACTCAGAAGCATCTTAACATCGCCAGAGCACAATAGAAACTACACTAGCAACCACATAGCAATGCCCTAGCAACTGCATAGCACTATTATAAAATAAACCAAGACACCCTAGAGACCACATAGCAATGCCCTGACAACCTCTGAATTTCCCATCAACAACATAACATGCTAAAAACAATCACATCACCCTAGCGACCACATAGCAACCACATAGGAATGCCTTAGCAACCACGGAACACCCTAGCAACTGCATTGCAACATTCTAAAAATCAATCAGATCACCCTTGCACATATCAAAGACCTAGCAACCCATGAATGCCATAGCAACAACATGCTAAAAATCACTCACAATAATCTAGCAACCACATAGCAATGCCTTAGCAACCACAGAACACCCTAGCAACAACATAACATGTTAAAAATTCAACCAGGGGTGCGTTTCCCAAAAGCATCGTTAGCTAACTATGGTCATTAATTCCATTGAACTCTATTGGTAACAACGGAACTTGTGACCATAGTTGTGTTTGGGGAAACGCACCCCAGATCACCCTTGCGACCACATAGCAAAGCCCTAGTAACCCATGAATGCCATAGCAACAACATAACAACATGCTAAAAATCACTCAGAACAATCTAGTAACCACACAGCAATGCCTTAGCAACCACAGAACACCCTAGCAACAACATAACGTGTTAAAAATCAACCAGATTGTTGGCACCAATAGCCTCGTGGGCAGCGCGCCAACATGTAGCGCCGTTGCACTTCAGGTGTCCCAAGTTCGAGTCCCGGCTCGTGGACCTTGCTAAAAATCAGTCAAATCACCCTAGCAACTGCATAACAATGCCCTTCTAACCACAGAACACCCTAACAACTGCATAGCAACGTTTTAAAATCAGCCAAAACACCATAATAACCACATAGGAATGCCCTAGCAACCCCTAAATTCCATAGCAACTACATAACATGCTAAAAATCAACCAGATCACCGTAGCGACCACATAGCAGTGCCCTAGTAACCACAGAACACCCTAACGAATGCATAGCAACATTCTAAAATCAACCAAAACACCCTAGCAACCACATACCAATGCCCTAGTAACGACAAAACACTCTTAACAACCACTAATATTTCAGAAAAATTTAACAAATCTCATCATTGCATTTGTCAAAGTGTGTGAGTTTCCTGTGTGTGTATTGCAGGTGGTGGTGTGTGTGTCTGCTGGATACAGACACAGCGCAGCGGTGACTAATGACGGAGAGCTGTACACCTGGGGGGAAGGCGACTTTGGTCGACTCGGTACATCATTCTCCTCTTACAGACCATCAACATCACTAAACACACACACACACACACACACACACGCCTGAGGATCTATTCTCAGATGTAGTGTTGTCAGTGAAATACAATTCACTATTGATTTCTGGGAGTGGTTTTTATGGTTTGAATGACTGCTGTGCATAGTCCACACTGCTCAGAGTTTGCTCTTTTTAATCCACAGAGAAATAATTTGTCAGGCCAGTTGACGGGACGCCTGATCCCTCAGACTGAGTCAGACTGTTGTGTCAGAAGTTCTGCCTGTGTGTCTCAGTCTCGTTTTCCTCTGTCTGCCTGTCATGTAGGTCACAGCGACAGTCACAGTCGTAACGTGCCCACTTTGGTGAAGGACATCAGTGGGGTCGGGCAAGTGGCCTGTGGCAGCTCTCACACCATCGCTGTGGCTCAAGATGGACGAATTGTCTGGTCTTTTGGAGGAGGAGACAACGGTATGCTGATGTTTAATATAAAGTGGCCATAGTCTGTAGTATTTGATTTTTTTTATTTTTATTTTTTTCTCTGTAGAAGTCCACATTTTCCTCTAAAGTCAGTCGTAATTTAATTTCTGATGACCGTTTTCATCATCCTCACACATGAAGTGCACTGGGATGTTAAGGGATGTTAAAATAATCTATTTATCATTGTTTATTTGTTTGTTCGTTCTATCTCTCTGTCTGTCTGTCTTCATCCATCCATCCATCCATCCATCTATCCATCCATCCCTCTGTCTCTCTGTCTGTCTGTCATTATTTATTTTATTTAGTTGTGATTTTATTTATTTTTTTTTAGTTGTGATTAGGGATGTAAATTTTCGATCATTTCCATGATCGATCTTCGTTTAAATTAACGATCAATTAATCGATTAATCGTTAACCTTAATACTGCGAAATGCATCTATTGTAGTGGCATATATTCACCGTCATGACAGGATGTGCAATGCCACTCAAAATGCAGGCTTTAAAACCCGAATTAAAGGAGTTTTAGTCTAAATAAAAGGCTAGTAGCAGGACTGTAAAATGAATAGATGTGATTATGATCATTTGATAAAATGAAGAGAGCGCACCGTGGATCATTTTACTTTGTTGGCTGTTTCAGATCCCGTCACGGAGACCGCTGAACATGCCTCTTTAAATGCTTTCATTGTTCTCGTTGTTGTATTTTAAAACACAATCGCTATGTTTGCAATTGACATTATTGGCATTTAAAATAAAATGATCCCACACATAACTGCGGCTCGTGGGGCTGTGCGGTCAGGTGCTACGGTAAACACTGCTGCTGCTCACATGAAACATTTTAATGCGAGTATGACACAAGTGAGGTACAAAGCTTTGTTTATAAGAGAAATAATGGGTTATCAGGCAAATGTTACATCATGACTGCGTATGCATTCATGCTGTTCGATACCTGTAGCCTACATTTAAAGTGGAAGTGAAGCAGTCAGTTAAGTTTACATTATTTAGTAAAGTGATTTCCACTTTGATTAAAAAATATATAACAAACATGATTAATATAACCATTTTAAAGAAAACAGGATGTTTCGTTATAGCTTTTGGAGCAAGGGCGCCTCCATCTTGCAGTACCACAGCGTGTGACGTTACGTGGTTGGTTCGCTCCGATGGCCAGTGAAGAAATATAAGCATTTCTTTACATTTTGAACGCATGAATGTTATTTTCACACGAAAATAATTTGTTTTTCACCATAATTTGGATGAATATCCAACATCAAACTGTCTATATGCTAATTTTTGATCGTGGTATCCCAAACATTGTTTTTTTAATGCAAGGCGCAACGTGATGTAAACAAACAACGCTTCATACAATATCATTCATGTCGCATTTTATTGTTATGTCAGACCATTCAGACATATTTGCATTACATTGACTGGTTCACCAGTTGTATGTATCATATTTTATGTTCATCTGCGAATACAATTAGCTTTCCTGCAGTTAACAGGGCGTAGTGTTTAACTAATCACCTTTCTGAACGATTGGGCCAGTGCTGCTTCCTCAGAGTTGATCGTTCTCACATGTTTTAAGCCTTGTCAGTTTAAATATTAAAGTGTTTAAGCCATTCAAGTATGAGACAGCACGAAATCGATTTCAATGCGGTACTTGTGCGATAGATACTGTGATTGACCTTTTCTGAAAGAGATTTAAATGCGGTACTCATGCATTGTGATGGATCATTTATGTTCGCGCCGGTGGCACCACACACACACAAAAGGTCAGCTCGGCTCGGACAGCACGTCAGTACCAAATTGAGCTTTCTTTCGCACCTTCATCAGCAAATGCACACAAAAGCATGTCGGAATGACAGTCTTGAGGAGTATCCACGTAAACGAGCATTGTTCCCGATCCGCACTTTACCCCAAACCAGCAGGTTCACGACTTCTCCAACCCCTATTACTCTTTTGGGTCCCATCGCCGTATCGACTCAAATGCATTGGCAATTGCACTTATTATGGACTCAACAGTGCTTTCAAGTTCATCTTCCTCCATTTCAAAACGAGTGTATGTTCAAAATGTAAAGAAATGCTTATATATTTCTTCACTGGCCATCAGAGCAAACCAACCCCGTGACGTCACATGCGTATTTCAAGATGACGGCGCCCTTGCTCCAAAAGCTATAACGAAACATCCTGTTTTCTTTAAAATGGTTACATTAATCATGTTTGTTATATATTTTTTTTATTAAAGTGGAAGTTATTTTCCTAAATAATGTAAACTTGACTGATTGCTTCATTTCCACTTTAAAGCCATACGTGGCTTTATGTTCTGTTCTGCCGGTTGGTCACGAGTTTCCAGGAATTTAATAGTATTTATTGTTTCTTTTCCTAAATCCTTGCCGTCTCACCCTCTAATTTCGCAGGTTTATTTGATTGTCGTTCACTTTTAATCACTGTTTTCGCATCTCTTACTGTGGTAAATATGCGGGGGGAAATGAAAGATTTCGTGGCCATGAATTAAGAATTCGTTCCTATGGCTTAATTCGTTCTTTTATTTTAGTTAAATCATTGGTTTTCCAGGAAACAAATGGGTTTTTGCCATAACAATTTTAACAGCTATACATATGAGTTTTGTGATTTGTCATGGTACATGTGTACATATGAGACCGTAAAGCTGTGTACCCTTCAGAGTGCTCTGCTGTGTATTGTAGCACTATCAGACATAACATCTGCTGACAGGCTCAAACCTGTTTGAAATAAAGCTGTCGCAAAGTGTTTTCAGAAGGCAAAATATAGAACCAGTTGTTGAAACAAGTGCAAACACGGCCTCTGAATTTGGCACACCTTAAATTACTATTGTCCATGTTAGAGGCAGTTCTGTAAATGTAAACTCTGTGTTTTTGTTACAGGTAAGCTGGGACATGGGGACACAAACCGTGTGTACAGGCCTAAAGTGATAGAAGCCCTACATGGCTTTATTATCAGAAAAGTGTGTGCTGGAAGCCAGTCGTCACTGGCTTTGACATCTGCTGGCCAGGTATACACAATGCTGAGCAAATATGTACCGTTATACACCCATATAAATTCTCATGTCTCTGTGTTCTGCTGTGTGTGTGATGCAGGTGTTTGCGTGGGGCTGCGGCTCGTGTCTCGGCTGCGGCTCGTCTGAGACCACCTCACTCAGACCTCGACTGATAGAGGAGCTCAGCATCACTAAAATCATTGACATTTCCTGTGGAGACAGCCACTGTCTCGCTTTGTCTCATGGTAAGAGAGATGAGAAAATGGTAATAAGTAAAATTAAAAAAAAAAAAAAAACTGAAATAGATCATTTCTGCTCTGATACTGATAGTGGCAACTTTTGCTCTCTACAAAATTTTTAGACAAGCTTTTTTTATTTTCCTAAAGTAAGTCTACAGAGTTTGATGTGTTTTACACTGCATTTTTAAATTATTTTACATAAAAAAATGCGTTGCATTAAATTACATCAAGTTATTTTATAGAAATTAATTTTATAGAAACATTATAGAAAGTTTTATAGAAATTAATTGTTGATCAGTGCTGTTTCATTCTTATCTGATATTATTCCTATTATATATTATTTTTATTTTGTTATTTTATTTTTATTTGATTAATTCTATTATTATAGTATTTATTCATATTTTAAATGAGAATTTATTTTTTGTATTTTTATTTTTTATTTTAATGTTTGTTTACGTTTAATAAATGTTGCCCTTTTTATTTTTATTTTTTAAACATTTCTATATAGCTTTAATTTATTTTAGTTAAAATTTTAGCAATTTTTAAGTACTGCTTATTTATTTCAGTTAGTTACCTAGACAATGTTTATTTTTTATTTTTTTCAGCTTTATTTCAATTACAGACAATTTTTTAAAAATTAATTTGAGTTGTAGTTAACAGTAACAACACTAAGGTTTATAGGAATATTTACCAAAAACATTTATTGTTTTCATTATTTACTCACCCTCATGTAATTCCAAACAGAAAAGTGTTTTGATGATACAAGAAATGGAAATGAAAAAAAGACACCATAAAAGTAGTCTATACAACTTGTGTGCTATATTCCAAGTTTTCTGAAGCTTTGTATCAGAAAGAGACTGAAATTTAAGTTGTTATGCACTGAAATGTGATTCTCAGATTGATGCTGCATTTAGTTTATTCTGAGAAAATGCTCGAGTAATTTCATTGATTTGTGTTACAGAAAACGAGGTGTTTGCTTGGGGCAACAATGCCATGGGGCAGTGTGGGCAGGGCCATACCTCAACGCCAGTCACCAAACCCAAGAAAGTGGTTGGTTTAGAAGGGGTGTCAATACAGCAGATTACTGCAGGCACGTCTCACAGCCTGGCCTGGACAGCGGTTCCCACTGACAGGTGAGAATAGAGAGAAAACTGTATTTCATTAGATGAGATTTGATTTGACTTTTCCACAATGCATGTTCGGTATTTCATTATCTGCATCTCTCATTGCTTATGGATAATGCAAATGGAATAAAAAGCCTGATCTAAACCCAAACCAAAAACAATTTGTCCTTAAATGAGTTTGAGTCTACAGGAAACGGCACCATTCTCATATTCGTTATGCAAATCAAACCCCCATATTGCTCTATCTGGCGTGAGTTCCACTGCTAATGTATTAATACAATCGCATTTACATTTTCCATTGTTCACAGCTGTTCAGTTGCTTTGTTTTCCTGACAGGACTGAGTGTGAATTATCTATGTGTGTTTGTGTGCTGGCAGGCAGCTGGTGGCTTGGCACAGGCCGTTTTGTGTGGATCTGGAGGAGAGCACGTTTACATACCTGCGCAGTTTCCTGGAGCGTTACTGTGATAGTATCAGTGGGGACACACCACCTGCACCTTTCCCCTCTAAGAGGTAAAAACCTAGCACCAACCCACCCAGATTTACAAATGATGGATTGTGATTTGCACCACAAACGATTAATCAAAAATATGTACAGCATAATGTGTATATAGAGGCACAGAGTGTTTTAAAAGCAAATCATGCTACAAATCTTGTTCTTTGATAGGTAGGTATGTGGATAGATGCAGGGTGAGAAATTTAAATATATTTATTCATTTGAATTAATTTTATTTGTTTCTTTTTATTTTAAGAATTTTTCTAATTTTTCTGATTTTGTTTCTGATATTTTTATTTTATTTTTTTATTTTTATTTTTATTTAATTTAATTTCTTTATCTTAAATTATAACATTAAAAATGTCTGTTATATTTTATAAAATGGAGAATAAAATGCCATTTCATACTATGGATGGATGCTTCAAACATGCCAATCTGATTCATAGACATCTGCAATGTCAGATGTCAATAGTTTACATCTGTCAACTGCAAGCTTTAAGATTTCATAAGAGCTGTCATACAGATTATATAATATCGTAGATCTTTTCCTGCTGAGGCCTCAAGATGGTAAGTGATGTATGCTGACCTTGAGGTCAGAACATTTAATTCTGTGCCAGTATCTCCAAAGAAAGAGAGAGTGTGCGTCAAATGTCTTGATCCCATTATGTGCAAGCTTCCAGAAAACACTTTTTTTTTTAAATAAATAAATAAATAAATAAATAAATAAATAAATATATATATATATATTTTTTTTTTTTTTTTTTTTTTTTTTAATTATTATTATTTAATTTTATTTTAAACTCCTCTAACCTCTAAGTTTCTGCTGCAGGTTTTTACTTTTCTCTCAAATCACTACATAGCAACCACCATAGCATCTAAACAACTGCATAGCAGTGCCCTAGCAACCACCTAGCACACTTTAGCATTGTGGCAGAGAGTTTTGCATAGGCAAGCAGGAATTCTGGTTTATTTGTATCAGTGTCAGCTGCTGAAAGACACTCATATAGCAGGAATGTCACACACACACACACACACACACACACAGCCGCAGGGGTAACTGGCACAAGCCCATAACCATCTCCATGCCCACAGGAATGGGGTCAGAGCAGCATATGGCGTGGCACTCGGTAAAGGTCACTCTAGACTTCTCATCTTTAAACTTTTCACTCTCGTCCTCTCTGTTTCTTTTCCAGGGAACATCACCAGTTTGTGTTGTTGTGTATGAAACTCTTGTCCATCCACCTGTCGTTGGCCCATGCAGGGGGAACAGGGGCCACAGTGCTGGGCGCTCAGGGTCGGCCCCTCAGGAACCTGCTCTTCAGACTCATCGACTCTAATGTACCAGACTCCATACAACAGGTCTGCTGTGAAACACTGGGCTTCAGTGTGTTTTAGTTGTACTTTTTCTTCATTATATGTTAACTTCATATCGCTTACAGTTATTGGTTTTGCACATTTTCAGAATAATTTGCATATGTTTACATTTACAATTTACATATAAAATTGTTACAATTATCAACATTTTGAATTTTTGACTTTTTTTTTATCAAGAAAGCATTAAATTTATTACGAGTGACAGTAAATACATTTAAAATTCACAAAAGATCTCTGTTTCAAATAAATACTGTTCTTTTGAACTTTCTATTCATCAAACAATTCTCATAAAATGCATCACAGTTTTCACAATAATATTAAGCAGCTGTTTTTTGTAACTGTTTTCAGCATTGATAATAATAAGAAATGTTTCTAGACCAAATTTAGCTTTGCCACTACAGGAATAAATTACATTTTAAAATATATTAAAATAGGAAAGAGGTATTTTAAATTATAATAATATTTCACAATATTACTGTTTTTTTTATTGTATTTTTAATCAAATAAATGCAGCCTTGATGAGCATACGAGACTTCTTTCTAAAACCATACCGACCCCAAACTTTTGAAAAGTAGTTATTAAATTTAAATCTGAAGAAACAGCTTGCAGGAAACGCTGAATAGTTACAAATATCTATTTCGTTATGTGATTTATTGTGCTCTTTGGAAAATTATACTTGGCAAGGCATATGTTATTTGTCAGTAGCTGTGTTTTCATCCAAGTTGCTAATTTAATTTATGCATGACAATGAAATATTGCAATAAATAAATATATAAAAGTAAAAATAATTTGTGAATGAAGAACATTGTGTTCAAGATAACAAAACTGCTCTTTTTGAGGGGAACTGGTGTAAAATAGTAATTGTAGCCATTGTGAAAGCTACTGACTCTTTTAATAAACAAAATAAATTACATATTTTATTACATTTACTTTTAAATATATTTTTTTCTGCCTCAAGTAAGCTTTGTTTGAGTAATATATGTTTATTATAGGTACTTTTTTTGTTTACATACAGCATTTTTAAGGCTCAAAACAGATATTTAATAAATAAAATAAAAACTAACTGTACAATCTATAATTTCTGGCAACAGTACAAAACAGTAAACAACTTCAGCCAATCAGAATGCTTGCTGGAGTTCTGCCCACATGTTAAAAACTTTAAGATGATGGAATCTGTTGGCTCTGTTTTCTCTTTGAGGGAGTTTGCAGGGTACACGACTTTTCACAACCTTCAAGAGTTCAGTGTAACTTTTTGACTGAATCATCTGTCAGAATGCCAGCATATGAGTCATTCCTACACCATAGTAATTAATTTTTGCTTGTGTGTTGAGGCGGTAATGAGCACGCTGTCCATCGGAGCGTCTCTGTTGCTGCCTCCTCTCAGGGAGAGAACGGAACTGCTGCATTCGCTGTTACCACAGGGTCCAGAGAGCTGGGAAAGCCTCTCTAAAGGACAGGTACGCAAACACAACAATATTAAAGTCTGGCACATATATCAATATTTGCTGAGAAACCCCTGCTGTTCCTCTTAATGATTCTGTGATATTGCAATTACAGCGTCTACAGCTGGACATGGTGCTGAACAGCCTGCAGGAACAGAGTCATGTGGCGTCCCTGCTGGGATACAGCTCACCTGGGGAGTTGAGCGCAGGTCTGGCACTGCCGCCCACCCCTGACCGCCCCACAGGAATTGTTAGCTCAGGCTCAGAAGCTCCAGATCAACTCCACCTGGCTGAAGTGCTCCTGAAGACCTTGCTGCTCAGCATCGGGTTCTATACAGTCAGTTCAACAGTTGTTTAGATTGACAGACACAAAAGATGTTTTTCGTTTTCAAGCCTCAGTTGATTTGAATTTAAATTAGCATATTCATTTGCATCTTTCCCAAGGCTGCATTTATTGGATCAAAAATACAGTAAAAACAGTAATATTGTGAAATATTATTACAGTTTAAAATAACTTTTCTATTTTAATATATTTTCAAATATATTTTATTCCTGTGATGGCAAAGATGAACTTTCAGCATCATTACTCTAGTCTTCAGTGTCACATGATCCTTCAGAAATCATTCTAATATGCTGATTTGGTGCTCAAGAAACATTATCAATATCAAAAACATGAAAGTATTTTTGTGGAAACCACATTATTTTTTTTTATGATTCTTTGATGTATAAGAAGTTTAAAATAACAGTATTTATTTGAAATAGAAATCTTTTGTAACATTTGAAATGTTTTTACATGCATCCATGCTGAACAAGATTTTAAAAAAAATCTCACTTAGCCCAAAGTTTTGAATGGTAGCGTATAATAATACTAATTTAATTTAATAATTTATGTATGCAAAAATTTAAACCTGTTTCTAATGCTCTCTGCCTACTTCCTACACAGGAATTGCTTGTAGGAAAAGCCAATCAACTGAGATGTTTTGATGTATTTAATTACATATATAAAATTAAAAATAAAATGTATAAAATTATAAAAGGGATTTAATGTGTGATATATTTTAGAAAACTTAAAAAAAAAAAATCAAAACACAAATCATAACGTTCTCCTTTCTGTTCTTTCTGTTCCCTGTTTGTTCATGCAGGAGCGTGCGTTTGGCGAACTGGAGAAGAACAGTGATAAACAGCAGTTCAGTCAGTCCCAGAAACAGACGGAGGCTCCATCACACTTCCACCACCTGCTGTCAGCTCTTCACAGACACCTGCTGGCCCACTGCTACATCCACACTGGCGCTGAGGTACAACAATGACACATTTCCTGTTAAAACCCACTCCATGTGATAGCTCCCGCAGGCTGCCAGTTGCAGTGGTTATGCATTGTAGTTTTAAGAAATAAAATACTGTTGTGTGAGCATGTTTAGTCAAAAATTCTTGTTCCAGGACCCAGAGGTGGAGGCGGTCTGCATAATAAGTGTTTGTTTGTTGTGTAGGATGACAGTAGCGTGGTGCTGCTCAATAAGCACCTGTGCCTACTGCTGCCTTACGCAGCCGAGACCTTCAGGAGATCCACCATTCTGCTGGAGGAGAGCACATTGGACAAACACGTCATCAAGAAACTACACAGTAAGAACACACATAATGTGCCATCCATCATCCACCTAACCATCCATGCATCCAGCCACCTGTCTGTCGTTCCCTTCATTCATCCATCTATCCATCTAGCTGTTCATTTTTAAACCCACCCATCCTTGTATGTAGCCATCCATGCGTCCATGCAGTAATTCAGCCATCCATATACCTAGCAATCCAGCAATCCATCAGTCCATCCATCCTTCCATCTCTCCATCCATACATCCATTTATGTACTGGAGTTGTCCATTTTTCTGTCTGTTTGTTCATCCATAGATCCAACCTTCTGACCACCTGTCTCTCCATTAAAGTACCCTTCCGTCCATCCCTCCATCTATCCATTTGTCTATTTATGTAGCCATCCATCCATCCCCCATTCATCAATCCATCTATTCATCTCTCCATCTATACCTTTGTCCATGTAGCCATCTATCCATCCCCATTCATCAGTTTATCCATCCATCTATCCCTTTGTCTATTTAACCATCATTAATTCATCCATCCATCTATCATCATCCATCCATCCCCCCTTCTGTCAGTCTATTTATCCATCTGTCCATCCATAGTTGTCCATCTATCCATCCTTCTGTTCATCAATCCCTCCATCCATTTATAGTCTCCCATCCATCCATCCATTAGTCCATCCATTTCTCATCCATCTATTTATGTAGCCATCCATCCATTTATCCATTTATGTAGTTATGCATTTGTCCAGCTATTTGTCCACCGATCCATCCTTCTCTTCATCCATCCCTCCATCCATTTATGTAGTCTCCCATTCATCCATCCATCGATCCATTAGTCCATCCATCTCTCTATCCATCCCTCCATCTATTTACGCAGCCATCTGTCCGTCCGTCCATCACTCTATCCCTACGTCCAGCCATTTAGCTTGCCTTCCATTCCTCCAATCATGGGAGCCACCCTGTGATCCAACCAGACTCAGTGTATTGAGTTATGTGTTTCTCTATAGCTGTGCTGTTTGGTTCGGTGGCGGGCAGTCTGCTGTGTCAGGTGATGTACTCTCTGCTCCTGCTGCCATTGGCTGTGGTCAAACCCCTCCTTCCTCACCTGCTCACTCTGCTTGAACATCTCAACGAGCTCAACTGTTACCTGCCCAACACTGCGTACCTGGAGGACATGGAGCTGGAAGGAACCTCAGAAGGTAAGGACCAGAATTATGTATTTCTGTCATTCTCGGAAAACGTTCTGAATACCGAATAATATGCATTGTTTGACATTCAAATGTTTCAAAAACAACTTAATCATTAACAAATAACAGATCATCAAGAAATTTACTAAGATAGACACAGTACTGCCAATTACACACTCCTACTTCTACTGGGCTAACCGAGACTTGCCATAGCACTTGCATAGTATAGCTCTTTTGTTGGTTTTGATTGCTTCTGTTGTCCTCATTTGTAAGTCGCTTTGGATAAAAGCTTCTGCTAAATGACTAAATGTAAACTTGTAAATGTAACTTCCTGTTGCAGAGGCATCTGAAACCTCTGAGCCAATCACAGTGCCAGAGTCAGAAGACTGGGCGTGGCTACTAGACCTGGAGAGGTCTGTGGCTCTTGCCATTGGCCGATGCCTGGGAGGTATGCTTCAGGGCCCACCCCCTTCCATCCAGGAGAAGACAGCAGAGTTCTGGCTGTGTAACCCTCTCCTGAGAAACGGGCTGGAGATAGACTTTGAACAGCTGGGTAATGACCTGCCACCAGGAGGCAGCAGCTTATTTTTTATGTTATGTGTTATGAACACACACACATAAATACAGATAAATAAATACTCATCTGTGTGTGTTATCCTATAGACTGGGCAATGGGTTGGCTGACTGAGGCCGTGTTCATGGGTTGTGGAGAAGTGAAACTAGCCGAGCTGCGGCTGTCGGAAGAGAACACAACGCTAGTGGAACTCGCTCTTGGCTCCCTGCGAGAACCTGCCAGCGCCCTCTGGAGGAAGATGAAGGAGTATGCGGCGAGTCGAGGTAAGAAAGGGGCAGGATTTGTTAAAGTGTGTAGAATATGAAAAGAATGTAAAAAATATTGCAAGACATTTATTTACATACTTTTTCAGCACCAAATACTTAGAAAAGTGGCTTTTCCACCAGAGGAACATTTTAATAGTATCTATTATCATAGATATAAATACATAGATGCCTCATTCATAGCTGGAATGTGGATCTACCTATACAAATCTATGCCTATAACTATTGGCAAAAGTACCTGATTTTATTTGCACCACAAGAACTGTGAACGATCATCATGTACCTGTCTAAGTATTGACCTTCATGTGTGTTTTTCTGCAGACTGGGACAATAGTGGATCAGTGGGAGACTCTCTGTTAGAGACGGCATGTCGCTGTACTTTGGCCGCTCTGCTCAAACATGCCGGTCTTCATGAAGCCTACTGGCAGGATAAGTGAGTGAGAGCCACACCTCGCCCTCGTTCTCTCTCTTTACCTAGATCTCTTGAACACCTTTGTCTTCCCACGTCTCCCTTCTGCCATAGTGTAACGAACTCTTTAATTAGTTGACCCAGATTTAATGAATATATGCTCTATTTAAAGAATGACTCTGTATGTGAATATTAAAGTGTCAGTCTCTCTCTGTACTGTGAGAAATCTCACATGATAAATTCCTCAGCCATAATGACTCATTTGTGAGAGTGAGAGTTTAGTGAATATGAATTGACAGTCATGAATATCCAGATCAACCTTCTGCAGCAGGGATGAACCAATAGTTTAAACAGTCCATTAATGTGTGTGTGTGTGTGTGTGTGTGTGTTTGACTGCAGATATGAGCCCTGTGAGGTGCTGATTGAAATATATCTGGTGGTGTATAAAATCCGCAGCACTCTGCTGTCTTATAAAGAGAGCATAGGAAACACAACCAGCATCCAAACAACTACCACCAAACAGGTAAAACACATCAATAAAGCAGTCATATATATATACACTGCCGTTCTAAAGTTTTGAATCTGAAGCATTTTTATTTATGCTCTTATGCTCATCAAGGCTGCATTTATTTGAATAAAAAACAGTAATATTGTAAAATATTATAAAAATTTAAAATAAGTTTTCTATTTTAATATACTTTAAAATATTCTTTATTCCTGTGGTGGAAAAGTCTTTAGTGTCTCGTGATCCTTCAGAAATCATTCTAATATGCTGATTTATTAATGTTGGAAACAGTTGTGCTGCGTAATATTTTTTTGGAACTTGTTTTTCAGGATTCTTTGAATAAAAAGTTAAAAAGAACAGCATTTTTTTTTTTTTTTTTTTTTTTTTATATAGAAATCAGTCAGTATGTTTTTTTGTTTTTGTTTTTTTGTTGTTTTTTGCTCGTTTTGGAAAGAAATTAATACTTTTATTCAGCAAGGATATGATGATTAAAAAGTGATAGTAAGGACTTATATTGTTACAAAAGATTTTCTGTTTTGAAGAAATGCTATTCTTTTTAATTTTTTTATTCATCAGCTGGAGTAATGGCTGCTGAAAATGCAGCTTTGTCATCAAAGGAATAAATTACATTTTAAAATGTATTCAAATAGAAAGCAGTTATTTTAAATGGTAATATTTCAAAATATTAGTTTTTACTGTATTTTTGATTTAATAATGTAGCCTTGGTGGGCTACATTATTAAAGAGACCCTTTGCTTTATTTACTATATTATGGCCTATATTTTATGCACCCATTCTTTAGAAACATGCAAATGAACTTGGGAAGTTTGACACTAATTTTTGTTACACTTAAAAACAAAATGACGTAATAAAATATAATATAATGATTTTTCCCTACCTCGCAATTTCTTTATGCTGATGCTCACTAACCAGGGACAAAGTAACATTAACCAACATTATCACTGTTACTCTGTGTTTCATCGTGTCCAGGCTTCATTGGGCTCTCAGAGCCCCAGTGAGGAGAGGCAGGAAGCGGGCAGTTCTGGAGAGCAGACAGGAAGAGACACAGATCCCAGCAGCCAGACGCCCCACACAGCCGAACACAACCAGGACGATCCCTTAGAGGAGGAAACGCCCAGCATCAGCAGTATGTACCTGCCGGGTAAACACGCTGCTTTCTGTGTTCTTCCTTCACAGAGCGAGTGTGTGCTTCTGTTGAAATATATACCAGAGGTTTCTTTGTCTCAGAATGAGGTCTGTTCAACAATCTTAGTGTTGTGGTGTCTAACCCACTTTTTTTGGGCTACAGTTCTGGGATTAAATACTTAAAAGAATTTATATCCTTTATTTGAATGCTTCACTTACTCTTCACTTGTATTAAAATATATGTAAAAACATTTTCACACAGGACATTTGCAAAGTTTTTGATTTGTATTTTTATATGAACATTCACTAGGTTTTTGTCAGGACTTTGTTCTTTTGTCATTGTTCTAAATAGTTCAGCTTTTAAAAAGACATCTTGAGACACCTATTGTCTTATGTATAAACATTTAAGATTGCATGTTATCAATAGATTTACACTATTATGGGTTTTTTAATATTTTGAATTTTATTTTACTTTTATATTTTCGGTTTTCATTTAATTATTATTATTTTTTTTAATTATGTAGTATACATAAACTATATAGATTTTTGAGTTATTTTGTTTAGTTATTTTGGTACTTATTTTGCCAAGGCAACATTTTTTATTCTTTTTAATTGTTATTTTATTTCAAGTAATGAAAAAGTTTTAATGACTTAAGTTTTAATTAACAGTAATAACCCTGATCATTTTTGGGATTAATGTGACACTATTGTCTCTAAAATACTCCCTCTGGTGTTGTGTTGTGTAATTGTGAACTATTTGTGTGTGTCCTCCTCCCCACAGAGGTGCTGCAGTGTTTCCTGGCCACCCGTGAGGCCATGCAGCTCCAACAGAACGAGACTGTGTACGAGTCGTCTGGCACTAGCACGTTACCCAGCAGCACTGAGAGCCCCGGGACGCCAGACAGGGAGCCCCCCCAGCGGCCCTGGGACCACCACAGCATCACAGACCAGGGCCTGTCCTTCCCAGCAGCCTGCCACCTACTGGTCTCACGTTGCCTTTTCCTGCTGCTGGGGGTCCGTGCTGCTTGGCAGGAGGAGAGTGTGTCGTCACAGACGCCCACTGAGAGTAGCTTGGCAAGGTTTGTGTTGTGTGCAGTTACAAAACATTTGCATGTGCGGGTGTGAAAAAATCTGAAAGTGATAAATCTCTCTCACTACATAGATCTCCACCCTACTATGAGGCGTTAGGAACAAAGATGGAGTTACAATCTTCTTCTGAGAGAAGATTCAGTGAGAGAGAGGTATTTATGTTTCTCATGTTTCCCCCTAGTTCAGCGTTTCCCAATCCCAGTCCTCGCACCCTCCCGCTCTGCATATTTCGTATGTATCTCTTATAACGTACAATGTTTGTTCTATTCGACCATAAGTGCCCTACGAAGTGGACATCACAGGATATTTTGCCATGATTCCAGTTTGAAACGAGTGTATATGTTCCATTCAAAGTGCATTAAAGTGTGCAAGACGTGAATTTCAATTGTATTTATTTACAGAGGTATATGATGTCCACTCGTCTGTGTGTGAAGACGCTGCAGGCAGCGGGCGGGTGGGCGAGGACTGGGATTGGGAACAGTTGCCCAAGTTTATCAATGAATTCATTTCTTGATTTTGTTATTTGTAATCTGTTTTGTCACAGACACCAGATGAATCTAAAAGCTCCTCAGGGTCATTCAAAAATAAAATTGGTGAGTGGTGTATGAAGTAGCATATTATTTTATTATAAGTCTGATCTCATATGTCTGATCTCACACATATTGGATCTATTGCATGTTTCATCTCTAACATGACTGATATCGCCTGTCTGATTTCATTCATCTGTTGTTTCTAATTTCTCGTGTGTCTCATCTCGCATATCAGCTAACAAAACTGATCTCTTACACATCTGATCTCACGTATGATATCTCACATCTGATCTCAGATATCATACATACTGGATTTGTTGCATCTTTGATCTTTCACATGTCTGATCTTTCACAAGTCTGATATCAGCTGTCTGATCTCACGTTTCTGATTTCTAATGTGTCATCTCACATCTCATTTAACATAACTGATCTCTCACAGATCTCATCTGTAAGATTCCTTGCGTCTGATCTCACATATATTAGATCTTTAATATCTGATCTCGCACATAGTGGGTATTTTGCATCTTTGATTTGTTTTTTACCTGTCTGCTCTCACAGTTCAGTTCTTGATGTGATGATTTCATGTCTGATATCAACTGTCTGATCTTCTGTTTCTCGCATATCATCTAACAAAACTGATCTGTGTTTGTGACCGTTTTCGTCTCACTTGTCTGATCTAACATAATTGATCTCACAAATTTGATCTTACATGTATAAATACTCACATCTGATTTCAAATATCTTACATATCTGATCTCACACATATTGGATTTGTTGCAACTTTTATCTTTTACCAGTCTGATCTTGCATTTCAGATCTTTGGCATATCTGATGTGATGTATGATCTCTCATTTCTGATTTCTCTCATCTTACATGTCTGATTTCACACATATCAAATAATTAATCTTACATTTCACCTGTCTGATCTCGCATATCTGATCTCTCTCATGTCTGATCTCACACCTGCTTGATATCTTGCTTGCTTAATCTCAGTCTGATTTCTGAAGTCTTATGTCACACATCCGATCCCACACATCTAATCTGATCTCACATGTCTGATAATTTGCATTGCATTTTTTTCTCTCTCTCTCTTCTTTCACATAAACTATAATCATCAGTTTTAGTTAGCTTAAATATCACACCTCTGAGCTAATCAGCCTTGTTTCTTGCAAGGCCTTCCACTCTGTTCTTTGGGCATCATGAAAGATGCCTGGGAGCGACTGCGACAGTGCATCAGTCCCACTACCGTGCTGTGCCCAAGTGGAGGTGGCACACCCATCCTGGGCCAGGTCTTCCATTTCCTGTGTGGGAGCCTCATTCGAACCTCTTCTCTGGTGGACAAAGATGGATGTGCACATGTGGATCCCAAAGCCATCACCATAGCCATGGCACAGCAACACCAAAGAGCTCAGGTGGGAAATCCATTGCAGATCCATTTTACTTTCAATAACTAGATGTAGAGACATTGCAGTTGTTTTCATACCCTCCATCCAGGTTCGTTTGGAGGCCTTGTGTCAGATTTCCTCCTTCCTGTCAGAGATGGAAGAAAAGAGTGTCAGCTCTCTGGCGCCTCCTCGTTTTCCAGGCCTCCTGCAGTCAGTACAGCTGCAGTTCCTCTCTGGCAGCTTTGGTCTGGGAGCCCCGATTACCGGCAGTCTAGCGGCACCTAACAACAAGATTCACCATTACACTGTAAGACACACTGATAATGACATTTTCTCATATACAAATCACATATTATGCCAAGAAATGATGTTACTGTTGTCTTGACTTGAACATCTCCCTTATAGATTAGGCCTGTACTCCTGTTGAAGTATAGTGTTTGAAATGTTGGTGTGTGTCTAGGCTGGGACTCAGTCGGCTCCTATCAGTGTTCAGAGGGAGTTACAGTCTGCAGCTCACACGCTGTACCAGCAACTGGTGCGTGTGCTCAGACAGAAAGTAGCGCTAGAGAGAGAACAGGCTGGTGGGTAACGCTTCTTACTCGAGCATGTATTTCATAAAACAGTAATTTTTTTTTTTTTTAAATAGATGTTTATTTTTTGGTCATTTTTAGTTTTATATAAATACTTAATTTTTTTGTAATACTTTTCATATTATGTAAATGCATATAATACAAATAATGAAAATAGTACTGACATTTACATTTAAACTAAATATTTTATAACTGAAATGTTTTAATATAATTTGACTATTTTTTTTATTATTATTTTATATTTATTAGTGCTGTCAAACGATTAATTGCGATTAATCACATACAAAATAAAAATTTTTGTTTGCATAATATATGTGTGTTTTGTGTATATTTATGTATATATAAATACACACACATACAGTATATATTTTGAAAATATTTGCATGTATTTACATGTCTAGATTTATATTCATATAATTTATATTATAAATAAAAATATTTAATACATAACCTATTTTTCTGAAATATATACATGCATGTGTGTGTATTTATTTATATAATATATATAATATATAATATAATAAATATACACAGAACATATATTATGTAAACAAAAACTTTTATTTTGGATGCAATTAATCACGATTAATCGTTTGACAGCACTAATTTTTATTAATAATGAGCAGCTAATATATAATAAGGTAAATAATGTTAAGTAAATTTAAATTAACCATTTTGTACGTTACAGTGCATTTTAATGTTAATAAAATGATAAACTTTATACAGTCCCTACTCTACTATGCACATGCACTTTTCATATCTTAGTTGGATAAACAAGGAGAAATAGTAATAATACTGATGTTTGTTTATTTTATTTTTATTTTACCATTTAAAATGATTTTTTTTTTTCTTTAAAATTATCATTACCCACTAATTTAAATTGACATTAATTTGTGATATTGCTGTGTGGTTAAAATTTAGTTTGACTGTATTATAGTTTGACAGTGTCCAAGTACTCTGATAATATGCCAGTTTAATTAAGTAGTGATTTAACATAGATTTGTCTCATTTCAGGCTCTTATCAGCACCTGCTGTTAGCTACAGTCTTCGCTCTGAACTTCCACTATCAGCCAGTGGATCTGGTGGTGATAATTAAATGTGGCGTCCTGGAGATCTTGTCCACTCTGACTGATAACACCTGTGTGCTGGTGAACCAGCGCTGGCTGGCCGCCTCCATGTCCGGTCACATGCAGCTCGGTGGGGCGGTGAAGCTGGCCGCTGCCAGACTCCTGCAGATATTCGCCATAGCGGCCAGGTGAGATTATAAACTTGATAATTAAATGCAGAACGAGAAAACGCCTCCCATGATATGGTCTGAAAACCTCACATTTTGAAAACTGATGCCTTAGATAATGCCGTTCAAAGCATTCGTCTCGCTGCATCATAATATTGCTTTAATGTAACAGTTTTGGATAGTAAAGAAACTCCAAAACATAATTTCATATGGATGTTTGATATAAACAAACATCCCCTCTGCCAATAAGAGCAACAGTACCTGGCTGCAGACAATCTAGGTTGTACAGCTGCAGTTAAATAAAACTGTGTGTGTGTTTCTCCAGTTCCTGTGAAGAGGCCTTGCCATTGGAAGTGTCCCAGGCTCTCATGGATGTAATGAGCGAGCAGCTGCAGGGATTGTTACATGCAGTCCACCAGCAGGAGGTGCTAGAGAGGGATTCCACAGAGCACATCCAGGAAGAAACGTCCAAACAAGAAAGTCAGTCATTTCAACACAAGATTCAGTGTTTATATATATATATATATATATATATTATATATAATTGTTAGTCATAAATATTAAATGTGATCTAAATATTTTGTCATTGCATATTTGTACATTTTTTACTACTTTTTTTAAACTAATTACTTTAATTTTACATTATCTATTTATTTATCATGCTTTATAATATGAGTAGGTAAAATAAAACTAAAATAATAAATAATGTGTGCTTAATTTTTAACGAACTATTTTGTAATTTACATTTAATCTTAATAATAATAAATTATATATATATATATATATATATATATATATATATGTATATGTGTATATGTATATATGTGTGTGTGTGTGTGTGTGTGTGTGTGTATGTATACCTGTATGTATTAGCACTGTCAAACGACAGCATCCAAAATAAGTTTTTGTTTACATAATATATGTGTGTACTGTGTATATTTTTATTTATATATAAATACACACACATGCGTGTATATATTGCAGAAAAATATGCAATGTTTATATATTAAATATATTTATATATAATATAAATTATATGAATATATAAATGTAAATACATTGAAATATTTTTAAAATATATATATTAAAAATAATATATGTGTGTATATGTAAATATGTATGTGTATGAATATCTCAGTTATTTTAAAATTGTAGTAATATTTCAAAATGTTAGTTTTTTTTTTTTTTTTTTTAACTGTTATATTAAATTTTATTATATTATATTATTTTTTTGTTTTATTTTAGGTCCAGATGTAGTTCGTAGCAGCAGAGTCGTGGAGTCCCAGCTCGCTGACTTTCTAGTCTTCCTAAGACGCATTTTGTCACTAAGGGTTGCCAAAAGAGTCTCTGCATTTGTCAAGTGGATTGATCCACTGATGACAATTATCTCGTACAAATGCAGCTCTGGAAATCCACGCTTTCACAACCTGCGGACGAAGCTACTAGCCTTCCATATTCTGGAAGCTCTTCTCCCTGCCTGTTCAGACCCTGTCGTCATGAAACAGGTGAGAAAAGAAGTGTTTTTTATTTTTTTATCAATGCTGTGCACCTGACACTAAATGAGTGGTGGTTGATTGCTTCTGACTTAATAAGCATTTACCATGTCATTTTTGTTTTCAGATTGCTGACCAATTATTTAGCCTTTTGTCCACATACATGTGGGAGGAACCTTTGGCCCTGAGGAAAAACTTAGAAAAAGAGAGAACTTTGGAGAACTCAAATAGGGTATTTAAACTCATTTCTGTCTGTCCATTGTGCAAATTTGAACCAATCGTATTTGTGTCCATGCATTTTCGATTGTTTTACATGTGCTTACATGTCTTCCAGGACAGCGGAAGTGAAGATGAATGTATTCCTATTGGTGATTTCTCTTTTGACCCACATAAACTGATCTGTTGTTCTCTGGAGAGCGGGAATGTACTCTCTCATGGATCGGGGGGAAAAGGGTACGGTTTGGCTACCACCGCCATCACATCTGGATGCTTCATCTGGAAGGTAACAATGCAAAATACAATCTCTGGTGTCCCTTGTCTTTTACAGGTTCTGCATTCTAATGCTTTTTGTCTCCATCTCTTAGTTTTATATCACTAAGGAGAACAGGGGAAATGAAGGGACGTGTATTGGAGTGTCCCGATGGCCCATCAGGGACTACAACCATCGCACCACTACAGACATGTGGCTGTACCGGGCCTACAGCGGTAGCCTGTATCATGGAGGAGAGCTGGGCCGAGCTCTGCCCTCCTTCACCCAGGGCGACACCATCACCTGCATCCTAGACATGGAGGCCAGAACAATCTCTTTCGCCAAAAACAACAGGGTCAGTGTGTGTTTATGACCTTACATCTACTGGTTTTACTTTGGTTCTGTGAATGATTATTTTTATTTTGTTTTATTGTACTTTATTTTACTTAGGCAAAGTGATTACTATTATAGGCTGACACAAATTTAATGCAACAAATTCATAGTTTAAATCTGTGATTTGTCTATTTTAAATGTGCCTATATCCCTGTAACTGCAGGCTATTTCATAGACAAAGTTAATTTGGACTTCATATAAAAATTATGATATTGGAGGAAAAAAAAATATAATATATTGCAGTAAGCAGTCATGTGGTTTTCAGATGAACAGAGCTTTGGACGTCATAGATCACATGCTTTTGACAGAAATTAAAGAATCTCCAATACAATACTGAGAACCATGTGGCTGCTTATTCCAGTATGTTATAATGTTGTTGTTTTCTTTTTTTATTTTCTCCAATATCATTATTTTTATATAAAGCCCAAATCAACTCTGTCAATGAAATAGAATTACAGGAATATATGCACATTTAAAATGGACAAATCACAGATTTAACCTATAAATTTGGTATTAATGTGAAATGTGGTGTTTTTTTAAAACAAGCTTTGGAGCTTTTGTGTTGCACATAACAAGGTACAATAATATATGGATTATAATTACTGTCAAAAAGTATTGCTTGGTTTATAAGCTAGTAGAACATTTAAAGTTGGAAATAAATGAAAGTGAAAAGAGTATGATAGATTTAATTAGATTTAAAAGACTTTTTAATAAATGTGTGCAGTGCATCTGTGCACATTATTTTGAAGGAAAAAAGGTTTTTCTTGTAAAACCCTAAAATAAAAATTGTGAAAACTATTTTTATTTATTTATTTTTTTCCAGCTTGCATAACATCAGTTGCATTGGTTGGGGGAAAAAATTATGTTAATTCTAAGAAAATTAATATTTTTAAAACCTCAATAAAATCCAAACAACTCGGATAAAGTCCTGTATTACATTATTTCTTGCTGAATGTTCTGTGTAACACATAATTATTATGAAGTTATGCACAATGCAACAATGTGAAATGCAAAAATTTTTTTTAGAAATATAATAGGTTAAATTCAAGCTTTATTCTCATGGAAAATAAATTAAATAAATTTAAATAAAGTAATAATGCAAAAACAATGCATTTTTATGAATGTGTAGGAGCCCAAACTAGCGTTTGAAGGAGTGGATGCCACAGAGCTCTACCCCTGTGTTCTTTTCTACAGCAGCAACCCAGGAGAAAAGGTCAGCCACTTAAACCTCTACACCACTTTTGTTTATAAAATTTTGACATTATAATTATGTAATATATTATAATTCAACTTTCAAAACCCTCCTGTTCTTCGACTGGCCTGTAGGTGGCACTGTGTGACCTGCAGATGCGTGGCATGCCTAACGATCTTCTGCCAGGGGAGCCCTTGTGCAGCCCGAGGGCCACGGTTCTGCTGGAGTCCACCATTCAGCTGCTGAGACGACTGTATGTGAACGATGACTGGGTTCAACATATCAACCAGCACATGCTGAACAAACTACAGCTCATCAACCCTGTCATGAGAGAGGGACAAGGCAAGATAGGTCAGTTAACTTGTCTGCTAAAACCATTTATTTATTTACTTAAAAATATACATATTATATATAGTCTATATATTTGTGCAGCATCATTGCAATTAGTCATTTTGGAAATGTTTTAGACCTTGTCTGTTAGATTTACTATGCTATAAAAATGCTACAATAGATAAAAGCAAGAAATAAAAGCTATGCATTTAAAATAAAATAAAAAAAAAACTAGCAAAAAAAAAAAGCAGACTAAATTTCTACTAAATTAATAAATGTAAATGTAAAAAACTAAATGTATACAAAAACGTATTCTAAATACATTTGTAAACTTTTAAAACATATTTTTCTGGACTTAAAATGTTGATTACTCGTCTTGTTTCCAGGAGCGTATATAATTTAGAATTTATCCCATTAATTACTTTTTAGAAAAAGGCTTTTTAATAGGTTACTATGCCAATTGTGTTTTAAAGGTTAATATATTTCGTCCTCTGCTAGCAGGTCATGCCAGTAAGGAGTCCGATGAGAAATGTGGGGTGAACAGAGAGAAGGGCTCTGCTTGGGCAGATGTCGGGATGTCGACAGACCACCTCTCTGGCCCAGCGGGGCTCTCTGACGCCCAGCTCAGCGTGTTGTGCACTGAAGTTTGGCCCGTCATGGCGCTGATCGGAGGGGTGGACAGCGGTCTCCGTGCTGGAGGGACCTGCCTGCACAAACCCAGCGGTCGACGGGCGACTCTGCTCGGGGTCTTGAAAGAGGGAAGCCCCTTGGCTAAGCTTCAGTGGGAGGAGACAGATTTTACTGTGAGGTAAGTGCACAAATACATATATACAGTATACAGTATTCTTACAGACAGTCAAATAAATGCAAGATTAAAATTATTACATTTTACATCATAATTTAATATAATGATTTAATGTATTATGATGATTATTATTAATAGGCAGAGGCGTAAATGGTACTTTGTGAATGGCTAATTTTTGTGCATAAAATTGTAAAATTTCTCAGTTTAAACATTTGTTATCTATGTTCTATTGTGAATAAAATGTTGGCTCATGTGATTTGAAAGTCTTTTAGTTTTCATTTTATTCAAATTTAAAAAAACGTCCCAACATTTCCGGAATTCGGGTTGTATTTTCGTTGGCAAATTCAGCAAAACAGACAACATTGTGTCTAAAATAACACGGTATTAACTTCTTATTTATTGAACTGTTGTATAAGATCAGTATGACATTTGCACTCGTGTGATATTGCACTTATTGCTCGTGTGATATTGCTTAACTATATGATGTAAAGATAAGACAAAAACTCAAACGGGCATTTTTGCCCCATATCTTGAATTTTAGGGGCATTCTAACTACGTTCTCTAGGCTCCATCACACAGTGAGTTATTGCCCTGCCTCATATTTGTCATCAATCAACTGTATGAAATGTCTGATGACCCACGCAGGTCTGGGGCGGGGCAAGTGCATTAAATGCGTTAATAATTTTAACACGTTATTTTTCACAGTAATTAATTAATCTTTTATATATATATATATATATATATATATATATATATATATATATAATATAATGTAAACCTTGTAGAGTAAAATAATGTAATGTTCTTCAGCACTGTCATTAGTTTCTATGTTCAGACACCATTGTAATTTTTGTATATTTTGTATGTTATACCTGTCCTGTTCTTTTTGCCAGTTGCATGCGTCTTTTTTCCTTTTCGATTTCTTCACTTCCCTTTTCTTGTATTGTCTTTTGTCCCCTTCATTTTTTTCTAATCATGGTATCCTTTCCTTTCCACTCTTTTATTTCTGTCTTGCCCCTTCCGTCTCACTCCTCTCCTCATCTTCATACTGCTTGTGACCTGCTGTGGTCCCACTAACCCAAAGCTTCCTGAATTCTTGGTCACCCAGCGACACACCTCTCTCCTCCCTGGAGCCGTGTGACGTCCCCCAGCTGGACATGTCCCGCTGCCGTGGCCTCAAGCCGTCCGTGTTGTTCGACCTCATCCTGATGACCGGCATCTTAGAAGAGCAGGAGCCTCCTTCTGGATCATCCGAAACATCTGGATTGCCACGAAACCGAATCAGCTCTGAGGGCGGCCCGCGTAGCGAGCTGGAGAGACGTTTGGATGAGGACATTGCTCGTATTATGATGGACGATGAGGGAATGAGCTGTCCAATGGATGAGGACAGAAATAATGTGGAAGAGAGGAGAGAGGAGAACCAAGGAGACACGTTTAGATCCCTCATACAGTCAAACGAGGAGCATGTTAG
Organism: Spinibarbus caldwelli; assembly: GCA_039654775.1. Taxonomy (NCBI): domain Eukaryota; kingdom Metazoa; phylum Chordata; class Actinopteri; order Cypriniformes; family Cyprinidae; genus Spinibarbus; species Spinibarbus caldwelli. The sequence goes on from CM077258.1 coordinate 6,310,670, forward strand.
CGTTCCCTGTCCACCAGTACTCGCACCACAACCCAGAGTGGACTTCTTTGCTTTGGAACTGCGCGCAGTCCGCATTTCCTACCTCCTTTTGGGGGCGCTAAAATCTCTGGCTGTCATTCTGAGCTGCGGGAAGTTCACAGATCTTCTCCTGGTTCCCAAATCAGATGCAGGGGTCAATGTAAGTAGCCCTGACCCAGCGAGAGCCTCTGCTGGCGGGGAGGAGAACGGCGAGCTGCGCTCTGTGCTGCAGTTTGTGGTGCGGAGCATGGTGAAGTGGGCTGTCAGACCCTGTCCGATCAAACAGGCCATTGCTTTATCAGACCTCGAGAGGGCCCAGATCATCATCTTTAAAGGAGTGCTGAGCAGACTGCACGAGGATGGAAGCAAAGAACACAAAGGTCTGGAGCTTTGGCAACATCATGTGAACAATACAGTTTATTCAGTTGTTTACTAACTTTACTGTTGAATAATAATAATTAAACTTTTTAACTTGACTTGTAATAATAATATAATAATAAAATGTTTATTTGTTTATAATGATTCAGTAATGTCACTTAATAATTTTAATATATTGATTTAATGTATTATAATTCTTAATAGGCAAAAAGGCAAAAGTAAAAAAAAAAAGCTAATAGGCAAAAGTCTGTAAAAATTGCTATAAATTATTAATATTACTACTGTTTTTTTAATTATTTATCATTTATTAACATTCATTTAATAATTTTAATATAATAATTCAATATAATAAAAAGAAAGACAAAGGTCGGTAAAAATAATAATTCACAAAATATTCAATAATAATAATCATCATTATCACATTTTTATTATTACCATTGTTTATTTTTTAATTACTTAATATAATTCATTTAATAATTTTAATACAATAATGCAATTTTTATTATTATTATTATTATTATTATTATTATTATTATTATAATTATTATTTAGTAGTATTATTTCATATAGCTTAGAAAGAAAAACGTCTGGAAAAATAGCTAATAATAATAAATTATTACTAATGTTTATTTGTTTTTTAATTTAGTAATATTATTTACTAACTTTTAATTTTTAACTTTTAAAAGGCAAAAGTCTAAAAATAATACACATCTACAAAAAATCATGATCATTAGTTTATTTTTAGTTACTTATTAATTAATATATTTAATAATTTAATTTAGTAACTTTAATATAATAGTAGTAGCAGTAGCATTTCATATAGCTTAGAAAGGCAAAAGTCTATAATAATAGCTGCTTCTACTACTTCTACTACTAATAATATTAACATAGACTTTTAATTTAATATTTGTTTGTTTTTTTTATATTAATTAATTTTACTCTTGTTTTTTTCCTGTTGTGTCTGTGTACACAGATTCAGGAGGTCACTCGTCCTCTCAGCCTGTGTCCAAATCTTCCAGTTCAGTCTCGCTTTACAGCAACGGCTCTGAAGGTACCGCCATCTTCGGCCAATCAGCTTCACCCTCCACCAATGACCTCACGGCCTCTCTCCTCACCGCCCTGCAGGCTGACGGCCTGGAGAACTTTAACCCGTTCCTTCCCATCAACCTGCTACAGTGAGTTTCTCTTTCATCCAAGCCCAATTATTAAAATTTAAAGAGTTTATTATAAAGGAACCTATGAATTAATGAAGTAATTATAAAGTACTATGAAGTAATGCCATTGTGTTGTAACTAACATCTGAGGAGTAATTGTTCTGGCAAGTAATATGTGTCCGGTGTTTTTTTTTTTTTTTCTATTTTTTATTTTTTTAAATAACTGTGCTAGTCAATGTCAATTTGAAAGTAAGGGACCTGAGACAAGGGTTTCAAACACACACACACACACACACACACACACACACACACACACACACGGTAAACTCTCTGACATGCCTGGATATTCTCACTCCAGATCGGCGTCAACTGAGACACACACTCACACACAGGTTACTGAGAGTGTGAATGAGAATACAGGTGAGTGTGTGTGTGTGTGTTATAACCTCATAAACACATGCGCCTCTTAACCTCAGGCGTCTGAGCATGGCTTAATGACACGAGGGTGATTAACACCTCAACATAACACACGCTCAAGCTGAAGGTTTGCTCTAGAGCAGGTGCTAGCGGTTATCTTGTGTCTGTGTGTGCATGTGTGTGTGGCTGGGCTCCTCTAGGCGGATGGTGCTGGCGCGTTTTCCCACATTGGCAGGTCTCGTCCACAGTCCGGTTCTGCCCCCCGGGCTCAGCCTGACGAGCTCAGCCTCCTGTGAGGGCTTCACTGAGCAGCAGACCAGCTTCCTGGAGCCCTGCGGTCAGACCAGGACCCCCATGGGTAAGATGTCTAGACAGACTCTGGAATACAAGTAGCATGTGGTATCCATGGACACAGTTCATATGGTCTGGTGAATGTTTTGTTTTTTTTTGTTTTTTTTTAAATGTGTTTTTATAAACTGATGTCAAGATCAGTTTATGCAGTGCCAGGTGGGAGCGCTTGAGAAATTGAACTCTATAACTTAACCTTGACGCCTGTGCATGTTTTACACTTGAGTCTTGCTTTGGAAGGATTTTTTGGTTTGTTACATACTGTACTCACTGATTGCAAAAAAGTTTTTGGCTTTTTTGTGCATCTTTACACTCTGTTGAATGGCACCTTGAATCTCACGATGCATTACCAATTTCTTTTAATACTTAAAATTAATGAATAAAAATTTGTAAAATTAAAGTAAAATTTCAGAATATCTTAGTTTGTTTTTTAATATCACAAATTTCATTAGTGACTTAGAAATATTATCCTAAAAATGTATTTATCAATTTCTGATTTTTTTTAAATAATTATTTTTATATGATTAATTTTTATATGAAATTATTTTATGTAAATGAAAAAGATTCCTACTTTTCAATGTGGATATTAAACTTTATTAGGGGAAAAATGTAATGGAATTTATAGTCAATGTCAGATATTAAAGTTTATTAAGTGTAAAAAAAAATATGTAATGGAATATGTATTATTTCTTTTCTTTTTTTAATATCTCAAATTTAATTAGTGGCTTAGAAATATTATTCGAATTATTTATAATTTTCTGAATATTTTTTATTTTGTATATATTAAATGTTATATTAAATTATTTTATGTAAAAAAAATAAATAAATCCTGATTTTTCAAAGTGGTCGCAGGTATTAAACTTTATTTAGTGCAAAAAAAAAATAGAATTTGTAGTCAGTGTCAGATATTAAAGTTTATTAAGTGTAAAAAATATATACAGTATATGTAATGAAATTTGTGGTCCATGTATTTTCTTTTTTTAATATCACAAATTTGTTTCAGTGACTTATTATCCTAATTATTTGTTTATTATTTTCTGAATATTTAATTTATTATTTTCTAAATATTATTTTCTGAATATAATAATTGTTTATTTTATGTAATATTAAGCTTTATTAGGTGTAAAACATATATATATATATATATATGTGTATATGTATATGTGTATGTATGTATGTAATGGAATTTGTAGTCCATGTGTCATTTTGTTGACCAATAAGTCCTCCAGCCTTCTCTAGCACAGTGCTATATTTTTTAAATTCAGATATTTTCTAAATAAATAATTTAAAAAAATTATATTTACCTGACTGACTGCATCAGTCAGCCCAGTCCAGACACATTCTGATGCATCACTGAATATTTTCATTTCTGTCCTTCAGAACAGCCCCAAATGTTTGTCCCAGTGCGCTTGCTTGAAATGGGCTTCTCAATGAGACACATCTACAGGGCCATGGAGGCAGCAGGTACCAGCGAGTGCTTGCAACATCTAGCCAGACTCATTCTTATTCAAAGATTAAGAAACCAATGACGGCAGTGCAGTTATTCACAACTAAGAAGAGTTGGATAATTATATTGAGTTTTTTACTTTGGATTATTGTATTTATTTATTTATTTATTTTGTCTCTAATTATTTACTGCTGACTGCTGATGATGCTGTTATTGCAGTAGATACACTCATTACACTTCCCTATGAGATCCTGCTTCAATTCACCCCTCACTGTTCTTCCCCACTAAAACACTCAGCTGAATCAAAGGAAATATCAGTGGAGCACCGCATGAAGTCTTATTTTCTGTTATGAATGCTCTGTTCACGGTTCAACAAAATTCAGCTTATTTATATAAATATTTTGTATATATTTGAAATAATCATTTTATTGCATATTTACATTTTCTTAAACATTATAGTTATACAAAAATTAAATTATATATTTATTTTTTGTTAGCAAAGCCAACTTTTAAAATAAGCCAATTCTTTTGTTTTATCTATCAGTACTGAATTCAGAATTGTTTTTTCTTGCAATTTCGAGTTTACATTTCGCAATTCGGTGTTTCGGTGTCTCGTAATTCAGATTTTTTTCCTCAGACTTCTGAATTTACATCTTGCAATTGTTTTTTTTTTTTTTTTTTGTCTCTGCCACAAAGTAAAAAAGGTTTAATTTTATTTTTTTTTCGCAGTTGAGAGTTTATATCCCAAAATTCCAACTTTTTTTTTTTTTCAGGATTGCGAGTTTATATCTCGCAACTATGTCTTTACATCTAACAATTCAGAATTTGTCCTGCAATTCTGACTTTGTCTCATACTCTGAAAAAAGACAGAATTGTAAGATATAAAGATATATAAATAAGATATATAAATATAATTGTGACAAAAAAATATTAAAGACAATTACTAGTATACTAATTATTGTGTTAATACTATTACTATTAATACTAATTAATTACTAATTACCCCATGGTAGAAACAAGCTTCCGTAGCTTTCTAGTATAATCAGTTCTGTATTAAAGTTTTACTTTACCATCTAGTCCAACAAGTCTGCTTCCATTTCATTTGTTTAAAAAAAAAAAAAAATTATAGGTTTTATATTTGATAAATTTCAAGCATTTATTATACACTTCAGACCAAAAGGTTTTTAAAGGGATCATATGATGCTGTTTTTAAAGATCATTATTTTGTGTATTTGGTGTAACATATGTTGACAACATGCTTTAATGTTCAAAAAACACATTATTTTTCAAATACTGTACATTATTGTAGTTCTTATATGCCCCGCCTCTCTCAAACACGTTGTTTTCTACAAAGCCCCTCCTTCCGACAAGCACAGTCTGCTCTGATTGGCCATCTGACCCAGTGCATTGTGATTGGCCGAACACCACAAGCGTGCGTCGGAAATGTAATGCCCCTTACCATAATCGCGAGCTTCAGCTTTCAAAGTAAATATAAAGACAGTTAATAATATCCTTAGTTTAACCATCAGTTCAAGCCCGAAAGGGGAACAGAGTCGCAAGACAGACACAGTGATGATGCTCGTATGTATTTGCAGTACTCAAGCCGCGGTTAAGACCGCTGACGTGCTATGATTTCTGACGGGCTGTTCACTCCGCGTTCATGTGACCCTGTTCCCCTCACACACACACACACACACGACGCGTTACTTTACACTGCGCAAAACTCTGCATTTGAACAGGCAGTAGCAAATACTTAAACTAATAACAAAACATACTTGCAGTCGCTGATTCAGAAGCGCCAGATTGTCATAGCAAAGTCGGAATTGACCCATTTTATTTTTTTTTAGAAATAGCTTTTGTGCACAGCCAGCCTTGTACTCTCCTAGGTTCACGAAACTGTCGTGCATAAAATGCATTGCACAAATTCGAACATTTGGGTTGTGCTGTTCTGTTGACCAATGATTCCTAATTGCATCTACTTTTCGGCCAAATAAAGTGCTTTTGCTTTCGTATAGAAACACGCAGCATCTCCCTGACATGGCTGCATCAACACTACTGCACTTACTGAAACCACACCTTTCTTTGCATGCACGTTTGGACGGCATTATGCAAATATTTCCACATTGTGACGTAGACATGTGGGGGCGTGTTTTAATGAGGCGTTTTAGCCCTGTCTGGATCAGCCTTCTCTTTTAGATAGAATAAATCCTTTTGTGGGAGACTTTGAGCTTTGTAGCTCTGCAGATCTTATACATGCAGAAGCAGCTACATAACGCACTAAAGAAAAGGAAAACAAGAAGTCGCATCATATGACCCCTTTAAGTTCACAAGAAACTTTAATTCAGTCAAGTGTGTCTAAACATTTTTTGTTCTCCCTGACCTCTTTGTGACCTCTCTCAGGGGTCACTGGAGAGGTTGACTCACGCACCATCGAGGTGCTGGCGAGCTGGATGCTGGAACATCCCATCACAGAGGAGCAGCAGGCAGGAGAGGGCTCGTCTGCAGGGGGTGCCACTGATACGCCCTCCTCTGAAGGGCCAGAGACGGTCCAGTGCCCTGAGTCTCCAGCTCCTCTCACCCTACAGGAGAGCAGAGAACCCAACGAGAGGTGAATCCATGCATATACTACGTCCTAACCAGTGATAGGTGATCTCTTGCATATTAATTTGAGTCCTGACCAACCTTGATGGTCACTTGGTTTCAGTGTCTGCTTTCAGAATAGCACACTAGCATACTGCTCTTTCTGTTTCTAGTATACAGCATGTGTAGTAGCACAGTATACAAATTTCATGTTTGCAAGATCACAATGACCTACTAAATTTCCTAAAAAATTATATACTGCACACTGCAAGGAAAATTGTATCCCAGAATGTGCTCATTTCCGTTTATTTACTGTGTGTATTCCCAATGTGTTTTCCAGTCTGTTGGCAGGTTTGGACTTGGTGGAGAGAGAGAACTTCTTAGATGTTCACCTCACCAGGAACAGACCTCCACCTGCACGGAGGCAGCGGTCCGGAGTAAGTCAGAGAACGTCCTTCAGGAGAGCAGGTCAGAATCACATACAATACAGTTTCTCATTCAGTGCAGTACAGTTTCTTTTTGATTCAGCGAGGATGAGTTTATTTACCTAACTTGTTTGTTTCAGACTCCCCATCTCCCAGTCCTGTCCCATCTCTGTACAGACAGGACATGGGAGTGGCAGAGTGGCCAGAGCGGGCTGAAACGCACCCGTTTGCTGCTGAAGACGACTCAGAGCTGGGCTACATGGATGATCCGTACCAGGAAGAACCATATGAGGAGCTGCTCACACCAGAGTTCATCACCTCTGAGAGAGACACGCTGTGGATGGTAGAGGTACTGGAGACGCTATCTGTCTATTGTTTTATGTTGTTTTTCTATCTATCGTTTTATCTACCATTCAGCATGTAGTTCTATCATTTGTTACATCTGTCTGTCGATCTGTCGTTCTAACATTCTATCATTCTATCTGTTATTATATCATTCTATGTATCTATCTATTGCTCTGTCTACCTGTCGTTCTATCTGCCTTTTGTTCTGTTGTTGTATCTATCATTCTGTCATTCCCTCTGTTTATCATTCTGTTGTCATCGTTCTGTCATTTGTTCTATTTTTCTCTCGTTCTTTCATTCGTTCGGTTTTCTCTCGTTCTTTCATTCGTTCTATTTTTCTATTGTTGTCATTCATTCTATAATTCAATCATTCAGTCATTTGTTCTGTATTTCTATTTTTCTATCATTTGTTCTACTTTTTAACGTTCTTTTATTCATTCTATTTTTTTATCGTTCTATTATTCGTTCTATTTCTTTATCGTTCTGTCATTTATTTTTCTCTCATTCTTTCATTCGTTCTATTTTTCTATCGTTCTCTTTCGTTCTATATTTCTATCATTCTGTCATTCATCCTATTTTTCTTGTTCTTTCATTCGTTCTATTTTTTTATCGTTCTGTCATTTGTTCTGTTTTTCTCTCGTTCTTTCATTTCTATTTTTCTATCATTCTGTCATTCATTCTGTCTATTGTTCTATCATATTGTTGTCTATCATTTTGTCATTATTTCATACCTCATTTGTTTTTCTGTCCTATTTATCATTTATTTTATCATTCTGTGTGAATGCTGTTGTTTGTTTCATCATTCTGGCTGGTTTTCTTTTAATATATTTGTCCATTTATGAATGTATTTTTCATTGCTCTCTCACTCTGTCTCTTTTGGTCTCAGGGCAGAGAAGAGCACCCAGAGCCTCATGAGATGGTGGAGTGTGAGCTGTGTAACACTCTCACCCTGCAGTTCAACAACCATATGAAGCGCCACCATCCGGGCTGTGGTCAGAGTGCCGGTCGCCGTGGTTACCGCAGCAACGGGGCCTACGTGGATGGCTGGTTCGGAGGCGAATGCGGATCAGGCAGCCCATACTACCTCCTATGCACTGCATGCAGGGAAAAGTACCTGGCCTCCAACCTGGGGGTTATGAGCTCCAAACAGGACAGGTGAAGATGAAGAAACGATGAACATGCTGTAGCCATTGACTTTTTGCTATATAACAACCCAGATGTTGTTTTTTCAGGGCAAGAGGTTTGGCGTCTGATCTGATTGGTCAATTAGATGGTACATCAGAAGGTATTTGTGCAAACTTTTAAATAACCAACACTATACAGTTTAATAAATTCATGTGTAAGGATTTGAATGTGTCTGTATTAGATGAATGGGATCTAGGTAACCAGGAAGACTCGGATTCAGACAGGCTTACAGGTTTGGAGGACTTTGGGATTCTTCTGAGGCCTTTGGGTCTGAGTGAGAAGAAGCCCGTGCCCGACCCAATCCCCTTCACTGAACACGACCCACTCGGAGCCCTCGTCAGTGGCGAAAACAACCTGCTTTACAAAGGTAATGTTCTTATTTAGTTTCATATTTCCTACAAGAGCTTTCCAAAATCTCAATGAAATGCAGTAGGTTGTTGTTTGTTTCTGTGTGTAGGTGTTGTCAGCACCGAGCTGAAGAGCTCCTCTGTTCCTCTGAGTCTCGGGGAGCAGGCAGCATCTCTGCGGGAGCCCCAGGAGAGACTGTTGGCTCTGAGGAGAGTCACCTCCACCGCTCAGATCCTGCTGGCCTACAGTATGGTGATGAGAGCTCTCTCACAGACATCCACCAGGTAACAACCACTCATACCTGACTTCCCTCGGCACTAAATATATCATCTGCTCTGTGAACTTCTTACCGAATCTGACATGTCATACTGTGATGGATCCATCAATGTCTAACTGACCTGCATTGAATCGGAGCCTTGCAGAATTCCATTATTCAGCCATCAACATCACACTCATTAATCACAAACGTGTTACCCTTCCCTTGGCCATTTCATTTTATTTGACTAATTTGTTTATTCTTTTTACACATTTTACTTTATTTAAATACATTTTGCAAAATCCTTATATATCCTTATACAGTGCCCTCCACTAATATTGGCACCCTTGATAAATATGAGCAAAGGCGGCTGTGAAAATAAATCTGCATTGTTTATCCTTTTGATCTTTCACTCAAAAAATTCACAAAATTCTAACCTATCATTGAAGTAAAACAACTTAAAGTGGGGAGAAAATTTCATGATGAAATAAATGTTTTTCTCCAATGAATGTTGGCCACATTTATTGGCACCCCTAGAAATTCTTATGAGGAAAATATCTCTGAAGTTTATTCCCATTCATATTTACATTTTTTAGCACACCAGGGTGACTAGGAGCATGAAATTGTCCATCTATGACTTCCTGTTCCACAGGATTATAAATATGAGGAACACAAAGACCAAATTCCCTTAATCATCCATCACAAGGAGTAAAACCTAAGAATATAGTTCTGATGTGCAGAACAAGATTGTTGAGCATCATAAAATAGAAAGTGGCTGTAAGAAAAGAGTTAAAGCATTGAAAATCCCCATTTCCACCATCAGGGTAATAATTAAGAGGTTCCTATTAACTAAAGATGTTAAAAATCTTCCTGGTAGAGGGCATGTCTATATCTAAAAAAAACTCACAGATCATAATTTTGCATTGGTTTTATTATTTTTGATTATTTTTTCTGCTTCCAGTAAGAGTGTAGTTCTCAGCATAGTTTAACATGGTTACTATATGGTATATGGTTACTATATCTAAATTTATTCCACAGAATTTTACAGATTTTACCCCACAATAATCCTTTTTTCACACAAATCCAAAATATCTGTTGATTTCCTGACTAATTTATATCCAAATTATTATTTTAATGTTCAAAAACTTAAAGAAAGAAATAGAAAATAAAAAAATATATATATAGAATATTGAAACTTGATTTAAATCATTTTTTTTGGGAAAAAGTCCATTATTTTGTATTTTCAAGTCAGTTTTTTTCCCCACACAACCCTAAAATGTATTACTGTTATGATCTGTTGATTTTCTGACTGATTTTGTGTTAAAATGATTTTTTTATTTTTAAAAAAACTAAAAAAAAAAAAAAAAAGCAGAATATTAAACATTTAGCAAACTTGATGTAAATAATTTTGTGGGAAAAAGTCTGTTTTGTGTTTTTGTCAATAATTTTAATGAATACTGTATTAATGAGGAGATTCAAGTCAACGTGAAATGGAAACTCACTGTCATTGCATCTTAAATATCTTATTGTGAATGATCAATTTATGCATTTGTTTAATTTTTTATTTTTTTTGGTCCTCGTAATCTTTAATCAGATTTATAACTTGATTTCCGTTGAAACAACAGACTTCTTTCTGGTGGCGTATATGGCACACTTCTCCAGTCATTTAGCCAGTTTAAACCCTGGCCCGTTTTTACAATCAACTGCAAGCCCTTCATTTTTTTTTTTTTTTTTTTTTTGATAATCCAGATCGGATGTACGAATATACACATTGTGTATCTGTCACCGTGTGTTTCAGTAGTTCAGTGTGTAATCAGTCCAGTGGTCTGGAGGCTCTGGGTCTGGCTGACATCCGTATCCTGGTGAGGCTGATGTGTTTGGCAGCAGGGGGGCGTGTCCACACAGGCGTGGACCAGCAGGGAATGGGGCGTGGCTCTGTGAGCGATCGCACAGGCTCCGCCTTCCTGTCCTTCCTCAGCTCTGCTATCGGCAGTTTAGTGTCCCATAGTCCTGCTGCCTACAGAGAGTTAGTGGACATCTGCACTCAGGTACACTCTCTCTCTCTCTCTCTCTCTCTCTCTCCCTCTCTCTATCCTCCCTCCCTCCCTCCCTCTCTCTATCCTCCCTCCCAACCGTCTTTCTTGTCTCCTCCGCTAATGTTTCTCACCTCATTATCCTTGCTATGCTCTTCATCATTCTCTCCTTTCAGCTCATTTAATCATCCTGTCTTCTGCCTAATCATGCTGTCTCACCTGCATGTCCTTCCTCTCAGGATCTCATGGCAGCAGCTACAGGGATGAACATCAGCGCTATCACCGATCCGCAGCAGAGGATGAGGCAAAGCTCTGCCCTCAAGGGGGCGCCACAGGAGCCGAGAGAACTGACCCCACCCACCTTCTTGGTCACACAGAGTCTGGTGTCCCTCCTGACGGAGAAAGGCGTCCGATACCGTTATAGTGTGGAAAGAAGTGATTCCATTGAATCAAAGGGTAAAGAATTTCTCAAAACAGTACATACATTTTAAATGTTTCATAAATGTTTTAGTTTAGTGTAGACCAGCGATTTCCGAACTTTGTCATCCAAACCCCTTGGACCTGAAATATTTAATTGAAGTACCTCCTGACATTTTAGGTTAATATTTCAAAAATGTACAACACATTTGCATAATTGTTTTTTGTTTTTTTTAATGTTAGTTAATGGTCTCATGACATATGTAATACTTATTGTATTTTTTTTTTAAATGTAATATTTATTTATTTATATTTAAAATATAATATTTAAATAAAACATCTTTAGTAAAATATAAAGTGTGCATACAATTTATTTGAATAATTATTTAAATTATTTCAGTGTTTATATTTTATTATTTACATTTACAATTTTTTTTTTCTTTACCAGCTTTTTATAAATCCCACTGTCATGGAAATCCTGCAAATATCAGGATAGTTTTGTTTATTTATTGTAATTTTACATAAATTTTTGTAAAATATTGTAATTTTTATTACATATTTTGTTAATATTTCATTCATTACAAAACACATTTGCAAATTCATGGTTCTTTTTCAGATGATGGTCACATGACAATTATAGTAAAATATAAAAAGAGTATAAAAATAAATAAATATTGATATTTTATATGTCTCACTGTCATGGAAATCCTGTAAGTATCAGGATTTTTTATTTATTTATTTTTTATTTTTTTTATTTCATTCATTATTAGTTTTTATTAACTTTTAATAAATCTCACTGTCATGGAAATCCTGCAAGTATCAGGAATTTTTTTTTTTTTTTGCTTAAACTGTTTATTGAAGTATCAGCGAATTTTACACTATGATGGTAGTGAATTTAAATATTTTCTAGTTATGCTTATTTCTAAAATATGTCATTGGTTAGAAGTTGTTCCTTGAGAATGCAGTGTCTAAATAAATAAATAACCAGTAATCATTATTGGCTGGAAAACTTACAGTGTGGAAAAGTCATGGACAGTGGTCAAAAGTTTTGGGAAACCTGCTGATTTTAATTCTAGTGACTCGCTTAGGTACCCATATATAATTTTTAAATGGAAGTTAATGATTTGTAATTAACTTATCCTAATTAACTCCGCATGTGATTGGACAGAAGGCGGAAGCCCTCCACCCTCAGGTCCTCCTCTCTCTCAAGCGGGAGTGCGGGTCGGGCCGCTGGAGCTGGCTAATGCGCTCGCTGCCTGTGCCCTGTCGGCCAGGCTGACCAGCAGACACCGACAGTGGGCGGCACAACAGCTGGTCCAGGCCTTGGCGGTCTCTGAGAAAGACAACACTGCCAGACCCCAGACATACAGCGACATGGCCGGAGATCTGCGCAAGTGTCCCATCAAGAAGCTGGAAGGACATCAGAACAGGGTAAAGAGGAACAGCAGAAATACTTAAAGAAACATGCTAAATGTCTTGCAAGTCTCTCTCTCTCTCTCTCTCTCTCTCTCTCTCTCTCTCTCTCTAAATATATATATGTATGTATATTTGTATATGTATTGTGTATGTGTGTGTGTGTGTGTGTGTGTGTGTGTATATATATATATATATATATATATATATATATATATATATATATATATATATATATATATATATATATATATATATATATATATGTATGTATATAAATATGTGTGTGTATGTCTTCACTTGTTTTTGATTGGCTGTTGTGTTTGTAGGTGAGCAGCTGCTGCTGGAATTCAGAACAAGGTCTGTTGGCTACTGGCTCACAGGACGGGACTGTTCGACTGTGGGCCGTAACGCTGAACACAGCAGAACTGCAGCACACACACACCTGCAGCGTCAGGTGAGACTCCCTGTTTTTTGTCTCTTTGATTAGGAAAGGGAGAAATTCCAAATGTTTCATAGGTCTGTTGGGAAATAATTTTTCTGTTGAATGAGACAGAAATGGATGCTTTGGGTGCTGACAGTTGTGTGTTTGTGTGTGGTCTCTGCAGTGAGGATGCTCAGAGCTCAGATGGTTCAATGGGATCTCATCTGCTGTCCGCTGTATCGTGGAGCGCAGGGGGAACTCTACTGGCCGCCTTCCAGAACAAACTCATCAACATCTGGACCGTCAATGGTCAGACCAGCATCCTGCTGTCACATTTACACAGACACACACACACACACACACACACACACACACACACACACACACACACACACACACACACACACAGCACTACTGCTGCCAAATCTTCTATGTAATTAAATGGGCATACAGTAATTTATAATTGATTGTAAGAGCAAGTTAACTTGAAGACAATATGAATGCAAAATTATCTCTATTTACCTATTAATTGTTTCTGGACTTATTGTGCACAGTACATCAGTGCATATTATTCTGAAGAAAAAAAAGTTTGTTACCATAATCTTGCATCAAAATAACTTTATTTGCATCTGAAACAATGTGTTTGCTGATGTAACCAGTGATAATTTAGTATTGTGTATACACTATAATGATATTTATCAATTGATTTATACATTATATTATATACTATTATAGCATTTACTAATATTTTGAATATGTTTGAATTAGCTTTTATTGGTAACACTTGCCTTTAAGTATAATGCATTATAAAAGTATATTTAATGCATTAATTATCCCTTGTAATGCACTTTATAATGCATTGTGCAATCTTGTGAATAATTGTAACCACAGTTAATACATTACAACACTTATCAATTCATTGTTACACTATGCATTTTAAATTTGGTTATAATTATTTACAACACAATATAATGTGTTACAAAGCACATTATGAATAATTATAATGCATTCAATACTTTAATAACCCTTTATAATGCATTATACATAAAGGCTTTAAGTAAAGTGTTACTCCTTTATTTTTTATTTTAAGTTTTAGTAATTTTGCGATGTACTTTGTCATTTTTGTTAGTTTTCTAATATTTCTGTTTTGCTTTAATTATGTGTCTCATAGTTGTAGTAATTGTAGTACTTAACTTACTTCAGTTACTTGTCAAGACGATATTTTTAATTTTACTTTTTTTATTTTTTATTAAATGTTTCATCTAATATGTAATTTTAATTTTATTTTAGCTTTATTTTAGTTACCAAAAATTATTTTTAATACTTTCAGGTTTAGTTTTAGGAAACATCAACAACACTGGATGAAGTGTGGTTGGGGGGAAAAAGTATTTATGAAATATTTATTTAAACAGAAAAATATTAAAATCAACATATTCATAAACAATAATTTAACTTTTTTTTTTTTTTTTGTGAGTGATGCATGCCTAGGCAAAAGTCGCCAGTAAGATGGTTTGGTAGTGTGTTCTGTGGGATGTTTTCCACTCGTTTTATCAACTTTATTAGTGGTTGTTGTCTTTACTAATAATTTCATAGCCTAACATTCAAAATCCAGGCAAGTCTTGGTGGACAAAAACTGCAGTGTATTATGTGCATCTTCAAATATCCTGGACAAAGTGGTTGTATTAAATCCATTTGTGTTTGTCGTCTTTCCTGCAGGTACTCAGGTGCACATCGAGGCTCAGTCCTCCTGGGTCACTGCGCTCTCGTGGGTTCAGACCTCCACTCCGTTCCTCAGTCAGGAAGCCTGCAGTCAGGTCAGCCCTCCTGAGAGTCTGCTGGTGGGCCGGCTGGACGGCTCCCTATGCTGGCTGGAGGTCACAGACGATTTGAGGGTGGATCGAACAGAGCTCACTCACTGCTACAGGAAAGAAGGTTAGTCCTTAAATGTGCTGAAGATCTCTGTTTTAACGTGTGTTCATTAATTCAGTGGTGAATGACTATCACTGTGTTTTTTAGCACCTCAGTGTCTGGCCTGGTACAGTGTTGATAAACCCTTTGCCGTGGGCTATCCCGATGGCAAAATTCTAATAGCAACAGCAGAGAGCTACGAAATCGACCCGCCTATTCTGCTAACAGCATTTCCTGTGAGTATGGAGTCCTCAAAACAAAGACAAATACTTCATTCGCCAATAATGATGGTCTGGTCAGTAATGATGTCTGGTTAGCGAATAAATCGTTTATATGGAATAATTAAAATGGTTTGTTTGTAAGCATTTGTAAGACAATGGAGTGGAAGTGATATGAATCATAAGCAACGCTATATTTTAGAAAATATTTTCTTCAATCATTTTTACACAGAAATGCCAAAAAATATAATAAGTAAATTAATATAATTGAATCAGTAATGATGAACAGTAGTATTTAAAAATATTTATAAAATATTTATTTTTATATTATTTTTTTTAGCAAAATTAATGCTTTTACTCAGCAAAGGAGCATTAAATTGATCAAAAGTGATAGTAAAGACATTTATTAGTTACAAAAGATTTTTGTTTCAAATAAATGCACAAATACTTTTTACACAAATAATTATTAGCTAACATATTAAGCAGCTCAGCTCTTTTCTACAGTTGTGTAATAGTAATAATAATAATAAATAAATAATCATTAATAATATGTTTCTTTAGCTCCAATTTAGCATATTAGAATGATTTCTGAAGGATCATGTGTCCCTGAAGACTGGAGTAATGATGCTGAAAATTCAGCTTTGCATCACAGGAATAAATTACATTTTAAAATATATTCAAATAGAAAAAAGTTATTTTAAATCATAGTAGTATTTCACAATATTACTATTTCTACTGTACTTTTGTCTTGCTAAGAATAAGATAATTCCTTCAAAAACATTAAAAATCTTGCCACCTATAAACTATTAAACTGTATTGCATTTCATTAAAAAAATACATTTGTTTTCATTCGATAAAATACAACGTTTTTGGGAAACTTTTGAATGATGACTTGAACAAACCAAATGAAATGAATGGTTTCTTCACACATTTCAGACAGATTGAAACTGAACACATACTTTGACACAAATAAACCCATATGTTTTGAGAGTAACATGCTTTTATGTTCACAGGAGAGTGTGAGTGCACTCAGGTGGGACCCTACCGGTCATCTGCTGCTGTCTGTGGGCCGCTCTGAGGTGGTGAAGATCTGGGGTCGTGCCAGCGGTGCGTGGGTCACCCTCCACTCTCTGTTCCACACGGGCACCGTCAACACGGCCGAGTGGTGCCCTCTGCCCGGGAGAGGACCGGAGCCTCGTCTTATGATGGCAGTGTAAGTGTGCCATATGCTTAATAATCATTACAGCGATTTTCAGAACCAGATGCCCACCTACTTTAGTATTTAGCAAATTGTTGGGGGTGTTACTACTCATTTCACTCACAAGAAAGCCATTTACATGTAGAATTCTTAAAATGACAATGAAATGGAAATAGAAACCAGTGTTATTTTAAAGTATCATTGAGATGCTATGACAGTTTTTGGTAATATTTTTAGATTTTTAAAAAAATATTTTCTACTTATTAATTTTAGTAATTTTGTTGTGTGTTTTTGTTGTTTTTAAATATGTCTGTATAGTTTATGAATTTTTATTTCAGTTTTAGTTTCATTTATTTTAGGACATCAAGTTAAACTAAATAAAATGAGAAATGTTGCATTGGAAGTTTTTTAGATTTTTATATTTTAACTTTTTTTTTTTTTTTTTTTTGTCAGCTGTAATAACCCAGGTAGCAACGGATGTTTTCTTCAATATTATGACATAAATCAGAGTGTAACGAATTATCAAAAAGAAAAAAACAAAAACATAGCGTGACATTTTAATTGAACAATACAATTTAAAATTGTATTAAAAATGACAAATGCACAGGTAAATTGTTCTTAATAAGAGCTATGACATTCATTTAGAACAGAAGTAAAACCTAAAGGTCACAGAAAGGTTGGAAAATTGACGAAAATGTGTAAAATTACGATGACTTTGGTGGAAGGAACATTAACATTATAAGTGAGAATCAAATCAGGTGGTCTTAAAATGTTACAAAAGTGTATAATATGGCACTATTATTATTTTTCACACCATTAACATGAAGAATGGGTACAAGATATCTCAGAGGAGAGCTTTAAATGAGTACTTCATGAAGTAATTTTAGGATATGCAGACATTTAGCTGTTATATTGGCACAGGAGTCTAATCCATCATCTAAATGTTAAGATTTTCCTTTATTTCCTCAGTGGATGTCAAAATGGCCTCCTGTATGTGTGGACTCTTCCTCAAGGGGGCGCTAATGTCTCAGTGCCCAATTTCCTCACCCCGCCTACCAGCCAAGACAAGAGCAGTGCCATCAAGGTCAGATTGATTTATTTATGTCTTTTTTTTTTTTTTTTTTACTTGGAGTAAATTAAGCCGCCTTATTTATTGCCCGTTTAAACTCACCTTTTAATTCACTTTCTTACTGTTAGATTAATTGTCACTAAAGGTCTTTTTTGGAGTTTGTTAGTACAGTTTAAGGAAGCTGTGTGTGTGTGTTTTTTGTGTTTTAGCGGGGCAATGCCAAATGTGTGTTCCGCCTGAGTGGACACATTACCGCGGTAAAGACCGTGTCATTTTGTCCCAGTGGACTTGCACTGGTGTCTGGAGGAATCGGAGGGGTGCTCAACATCTGGTCTCTCAGGGTGAGTCAAACGCTGTTTATAGGTATTTCTTTTATTAGTTTTACAAAGCTCCTGTTTTTGATTGTAACTCCCCTGTGTTCTAGGATGGTTCAGTCCTGCAGACTGTGGTTACAGGAATGGGCTCTGTGGTTTGTACCACCTGGATCCCACACATAGGGGTTACTGCTTGTTCTGGAAGATCAAAGGTACCGAACACTTTCTGAAAAAGTTAATTAATCTTTAATTAAAAAATATGTAAGTAATGTTTGATTCCGTTTCTCCTATCTCAGGATGTTTTGCTTATTCGCTGTACCCAAGACTGGATCTCTCAGAATCACGTTCTGGCCTCCTGCCGTTCCGTTCTACGCAGTCAAGGCATTCTGGGATTGAATCGTGCCCCCTGCATGGCCGTCTTTCTTGAGCGCCTTCCCACATTGCTTCAGGAGCAATACAGCTATGAGAAGGTACATACAGCTTCTCATCAAAACTGAAAACTCAAAATTCACTACATTTATTGTTCATGTAATAAGGTATATTTTGCTGTCTTCGTGTTGTGGCCGATAACTAATATCTATGCTATTTTGTAAAAAAATGAAAATGAAAAGGTATTATCAGTGCATTATAGATATCATATAACATCATATCCTTTTATGTGTGTCTTGCTCCTCAGAGTCATGTGATGGCAGGCGATCAGTTGACCCACAGTGCCTTTCTTCAGAGTCTGGCCGCTCTGGCCATGGGTCTCTTCTTGGATCAGTTACTGTGCCGTCAGCCCAGACCGCCTCACCACAGCGGGACGGGGCCAGAGCAGGATGGGGCCCCTGGATCCTTCTGCCCTTCAGAGTGGAATTGGCTCTCCACTTATTCTACCACAGTGAAGAGTGCAGAGGCGTTTGCTCGTGGCACCGCCTTCCCAGAATCCTTCATTGCACCCGAGTTCCATCATTCTGGATCCACGGAGTTGACCAAACCATTGGTAAAATGCAAAGAAGTTAATCCTTGTGAAATACTTGAAGGAACGATATTTGTACACTCTCTCTCTAAATCTGTTTATAATGTTAGTGAAAGTTTTTCACACTGAAAACAAAATTTATTTATGACCTTTTTGGACTCTTGCTTTGACACTTGGAATATTAAATGAGCTGTTTTTGCTGCTTTACTTTTAAGAAAAGAATAAATGCATAAGGATTAAAGCGGGGGGAAAAAACAATTAAAAATGACAGACTCAATGAAATAATTACAATACTAGTGCAATCAGTATGGTAAAATCCAGTGAAGTGTAGAACTAATATTTTTATTTTATAGTTTTTCCTTCAGCCTCTTTATATTTTTCGTAATTGTTTGGAAGTGTTGTATTATTATTCATTACAGGGTATTACAGTAAAATAAAACTGAAACTAGAATTAAAATAATTTACTTGAAATAAAATGTTAACTGAAATAAATTAAATATATATTTTTTAAAACTTTATTTCAGCTAGTTGCTAAAGCAACTTTATTCAATTTAGTTTAATTTGATATACCAAAATAACTAAAACTAAAATAAAAATTAATTAAAAAATATATAAAGATTACTAAAATATTACAACACAACAAAATTACTAAACATTTAACTAAAATTAAAATGAAAACAGAAAATGTAAAAATAAAAACTGATTCAAATATTAATAACTATAATAGTATCTCAATGATACCAAAATTCCTTATTTTAGCTGAGCATAGAAAATCCTGTTTTCCACAATATGCCCCTTAAAGGTTATTTTGATTTATGCAAAGGGTCTTTTGTTCTCCTTCCAGGACAACAGTAAATGGACCTTCATGATGGATGAACAGCTCATGTCCTGGGCGACCAGCAGACCTGAAGTAAGTTTGTGTGTTCCTGAGCGTGTGTGAGGTTTAGCAGATATGTGGAAGTGTGTGTTAAGACATCCAGATCTTTCTTCATCTCCCTCATTCGTCTCTGTCAGTATAGTCCCTGTGTTCAGCATTGTTCTTTCAGGCTGATTTTTATCACTCTTCATGTGTTTTTATTCATTCAGCTTTTATAAATTACCCCACACAAACCATACCAGCCAGTGCCATACAAAACCTGTCTCTACATAAAACTCCTTTCCTCATTATTTAAAGCATATCTCTATGCCTATTTTACCTTTACAGCTTGCTAATTTGGCTTGAGATTGCATTAAAAGAATGTTTTTGTAATGTGTATAAAGGAAATATTATTGTATTTAACAGTGCTTTAAACAGCTTTTTTTAATCTAATAAAGTCATGTTTGTGAATTTGATAGGACTGGCAGCAGGGTGGTAAAAGCGAGGTGTATTTGTGGGGTAACGGACGTCACGGGCAGCTGGCGGATGCTGGAACCAGCGCGTCTGTGCCCACACTCGCTCCCTCTCTCTCTCAGACTCAACAGGTAGATTATCAACACCAAACGCATGCAAAGCTACCACAAAAAGTTGGCATGTTCATTTAAAAAGAGTTGTTCTCTCCATTTATCTGTGCTGTGTGTTTCTCTCAGGTTGTGTGCGGTCAGAACTGCACGTTCCTGGTTCAGGCTAATGGTACGGTTCTGGCTGTAGGGGAGGGCAGTTACGGACGACTCGGACAGGGTAACTCAGACGACCTCTACACCCCAACTATCATCTCAGCTTTACAAGGTAATGCAAACCACAGCAAACTCATTTTCAGGCCAGTGCCAGTAATATGTGTAGTACACAGATGTCATTTACACATTGAATTTGGGGGGGAAAGGTTGAAAATAGATGCAGAATTTTTTTTTTTTATGTGAATTAACTCTTACTGAGTCTTATGTAACTTTTATTTAATGAATACATTAAAGTTTCATCTCATTTTAGAGTTGTTTAAAGAGAAACATATAACTGTTTTGTTTTATTTTATATTATTTATTTTAATTTATTAATAAAATAATAACAATAACACAAAAAATAACATAAGCAATTTAATAACAACAAACAACATAAATAATAATACCAATTACAAGAACAATAATTTTATTATTATTATTATTATTATTATTATTATTATTATTATTATTATTATTTAATAATAGCAATCCCTTAATCAATTTTTAAAATAACTTGTATTGTACCTATGTAGTAAAAAAAAAAAAAAAAAAAAAAAAATAATAATAATAATTATTATTATTATTATAATTCTAATAATAATAATAATAATAATAATAATATTATTTGTATAGGTCATTATTATTATTATTATTATTATTATTATTATTATTATTATTATTATCGTCTGAATTTTAACACATTGTATTGCACTTGTGCTGGGAATAAGATTATATAATTATTTGTTATATATTGAGAATCAGATTAAGATGAATAAGATTATAATTATTATTATTATTTTAATATGTATTATTATTTAATAATAACAACCTCTTAATCTATTTTTCTAATAATATTGTAACTATATATAATTAATAGTAGTTTGGATAATAATAATAATAATAATAATAGTGACCTACAAAATTATTATTATTATTATTATTATTATTATTATTATTATTATTATTATTCAATACATTACAATGTTTTGAACTTGTGGTGGGGATAAGATTATATATATTTGTTTTATATTGGGAATTTTATTATTATTATTAATAATAATAATAATAATAATAATAATAATAATAAAGATGATGATAATAATAATAATAATATCATCATCTTTATTATTATTATTATTATTATTATCTAAACTAACTCACTATAAAAATGCATGATATAATATATAATTCTCTAAACTTTAACTCTATTATCCTAACTCTTTCCTAATAGGTTATGTAGTGACTCAGCTGGTGACATCATACGGGTCTGATGGCCACTCATTGGCTCTCACTGAGACCGGAGAGGTGTTCAGCTGGGGTGATGGGGATTATGGGAAACTTGGCCATGGGAACAGTGAAAGGCAAAGGCGGCCCAAACAGATCGAGGCTCTGCAGGGAGAGGAAGTGGTGCAGGTAAAGAAAATTACTGTCTGAGCTAATCGCCAAAACCATCACATGATCAGATTTCGTTTAAATATCATCTCCCTCTTTCAGCTGGCGTGTGGGTTCAAACACTCAGCCGTCATCACAGCGGACGGAAAACTCTTCACCTTTGGCAGTGGAGATTCTGGACGCTTGGGTCAAAGGTCAACTTCGAACAAGATGGTCCCGGAGAGAGTGACAGCACTGGATGGGTACCACATTGGACAGGTGCTTCTTCGTTGTTTGGACTTTATTTCTAATGTGCGAATATGATCTTTGACCGGCGCGTGATGAGTGAAGATGACCTTTTCTGTTGTGTTTAGGTGTCATGTGGTATCAATCATACTTTGGTCCTGTCATCAGACGGCCTGACTGTGTGGGCTTTCGGAGATGGTGATTATGGTAAACTGGGTATCGGACCATGTACAGTGAAATGCTACCCACAGGTACAGTCTTACTGATTGATCAGGTACATTTTCTTTCAAAAAGTATGAATTTGGTAAGATCTGTTCATATTTTTGAAAGATGAATATTGTGGTCAACAAGGCTGCAATTATTTGACCAAAAATACAGTAAAAACAGTAATTATGTGAAATATTATTACAATTTAAAATAACTTATTCTATTCTAAGATGTTTTAAAATATAATTAATTTCTGTGATACAAAGCTGAATTTTTCATCATTACTCCAGTCTTCAGTGTCACATGATCCTTCAGAAATCATGCTGATTTGGTGCACAAGAAACATCGTTATTATACAACAAACCTTTCTTTGATGAATTAAAAGTTCAAAAGAACAACATTTATTTGAATGCTTTGTAACATTATAAATGTCTTTGATCACTTTTGAACAGTTTAATGCGTCCTTGCTGAATAAAAGTAACAATTTCTTTCAAAAAAATAAGTCTTACTGACCCCAAGCTTCTGTAAATCAGTGTATGTTTCCTGTGTTTCTATTCGTTGTTAGAAAGTGGAGGCTCTTTGCAATAAAGGCATTAAAAAGGTTGGATGTGGAACACATTTCTCAGTGGTTCTGGCCAAAGATGGACACGTCTACACATTCGGCCAAGGTAGACCCTCCAGAAATCATCATCATTATCCAAATGTGTTTGTGTGTAAATGTGGAATCATTTACATTTAATCTATTTTTATTCTAGTCTGAACCAATTTTTCTCTCAAAAGAATATTTTGATTGTAAAGCTGACTGTGTTTTTCAAATGACCTTTGTGATGTTGAGAGAGCCCTTATATGCGTGGATGTTTTCACAGAGCGTCTGATAGGTCTGCCGGACTCCATGCTGAAGAATCACAACCGGCCGCAGATCATTCCTGCTCTGGAGGGCGTCTTCATTGAGGACATCGCTGTGGGCTGCGAGCACATCCTTGCTTTATCCAACACTGGAGACGTGCACGCATGGGGCTGCAACTGTGAGGCCCAGGTACAGTCAGTAATGATGTTCAGTGATGTTTTCTGTGGATATTTGGGAATCTGTGAATATTTAGTGGAGCTTACGTCCTCTTTGTGTGTATTGCAGCTGGGTCTGGGTCATTCCAATCCTGTCAAAGAGCCCACTCTGGTTACTGCTCTACAGGGCAAGAACATCAGGCAGATCTCGGCTGGACGCTGTCATACCTCGGCCTGGACCACACCGGCTCTGTCAACCAGAGCTTCAGGTACAAACAAAGCCTAGTGAGCTGCCTTGAAACTTCATAAGTAAACCGTTTGAAATCATCTACATGGGTAACAGCTAATAATGTTTACTTATATGCACCATACAACTAGCACTGTTCAATAATAAGTTCGTTCTTATTGGTAGTATTAAACAAAATTACAAAAATTAAAGATTTAATTTTTGAAATGTTAAAATTTTTTTTTTTTTTTTTTTTTTTTTTTAAACAGAGAATTCAACAAAATCCTAAAAATGTCAGTGAATTTGTGTAGTAAATATTTGATTTATTTATTTATTTTTTTTAAAGATTACAATTAAAGTGCGCACATCCTGCAGGCAAAAAGCTTTATTATTTTTTAAAGAAATTAATGCTTTTATTCAGTAAGAATGCATTAAATTGACCAAATGTCAGTAAAACATTTATAATGTTACAAAAGGTTGCTATTTCAAATAAAGGTGTTATTTTGAACTTTCTATCCTAAAAATCCTGAAACAAGGTTTCCACAATATAAGCAGCACAGCTGATTTCAACATTTATAATAAGAAGAAATTGTTTCTTGAGCAGTAAATCAGCATATTATATTAATTTCTGAAGACTGGAGTAATGATGCTGAAAATTCAGCTTTGCATCACAGGAATAAATTACATTTGAAAATATATTTAAAAAGAAAACCACTGTTTTAAATTGTAATAATATTTGACAGTATTACTATTTTATTATATTTATTTATTTATATTTGATCAAATAAATTAAGCCTTGGCCTTCTGTCAAAAATATTAAAATTCTTACCGACCCAGACTTTTGAATTATATTGTATATTTTCTAGTTATTCTTGTCTAAATATTTAATTGACTAGAATTTGCTTTTTAGTACAGTCTCTACAAATATTATTTTTAAAACTCCTTATCCAGTAGCAATAAACAACGGGCAGACTCATAGAACATCCTGAAAATGTATTGGTCAAAGCTATAAACCCTGTGATTCAGATATGCAAAATGTTTCTGCTGAATCCTAGCATATCTCAGCAAAAAAAAAAAAAAAAAACTGTTCACATCTTCACAGACTCTGATCAGTGAACGTCTGTTCTAGGATCAGTTCCTCAGCGGTTGGATGTGAGAATTGTTTTTGCATTTCATGTCAACAACTCTGACTGCGTATTTTCCAGGTTGTTCAGGGATACAGCTGGGTCTGCCTGAGTCCGTGCCTCCACAGTATAACGCCCTCAAAGACTGCAGCCCTGAAGTGCTAAACACCCGTCTCAGAGTGCTGTACCACTTCTCTGATCTTATGTACAAGTCCTGGAGGCTTCTGAACCTCGACCCCCGCAGTCAGGTGTGCCAATCAATAATAAAACAAGCACACACTCACAAACACACACTGCAATCACAGCATTTGCTGCTGATGTTTCATTGGAAAAAACTGTACTCTGACTCCCTGCCAAGAACCTTTCATCATTGTCTAAGCTCAGCTGAATTTGTGTCCAGTGTGAAAGTGTTCCTTGTTACGGTTCCAGTTTTTACCTCCAGACTAATAGGTCTGTGTCGGTTGATATCCGAGCAGAAGTTTTGTGTGACCGTGTCACTGTCTCGCTGGTTTCCAGGTAAATGCTTCCCGCTACAGCTCAGGTACCTCTGCCATCGTACAGGGCCAACTCAGAGGCCTCCTGTCCCCGAAAGTCAACACACTTCCTCTCGTTCGCACTATCGGCAGAACCATGACCCAGGGAAAGACCTACGGCCCCCAGATTACAGTCAAACGGATCTCCACCAGGTATGAGCTTTTAACCAGGGCTGCACAATTAATCAAATTTGCAAATTCACCGAAATCACAAAATGGATTAGGGGTACTGTCAAAAGGCTGTGATTTAATGAAATGAATAAATGTGCTGCGTGATTCAGAGCGAAACGCAGCACTGTGTTCTTTTACATGCAAGCAGCTCATGAGCTGGTGTTTTCAGCGTTTCAAAGTGTTTCTTTTTTATTTTTGTAATTATTACTTTACAGTGGAATATTACAATAGTAATAATGAACAATATTTATTATTATTATTATTATTATTATTATTATTATTATTATTATATAGACACTATTATTAATTATTATTATTATTATTATTATTATTATTATTATTATTTTCTGAACCTGAGCTTCGTGTAATGTACTTGTGCAGGAAAAAATGTATATCATTTAATAATGTTTTAAATAAGACAAATTAAGCATTAAATAAGCCAAAATACAACAAAAACATCAAGATATTTTTGATAATTAATCTAATTCACATTAAAGGTTTTTAATTATTTTGAAATAGAATAAAAAATAAATAAATAAATGTAAATAAAATAAAAAAATTAAAGTATAACTCCATGACTATTTTTGTGAATATTTATTTTTCTAGTTATTTACTAGTTGTGTATAAATTGAGTAAATAATTTAAAAAAAATTATTATCCTTAATTCTTATCCAGTTAATCATGAAAAACTTATATTGCTACGTAGGGCTGCTTGATTATGACAAAAATCATAATCACGATTATTTTGGTCAATATTGTAATCACAATTATTTAAAGCGATTATTAGTGGGCCATATGACCAAAACTTTATATGAAAGATTTATTTAAAGATAGTGATATATATCAAATATATATTTTCTGTAAATAAGGTTGCTATGACATCTACATTTTAGAGACCAGTGAAATGTCACAATTCTCAATACCACAGCAGAATACCAGCGTGTATTTGACCGTTTAGGCACTAAAAGATGACTTTACATGTCTGTGTTCTGCACCGTCCCTGAGCGCATACATAGTAATCCTCCTGAGGAACAGCGCAAGTTCTCTTTCATGCTTTTAAAAACATTTAATAAATCTAATCAACTTAATTAAATCAAGCACGTCCTATTTTGCAAAAGTCTCGTTACATGAGTTTACTGATTTGCACGTGAAATTGGGCTTTTATGGAGGAATGAAAGAGCACTGCTGGAAAGGGGGCGGAATGGGGCGCAATAATCGTTTTATCTCAATTACTGTGTTTTCATAATTGTTGGAGTCCGAAATCAAAACTGAATTTCGATTAATTGCACAGCCCTATTGCTACGTACTATTTGGCCTTGAAGTCAAAAAGTTTCCAAACCCCTGGATTACTGGAAAACTGGAAGTGTAGGAAATGTATAGATGTATAGCTGTTTGATAGACAGTGTATGTTAACTGCCTGTTTGAGATACATATTTTCTTTTTTTTATTTGCCAAGATTTAAACTATTTACTTGAAGTACCCAACCTTGTCCTCCAATCCACAGGGGGCGCTCTAGCAAGCCCATTTTCGTGCAGATCGCCAAACAGGTGGTGAACCTGAACCCTACTGAGCTGCGTCTGCCCTCCAGAGCATGGAAGGTGAAGCTGGTCGGAGAAGGGGCGGATGACGCCGGCGGCGTGTTTGACGACACCATCACTGAAATGTGCCAGGTAAGTCCATGTTCTTAAACTCTTATCACCTTCACATTCAGGCATCCTAAACCGAATTCTCTTTTCCCAGGAGTTACAGTCAGGTGTGGTCGAGCTTCTCATTCACACTCCCAACAGCTCTGCAGATGTTGGTAGCAACACAGACAGGTACGTTGTAGATGATGAAATGTATAATCAGAATATGTAACGCTGATGTATTTTTGTAGGTTAAACCAGAAGGTATCTTCACCCTGGTTTCCTCAATAAAAACCCAGTAGTTCTTGGTTATGGTCTACAAAAATACGTCATCCCTGCAGCACTCTAAATGGCTCTAAATAGAAAGACTGTTTTTCTACGAACCTCCATTCTCTGGACAGGTTCTTGCTGAACCCAGCTGCAGTCTCGGATGATCACTTGGTGCAGTTTCGCTTCTTGGGGATCCTAATGGCAGTGGCCATTCGAACCAAAAAGCCGTTGGATCTGCACCTGGCGCCGTGGGTGTGGAAACAGATGTGCTGTATTCCTCTAGGAGCCGCCGACCTGGAGGAGGTGGACCTGCTCACGTACCGCTCACTTCAGGGCATCTTACACCTGGACAACAGCGTGATCAATGAAGAGAACTTCACAGTGGTGAGGCACACAGACCCGAGAGACCAGCAGAGATCATCCATTCAGACATGACTTTCTCACTGTCTTTTATTCTGGATTTGTAGATGATCCCTCTGGACTCGTTTGTGGCTCACAGTGCTGATGGCACACTGGTTCCGGTGATTCCTGGTGGCCATAACATCCCTCTGACATTCTCCAACAGGAACGATTATGTGGAGAGAGCCTTGCACTACAGACTTCATGAGATGGACAGACAGGTATCTGCCTTTCCTCCAAACACTTTAGAATTAAAATGATGTTACCTATACATTTCACTTAAAGGAATAGCTCATATAGACAGATCTTGCATGCTGACAGTACATAATGGTAATGCAGTTTTTGTGTGTATGTAGGTGGCAGCAGTGAGGGAGGGCATGTCCTCAATCATCCCAGTCCCGTTGCTTTCCCTGCTTACAGCTCGACAGCTGGAACAGCTGGTGTGCGGCTTGCCCGAGGTCTCCGTGGAAATGTTGAAGAAGGTGGTACGATACCGTGACGTTACTGACAGCCATCAGCTTATTGGCTGGCTGTGGCAAAGCCTTGAGGAATTCACTAATGAGGAGAGAGTCCTGTTCCTGCGCTTCGTGTCCGGACGTTCTAGACTGCCATCCAATCCGGCAGACATCACACAAAAATTTCAGATCATCAAAGTTGATCGAGTAAGGCTCCTGTCAGTTATAGAATATCCTCTTTATTATATACTAATTAAAAATAGATTTAAAAGAATTAAATAAAGCTGCAAAATGTTATATATACTTTAGTTTAGTTAAAATTATTTTAATTTAATATATAGTAATTTAATGACAACAAATTAGATGTAGACAAAATTGCAAAAATCAAATTTACTTTCGAATATAATATTGAAAATTATTTTACTAAAATTCCCCCAAAAATGGACATTTTTAAATGTTGTATTTTTTATTTATATGATTCTTAATGTTCATTTATATGAAAAGGTTGACAGTAGATTTCATAACTGATAGGGACATAGAAAAAGAAGTTTAGGTAGGTATATATATATATATAAAATGAAATTACCTTTTGAATATAGAATTTGGAATTTCACCCAAAAATGGAAAATTATAAATGATGTATTTTTATTTATGATTATTAATGTTTATTTATATGAAATGGTTGTCAGATTTCAAAACTGAAAAGGGACACAGAACAAAATACTTTACTGGATTAACTTTTGAATATAAAATTATAATTTAGTAAACAATTATTTTACTAAAATTCACCCCAAAATGGAAACTTTTAAATTGTTGTCCGTTTTGTCAACTGTTGTTAAAAAGTTACAGAAATGGTCACAGTTATCGGCCAGTATTGGGAAATATCATCTGATCAATCAGCCTAGCTAAATTATGTACCTTCCATGCCCAACGGCAGTATGTGAATTGGGATGAACCCAGGTATTTACTCTCATGTTGTTCTCTCAACAGCCTGTGAACGGACTTCCTACGGCCCAGACGTGTTTCTTCCAGCTGCGCCTTCCTCCCTACACGAGCCAGGCCATACTAGCCGAGCGCCTACGCTATTCCATTCACAACTGCCCCTCCATAGACATGGACAACTACATGCTGTCACGCAACACCGACCCCGCGGACGGCTCCGACACAGAGTACTAACGCGGCCCTCGCAGAAACAGACTCTATAACGCTACAAAGCACAAAATAACCCTCATAAATGCCTCCGGTTGCACTTCTTCCTCATACATGCAATACAGTTCTCAGTCACAAAGCCTCACATACGTACTCTCTGCGGTACCCAGAATGCACTGCAGATGCCTGTTCTTCCACAAGGTCAAAGGGAGAATATTTAAGCAATTAAATTCTTTATTTATTCCTTTTTGTATCATCTTTATGTCTCTGAATGTTGCAGGAAACTTCGTAAAACTAAAAAATATTACAGTACCATTACAAGCGCCGTGCCTGGAATGGTCGCAAGGTTTCTTCTCTTGGAAACTGGGGTCGGTTTGTAGGTGAGCACCTGGCAGCTAGCTTCCTGTCCCAGTTTATGCCAAAGGCTATTAAACTACTGTACTGTACTGTACACCATACCTTATGACTCAGTGGGGGGAAGAAAAAAAAGAAAAAAACGTACTGAGAGTCTGAGAAACAAGTCCCAGAGCAATCGTTGTTTGGGCATTTGTATCAAGCTAGCTTGTATCTTTAATGAATGTATACTTGCAAATGCACGTGTGCACTCCAATCTTTTATTTGCCAAATACTGTACTGATGCTGTACATTACATAGGGTTTAATGAATTTTAGCCTTTTTTTTTGCAATTGTGAAACAGCGCGTGGAGACGTTTGGTGATTGTTGTGTTCGTCTGTGCATTCTCACAGAGCGAGAGTGCAGGTTTGTTACACTATGCTGATTGGTCATCAGTGTTATGTGCTTCGGGCTTGTATGCCTCAGTGCTGGATGTAAAACATGTTTTGACTGTTTTTACTGGTGTGTTTGATAGAGGAGAGTCGCTCTTTACTCTCCAACCTTCTGTATGCGGTGGTTTACAGTATTGGTAAATTATTATTATTTGTTTTCCTAAAATATTTATCTGAGTGAGCTTTATGTGTTGGAAAGACAACTAATGAGGACTCATTGCGCTGTTTTGCACTTTAGACCTGTATGCATTGCGCTTTAGGAAAATCGTATTCGCTATAATATTTACAGATTTCAGATTAATTTATCTAGAGATTCTCCTAACCCAAGCCACTACTGATATAAACCTCTTGGCTGATTTTTTTTATGGAAGTATCCAGAACTAACTTTAACACGAAAGGTTACTTCGTTAGGCTATGATATGGTGGTATTTGGTGATGCTCAAATTTCAGATTAAGCCATAAAACAAGAACGGTTCAAGAAGTTTCCTTAAACTGTATGATATCTCATGGCGATGGCCTCTCAGATGGAAGATGCACTGTACTGTAAATTAAATTGTGTACAGACGTTCGTGTCAGCTTGATAAGTCATTTAATTTGATTCTAAATGTTTTTCTGATTATGAAACGTTTTTATTTCTGCCATGTTTTTGTGTTTCTGTTCCAGCTATTTTAGTACAGTTTTACGTTTCCAAAGACCAGACAAGGGAAAACCGATCAGTTATCCGAAGGATTGGAAGATGGTTGTGATACAGTAAATATGAAGTACAATAGTAAAAAAACAATTTATTCAGCAATTTTTCTCTGCGAGTTACCGTCTTCTGCCATTTTGGAGAGTACCCCAGAATGTAATCAATGTAATCAGCGTTGTTTACGTTCAGCATGTGCTGAACCTAAACAACACTAGCTGGGTTTCCATCACCCTGTTTTAATGTGCGTTTTGAAATATCGCATGAGAAACGAGTGATGGAAACGCCAAATTTCGAATAAAAATACCTTAAATTGTAAAAAAAAGTTTTTATGCTCGCTTGAGGTGGTTTTTGACTGCGAAAAAGGGTTAATGCGAATAATGGGAGATGGAAATGCATTTTGCGAATAAATTCCTCCAAGCACATCAAAAAGTCATGTGAGTTTGCGCTATGAGACGGGATAACTTGACTAGCAGCGGACTGATCTCGTTCCACAGCATCTGAAAAGTTGTTATGGTCATTCTGAAATGCCTGAGTAAAGTCTGTCATCAAAGTATTTCTGTATAATTGTCTTACACGACTGTGTTCCCAAACAGCAGCATTCACCTCCGAAAGAAATGACAGCAGT
The DNA here is from genome assembly GCA_039654775.1 of Spinibarbus caldwelli. Classification (NCBI taxonomy): domain Eukaryota; kingdom Metazoa; phylum Chordata; class Actinopteri; order Cypriniformes; family Cyprinidae; genus Spinibarbus; species Spinibarbus caldwelli. The sequence continues at coordinate 6,342,031 of CM077258.1, forward strand.
TATTGTGTTTCGTCTGCTCGCTCTGAGGCGCAATTAATTTTTCATATATGAAAATTATTATATTCAGTAGCTTATCCTAGTTTTCTATAGGCTATTTAGTGCCAGTTTACCAGGAAGTGACGATTTTGGATTGAAACGGTACTCGTTTTATGCGATATTCCAATTTTGCGCATAAGTTAAATAAGCAACTTTGGATGGAAACCCGGCTACTGATTACGTTGATTACGTTCTGGGGTACTCTCCAAAATGGCAGAAGACGATGAACGAAGGTCTTATGGGTTTGGGACGACATGAGGGTGAGTATAATTAATGACAGAATTTTAATTTTTGGGTGAACTAACCCTTTAAATACGCATGAATAACTCAATACATATCAAACGATCTGTAAGAAGAGACAAAGCAATAGTGACCAAATAATAAAAACGGTTACATTTGTGTTGCAACATGAAAAATGAAATTCATCCACTCTTTCCTAATGTTGGGATCAGAAGGAAGGCAATGCAAAGACTGTTTCCACAACTTGGCACTGCACAGCGTCTTGTCTTCATGAGCCATATTATCGTTTGGTTTCTGCATAGACCCCCACCACTAAGCCACCAACTGTACTCTATATTCAATTAGCAGCAGGGTCTATCAGATGACCTCTCGTAATCACACTGAGCACTGTCTTATCACGCTGCGATAATTCAGCTGAGCACAAGTGTATTTTTAGTTTCTTTACTCAATTACAATCCTGTTTTCAGACAAACAAATCATTTATCTCCATCTATCTTCATATGAATCCCATAACAAAAGCTAATCAGATTATGCTAAGTATTGAAGTGGTACAATCAAGCTAAATGTGGTGGAAAACGTGAGCAGAAGGGGCCAAACTGGTTTAAAATCAAAGACCACCGTTAGAACAAAGAGGGGCGTTTCGTTCCCCTCCTGAGATGCTATCGTTTTGATAAATTGTGCATGCCACCCGTCCTCTGAGACGAGAGGAAAGCGATTGTGATAATGAGCATCCTTGACTTGCTCCAATGAATTATGGGAGGAAGTGAAACTCGCCACTGATGACTGAGAGGATCAAAGAGAGGAGGGGAAACACTGATCTCAGCTGCTTTGATGCATTAGAGAGCTTGTGTTCATGCAGGTCTGGAGAAGCATCCTGAAGAGCCGCAATCATCATCTCAGGCTGCTGCTGATGGCATGGACTTGAGAGTTTAACTCGCTGTTATGCAGTGGGAAGCTCTTCAGTGTTCAGATCAACACATTTGGAGGTAGCCAGACTTTTGAGTAACAGCATACAATCTGAAGCAATTTGAATCTTAATGCTAGTTCGCACTGTCACAACAATCATCAGCAACCGTTGAAAGTTAGTGTTTGATGGGGACACAATGTGAACTAGCCTTTATTAATACAGAGAAGCACCAATATAGACATCTGAGACCATTTATTTGATGTAGGCTACAACCAAATGATTTTTTTTTGTGATGTTTATGGCATGTTTTTATTAATACTTTGAATCAGATTTATTTTTTAAAGTTTTAGTCATTTAAAGTACTTTTGTTTTACTTTTATATACAGTGCCTAAAAAGTATTCATACCCCTTCATTTTTTTTCAAGTTTTATGTTGCAGCCTTATGTTAAACTGCTTTGAATTACTTTTTTCCCACATCAATCTACACTTAATACACCATAATGACAAAGCAAAAACAGAATTGTCACAACTTCGTAAATTTATTAAAGATAAAAAAACTGAAATGAGTACATTGCATAAGTATTCATACCCTTAACTCAGTACTTAGCTGAAGCACCTTTACAGCCTCAAGTCTTTTTGGGTATGATACGACAAGCTTTGCTCATCTTCATTTGGCTATTATCTGCCATTGTTCTCTTCACCTCTCAAGCTCTGTCAGGTTGGATGGGCAGATGCACATTTTCAGGTTTCTCCAGAAATATTTGATTGGGTTCAATCCGAGGCTGTGGCTGGGCCACTCAAAGACATTCACAGAGTTGTCTATAAGCCACTCTTGCTGTGTGCTTAGGGTCATTGTCCTGTTGGAAGGTGAACCTTCTGCCCAGTCTGAGGTTCTGAATGCTCTGGACTGGGTTTTCATTAAGGCTATCTCAATATTTTGGTGCATTGAGCTTTTCTTCTACTCTGACGAGTCCCTCAGTCCCTGCCGCTGAAAAACAGCCCCACAGCATGAGCCTGCTACCAGCACACTTTACTTTTGGGATGATACTCTGCAGGTGATGAGCAGAGCTGGTTTGCTTCAAACATGATGTTTGGAATTGAGGTTCATCAGACCAGAGAATCTTGTTTCTCACAGTCTGAGGGTCCTTTAGGTGATGTTTTGCAGATTCCAAGTGTGTTTTCACTGAGGAGACGATTGAGTTTGGCCACACAACCATAAAGCCCAGATCGGTGGAGTGTTGCAGTGATGTTTGTCCTTCTGTAGGTTTCTCCTGTCTCCACATATGATCATGGAGCTCAACTAGAGTGACCATCAGCTTCTTGATCACCACTCTAACCAAAGCCCGTCTCCATCAATTGGTCAGTTTGGCCAGGAGGCCAGCTCTAGGAAGAGTCCTGGTTGTTTCAAACTTCTTCCATTAAGGGTAACAGAGACTACATGCTTCTGTGACCCTTCAATGAAGCATTTTTTTTTTTTCTGAACACTTCCCCAGATGTGTGGCTTGACGCAAACCTGTTTCTGAGCTCTACAGGCAGTTATTTTGACCTCAGGGCTTGGTTATTGCTCTGATATGCATTATCAGCTGTTAGACCTTTTATTAAGACATGTGTGCCTTTCCAAATCATACCCATTCAATTGAATTTGCCACAGGTTAACTTCACTCGAAGTGTAGTAACACCTACAAGCAATATGAATGCTCCTGAGCTAAATTTCTGTTCCAGATAAGGGTATGATTACTTATGCAATGGAATCATTTCACAAGTTTTTTATTTTTAATAAATTGGCAAAGATGTTAAAAACCTGGTTTTGCTTTGTCAATATGGTGTATGGAGTGTAGATTGATGTGGAAAAAAGTAATTTAAAGCAGTTTAACATAAGGCAGCAACATAACAAAATGTGAAAAAAATGAAGGGGTATGAACACTTTTTATAGGCACTGTATGTTCATATAGATTGTATTAAATTTTACAGTTTGTTTGTGATATTTTGGTACATCAGGTTAAACTAAATGAAAAATGTTGGAAAAATGGAAAGTAACTGAAGTAGAAAATTCTTTATAATATAATAATAAAATAAAATAGTAAAATTTTATTTTATTTGAGATTTATATTTTTTATATTATATTTTTTACATTTATTTTTTTTATTAAATCTTTCAGTAATAATTACAATATTGTCATAATATAAATATATATGTTTGTATATATATATTTATACTACGGGCCATTGAATGCTTGAATCTGATTGGCTGACGAACGTTCTAAGGTGTGCAATTATTTTCAGAGAAACGCACGGCGAACGTAGTTCCAGGCAACTCTTGACCGCATTACATGACCATATCACTTCGCCAAATGATTTCTGTTATTTCAAAGGTCTTACAACAGCAAAATAACCAAAACCCACAACGACACTGGCCAAACAAATAAATATAGTAAACAAAAGGATTAAAACGACAGATAATGTCCATGTTTTTGCCACAAAATTACGCTTTATGTACGGAAAGCACATACTCTATCTCTCCCGCTCTCTCTCACAACAAGCAATTTTGCGTTTAAAAGACGTCTATTAGCCGTTCAAACACAGTCCAGACGTCTAGGCTAAAACAAGGCAAAATTTGGGCTGTCAGTGAAAATTTAATAGACATCTAACCAAAGCCCAAGAATAGACTAGTCATCACTTAGACCGCTATTGAACGACTACATATATACATCTAATAGACAACAAAATGACAATCCATCCAAACAAATTAAATATACAGCTTTTATTAAGAAAAATAACATTTTTAACAACTTAGACAACTTAAGACAATACAAAATAAAAAACTAAGAAAACTAAGTTTCACTAGACATTGCTGCCGAACACTATTGAGAGACGCACAGATGTAATATCTCTCTCTCTCTCTCTCTCTCTCTCTCTCTCTCAGAACTGAATTATTAGAAAAATAATGCACACCCGAGGTATTTTCTGATAATTCAACGGCCCGTCGTCAATTATTCCTTACATATAACACATACACACACGCACGATAAATGAAGTAAAATAAACATTAAAAGAAATAAATATAAAAAGTTTAGTTTATTTAAATATTTTTAGTTTATTTACATATTTTAAATCTGTTTATATAACAATGATATATACTTTTTGAAATGATTATTACAGTGCTTATTAGAATATTGCAATAATAAATGTTTGATAATAAATAATTTTCACACACACACACACACACACACACATTTAATTTACTTTGAAGTAAAATAATTGAAACTAAATTAACTAAAAAACATAATAAAAACTACATTAACATGACATAAAAAAATAAAAATGACAAAAAAGACAACAAATTGACTAAAACTTTAACTATGAAAAACAGAAGAAATAAAAGAACAACAACCAACAAAAAAGTCGGCGCACAGGCTCCTTAGGCTTGTTGTCATTATCAATATTTTTTATCAAGCAAGCACCCTGTTTGAGAGTTTTTACAACTAAAATTAGAGTGACAATAGAATAAAAATATAATAAAAATAAAATATTATTCAAGATAGTAACAAATAATAGTGTTTCAATGATACTAAAGAAACACTGATTGGAGAGAACCTAAAAGTTTCAGTTAATGGTGATGAAATAGCTGACCTTGTTGTCCAGCTCTGTCATTATCCCATCTTTTAGTAAATTTTATTGGTTAACTGATGACCTGCACAACTCCCAATTGTACCGTTATCACTGTGACTTACAGTTTGCTGAATCAGCATCCATGAAGCCCATTGCTCAGAATGTTTGTTTGTGCTGCTGGCTGACCTTATTAGGCATCTGTTTTATGCACGTACCTGTGTGAGATTCCTGCCGCAGTCAGCAGCCCTGCAGCTGGTCCAGGGACGGTGGAGTCGTCAGCTCACGGCTGTTTTTATAGGGTCATTCATCTATCATGGGCACAGCGCACAAATTTAGAAAGGGCAATGGAGAATGTCAAACCAAAATATTACTGCCGAGCAAGAACTGCACGCAAAGAAAGACCAAGAATGAGAAAGAAAGAGACGATTCTAAATCAGAAGTTTCATTAGTGTGTCTGCATCAAATGTGTGATGTGACCCACTCGGCAGTCAGCCCTGTGTCTTTGACCGAAAGAGGCCAGGAAACATAGATATAATGCTGAGGTGCATGAAACTTTGAAATCACATGGGGAAACAGAAGTGGGTGAGTTCCCATTTATATATCTATGAGAGAAATGAACTCCCTCCAGCGTATTAGAGTCATTTATAATCCATACAAACTATAGGATCGGAGAGAGAGTTTTACGTAGAGCAGCCTACAAAAAAGACCCATTTTTGTAGCTTAAATAAAGTGAATGAATGCAAATACTGTATTGCGTAGGGGAGAGTGGGGTAAGATGTGCTGAAAATGTTAATATTTGTTATGTGACCATATATTTCGATAGAGCTCATCATAGCTGTCTGTGATTCAGAGATACAAATGTGATAATCATTTATGTATTTATGAACAAATAGATTAATTAATTGGTTATGTATGTATGTATGTAATTACAACAAAGGGCAGGAATAATGTAGTTAACAAAATCTAAAAGAAAATTTGTTACTTTAAAATAAGTATAAACTAAAATAAAATACAAAACTTTTTTATTTCAGCTATTTTAGTTCATCTAGTTTTTTCAGTTTTATTTAGTTTAACTTGACATAGTAAAACTAAAAATGAATAAAATAAAATATTAATAAATTATGTAAACATATTTAAAAAATAATGAATGCCAAAAACAGAAGTGAAAAATAAAAATTTAATTCAAAATATTAAAAAATATAATAGTATCTCACTGATAGTAAAATGACATTGGTCAAAGTAAACATGTTTAGGATTAGAAATATATTCAATAGGTGATTTTTTTTTTTAACATGTAAATATATTTTTTCAGAAATTTTTTTTTCCTGGCTGAAAAAAAAAAAGATTTGCATCACAATAAGACTTTGTAAGTCTTACATTTTAGTATTACATTTAAAGTCGTAATTTTATTTATTTATTTATTTATTGTAATGTTCATATTTTTCTTTGAAAATCATTAACATTTACTAATGATTGACCCTCATTTAAGACATTCTGTAATTGCGGAGTTATTTTATATTTTTTTTATTTGAATTTATTGCTTTGTGTGTTGTTGTTTTTTCTACATTCAGTCAAAAACAAGCATCTTGACATATAATTATTAATATATGTAACGTAATTAATATATGTTCGCCGAACAAGACGAGAGACGTGCGGATCCATTTGCAAGCTTTAACATACAGAGACATGGTCAAAAACACAGGCAGGGTCAAAACACCAGAAAAAAGGTATGGCACAGATGAGATACAAGAATAATCCAAAACCAGGCGTGAGTCAGTCGACAGCGAACGTTATCCAGAGGACTTGATAATAGGGGTAATCCAGAAACATGAGCAATAATCCAGGCGAGGCATAAACAGAGTCCGAACGGCGAGACAAGGGTAAATCCAGGGAACACAGGCTAGAAAACAAGAAACGGGCTCCATATCGCAGCTAAAACTAGGAGAGTAATAAACGCAGAACAATACTGGACCTAAGACAGGGAAAACGAGACAGGCTCCGTATCGCAGCTAACACTAGGAGAGTGATAAACGCAGAACAATACTGGAACTAAGACAAGGAAAACGAGACAGGCTCTGTATCGCAGCTAACACTAGGAGAGTGATAAACGCAGAACAATACTGGAACTAAACAGAAACACGGAATGGCTCGGTAAAGCAGCTATCACTAGGAGAGCGATATACGCAGAACAATACTCGGCGATCTGAGCAAGGAAGTCCATGGTTTATGTAGGGTGTGTGATTGTGTGATTGATCTCAGGTGTGAGCGTGTGGTTAGTGAAATGGCTGCTGGGAAATGTAGTCTGGAGTGACGTAACAGTCTGTGTAGTGTGAAAGTCTATGTAACGGAAGAGTGACCTCTGGTGGCAAGCAGATGGAAGTCCATGGACCAGATTCATGACAATATAATTATATCCCCCGGTTTCACAGACAAGGCTTAAGCCTAGTCCCAGACTAAAGTGTAAGTCTGAGCTATTTTAACTCAAAGAAACTTGCGTTGACTGATCTTCAAAATATATCAGTGCATTTGTTTTGTCTCAAGATGCACACCAGTAATGTTTTTTTCTAAGGCATGTACTGTACCATAACATTTAAATGGAACTATAAAGGACTGCCAAGAATACTACTACAATCATATTTAATCCAAACTTAAATGACATTTATGGTAATCATACAGTATCCTCGTATTCCCATCCATGGTACTGCTACAGTACTTGTCGTAAAGGTGATGTTAAATCTTGGAAGGAAAATTAAATTGCAGCTACATCAGTAAATTAGTCCAGAAGTAATGCACAAGAGCTGGTTATAATGCTCTCTGTATTGGTTCTCTTTATCTCTACACCCAACCATGCAAAACTAGTTTTAAGTTGTAATGTCATTGTATTTCATTTGAAGAGGATTTATGGGCGTTTGTCATTTGTTCTGCCTGTCCTGAACTTGTGACTGAAAAGCAGGCCAAAACTGGATGGAGCTACGAGTGGTCACTATGTGATGTCTTCGTGACATCATCGCTCTCATTGTTTCCAAGGCAACACTCTGTGATGCAGGTGATTCGATACTCTCTGCGGTCACATAAGCTAATGTTTACTCGCTGCAGAAGATGCTTTGAAATGTTGAATGCATCATCATCTCTTCCACATGCAGTGACAAACACGCTCACCACTGCAGCGTCTGCAAGAACGCTCAGATAAGCATGCATTTGCATAATAAACATACAAATGCATCGGTATCATAACAGACAGTGTTGTGCATGCAGAAATGAAGTCTTGCATCTGCTCGGCTGCATGTACTGTAAGAAGCCACATCATAACTGACCCGTGCACAAGGAGTCAACTGCATGTGTGCATGCATGTCACTCTTCATCTGTGGGAATGTGATGATGGCTGCTCTTGGTATTGTGCACTAGTGAATCATGTGGTTGTCTGAGCACACCAGCAATTGTTATAGAAATGAACTAATAATGGATCAGATATTCAAGGCAGAGTCTCTCAACTGGTCTGTTGTGAAGGTTGTAAAGAGCAAATGTTAGTAAGAAAATGCAATTAGCCAAATAATTTTGCATAGTTAAGATAGAAAAATAAATCGATTTAAAGGAAACGTTTACCCCAAAATGAAAATTTGCTGAAAATTCCCTCGCCCTCAGGCTATCCAAGATGTAGATTAATTTCTTCATCAGAACCGATTTGGAGAAATTTAGCATTACATCACTTGCTCATCAATGGATCCTCTGTGGTAAACGGGTGCCGTCAGAATGAGAGTCCAAACAGCTGATAAAAACATCACAAGTAATCCACATGATTCCAGTGAAGCAGAACGTTTGTAATAAACAAATCCATCATTAAGATGTTTTTAACTTCAAACCACTGTTTCTGTCAAAAATATGAGTCCATAATATGCTTACTCCAGTGAAAAAGTAGTCTAATCTGAATCAGGAGAGAAATATGCACAGATCAAGCACCGTTTATAAGACAAAACAGTTCTAAACAGATATGTCGGTGGGTTTTGATATGAGAGAACAACAGGGGACTTTTACATTGGATGAAGTGTTATGGATTATGGACTCATATTTTGAGTCAAAATGCCTTAATTATGGATTTGTTTCTTACAAACACATCTTTTTGCTTCACAAGATGTTAACTGATGGAGTGGTGTGGATTACTTGTGGATTATTCTGATGTTTTTATCAGATGTTTGGACTCTCATTCTGACGGCACCCATTCACTGCATGGGATCCATTGGTGATGTAATGCTATATTTCTTCAAATATTGAAAATATGAGCCAGATTAATTTGCAATAAAAATGGTGTGCTGGCCACAATGTATTTTGTGCTGCAGAAAGCATTAAAATATCCAAATTGTATTTTGTTTGCTAGACAATGTCAGGACTGTTTTTGGTTGATTTAACTTGAATTTGATCATTGAAACTTGTATAATCTGGGGCCTGAACCAAAACCAGCTGAGAACCATTGATTTCAGACATCAAATTAATTTGCTGTATATAAAAGTTATTAAAAGTGGTTGTCATCCCTAATGTAATCCTGATTGCTTTCATACCAGTTGAGAACTATAGTGGCCCTGTTTGGTATTGCTCAGATATTGCTTGGAATTTGCCCTATATTTCCCCTTTTTATATTTTATGTTTAATTATATATTTATATAGACATTTTGTGTCCACTATGTGCCTGTGTGTGTGTGTGTCTGAGATCTGACCAGATTTATGACTTCTGCCGTCTCTCCCAGTGAGAACTGTTAAGATATTCTCATAGAATGCATAATGAACTCCTTATTTTATTTATAGAGCCGTGGCGGCAAGAATGCACAGAGGGCCAGAAATAGACGTTGTGTATGTATGTATTAATGTGGTGCTTGATGATTTATTTGTTTAGAATATATCAGCATCATATTTCATTTTGCTTATCAGAACATCACCCACTACAGTGCTATTTATGGATCTGTGCTGTATGTCACCTTACATTTAACTTGCGGAATATGCAGTATATATGCATATGCTAACATTAGTTACTTTTTGTATATTTTGTGACCCTGATATGTCATAAGTGGAGAAGCTGCAAAGGTATCAAGCAGTCAATTCAGGCTTGAGTCATCACACATAATATTTAAACAATATTTTAATGTCTAAAATAGTATGCTACTGTGCTAAAGTTTGGAATCAGTAAGATTTTTTTTGAAAGAATTAATATTTATTTATTCTATTCAACAAGGATGAATTCAGTTCATCAAAAATGACAAAAATAAAAAGAAGAAATGGAGGACTGACAGTAAAAACGTTCAAATAGGCCTAAATGCTTTTCCTTTGAACTTTTTTCATTAAAGGATATTGAAAAAAAAAGTATCACTGGTTCACAAAATTATAAGTAGCAAAAACAGTTTTCAGTATTGATAATAATAAGAAATGTTTCAGTGAATCAGCGTATTAGAATGATTTATGAAGGATCATGTGACACTGAAGACTAGAGTAATGATGCTGAAAATTCAGCTTTACATCACAGGAATAAATTACATTTTAATATATATTGAAATAGAGAATAGTTTTAGAATATTGTAATAATATTTCACATTTTTAATGATTTTACTGAATTATCGATCTAATAAATGCAGTCTTGATGAACAAAAACGTATGCATTCTGTACATTTAAAGTAGTAAAGTGATTATAGATTTTTTTTTTCATATATTTACTATGGATTGACATCCATATTCTGCTGTTGTGTGAATTTTCCACTATTAGTGTTTCCTTGTTCTGTAATGCAGACCTTATTGCTTTGATTTGAACATCTTACAGCATGAATAATGAAAGACTGTGCAATTAACACTGCAGTACCTCTCCTATCCAGTAGGGGTCAGTGTGTCGACTGAGATTGAGCTGCTGTTCTCAGTGTTTGTCCCCAGCACGAGGCCACAGCCTGTTTGCACAGCCCCATCTCTCACTCTCATTGGCTAGGCAGGTTCTGGTTCACCTAATCCCCTCTGGATCTGCTGTACCCAGAGAATGAAAAGTCACGGATTAGGTAACATGAAGCAGGTGATGTTAAAAAGCTTTGTGAGCAAGAAATGAGAGGAACTGGAGAAACCGCTCGTGGTATATTCAGCCCCGCCCTCTGGGATAATTACAGTAGTGATTGACAGCTGCACTGACTTCTCCTGGCTCTGTGGCTGTGTTCGAAATGGCATACTTGCTTACTGCTTACTGCCCAGTACACAGTGCATACTGCCTACTATTTTTTAAAGAATAGTGTGTGAAACAGTATACAATAAGCAACAAATGTTTCACAGTAGTATGCTTAATTGTCACATGACAAACACAAACATTAATTCAGCACAGCACAGTGGGTTTGAGTCTCAGGTCCGGCAGGAATTGTCGGTGGGGGGAGTGAATAACAACAACGACTGAGGTGAGACCCTTGAGCAAGGCACCAAACCCCCAACTGCTCCCCAGGTGCTGCAGCATTGGCTGCCCACTGCTCCGGGTGTGTGTTCACGGTGTGTGCGTGTGTGTATGCACTTGGATGGGTTAAATGCAGAGCACAAATTCCGAGTATGGGTCACCATACCTGGCCACACTTCACTTTTTTTTTCACTTATACTTCAGTACTGTAGTACATTACAGTATGCAATAACATACTGAGTGTAAATTATACATAAATTTTATTAGATGAATGCCAAATTATTGGGACAAAAACCTACCTACAGCTAAGCTAATAACACTATTATTAATGAGGCATTTTATTTCCACTTTTCAAATATTTACTTAATTTTTTATTGAAAATAAATGCCTTTCTGATCTGGTACGTGATGGGAAAAGGAGAAGCACGAGTTTGACAAGATTTGAACGGGTCGATCGCGTCATCAGCACACATCTCGCAACTTTTACTCGCTGCGCCACTGATACTACAGAATTACACGTGCATTGCAGTGCTGTTGATCGCAGCCAGGCATTTGTGGGCGGAGTTAATGTAAATAGCCTCTGCCAACAAATTGGTCTATTTATCCTTAGAGTGAATACATTCTGTTTCTTTTTAGAGCTGCTTGACAGCGGAATTGAATTTTGTTTGCATAATTAAAATATCATTTTTATTTATATATTATATTACTGCAATATTGTTATTATTATTTAATATCTTCAATCAGTAGGACCTACTACTGTATAAAGCGCTTTTGAGATAAAGGTGACGTCATTTGACTTGATCGGAAATGTGCCGTAGAGATTAAAGTACAATTTATGTCCTACTAATGATATTGTTTTTAGATATACAGCGATAGTTTGTAGTTTATATGTATATACGTAGGCCTACATATACAAGTCTTACATTTATAATTACTATTCCCCGCCTCCAGTTCACTCACGCGTTTGAAGATGAAACTTTATATGGAGCGCGTTGCATTCTGGGAAACAGTATCCCATGCAGTGTCTTCAGATGCATACATCAAATTTCAGCAAATGTAAAGTAAAAAGTAAAGTCGTGACGTATTGTCAAGTATGGTGACCCATACTCGAAATTGGTGCTCTGCATTTAACCCATCCAAGTGCACACACACAGCAGTGAATAGTGAACAAACACGCACACACACACTGTGAACACACACCCGGAGCAGTGGGCAGCCATTGCTCCAGCGCCCGGGGAGCAATTGGGGGTTCGGTGCCTTGCTCAAGGGCACCTCAGTCATGGTATCGAAGGCAGAGAGAGTGCTGTTCATTCACAATCCCCACCTTCAATTCCTGCCGGTGTGAGAATCGAACCGACAACCTTCAGGTTACTAGCCCAACTCTCTAACCAACTCTCTAACCATTAGGCCACGACTTCCCCGTAGCAGGTAATAATATATATATATATGTATGTGTGTGTGTGTGTGTGTGTGTGTGTGTGTGTGTATATATATATATATATATATATATATATATATATATATATATATATATATATATATATATAGTATACATATTGCTTTTTATACTACTTTAAATAATAATAATAATAACATCTTTTACATAAATTCACACTTACATTGCTATAGTGTATTATGAAATTCTATTCTATTATTCTGTTCTATTACAGCCATGTGAGTTTATATGTATATATACACACACACACACACACACACACACACATATATACAGTGGGTACGGAAAGTATTCAGACCCCCTTACATTTTTCACTCTTTGTTATATTGCAGCCATTTGCTAAAATCCTTTAAGTTCATTTTTTTCCTCATTAATGTACACACAGCACCCCATATTGACAGAAAAACACAGAATTGTTGACATTTTTGCAGATTTATTAAAAAAGAAAAACTGAAATATCACATGGTCCTAAGTATTCAGACCCTTTTCTCGGTATTTAGTAGAAGCACCCTTTTGATCTAATACAGCCATGAGTCTTTTTGGGAAAGATGCAACAAGTTTTTCACACCTGGATTTGGGGATCCTCTGCCATTCCTTCTTGCAGATCCTCTCCAGTTCTGTCAGGTTGGATGGTAAACGTTGGTGGACAGCCATTTTTAGGTCTCTCCAGAGATGCTCAATTGGGTTTAAGTCAGGGCTCTGGCTGGGCCATTCAAGAACAGTCACGGAGTTGTTGTGAAGCCACTCCTTCATTATTTTAGCTGTGTGCTTAGGGTCATTGTCTTGTTGGAAGATAAACCTTCAGCCCAGTCTGAGGTCCTGAGCACTCTGGAGAAGGTTTTCGTCCAGGATATCCCTGTACTTGGCCACATTCATCTTTCCCTCGATTGCAACCAGTCGTCCTGTCCCTGCAGCTGAAAAACACCCCCACAGCATGATGCTGCCACCACCATGCTTCACTGTTGGGACTGTATTGGACAGGTGATGAGCAGTGCCTGGTTTTCTCCACACATACCGTTTAGAATTAAGGCCAAAAAGTTCTGTCTTGGTCTCATCAGACCAGAGAATCTTAGTTCTCACCATCTTGGAGTCCTTCAGGTGTTTTTTAGCAAACTCCATGCGGGCTTTCATGTGTCTTGCACTGAGGAGAGGCTTCCGTCGGGCCGCTCTGCCATAAAGCCCCGACTGGTGGAGGGCTGCAGTGATGGTTGACTTTCTACAACTTTCTCCCATCTCCCGACTGCATCTCTGGAGCTCAGCCACAGTGATCTTTGGGTTCTTCTTTAGCTCTCTCACCAAGGCTCTTCTCCCCCGATAGCTCAGTTTGGCCGGACGGCCAGCTCTAGGAAGGGTTCTGGTCGTCCCAAATGTCTTCCATTTAAGGATTATGGAGGCCACTGTGCTCTTAGGAACCTTAAGTGCAGCAGAAATTTTTTTTGTAACCTTGGCCAGATCTGTGCCTTGCCACAATTCTGTCTCTGAGCTCTTCAGGCAGTTCCTTTGACCTCATGATTCTCATTTGCTCTGACATGCACTGTGAGCTGTAAGGTCTTATATAGACAGGTGTGTGGCTTTCCTAATCAAGTCCAATCAGTATAATCAAACACAGCTGGACTCAAATGAAGGTGTAGAACCATCTCAAGGATGATCAGAAGAAATGGACAGCACCTGAGTTAAATATATGAGTGTCACAGCAAAGGGTCTGAATACTTAGGACCATGTGATATTTCAGTTTTTCTTTTTTAATAAATCTGCAAAAATGTCAACAATTCTGTGTTTTTCTGTCAGTATGGGGTGCTGTGTGTACATTAATGAGGAAAAAAAATGAACTTAAATGGTTTTAGCAAATGGCTGCAATATAACAAAGAGTGAAAAATTTAAGGGGGTCTGAATACTTTCCGTACCCACTGTATACACACACACACACACACACACACACACACACACACACACACACACACACACACACACATATATATATATATGCTTATTGATTGATTGATTGATTGATTGATTGATTTTATTTTATTTAAAAAAAAAATGACAAAATAGTTATTACAAGCTCATTAAAATCCAAGTGATCATGCTGGTGCCTCCTTTGACTCCAGAAGGTTAATGTTGTCTTAATATGGATAAATTTGGTAGATGGAGCATATCAAACTATGGAAAAATCGACAATCTGTTCAACATTCCCAGTGAACTTCTGGTCAAATTGACTCTAGCATCTAGATTTGTTTAGTGAATATTTATCTAGTAATTCCTTGTTTGTATTTCCTGAATTCCATTTGGCCAGGTTTTCAGTCCAAGAATAATGCAAACAGAAAAGCTCAATCTAAACTAAACAGACTGTGGTGTTCATAAATTAGTATCTACATGAAATTGATTAACCGGACATCATTAGCCCGTTGCCTGATCCGTTTTTACGTACGTTCCACCCTCTGCTCTGATTTTTTGTGATTAAGTCAGTTTTTCATGAGTTCCCAGTAGGGGGAGGTTGTAAAGATTGTTTTATTTGGGTTTCCTGAATCTCTGATGTTATACTTTTAGACTAATTAATTCCCAAAGCCGTAGCGTGCCTGAATTTCCCAGTGGAGCACAGCAGAATGTTTTAGATCACTAAAAATATTTGCAACATTAAGAGGAACAACATAACAGCTTTAATCATCCTCCTCTGATATTCTGATAAGACTGCAATTTACAATACATAGTATAAATTCAGATAAAGTAAAGTTTGTATATTATATAATTATATAAAATTATTAATTTATAATAAATCAATTTTACTTTTATTTTTTTAAACTCTTTATCTGCGTTCATGCTACTTCCTGTGATGTCATTAGAATTCCTTCAGAGTTTCCTGTGCGGGACGCTGCATGAGTGTGACCTCAGCAAACAGATCACACAGCTGTGTTTAAAGGTGCAGTCGCAGGCTTTATTTCCAGCGCTAGTTCAATTTGCATGTTTTTGACCCACAGTATTATTTTCTCTTTGATCTGCCAAACACTGAATTGAGTTGTGAAAGGTCACTGAATTACAGTGAGAGCGAGTGTGAGGTTTGAGTGCGTGTCTGTTATCTGGAGTTGTTATTGGCATGTATATAGGCGTGCAGCTCATGCATTGAGGCCGCAAGTCTTGCTGTTTTAAAGGTGAACTTGATTTCTCTCCTGCTGGGTCTAAATAAAAGAGGAAAAGAGAGCTACAGAGAGTGAGAGGGAATAAGAGAAGGGGTTCTCCCATTTCTAGTACTCTCTGTCTCTCGCTGTCACACTAAAACTAGTTACAAACTCATATAGCCAAGTATTTCATTATCAAGTCTGATAAAAATTGCAGCCTAATCTGGCCAAAAACATCCTACATAAGAAGCAAAAGACTGTCTAACCGCTTTGATTTTAGGTGCCATTCATCTGAAATCAGTTGCCAGAATTACTGTATTAATAGCAGTAAATTTATAGAAGATTTTTGTAATGCTCAGAATTACATGTTTGTATTTTTATCTAATTTATTATCTATTTAATTCACATTTATTTTATTTTAAGAATGATTTTACATCTCATTTATAGGCCTATTATAAATGTAATTTATATGAATATAATATTATGCTTACTGACTGTAATTGTTGAGTTTATAATGGATATATATATATATATATATATATATATATATATATATATATATATATATATATATATATATATATATATATATATATATATATATATATATATATATATATATATATATATATATAGGCTAAAAAGAAATATATTGTTAAATAAAAATATCTAAATATTAATATATAAAACTATTTTATTGTAAGAATGATTTTATATAAATATTAAATTAAATGTGATATTAAATATATGTAATATGTGCTGTAAGATATATATATATATACATATGTAATATGTTTTTAATTTATGTTATAATATAGATAAAAATGTAATATATATTAATGCTTATCATGTTAATATTATGCTCACTGATAGCTTATTGTTGAGTTTATATATATATATATATATATATATATATATATACATACATACATACATACATATATACATATATATATATATATATATATATATATATATATATATATATATATATATATATATATATATATATATATATATATATATATATATATATATATAGACTACTAAAAAGATATATATATATATATATATATATATATATATATATATATATATATATATAAATAAATAAAAATATTTAAATATGAATATATTTCATTACATTATTTTATTGTATATACATACATACATTCATATGTTGTTACATTATAATAAAAATGTTATATATGCTTGAAATAAGAAATTATATATATAGAAATTATATATATATATATATATATATATATATATATATATATATATAAAAGAGTTTATTTAAAAATTTAGAATTTATTGTTTATTTTATATTTAATTTTTATTATTATTATTATTATTATTATTATTATTATTATTATCATTATTATTATTATTATCATTAAGTACATTTACATTTAGTCATTTAGCAGACACTTTTATCCAAAGCGACTTACAAATGAGGACAATGGAAACAATCAAAATCAACAAAAGAGCAATGATATGCAAGTGCTATAACAAGTCTCAATAAGCTTAATGCAGTACACGTAGCAAGGTTTTTTTTTTTTTAGTTATATAATAAATAAAAAGAAAACAGATAGAATAGAAAAAGAATAGAGCAAGCTAGTGTTAGAGGCCTTTTTTGCTTTTGTTAATTGTATAATAAATAAAAAGAAACCAAATAGATAGGATACAAAAAATTTGAAAAGCCAGTGTTAGTATTTTTTTAAGAACAGAATTAGAGAGTGCTAGAGTTAGAGGGTCAAATAAAGATGGAAGAGATGTGTTTTTAACCGATATAAGAATATTAATGTATTATTATATACATACAAGTATTTTATTATAACAATTTACATATATTGTAAAATCCTAACAGTTTTTTATGACAAAAAATACTATTTTTGATTTGTTGACAACCTGACAAACTTTGCTAAAACCCATAATTAGGCCTAGTTTTCCCTCAAAGTGTTTGCTGCATCAATCTAGTACCCTAAATATGTAAACATGGCTTTGTTTTTAGATAAAACTCTGTGTGTACTAACTCCGGAAGCTACATAACACCAGCACATGGGATTTCAAGGTGATTTCTGGTGAGTTTTGTGTGCAGTTTATGCATCGGTCTGTGAGTGCTGCCATATGAGGTTAAACTACCCTGAAAGCTGCTCTGCAGTGGTTCTGGAGTTTGATCCTGTGCTATAGTTCCATCCATCATCACACGGCACACTGCACAGTCATAGACAGAGTATGAGTTGTGAGGATTTGTTGTCTAGGACTTTCTGGAGTGTGACGGTGCTGTCGGTACCGGGGTGACAGACTTCTGATCCCTGTGAGTCTGATCCTGGACCGATGATGATCGTCGACCGACTGGAAATTGGACACATCAATCCCGCTCAAACGCATGAGTGTTCCTGTCTTTGACTCTGGTCCATCTGATATACAGCTTCCTGAGGAGCCAAGTGAAAAAATCACATTCAAAATGGATTTAAAGGTAAAGCACTGCCATGGGTTTATAATGGTAAACACTATTATAGACGACACACAATTTCAACATTTTTATTTTATCATCACGTTTCTGAAAGTATACACTGAAGCTGTCTACAAGGCAAAATTAATCTCCTACTTATGGTGTGTTCAAGTCATGTCGGATAGATCGCATTTATGAATGCACATGAACCCCACCACAAAGTCGTTATTATGAGTGGGAAACTCGAAATTTTCTTTAAGCCCCGAGTTTCCGAGTTGAGGGTCGTGTCAGTGAGAAAACGTGTCGGATGCAATAGCTGAGTACATATTCAGCTTCTGTATTGACAGTAAATAATTTTTTTGTAATGTACAATAAAACTAAATAAGTTACATATACAAAACATTATATTATTGTATAATTATCATAGAATATATAATGATTTAGTTTACATCACTTTCATAAATTGAATTAAATTTTGAAAAAAGAAAAAAAAAACAATGATGCACATTCTTTATTCAGCATTTTGTTTATTGTAGAGTTAAAAAAATAATTACATTTTATGTAGAAAAGTTAAATTGCCATCTTGTTCTGACCAAAGTGACTTGAACACACCAGACGTCGTAATTATGGTTTGTCATCTCGTAAGTACGAACTTCCCAGGAGGACTTGAATACAGCAAAACACCATGTCTGCAGTTTATGGTTTATGATGACAGAATTATGATTAAGAATTCAGAATTCACAGAATTCATTCAGACTAATCTAAATATCTCTGATTGGTCGTTGCATTTATAAGCTCATCAGAAACATGCGTGATTGGTTGCAAATCTCAGTGGTGCAAAAAAAAACACTTAAAAGAAATCTGATCCAAGGTAAGCTGATGTAAATGTGTGCCGCAATTTGACGCTTTTCATTAGTTTTAACATTTTATTTTAATCGTGAGTCACGACAGCTGTAATATATTTAGTTTAATTGTGCAGGGGAATTTTTTGCCCCATTATCTT
Organism: Spinibarbus caldwelli; assembly: GCA_039654775.1. NCBI lineage: Eukaryota > Metazoa > Chordata > Actinopteri > Cypriniformes > Cyprinidae > Spinibarbus > Spinibarbus caldwelli. Next base: position 6,361,254 of record CM077258.1, read on the forward strand.
GAATTTCTGGGGCATTTTGTTTATTGTTGTCATTTTTGTCACAAGCCTCCGTTAATCCCCCAATTTTTGAACATTTGGAAAAAATTTTACCAACCCCAAAGTTTGTTTAGTCTCTTATAAGTACACAATCTCTACCATTTTGCAGTGTTTTCGCTTTGAATCAAATATTATAATGTGATTTATCACAGTGCTAGTTGGTTTGGTTCATGACTGTCGTGACCTGTGACCTTTCACCTCAATCTTTGACCCTAGAATGACACCTCTGTTTGGTCCTAATTCAAGATTGACCCACAACCCTCAACTTTCTCTTGATCAAAGTTTGTTAAAGTAAAATTGCTTCTCGATCGCAGTCAGCACTTTCCACAGTTCAGTCTTCAGTCATTGTAGCTGCAGACTGATTGGAAAGGCTTTGAATATTTCTCTCTCAGCATGATGAAATTACCAGGGATGGAGGACGCAGCGCTAACGGTCCCCTCCATGAGATATTTCCTTTTTTGATGTGCGTTATGCCGAGGCAGGTCTCTGCTGCAGATATGCTTCATCCCAAATTGTTTTTCAGTGTCGGTTCTTAAGTGGTGCGAGGCGGATTCCTACCGCTGCTGTTTCTTGCTTTACTGTTAAGTGGGAGGGTTGAGATTGCTCCCTAATTCCTTCACCGTCGAGTTTTATTTGAATATCTGCCATGAAAGCTTTATTGATTTCTTTATTTTCCTCTCGCACATTTTGTCTTTGTTGTTCTGTGTGGTAGTGGTTTTTCCTCCACACATCCCCAGCCATCCGTCTCTCTCTGTCTGTTTATCTCTCTGCATATTTACAAGTATATTGGAGGAACTCTGTAGTTCTTGTGCTTTATCAAATCCATTTGCTCAAAAAGTGCTCTGAGTCAGCATTATATGAGACTGTAAGTGTGCTCTTATTTATATAAGTGTGTGTGGAGGTGTAGACATTGTGTGTGAGAGGGAAAATACATTGATTGAAGGAAAGAACAGTTTGAACTTATTACAGCCCCAGTGTCTGAAACACAAATGCTTTACAGCTCCGAATGCCCTGAAGCACATTATGTTCATTGTTTTCAGCCACACTCACTAAAATCTCTCTCTCTCTCTCTCGCTCTCTCTCTCTGTGTGTGTGTGTGTGTGTGTGTGTGTGTGTATGTGTGTGTTAGTTTAGCAGAGATTGTCCTCCAAAGTTATAAATGACAAAATGTTTTCTTTTTAATTTCTTTCATGTAAATTTTAATATATCCATGTTTTATTTAATACAGTATTTTCTATATAGTTTTATATTTGAATATATGATTTATATAGTTTTATATAGTGTATTATTTTATAGTGTTATATATATGTGTGTGTGTGTGTGTGTGTGTGTGTGTGTGTGTGTGTGTGTGTGTGTGTGTGAAGAGTTCATTTGCAAAAAACAGATAACTCCGTTTTTAACAATTCTCAGAAATCCTGTATTTTCATTGTACATTCCAGTTAATCTCAATCCAACTGCAGCTGGGTTATTTTGACTAGGTTAAAAAAATAACTTTAAAAACAGCTAACTAACACAGTAAAACACAATAAAAACATGATAACATAATAAAAAACATTATTTTTGAAAATTAAAAAAAAATGGTGTGTGTGTGTGTGTGTAAAATGTATTAGATTTTTTCATTTTTATTATATTATAAATAAAATATTATTCACATACAGATACTCGCTGTTTACAGATACGTTGTTTTTTATTTATTATATATCTAGTGCTGTCAAATCGATTAATCACAATTAATCGCATCCAAAATAAAAGTTTGTTTACATAATAAGTGTGTATACTGTGTGTGTGTGTGTGTATGTATGTATATATATATATATATATATATATATATATATATATATATATATATATATATATATATATATATATATATATATATATATATATATACATATATATATATATATATATACATATATACATATATACATATATACACACACACACATATATATATATATATATATATATATATATATATATATATACATATATACATATATATATACATATATACATATATACATATATACATATATACATACACACATATATATATATATATATATATATATATATATATATATATATATATATATATATATATATATATATATATATAGTGCTGTCAAACGATTAATCACATTCAAAATAAAAGTTTTTGTTTACCTAATAATATGTATATGCATATATAAATACACAAACATGCATGTATATATTTAAGAAAAATGTTACATTTATATATTAAATATTTATATATGATATAAATTATATAAATATAAATATATACATGTAAATACATGTAAATATTTTCAAAATATATGCTGTATGTGTGTGTATTTATATATACATAATAAATATACACAATACACACACATATATTATTATGTAAACAAAAACTTTTATTTTGGATGTGATTAATCGTGATTAATCGATTGGAAATCACTAATATAAACAATTTTATTTAGAAATAATAATAATAGCTTCTCTTTGGAACAGCACACTCAAATCAAGAACCAAAGGAATAAACCCAAATCGAACAAGAGAGAAGACGTGAAGATAGAAAACATGGGGGGAAAATACCAAAATTACGTAAATGCAGAATAATGAAATAACATGTACCTACCCACAATGAACTGGGATTATTTATGCACCAAGCTAATACTTACAGTACAAAAGAAATCACACTTTATAATGATATTTCCAGAAATAACCAAAGAATGAGAAGCAGGACAAGCACAGCAACCCAGATTTGATTCAAAGAAAATAACAGACTGCAAAGCCGACAGAAACACGGGAAGTCACACCTTCCTTTAGCTTTATTTTTATGTGTGCACGGCTTTGTATTAACGGACCCTATGGAGTGATCATATGTTCCCTACCATGGGGTTTCAAGAGGGATTGAGAGAGTGAGAGACAGAAGGAGAGAAATGGGCCTAATTTTGACTGAAGATTAACAGTTTTTCTTTAGAAATAACTTGTTTACAGTAAGGGCAGAAATATTGAAGAGATATTCCTGATTCAAGTTAAGCTCATTCAAAAACATTGATTAACACTTTTGTATAATTTGAACTGTAAAGTTGTTTAAAAGATTTTTACAGTCATTTTATGGTTTATGCATCTATGTTGCCATGGCAACAAAGTTATTTCAAGTAAATCAAATGTAACTTTACACACCAAAAGGTGAGTAAATGATTTTTTCACACGTAAATCGTGTTAACACACATACTGTTCACGCTTTGTGGTTATGCTATTGAAACTGTGAATATATTAAAGTTTTCAAAATGATTCCATTTCTAAGTCTCACTGTAACCCAGAGTTTTGCTTAAAAAAAAAGAAACAAAGTAAAAAGAAACAAACAAACAAAAAAGAAAAGGAAAGAGAGTCAAAAGAATTGAAAGGTAAATGTAATTGCTTATATAAAATAAGGTACACATTTCTGCTTTTAAATTATTCAAAATTGTCCTTCCATTTTTTTTTTCTCAAAAATGATTTTTAGTGGTAATCGACAAACACTCTTAATGTACTGAACATGGAATATTACTTCAATTTTAATTTCATGTTCTTAAAAAATTATGAAATTCTCTTATGTGTTCAAACATATACTCACACATGCTTAAAGTTTCCTTGTGAAATTTTGAAAAAACACTTCGATTTAATCAAAGCTGAAGTAATAAAGTGAATCCTTTGATGTTTAGAGGTGGTTGGAGAGAGAGGTGAAGTTTCGAGCCGCTGGGCTTTCACTCTTTCCTCTCATCCTCAGTTCTCTCGCTCTCTTCCTCTGATTATATAATGCTGACGTTTTTGCCAAACCCTGTGTTATCATTTTTTAATGTGTCTCTCTGAGGCTAATCCGTAACGCGGCCCTGCTGAAACTCCACACCACACTCTGACATGTCTCTAAATTTACCACAGAAAGGCCAGACAGTCCAAAATGCATATTACATCTGCAGCTATTAGAAGTGAGCGAGAGAGTGTCAGTGTGTGAAAAAGACTTTTAATGCTGTTGATTGTGAATACCTTCACTCCTGTACTCCAGAGCATTGACTGCCTTATTAAAATGACTTCATGTTGAGGCTGCAGTGTGTGTTCTGCACAACAAGAGGCCGCAAACATAATTGAAAAAGCAAGAAGTGTTTTATGATATTCTAGTCTCTAGATTATCTCTTGGTTTGCTATAGGATTTAAAAATAAAAATAAAAACCTTTTTTAGGTCCAAAAACTTGCAGTAGTTATTATTTTCCATAATGGGAATAACACTGACATGCATTTGGTTAGTAAATGGTTGACAAGAGCTGATTATTTGTGCTAGGAAGTCAAGATGGAAACTACTGTTAAAGACTGGAAGGTGCAACTTATATAAATGAGGTAAAACATCCAATAATAATAATAATAATAATAATAATAACAATTATTATTATTATTATTATTATAAATTATGAGTCTTTTGGTGTGGTTGCATGGGGTCAAATGATTCATTCGTGATTTCACCATTTTGCATCAATTCTTTCAATTTCAATTCAATTCAGTTTACACTATTACCATTTTGTAGAAAATTTACGTTTTTAATATCTTGAATGTTCACACTTCCGCAATTTTGAACAAATTCTTAGACTTTTGCAATTGCATATTTCACATTTCAAATTATTTCAATTTCAATTCAGTTCAGTTTTAATTATTTCGTCACCTCACAAGTTTTTACACTTTTGCTGTTTCGCACAAATGTTTACACTTTCGTCATTTCATACAAATTTTTACACTTTTGCCATTTCGTATCAATTCTTAATCCCCGTTCACACCAAGGACGATAACTATAAATATAACGATAAAGATATAGTTCTAAAAATCGCTCTCAATATTAAAGAATAGCAGAGTCCACACCACAACTATAACGATAAAGGCACAGAGAAACGATATCACTGGAATCATTTTCAGAACGATTTTTTCCAGCTGATGAACGATACAAACATTGACAGCCAATCAGAATCCATCCTGCTATCACGAGCTCAAGAATTTAAAGCAGCAGGCAAGCATGCGCTGAGAATAAACAGACAATATTGTTCGCTGGTGTGGACCCTAATACCTTTATAGTTATCTTTATAGGTATCATCCTTGCAGTGAACGGGGCTTTACACTTTCACCATTTCATACAAATTCTTACGCTTTCGCCATTTTGCACAAATGTTTACACTTTTGCCATTTCGTACAAATTTTGACATTTTTGCAATTTCGCACAAATGTTTATATTTTTGCCATGTCATACAAATTCTTACACTTTCGCTGTCTCATATGACTTTTTTCCAGTCTAAATTCTTTATCTAATCATCTCATACAAATTCTAAAACTTTGCTTTCTTACAAATTTTTATGATTTCACCATCTAGTGTGAATTTTTTCAATCTCTGCATACAAATTCCTACGATATTGGCATCTTATAGAAATTCTTACACTTTAGTCATCTTGTGCAAATTTGTCCACCATTTCATACAAATTCTTTAGAAAATTCTTTTTATTTTTAATATTCACTGCAAAGAAAGCAGCCATCCATCAAAAAAGGCGATTGAAGAGTTATCGCAACTAACTAAAAACCAGTGTGTCTCTTTCCATATCTTTTTTTTTTTTTTTTAGGTTACATTTTCATTTTGAAGAGACAAAGCTGAACAATGAGTATTTTGTATTCAAATTTGGTTGCTTGGGTTTAAATAATTCAGTCCACTGAATTGGGCTGTGTTAGATTTGAGCCAGCTCACTATATTGGAAATCATTGAGTGGTTTATTGGGGAATTACCTTAAGATATCTTATAAGAAGGACTCACGGCCTTTTGCCAGAGGTCGTGTAAGCATCTAAACAGTGGGTGGGTGGTGATTTACGAACTTAAACACAAAATCCCATTTGTTATCTGACTTAGATTTATAACCAACTCAGCAAAGCCGAGAGAATACCTTGCTGAGCAAGTCGAACAGCAGGACTATAAATACAATAGAAAATGACTCATCCCATCCATCCCAGAGGGAAAACGTAAACTGGAACACCCAAGTGACAAACTACCAGAGTCAGTCCCGGCATGACTCTCCAATCTCCGCTTTACCTTTCACTCTTCTTGTTTCTTTGCTTGCGTTATTATCAGTGCATTGATTTGTTTTTGTTATGAAAAATGTTTGTCAGCTGCGAGTTTGTGATGTGGAATCAGAGTGTTTGATAAATGTAATGTTTTGTCTGGAGAAGTGTCGTGTCTGAGTTGTTTAGAGGTGACTGGTAAATGGAGACTCATACTGTATGAGATCTCACAGATCCTGCAAATGCTTATACGTCTCACCCTGCCTTCACATGATTAAACCATAATAAGTTTTGGTTTTATTTGAACTTTTACTATTAATATTTACGTTTTAATTACATTTAATTATTTACATTATAATTACAAATTATTATTTAACTTAGTTAAAGTATCATTGTTTACTTTTTAAATAAGTTTCAAGTTATTTCTCATTTGGTTTACTTTTTTTTTTTATTAATTTTTAAATAGTTAAAAGCTTTTTACAGTAAGTTATTGTTTAACTTAGATTAAGTATTATTATTATTATGCACTTAAGTTGATTTTAAGGTTATTGTTAATTTGATTTTGTTAAGTTGTTTAATTTAAGTAATTGTTTGCTTTAAATTACTGCACATAAGTTGGACAAAGTCTGAATTCACTTTTCAGAAAGTACAGAGTATTTTTTTTTAAATTCATTTTTATAATATATTTAATGGCTGTACTTTATATCTAATATGGAGAATGTTAAATAATGCAGTAGTACAAATAAATTTAAACCTGACTGAAATAGATTAATCTTTTTGGCTAAAGTTCTTCCATCTCTGTTTTCCATTTGTTTATTTGTAAAGAGACAAAGTCAAGTGCTGAAATTTTGACTGAAATGTCCCAATCGGCTCTTCCTCTCGCAGTTTATTTGGGGAACCTCAGCTGACTCAGCTGTTTAACCAGCAGCTGTATCAAACCACACAGGACCATGATGACGTTGGTGGTCGCCAGAGGACTTTAAGACATCTGACAAACACAGGTCAGTTTCTATGAACATTACTCATTTCTGTTCCCTTATAATGTCATGACAGAAAAGCAATCAAGATGGTTGGGAAAAAAGAAAAGCATGGCAGCTCTTTCTCAGGTCTGGCTTTGAATACATCAGTGCAATGAGAAGTGATGAATTCACGCATTAGTCAGAAAAGTGTCTGTGTTGTCCTGGACCGAGCTCTCATCTCTAATGGCTTATCTGACCAGGCAGCTGCCTGCTCACAACTATTTGAACAATGAACCTCCTGCAAGGGCTGCATAAATCAACGCAGCATCGCATGAATACATGCATGCGAACAAACCTGCAAGCACCTGCAGGTTTACTGTGGAGGGCTGAGCTCGGACTTGATCAGAGGGGGTTTGAACGTGCTTGGACTGAAAATGAACGCTCAGGGCTTTGCTGACCAGAGCAGGACGCTCTTCCACACTGTAATGGTGCTTTGTTAGCAGTGCTGGGTAGTAACGGATTCCTATTGCTGATGTAATCTGGATTACATAATCAGATTCCAAAAATTAAGTAAACTTGTAATTAGATTATACAACCTAGGCTCATTGGAAATACGTATCTCTACATACATTTTTGCAAAACTGAATAATAAAAACGCTGCAATACGTGCCTGTACCAACGTAATAAAAAGGTGCCACTGTCACGTATTAAACGTGTGTTTTAGCGCCACTCTCTAGACATTTCACTTTGAAACTGCCGCGAAACGTGCAGTAAGGTACGTAATTACGGTGTTGCAGAAATGTATATAGAGGCACGTATTTCCAATGAGCCTGGGTTGAGATTATATTATGTTTAAAAATGCTCATAATGAGATTACAGTTACTTTTTTTATGGATTACATGATTACATATTATTCACAAAATGACAGTAAATTATTCAGAACTTATTGATTCACACCCAGTGCTCACCCCCCCCCCCCCCCATTTATTTATTTATTTATATTAAATACATAAGTACTTTTTAGTAATTCACAATGTATGTATAGTGCCACAATCAATCAATCAATAATTAAATGAAAGTTTTCAATACAAATTAGCACAAGTCAAGCTGCGATATCAAACAGGACCACAGGGAGACGCCAAAGACCACTAAATCGCCTGCCTTTAATATACGGGTCCATTCAGAATCGCTAAATCTCGTGACCACCGCATAATCAATAAACAAACAAAAAACAAATATATACATATATATATATATATATATATATATATATATATATATATATATATATATATATATATATATATATAAAACAGTGTATTTTATAATTTCATATTTTCACACAGACAATAGCCGTTTCTCAATATGCGTTCTGTTCTTGTGGACTTGTGAAACGTCATTACCCAAAAACCCGGGTAATTTTCTAAATATTACTGTTATGTGTCAACAAAAAGGCAGAGTTGTGCTTATTGTCGCGCTTTATCGTTGATCGCTACTTTCCAACATACACCACGCCTATCAAGTAAGGGTGCTATTGGCAGTGGAAACGCAAGCCTGATCAGGGTTACCCGTACCGAATCGTACTGTACTGTACTGTACTGTACTGTACTGTACCGCTCAGTGGAAATGAGCCATAAAGGTTAAAATATAGAAGTGTCGGTACTGTGTACCGGTGCGTACTGGCCCACTTCAAGCACTGTTCACACCAGATCTTTTTTTGTCATTATCTATTGAAATAACCTACCACTTATATACATTAGACTAATAATTATGCAAGTTACTAAACACTGTCGATGCATAGCTGTGAAAAGCTGTCTTCATCATATACTAATATACTCAACTAAAATTAATATTGGAAGTCTGGACAAAAATATTTCACACCTGGCAGACTTCGGCCATGTATTAATTTCATGTTTATTAATGTTTGTTCATCTAATGTAGGAATTCACAAGTTTTTTTCACGAGCCGAACCCTTTTAACCCAAAATATTTACTTGACATTTTTATGATTCCATTACAGTTTCATTACAGTTTTTTCATGAACCCCAATTTGTGAAACCCTAATGTAAGGTTATGCATTTTAATGCATTTATGATATTGATAACGGGTAATGCATGACATGATATTGATATCAAAGAATTTAATATCTTTTCTTTCTCTTTGTTTTTTTTTGTTTTTGTTGTTGTTTATTATTATGGTACACAATAATTCCATTCAAGTCTATGTGCTAAATGAGTAATCTAAAAAGTAATTAAAAGTAATCAAAAAGTAGTCAGACTACATTACCTAATATGTATAATCCAGATTATGTTCCTAACTACAATTTTCTTCATGAAATTTGCAATCAGTAACAGACTACAATTTGTAAGTAATCTAGCACTGTTTGTTAGCATGCATGATTTTATGAGATTTACAAAAGCAGATGTTTTCTCATCGAAGAGTTCATTTCTTTTAACTTTCAGCCCTATGAGTACCATGTTTGCTGGGTTTTTCCACCTGCACTCAGCTGGGCTCTCATAAACTATTATGGATCACTATGAGGTGCCGTAACAGAACCCAAGAGCCCAAAACCATTGACCCAGATTGGCTCTACTGAAGCGTACAGGTTCACACTAACCATTTGGAGACAAATGAAAGGCAATTGCAATGGGAACTAGATACACTTTGGGGGAAATATGGAAAAAGATATTGTCCTGTTAGTTTAGAAATGTCTTTGACTTCATGTGATTTACTTGGTTTATTTGTTTTAGTGGAAGCAAGCACCGTTGGTCAGAATTAAGGGGCATTTGTACGGTCTGTGATTTGCAACAACCAGAAGTCTATTTTCAATGAGTTTAAAGCAGAGTAGCAACTGTTAGCAAGGCGACAAGTCATACACAGTTCAACTTTATGCAAATGAGCAATAACACCAACAGCACCGAGACCTCCAGTGATTTAATCGATGTCAGTGTGAATGCACCTTCACTCCTAACATCTGTTTTAGTACAGGATGTAGAACAAACATGTTGAGTCCAGGGTTACTGAGATGGGCCACAGTAATTGTTTGCCAATCTTCTGAGTAAATGAAATGGTTGTGGATTATGCCATGCACATTAATTTCCATAATTAACAGTGTTTATTTGTTCAACATTGTTTTGTGTTGTAAAAACCATTGTATTAAGAAGAGGTAGAAGTTTGGGCAATTTGTTTTCAGTTCTTCATCATCTACATAGGCAACATAATTAACAGTTTACTATAGAAAACTGTGTGCAAAAAAAAAAAATAAATAAAAAATAAAAAAATCAGGTGTTTCTTTAAAAACTGTGTTTTTATGTGTATAGTAATGGCAAAACAAAGGCAGTTTTAACCCAACAAAATCTCAGTTTGTGACTATTTTACATTTTGGTGAATTGCTGGCTAAAGGCCTATTCATAGCAAGAACGATAACTATAACGATAACTATATTAGCATCCACACCAACAGATGATTTATAACGCAGGTTTATTATGTTGTCACTCAGCCCATTTAAATGTCCTCTTTAAAGCAGGATGGATTCTGATTGGCTGTCAATATTTTTATTCTTTTCAATTTAGAATGTTTTTTTAGAACTACATGATGTTTTTACATTTTTAAAACTACTACTGAGACTTAATTTGTCTGTGACGGTTATGATTGGGGTGGACCTTCATGATTGCTTTTTTTTGTTTTGTTTTCATTTAATTTGAAATCACAACCTTGCGAAATAGTTGCATTTTACTGTAAAATCGGGTATGTTTTACCATGCTTAACCCTCTGATGCATGATATTCATTTGACATTTTCAACCATTCTGGGTTTCCCTTCTTGTCTATGGGTCACCCTTATACTCATAATTTTATATGACATTCAGTTAAAATATAATTTTAAATATAATATTTTTTAAATAATACCGTAGCCTAATAAAAAGATGTAGAATTTTTAATTAATAATTTATATTTTTATGCCATCATATTCAAAATGTTAATGACAGTGGTGATAGTAACAGGTCATATTTTATTTCTTTGATTTAACAATTCATACATTTTGCCAAGATTATATTATTGTTATGAAGTACCAGGATTCACATTTTACTTTTTGATTTAATAATTCATTCATTTTCCAAAAAGAAAAAGAAAAAAGAAAAGAAGAAGGTTGGATTGTTATATTCTTTTTATGAAGTAAAAAAATTTATATTTATAATTATTTATTTTGTATTTTTTTAAATTATTATTATTATTTTTTTATTTAGCCATTCATACGTTTTGCCAAAAAATATATATATTATTAACAGAAACATTTTCTTTCCTTTGTGATTTAATCATTCATGAATCATGTAACATTACCGCTCACTTTCATGATTAATATTAATATTTCTAGTGTTGCACAAGCCTGCGCGGAGCATCCTGGCAATTATGCAAGGTATCATATTGCCTTAGAGCGATGTCTGCCATTGGCTGATTGAAACGGCAGATTTTCAGCCATTCTTTAACGAGGATTTCATCATGATGTAATAGTTCTCTGCGAGAGAAAGCAATTTAATAAACACTTCAAGTGAATTTGCCGCGTTCCAGCACAGTCTCGAGGTCGGCGGGCAGTACCGGCTGCAAAAGACAGTACAGGCTAATTTACAGGCATAACGCTCGGGTAATCTTTTTAATCTTCATCGAATGCATTTATTCACCCCCCACCCCGCAGTTTTTTATTATTATTATTCTAGCCCGTGTAAACGTTAGCCTTTAATCCTTGTCTAAACAAGAGCCAGACTCACCGGCTTCCAGCTCAATCCTCTACCGAGCTAAACTGTAATCAAACCACTACAGATCATCACAATGAAAGCACGGCGGACGGAAGAGTGCCACCATTACGCAATGCTCTTAGGTCACTAAAAACAAACTCCTAAACCTTTAGCTCATCATGTTGAATAACATAGTGCAAATTCAGTCACGACAAAGATTTTGGAATATAGTGCGGTTATAACTGTTATTCTAAAACATTAAAGGTGCTTTCATACTTTGGCTGTCTTGCAGGCCATTATGACAGCTGTCTTGAACTGAGCACGCAAGTTTACCAATGTTTTTTTTTTTTTTTTTTTTTTACGGATGGCTTTGAAAAAAATATGTTGTGCACAGTCAGTCATAATTAATTTGTTCCCTGAGCACAAGTATATTGAAGCTGAATTCATCTGGTCATGTGATCTCAACCAGGAGAAGTAAAAAGATTCATTTATACACATATTTATTTATTTATTCAAATATGCAGGAAATAACTTGTTTATTTACTTTATTTGCTTATTTATGAATTATGTATTCACTTATTTATTCACTTTCTTTTTAAATAATTATAGGTGTATTAATTAATTAATTATACTTACTTTTCAAGTACTTTCTTTAAGTAAACATTTATGTATTTCCTTTTTTATTTACTTATATGTACATATATATGTACTTATTTAAATACATAAGAAATTTTCTTATTTATGATTTGATATATTGATATATGATGATTTATGATATGTTCTTATTTATTTTTTATTTAAATTATTATTTGTGCATTTTTTTACTTATTTAAAATAAAATGTAATGAAAATAAGTAAATTATTTATTACTTACTTTTCAAGTATTTTAAGTAAACATTTATTTATTTATTTGCTTGCTTGAATAAAAAAGTTAATATTTATGTATTTATTTAAATTAAGTATAAGAAAAATAAAACTATACTTATTAATTAATTATCATTTCTTTCCAAGTCATTTATTTAATTATTTGAAAAAGTATTTATATACTGCTTGCTTACTTACTTGAATAAAAAGTTAATAATTATTTATTTATTTAAAATAAAAGTGTAATAAAAACAAGTAAATAAGTACTTATTTATGAATCCTTTCTTCTTATCCTTTCGTTCCAAGTCATTTTTTTATGTATTTGAATAAGTATTTATTTATTTACTTGAATAAAAAGTTAATATTTATTTATTTATTTTTTTAAAAGTCTAATAAAAATAAGTACATAATTGCTTATTAATTAACCTTTCTTTCTTTCTTTCTTTCTTTTTTGTACTTTCAGAGCTGCACGTTTTCTTGGGCATGCATCTTTATTTGGGAAAGAAGAAGAAGACGAAGAAGAAGAAGAAAAAACAGCAGTGTTGCAGATGTTGGCATGTCATTGAGGTTGGCTTGGCACAGACCTGGAAACCCTGAACATGTATTTAATAGTGCAGTTTAGGTCACACTGAACAAGCAGTTCCTTTAGCTTTGTACTGATGCCAGCTAAATCCAGACAGATGCTGCAGCTGAAGTCCTCAACACACAACACACAACACAGCTCATTACTGACTCACCATTTAATTCAAACCTACAGCTCTTTAATTGCTTTAATTATTATGCGCAAGTGTCTAATTATTATTTAATTTGTAGTGTTCATCCTTTGTCTTTTTCATTACATTTAAATTTCAAAAGAAGAAACTGAATTTAGCAGAGAAGGACTCGTTCCTGCTGTTCAGTTGAGTTCTGGTACAGTTCTGCTTCACGCTGGCTTCTAAATGGACACTTGCTGATTTTGTTCAGCATGCAGTTGTCAGTGCTGTCAACAAGAATCGTGCAAGAAATGTATTTTCTGGAAGTCAAATTGTAAAATAGAAAAAAAAAAAAATCACATTTATATTGTACTTCTATTTTGCACCTTTTTGTCCTAATTTATGTTAAACTAATTTATACAAATGATATTATTTTTAATAATGGAAGAAATTTGTTTATTTATGCATTAAATAAAATACAGATTTTCAGTATACTCTCAGACCCCACTTTATTTGGTGATTCTCATTGGTTTAAGATATTTAAAATATTTTGAATGTCTTTGTTTAAATTTCAAAGGCATCTTGCGGACAATAAATTGAAAGGCCCTTATGTGAGTGTATAAAGCTTTAAATTTGACTCATGTTTTTTGAGATTAGGTCCCTGGGGATTGACTTGCAGTCTTGAGCAGATGTGTAATCCTCTGTATAGCTCAGACACAAGAGGGAAATTAATAATCATCATCATGATATTTCACAAAAAATAAAAAAATAAAACCGCCAGCTGTGGGGAAGCTCTGTTAGGAAGCAACCAAATTATAGGATCACCGATGTGGTCAAAGAAACCAAAACAAACCCCATGAAGCCCATGTGCTTATAAAGCTATAATCTCAGGGCACTTAAAACTCTGGATTATTCACTGTTATGCAGCTGGCTTTCAATGTCACATGGCCTGCCGAAAGTGATCTGCAAAATTGAATGGATGGCAATTGAGAAATTACTAATAACATTTCATTTTTAGATAATGACATTGTGATTTGTCGCTATGATTGGTTCATTGGGTGTGAAAACTTTTTGAATTTGAAGATCAAGGTAAATTGTACTTAATTTGTCTTCCGGGAAACATGCAAGCATCTTCTGTTGCTTCCAAAGAGCAGTACTAAATGGAAAAAAAAAAAAAAAAAGATATTTTGACAAAATAAGAAAAATTTGGACATCTTCATCCTGTTCAAAAGTTTTCACCCCCTGCTCTTAATGCATCGTGTTTCCTTCTGGAGCATCAGTGAATGTTTGAACCTTTTTTAATTGTTGTGTTTGAGTCCCTCAATTGTCCTCAGTGTGAAAAGATGGATCTCAAAATCATACAGTCACTGCTGGAAAGGGTTCAAATATGCAAAAGATGCTGGAAACCTGAAGATTCCGCAGGACATGAAGGATTTTTCTGAAGAACAGTGCTCAGTTTAACTGTTCAGAACAAACAAGGGACTCATGAACAACCATCACAAAACAAAAAACAGTCGTGGATCATCCAGGCAACCACACACAGTATTAAGAGCACAATAAAACACACGGTTCACAAACTTTTGAATGGGGTTATTTTAATAATTTCAGCTATTTTTTTTTTTTTTTTTTGTCTTGTGGACTAAATGTAAACATCTTTTATGTAAAATATCTTACTCAGGACAGTACTAAATAAAAAAAATAACATGCATTTTGTATGATCTCTCTTATTTTGTTAAAATTACTTACATTTTCACAGATTCTGCAAGGGGTTCCCAAACTTTTGCATGCCAATGACTATATATATATATATATATATATATATAATTTCAGTCATTTTTGTTTATATGGTATTGCCATTTTATACCAGCTTACACCAAAGCATTTGCAAAATATCAAGCTTTCTATTGTGTTCTTTATGAGCAGTCAGTGTGGTGCATTTATCTCAGCACTGTAAAAAGTCTCCTGGGGAAAGTTTATTACAGTGATTTACTGGCTAAAACTCAAGTATTTCTTTGATTTGTTGTACTTTAAGGAGCAAAATAGGCTTTATATTTCACGTAGAGGAAAACACGAGCTGCAGATCCTGGTGTATATTTTCCCCATGTGTGAAAAATGCTTATACGAAACTCATTGTTTTCCTGAGCATCCATCACTGCCACAAGCAAGAGCCGTGCTGTTATGCAGCCCTTCTAGTTGCGTTTGACTCTGAATGGACTGGAAAATAAATCAATACCAGGCAAAATGGCCCAGTCAGCCCGGAGGGTATTCAGCACAGTTAGCACTACACCTCTATGCTGCTCCGCTCAGTCGCTGCTGTTACGACTGTCATGTTTAGCTCTGTGGCTGCACATGATGCTGCATACATCTACAGCTGTGAATTACTCCTTTTGCATATCCAGTAATTAAGCATATAAGTGTCGAAAATTGCCAAAAAGAGTTTAATGGTATACAGACTTGACAGATACTACAGAAAAAGATTGCAAGGGAAAAGAAAATGTGCATTTTATGCAAAACTAGAAGTTTCTCTTCATTTTTAAAGGTATAGCTCACCCAAAAATTTTAATTCATTCATGTCATTACAGTATGTCTAAGGAACACCAATTGTGAATTTTTAGTAATAAGCCAGTCTTTTTAATATAATGAAAATGGATGTGAACCAAGCAATAAAATAAAATAAAATAAAATAATTCTTTAATTAAAACTAAAAGTTTATTTTTATTTTTAAAGGTATTGTTCACCCAAAAATTTAAATTCAGTGGTTTATGCATTATGTCTGAGGAACGTAAAATATAATAAAAATGGATGGGAACCGGTGGGCTGTCAAACAATGTGATGTGAAACGACGTGATACAATGTGAAAAATAAAATAAAATAAAATAAAATACAGTTTTCTACTCAAGGTATTATTGTATCCCCCCCCAAATAAATAAACTAAATAAATACAAACAGATAAATAATCAAATTAAATTTAATCCTAAAATAAATTAAAATAAAATAAAAAAAACCCAAAATGAAATATAAAATACAATACAATAAAATAATATAAATAAATGACATTTACGTGAGCTTTCCAAATGTTGAATGCGAGATTCCTATTTTTCCTAAACTTTATGATAGCTTTGTGTAGAAAACCGACAACAATTTAGGTAATATTTACTTGCAGTAAAACCTTGTGCACTCTTTCTCAGGCGTGAGCGCTTGAGTTTAGACAACATGCTCTGATTGCCACACAATTTTGATACAAACGTAATTACTGAGCAAAGAGAAGATAATGGCTACCGCTGATTAAAATAAGTCTCTGAACCCCGTGAATCAGAGAAACGAGGTGTGTTTTGACTGTAAGTTGCTAGTAATATATTTGTGTGTATTTTAGGCAACTAGCATGAGGTCTCAGATAGAGACACTGTGTTCTCTTGCCTCCAGTTGAGTGGATATTTTCACTGATTACTCTCTCTTTAAATTTCTCCCTCCTGCATGCCTCTCTGGAACATCTTAATCCAACCCTTTTTTTACATTAACCGGGGTGATCTATTTATCTATTATCTAAAATAAGTACAAATAAAATATAAATACAATTTATATTTTATTTTTAATAAAAAATAGTAATAATTAAAAAAATAAAAATAAAATAATAAAAATATATATTATTCCAAATTTTCTATTTTCAAACATTTGGCATAATAAAGTTTTTCTAATAGAAAAGAAGTCAGCTCACCATGCATGGCTGTATTTATTTGATCAAAAATACAGTAAAACAGTGATATTGTGAAACATTTTTACAAAAAAAATCATTACAATTTAAAAAACTTTTTCTTGATTCATGATATTTAATTTATTTCTGTGATGGCAAAGCTGAATTTTCAGCATCATTACTCTTGATGCTCTTGATGTTTTCAGTGTCATATGATTCTTCAGAAATCATTCTAATATTCTGATTTGCTGCTCAAGAAACATTTATTATTACCAATGTTAAAAACAGTTTTGCTGCTTAATACTTTTGTGAAAAACATGATATACTTCAATTCAAAAGTTTGAGGTAAGATTTAAAAAAAAAAGAAGAAATCAAATCTTTTATTCACCAAGAATGCATTAAATTTGATGAAAGACGTATTTATTCTAAAATGTTGTACATATTGCAAACAATAGTAAACAATATAAAATAGTAAAAAAGAAATAAAGTGTTTCCAAACTTCAAACACAAGCTCCTTATTACGTTGATAAATATATGATTTTCTTGTTTCACAATAGCTTGTGCATGATGAGTCACTTTACTGGAAAACCCCGAGGGAATCACGTCCAAACCTCTGGTTCCTCATGTGCTCTTGGCTGGAGGCGCTGAGAGTCTCACGGCGCTGGTCTTGATTGATTTATCTCTCTCCACATACTTCATTATCAGATGGAGATCAGGGGGCCAGGACTGTCTTCATGACCTACGCATAAGCTGTTGAACCCGATGCCTCCACAGACCGGAGAGCTGCATTTTACCGCTGAAGTCAGCAAAGCACATCTGCTGAGTTGGTTTTTACCTTGGTGGGACGCTTGTTAATAGTCTTGGTCCACTCATGAACACTCAGTTTCCTTCAATCCAGCTTGCAGGATGTGTATCATAGCTACTGTAGAAATATTTAGTCAGATATAACCAAAATGTGTTTGATCTAATTCAAACGGTTTTATCATTATAACTTACTCAATTAAAGCCATCATTTTAATGCTCCAACCTGACTGCAACAGAAGTCATTTTTATAGGGCAGAGGAGGTAGAAATAGCTCCTTTTGCAACCATTACTCCTAAATTGCTCCCAGACTGCTCATTTTCACTTTGTACAATGTATGCAGTGGTCATTTTTTCTTCTTTTTATGCCTTTGGCAGACACTTTTTACCAAAGCAACTTTCACTGCATTCAAAGTATTCTATAATAATATAAACAATATGATTATATTTCTAGTTCTGTTTAGAATTTATAAAGTTTATATATATGCATTTGTTAATAAATTGATATATAAATGAAGAAAATATAAAATAATAATATATAAGTAATAAAATAATATATAAATATAAAGATATAAACACACACACACACACACACATATAATTATAGTTCTGCTTACAGTTTGCTCAATTTGTGCTAAAGTGCCATAATTGTATTACAATTGTCTTATTTATTAGTTATTCATATATATATATATAAATATATATATATATATATTACAAAATAAATGTAACTGTAATGTGTTACAAAAAATGTGTAATTAAATTACAGTTACTTATGAAAATGTTAACGATTAGAGATTAGAAAGGGGCTTACATCTGAATATTGTCAAACACATACACAGATTTAATTGATTCCTATCCCAAATTTCATTGACTGCTCTACAATGTTTCAGGAGTTTAGGACACGGAATAGGACACATGCTTATTCTATAACAGTTTTATTTCCTATTTAGGCTTATGGATATGCTTTATTTTTTAAGATTAACTGTTTTTTTTTTTTCAAGGCATTGTTAGATGCCAGTGTTTCCTGTTATAGCTATGCAAAGATTTGATTTCAAACACAGTATTATAGCTATTCAACTATTTCTTGTTATGGTATTAAATCTGCATTTATCCTCAGAATGATCTCAAATTAAAAAGAGGTGCTAAAGTCTGATTACATGTTGGCTGTGCTTTAAAATGTAATTTTTATAATCTTAATTCAAGTGATGATGGATTTTGAAAGTCTGCCTGTAATCAGTGTTGATTACTACTGTACGGTTAACCCTGACTACTTTAAATGTTTCAAAATGATTAACAGTTGAAAGTATTCCTTAGAAATTTAGAAAAGTAATCAGAAAGTAATCAAATGTAATTACTTACTTTAATAAAGTAATAGAAATAGTCCCACTTATTACATTTTAAATAGGATAACTTGTAATCTGTAACCTATTACATTTTCTTTGCTCGAAGCAAGATCGTAGCAATACACAGTTAAATAAACCAAGCTTTGCTTGAAAGCTGACAATATATTTTCACTTCTAATAGTCCACAGTGGTCATTTTTTTGGAGAACCAGGCTATTTGTTTTGCCGGCTTTGTTTGATTTTGTCGAGTTGCGTTTCTAATCTTTAAACCTCAGAGGACAGAGCAGATTTCTTGGGCTTTATTGTGCTGCTTTGAAGTGCCTTTGGTCAGACCTTTTAATAACAGAAGATGTTTGCTCCAGGTCTCCGGGACTCTACAATGAGTCCACAGAGAATTGCGAGATAAATTCCAGGAAAAGCAGAATTCGGTGAAGTGAGGAAAGGACGAGATGGATGAGGAGCACCGCACACACTCTGGGGATAGACATGTTCTTTTGTTTACAGAAAATCTGTTTTTGCGACAATGGAACTACAAATCACAGAGCTGAAAAATCGTTTAGGACTCCATTTGGAGATCTGGAAATGGATCCACGTGACCTCTTCACTGTGGAGTATAACCTTGTGTCAGAGATTTCCGAGTGGGAGAGGAGGTTGAGCTTTTGCACATCCATGAGAGCAAATTGCAGAAAATGAAGCACAATCAATAAATGTCTATTGGATGAATGGCATTCAAAATTTACCTTGAACAGATATAGCTTTTAGAAAGTGTCCTAAATTCACATGAACACATGAAAAAATAATAATAAAAAATTTAATTGATTTAATATTTTTTAATCTTTTTAAAATGAATAAATTAATTAAAGTGCCGCAGTGAGTTGCTCAGGGGTTACAACACCCATTACCATTTTAATTTTGCATCAGCCCAGCTAACAAAAGTCTATTCTAAGAACATTTTGCTAACATTCCCATTAAGTTCTCATATATTTCTAAATGTTATCTGAATGTTCAAATGATGATGATGATTTTTTTTAAATTGGTTATGCAAATGTTAGCGAAAATATTAAAGGAACTTTCCAGCTTTTAAAAAGTTTTAAAAACAATTTTTTTTCTTAATTACACAAATGTTAGATAAAAAATTAAAGGTGGGGTAAGTGATTTCTGGTAGCCAATGTTGATATTTCAAATCACCAAAACAAACACGCCCCTACCCCTATTTTGATAGCTCCGCCCCACACATACGTACGCAACCCAGGCAACGATTAGTTCTGTGAAACAAAGCAAAAACAATGTTACTCACCTATCGAGAAGAAACAAAGCAACCTCGGCATCCGATCGCAGGCCTTTCCGCTCCTTGAGTTCTCTCCAGCGCTGGAAAGCTGTTCCAATATTTACACGGGTCCTACTTCTTGCCTTATCGTAACACCATGTCTACACCGGATGCGAGCGGCACGACAAAATACTATAGAACTCATTATAATCAGTGATGCTGTCTACACTGGATGTGTAGACGGCGCGACACAACAAATCCTCGACAGTAAACTGCTGCCGCGTTCTATTTATGACATATTGACACAAATTTCAAATGATTTTCAGCGGTCACTTTGTCGACTCCATTGTAGACAGACTTTAGCTGTTGCGCGGCGCGGCGTCCGGTGTAGACACGGTGTAAGCTCTATCTCATCTCTATCTTTCTGTCGTCACTCGGCTCGGCTAATGTCCGTCCTGTGCACTGAGTGCTCTCTCCTCTGCATCATGAGTAGACACGCCCCTTACTGCTGATTGGCTACAAGTTTGTTTTGGTACGCGGCCCGACTCAGTTTTCTAAAGTGTTTTTGAAAAAAATACATACCCTACCTTTAAGCAAACTTTACAGTTGTTAAAATGTTTTTAAAACATTTTTTTTCTTTGGTTATGCCAAAGTTAGAGAAAACATTAAAGGAATGTTCCATTTTATATATTTTTTGTAAACATGTTTTGCTTTTGAATGTTCTCTAAGTGGCCTGAAACAAGTAGTGAGTAGTAACATTTGAAAAAAAAAAAAAAAGTTAGATGAAAATCCAACTTAAATGAAATGTTTCAGAAAAAGGTTCCATAAATTATATATAAATAACATTTTTGTGGATTTAACATTTTAAGAACATTATTATAGACCACATAGCTTTGAACCAACATCCTATTATTGTTTCTGGATTTTTATCTTACCAGAACATTAATTAATGGTCTTTAGAAATCGTTCCCTGTTAGCTAGGATTTTTCACCATGAAGTGATGATTTTGTTCTCAAAAAAAACACAAATAGTTTTTATGATATTCTTTTTTTTCATTTGTATACAATAAATATAATATTTTTTAAATTTAGTATTTTAGTATACAATAAATATATTTTTTTCAAATAGACAGTGCAATCACAAAACAACAAAAAGCAAAAGTAAAATATATATATATATTTTTTTGTTATTGAAAACTTTAAATAAATAACTAACTAACTAAATAAATAAATCCAATTAATCACAGCATTAGATGCAGGGGAGATGATGACAAATTTGTGCCCAACATGGCATTATGACAATGATATTCCAATTTTGCCCATTAATTAAATCCGCAACTTGAATTAAAACATAGTGATTCCAGTCTTGCTATAAAATAAAAACTTAAGTGCCACAGTGATGTAAACACTGTGATTCAAATCCAACAAGCCGCCTGGCAATCCTTGCATCATGAATCATTAGGAACTGAAGGCTGATATCTCTCTGCTAATTTAGTTTCTGGCTCTGTTTCTCAGTAAAATACAGAGATATGAAAAGTGTACCCATGCGTTTCATAAGCAGAACAAATCTCCAGGAAGAAGCTAATGAGTCTGACATATAAAGGCAGTGATCACAGAAACATCTTTCCAGCTAATTAAGTGAGCCAGTAGTGAACACCTCACAGAGAGAAAAGCATGCTTATGAGAGAAAGCTCAGTATGGGAGATCAGAACAGCCTTCGCTTTTTGAAGAAGCTTCCAGAGAATGTCTGATGTTCAGTTGGTACGGCATGATGCTTTTCCCTCGATATCCTTTTAACCTCTCACACCTCGTTTAAACTGCGTTTGCAACCAATGCAACAAAACCAGAGAGCTCCCATTACAATCAAGGTGCCTTTTGACGCACAGCTTCGTTGATGGCTGCGTTCTAGTTGTATTGTATTGTTCGCTTGCACCGTAGACGTGCTGTTGGATGAGAAAAGCACTATAGCATATCTTTGGAGATACTAAAGTGCAGCCCTGGCATGGCACAGGTCATGGAAGCTCTATTTTTGTCTTCTTTCAGAGCAGATAAAGCCTGTAATCTTGCTGTGATCACAGTCGGACCACTGTGTTGCGAGCAGACAGAAGCGCATCATTTTAGATCAGCTCAGATGAGTGAGGATCAGGATGTGAACTTCAGTTAAAGGCTTAGTTTATGTAACCGGACCTGTTCATATGGGACGTCTGTCTGAATATGGTAACACTTTACAATAAGCTTACATTTGTAAACATTAGTTAAGTACATTAGTTTACATGAACTAACAACGAAAACTATTTCAAAAGCATTTATTTTCATCTCACATTTACTAATACTTTTTTAAAATAAAAAAAATGTTTTGATAACACTTTATTTTAAAGTGTCAATGAGTAAATACCTAATTAAGTACTTAGTAGTAGCCGTTGTACTTACATGAAACAAAATGTACGTACCATGTAACTAAGTTGCCTGTAATTACAGTTTGTACAGATGTAATAGACAGCTACTGTTACACATATGTAACAGTCCGAGTCTGTTACACAGCTACTTGTACAATTAAGTCCAATCTTGATACACTTTATTTTAAGTAGCTTATGCCTGTGTAATATTTTGTAATTTTAATGTAATTAGAAAAGTATTACATGTATTTAAGCTGTGTACTGGTGGGTTAAATCAAAGTAAGGTGCAGCTGGATAAGGTGTACAGTATAGATACACATGAAGTACACTTAAGTACAATCTTGATGCACTTTATTTTAAGTAGCTTATTTTTGTGTAATATTATGTAATTGTAATTTAATTAGAAATGTATTACATGTATTTAAGCTGTGTACTGGTGGGTTAAATCAAACTAAGGTGCAGCTGGATAAGGTGTACAGTATAGATACACATGAAGTATCCTTAAGTACAATCTTGATGTACTTACATTTATAATTACGTTGTATAAAGTCTGCAACACATATGTAATAAACTTTTGGTTACATAAGTAGCTGTGTAACAGACTCTGCCTATTACATGTACATAATTACAAACTGTAAGTACAGGCTGTTCCATAACTTAGTTACATGGTAAGTACATTTTGTACAACGGCTACTACTAAGTACTTAAGTAGGTAATTACTCTGTATTATGGACACCTTAAAATAAAGTGTTACCGTTGTTTTTGTTAACATTAGTTAATGCACTGTGAGGGCTAACATGAACATGAAGATTTTTATTGGTTAATTAGGTTTTTTAATAACTGCTATAGAAATATATTACTCATTATTATTTCATGTTAGTTAATGCATTAACTAATGTTAACAAACGAGACCTTATTGAAAAGTTTTACCAAAAAGTTTAAAAAGTAAATAAAATAAGTGTTATCTGAAATAAAATAAAATATAAAACACTTAAACTAATTTTTATTTATTTTTATTTATTAATAATTTATTTATTTATATATTACTCATTATTGTTTCATTTTAGTTAATGCTTTAACTAATGTTAACAAACGAGACTTTATTAAAAAGTTTTACCAAAATGTTTAAAAAGTAAATAAAATAAAAGTTATCTAAAATAAAATAAAATAAAATATAAAACACTTAAACTTATTTTTATTTATTTAATTTATTAATAATTTATTTATTATTAATTCTCATTTTCATTTAGATAAACTTAAAATAATCTAACTGAGGTAAAAATGAATAACAACTATATAGACATATTTAAATTAAAAAATAATAAATATGACACATACAAAAATGACTAAATATTGAACTAAAATTAAAACAGAAAATACCTAAAAATAATTCAAAATATATATTAAAAAAAAAAAAGATTTTATCTCAATGACACTGAAATAACACCTTCAAAAAATGAGCCTTTTCATGCTCCTAAACATCATGATTTCAGATGCTTTTTCTCATTTTTCTTCTTTAAATTTTTATTTTTAATGTGGTTTAAACTACAGCTGAAACAAAGCAGGACTGCATTAAAATATGTTTCTTCTGTACAATTTTGGCATTTTTTTTTTTTTTTTTTTTTTTTTTTAGAAAATGTTTAGAAATTTATTTTTAAATTCAGATTTTCACTGAATGTTCAGCATTCAAAATCTAATAATACCATTGTAATATTCACACCCTGATTTGCATCTATTCTTCTTTCTTGCTTTTTTTATTTTTTTGCATATTGAATTGTGATTGGTTGCTTCTTTCTTACAACTATTAAAGTGTCTATATTTGTCTTTTTCACTGGAAAAGATCCTAGTGCATTCTGAATTGCATGGATGCATGTTGTACCATAACAGCAGCAAACTAGGTCGGATACAACATTTCATTTACACAGAAGCTTAACATCTAAAACTTGCTTGAAACTTTAATACTATTGTTTTGCTGCCTCGAAAGTGGCATTTGAATGAAGACTAGAGCGTATACTGCTATTCCCTTATCTATGAAAATGCACATGCAGCTTTTCTATATTGCTTACATGGTCAACTGATCAGCTGCCCTCTTCTGTTCTACAAATGCCCTTCATTGGCATCAGACCCATCCATTTTCCTCATGTACCCTCTGTGTACACTCATCAGGACCCAGCTGCCCAGACCAGAACCTCCCAGTGGGACAGCGGACCAAACAACCTCAGTCAGTGAGCAAACTGGTGTTCACAGCCAGAATGTCACCTTGAGAGCTGCAAGCATGAGTTCTGCTTTCATACTGTACTAGTGTCCTGGCCTAAACGGAGATATCAGATATCTGAGATCTATTTATCTTGTTGGCCTCATTTGAAAACCTAATTCATGTGTTCACTGCATGTGAAAAAAATGAAGAAAAACAAAATCTTTAAAAATAGAAGTATACATCTGGAATTTTGTGATAAAGAATATGTGTATTTTTATTCAACATACATCAAAAAAAAAAAAAAAAAAAAAAGATATGCATTCTCTGGTATGTCTCCAGTATTGCATAGCCCATCACAATTATTTTGTAAAAAAAAAAAAAGAAAAAAGGCATCTGGGATTATATTGCAAAATGCACCAATAATAAGATTAATAAAATAATAATAATTTTTTTAAATTTTTTTATTTATTTATTTTTTAAATTGTCTCTAAAGTCTCCTTGAATAAAATGCCTAAAGTCTGGAAGTCCAGGGACAATGCCTGCATTCAAATATGCATACTTTCCTGTATATACTTTCCTTTTTTTTTATATATACATATATATATATATTATAATATGTTTAAATTTATTTATTTTTTACTTTACGTAGATAATGCAATTCATTAGCTTTATAGCTAGTGTTAGCTTTATAGCTATACAGTTTGCAATTTTAAACTCCATCTAAAACCAATCTAGGCCACATGTTCAAATTTTAGTATTTCAAAAATGTTGTACTATTATTATTAAGAGGGTGCATGGAATAATTTTTGCTTTTGAAAATTTACAAAGGACCACTGAAATGATTTAAATCTTTTTTAATAGGCTATATTTAATGTATGTTTTTTATTTTACACAAAACATTTGTGTAGCCTAAAAGGTGCTATACAAATATAGTTGCTTGTATGGTAGGACTATTAACATCTGCTTTATTCTCTCAGATTTACCACAATGAGCTTAAAATTTGTCTCTGATTACTGTGAAGGTATATAAATGGAAATCTATTACAAAATTCCAGTACATTTTTTTTTTATTGTTATGAAAGAACAATTGTTTTGTCATAGGCTACAGTATCATGCTTAACGTTGTAACCTCAGACAACTGCCTCAACAACCTCTGCGAGTTCAATAAACTTCAATAATGTGATTGGCTGGAGGAAGCGGCATAAATTGATCTCACAGAGCCGTAATGAAATTCCGGTGTATAGCCTACGCAATCAGATAATAAATCCATACAGCACAAATCCATCTGGAGATATTTTTTAATTCACTCCCGTTATCAATGCCACCTATCTACGGTACACAGCCATTATGAAATAATGCAATTACAGAAGTCACCTGACACAGAAGATTACTGAGCGGTGGCATCCTTCATTACCCAAAGGTAACCTTCAGCAACGCGGGAAACCAATAAATCAAGAGCTCGTGTTTATCTGTGCTGAGGGGGGCTAACGCTAATTCACTTTCTGCCAGCGGTTATTTACGCTGACACAAATTCTGATGAGATGCTTGAGCATGCCGATAAATATTCATATTCTAAAGATAATAAATCTATCTGTGTGAAACTTTCACAACGCTTTTTACTTTAATAATGTGATGGGTTTTGAGTGAATTATAGAAATGGGTGGGATTTTAAGCTTAAGACGAAAAGTAACTTTAGTGCAACTTTAGTGTGTGTGTGTGTGTATACAACCTGAATTCCAGAAATGTTGGGACGTTTTTTAAATTTGAATAAAATGTAAACTAAAAGACTTTCAAATCACATGAGCCAATATTTTATTCACATTAGAACATAGAGAACATAACAAATGTTTAAATGGAGAAATGTTACACTTTTATCCACTAAATGAGCTCATTTCAAATTTGATGCCTGCTACAGATCTGAAAAAAGTTGGCACGGGGGCAACAAAGGGCTGAAAAAGCAAGAAATTTTGAAAAGATTCAGCTGGGAGAACATCTAGCAAATAATTAAGTTAACTGACATCAAGTCTGTAACATGATTAGCTATAAAAGGGATGTCTTAGAGAGGCAGAGTCTCTCAGAAGTAAAGATGGGCAGAGGCTCTCCAATCTGTGAAAGAGCGTGTAAAAATTGTGGAATACTTTAAAAACAACGTCAGTTTGCAAAGGATTTGCAAATCTCATCATCTACAGTGCATAACATCATCAAAAGATTCAGAGAAACTGGAGAAATCTCTGTGCGTAAGGGACAAGGCCAAAGACCTTTGTTGGATGCCAGTGGTCTTCAGCCCCCCAGATGACACTGCATCACTCATTGGCATGATTCTGTCATTGACATTACTAAATGGGCCCAGGAATACTTCCAGAAACCACTGTCAGTAAACACAATCCGCCGTGTCATCTGCAGATGCCAACTAAAGCTTTATCATGCAAAAAGGAAGCCATATGTGAACATGGCCCTGAAGCGCCATCGTGTCCTGTGGGCCAAGGCTCACTTAAAATGGACTGTTTCCAAGTGGAAAAGTGTTCTATGGTCGGATGAGTCCAAATTTGACATTCTTGTTGGAAATCACGGACGCCGTGTCCTCTGGGCTAAAGAAGAGGGAGACATTCCAGCGTGTTCAGTTCAAAAGCCAGCATCTCTGATGGTATGGGCTGCATAAGTGCATACGGCATGGGCAGCTTGCATGTTTTGGAAGGCACTATGAATGCTGAAAGGTATATAAAGGTTTTAGAGCAACATATGCTCCCCTCCAGATGATGTCTATTTCAGGGAAGGCCTTGTGTATTTCAGCAGGACAATGCAAAACCACATACCGCAGCTATTACAAAAGCATGGATTCGTCGTAGAAGAGTCCGGGTGCTGAATTGACCAGCCTGCAGTCCAGATGTTTCACCTATAGAGAACATTTGGCGCATCATTAAACGAAAAATACGTCAAACACGACCACGAACTCTTCAGCAGCTGGAAACCTATATCAGGCAAGAATGGGACCAAATTCCAACACCAAAACTCCAGAAACTCTCGATGCCCAGACGTCTTCAAACTGTTTTGAAAAGAAGAGGAGATGCTACACCATGGTAAACATGCCCCCGTTCGAACTATTTTGAGACCTGTAGCAGGCATCAAATTTGAAGTGAGCTCATTTTGTTCATAAAATTGTAAAATTTCTGTTTAAACATTTGTTATGTTCTATTGTGAATAAACATTGGCTCATGTGATTTGATAATTCTTTTAGTTTTCATTTTATTAAAATTTAAAAAACGTCCCAACATTTCCGGAATTCAGGTTGTATATTGCTCACCACTGACCAGCTCTCCTGCGCGTAACAGTGCGTACACAGAGCGCTAATTTTTTTGGGGGGAAGTCGTGGCCTAATGGTTAGAGAGTTGGGCTAGTAACCTGAAGGTTGCCGGTTCGATTCTCACACCGGCAGGAATTGAAGGTGGGGATTGTGAATGAACAGCACTCTCTCTGCCTTCGATACCATGACTGAGGTGCCCTTGAGCAAGGCACTTGGATGGGTTAAATGCAGAGCACCAATTTCGAGTATGGGTCACCATACTTGACAATACGTCACGACTTTCACTTTCACTTTTTTCACTTTCATATAGGCCATATATACACAAATGCAAATGCTGCTGCGCCTTTTTGATCAGTATGGAGGTATTGAGGGTCCAGGGAAGATCCTCAGAGAGACACCAAGGAACTTGAAGCTAATCTTGCGCTCCACCTCAGCCCCATCAATGTAGATGGGGATGTAAAACAATAAATACCTACATCTATGTAGATGTATAAATGTTTTGCTATTTGGGAAAAAAAGAAATATATGCTATAATAATAATATATAGACTTCTGTATATATGTGAAGGCTGTACTAATATGAAAACAACAGCAATGTTTCATAACCACAGACTATATACGGTACTTATGAAGACTTGCCCTGTTCTTTTGACCTTTTCCAAACCCACAGCTTGGTTTCTTAAATTACTTTTGGAATATAAAAAATGCTGAACTGACATTTGCAACTGATAGAAATTCTAGCTGAACTGGTGTCATGTGAAACTCTGCTGCTTTTGCTGACGTTTAGAAGGTTGGGTTGCCTGAACGGATGAGAATAATGTTTAAAATAAGGATTTACCAACAGCATAAAGTCAATTTTAATAATGAATTAAACTGAAGTTGTATTATAATATGCACTATTAATTTAATAAGATAATCCACTTAATATTGAAAATTCTGTAGTCATTTAATCATACTCATGTTGTTCCAAACCTGTTAATTCAGAATGATTGGGACATTTTTCTCCAGTCATTTCAACATCAAAAAAATGTCCCAATCAATCTGAGTTCACCCCATGACTTTCTTTCCTCTTTCTTTCTTAATCTCTCTGTCATGGTCCTCTATAATGGATTCATCTGCATTCTGCTTTGCATGAATTCCATTAAGAGCCACTGGGAATTCTGAATGTGCGGATTTGGCTTTTGTCAAAGGTCTGTCACCTCGGCTGGTTTTGTGTCGCCGTTTCATCTCCTCTGTGAAGTAATATGTGAATTTGATTTACTGGAAAACTTCTGGCTGCTGTCAGCTGCTGGATGTGGAAGTATATCTTGGTAAATGATACTATTTGGTACAGTATGTAGAGTTTTGTTGCTTTTGGTCTGATTCAAAATGCTCATGGTAAGGATTGGCTGTGGTAATACTTTGTAGAAGTCACATGTTGCTTTTGATCTGACGTGAAATGTTGTCAAGTGCTTGATCTGATGCAAATAACATAAGAAAAATATATAAAAAAGAACTAAAAATGAAAATGAAAAATGAATAATTAGCAATTAATATTGAATTAAAAATAATGCATGAATGAATAAATAGTAAAAACAATTACACACAAATATTGAATTGGTTTATGATTGTTTCACTTGTATATAATAAGATAAACATAATAATTTTAATTTTATATAATCAAACATCTTAAAACTGTATTTTTATAATGCGTTTTCATATTTAAGGGTAAAAGAGGGTAAGGGTATTTTGAATTCCTGATTAAAAACCTAGTTTTGGTTATTAATGAAACCCTCGAAGATTTACATACGAAGAGATGCAAATGTTTCATTCAATCTCAGACTTATTAGGCATACAGAAGTCTAATAATCCCTATTGTGGAGTGTGAATTATGAATCCAAACTGTGTGTAAGGTGTCCTGTTAATCAGAACCGACCGTGAGAGGGTTCTGTCTCAATGTATGAATACTTCATGACTGATAACTGCATCCGAGGGTAATGAATGGAAATCCTGACTATCCCAAAGAGATCATTTTTCATTTCGCCACAGGAGTCACTGACATTCCTTCTCTGTTCCTTTCTCCAAATTTATATTTCATTCTTTCCCACTGTCACTGTGTCACACACTTACTTTTTATCTCTGTACACAGAAAGAAGAGAAAGGATGAAGCAAGATGACCTTTATACTAAGAAACTGTTAAAGAGTTCTATATTTCTGCAACACATTCAAACTGTTTCATTACGACATTTAATCTCAGTTTAATCTCAGTAATTCATTTTTAAAAGAGCATAAAGGTAACTTTATTACTTGTCAGAAAAGCTGTTTCATTTATAGCTACTGTCTTTTAAAACTTTTGTTGTTGTTGTTGTTGTAATTTTAAGATTCTGGACACAACAGGAAGTGTAGGTGACTTTTAACTTGGTTTCTATGCCTTCTTCCACCAGTATTTCCTCCTTGCCTGTGGGATACCTACATTAGATATTTACTCTGTTTTCTCCAAACAGACAAAATGGTTGTGGCTTTTCTACTGTGACCTGGAATAATTATATGTGGAATAATCATGTATGGATTCAGTTTTTGGACACAAAATGGAGGGTTCTAGTACAAGGGAAAAGAAAGATATGGTAAGATCAATATTTCTTTTTACTTTTGGCTGTGAAGAGATTGGTTTTAGAGACTGGACTATTTTGTGTTCACAAGGAATGGATGGATTTCTTCTGTGTTGTTGTTAGTTGTTTGTGTAAAGCAGCAAAATATGATTGATTCAGTGATAAGTTATAACAACTAATAACAATGTCTGAATTTAATGTCTGTGTTATCGGAAGTGTTTCTAAAGCACTGCATTGTGTTTTGGATGACTTTGTATGTTGCCAGGGGGTTGTTTGTAAGACTGTTGAAGAACCCACTGTTGTAGTGGACTGTTACTTTCTCAAGCACACGGTTATAAGTTTTGTTGTTGTTATTGGCATTGCTGGTTCCATGAAGAACCTTTCCCATTTACGCAACCTTTCCATTATACAAAAGGTTCTTCAGATTATTAAAATGTTCTTCACACTAAGAAAAAAATGGTTCTTTTAAAGGTTCTTTGGGGAAACAAAAATGGTTCTTCTATGACAGGGATGTCAAACTCCGTTCCTGGAGGGCCACAGCTCTGCAGAGTTTAGCTTCAACCCTAATTAAGCGCACCTGATACAGCTAATCAGGTCCTTCAGACTTACCAAACGGGATATATCGCCCTCCGAAGGGCACTTCGGAGTGAAAACAATCATGGCCGCCATATTGAAGGGTCGTTCCAAACCGAAGTGCTCAAAACTTGCCACTTCAAAGGGCCCTTCAGAATGAAGGATTTCGAAGGGTACAACTGATGGACACTTCGGGCTCCCATGATCCTTTGCACAGATTCTTTGCATGATGACGACGCTTCCGTATGATGATGCAGAAGGGCACTTCAAGAAACAGTTGTTTGGTCCCCTACACCCTTCAACCCTTCGAAGCTCTCACTCTGAAGGGTAAACCTCTTTGAAGGGATTAGGGCATAGAGATGAGCCCTTCCGAATGGAACGCAGGGTTATTTGAAAACTACATGGTTTGTGTGTTGGAGCAGGGTTGGAACTAAACTCCTGGAACTGAGTTTGACACCCCTGTTCTATGATGTAGCTGGGAGAATTCCTTTTTGGAAGCTGTTTTTCTTTTTCTATTTTTAGGAGTGCATTTCCACAGTGATGTCATAATAATAATACAAACGTTCATAACCATGATTTTAGCAGTGAATATTTTATTTGCCATTGATATATTTATTTACACCCCCCCCCCCCAATGAGGGCAATATTAAAATCTGAACTTATTCATAACTGAGTACCTCATCACACCTCTACAAGTCACGCAATTTGAGTTATCATTCATGTCTGTATGGTGAAATTAATAATAAATAAAACAAGCAAAAGTTGAAGATTAACAAATGGCAACTCACTACAAAAAAACACACTGAAGCCTGGTGATAAATGGCAATAGTTCTTTTATTTTTTTTTCTCTATATTTTAAAGGTTTATTATTTACAAAGAAACAAAATAAAACAAAAAATAATGAAAATCAAAATAATTTTGACAAACACCGTTTGTCTGCATATAGGTGTAAGAAAGTATACATTTACCTTTCTTTATTTAGGATCAAGTAACTAATTGTTCATGTATATTTATTGAATGATTTTTCCCCCCATTTTTTTTATTCTTTTTTATTTTTTAAACCAAGCATTGGTGTACATGAACAAGCATAATGGAAAAAAATAGCCGAGATTAAGAAGAGCTTGAGGCCTGTTCTAGAATCTTCCATCATTTGCATCATGTCATTGAACATATCAAACAGAATGATTTCACCTGAATCGTGGAGGCTGCAAACCAACCGTTTTGGTTTTTCCCTTTATTTAAACATCACTCCTCCTTTTTCTTTTGCATTGTTCATTTCCCATCACATAAACACATATATGATAAAAACAAATAAAAAACAAACAAACATATGAAAATATGTGCTGGTTTTCTTAAATGCCTCCTCGGAAAGTGACAGCATTCTCTTTTTTTTTTTTAGTGTATTGTTGTATGAACGCCTCTCTTTCCCAATCCGGAATTCTAACAGTGTTTAAAGCTGAGAGGAAAAAGCACATTAACACGGGAAGCGTTCCCCTCCGAAGGCAAGTACAGTATCAATAAAAAGCAGATACAGAGAAGTACCGCTGACCATTCTATCTGTACACTAGTTTCTATACACTATGACATAGCAGGAGTTAAGCGCTTTTTGTTGTATGAGAAAACACAGGTTCTCCCGTTGGCCCAGAGGCCAGAGGATGTGATTCTGGATGATGTAGCAACCCCTTTAGTTAACCAACTAATGTATGTGTTTCTGCTTCTAGGTTTCTCTCTCTCTTTAAACAGAAAGTGCAATTCACAATGAAAGTTTGTTTGAAATGTTTCACTTTGGCCAGTTTCTTTCCACACAACATCAAACCGAACATCAGTGGCTATAAAGTTAAGTTTCACACACATTTAACCAATGATCTATCATGATTCCAGCCGATACTGATTTGTTTGCGAATAGATATACTTTCACTAGTATGTTAATCGCACACGCCGAGCAAATCTCATCCTTTTGCTCCGATACGTTTGGCCATTCCCATTGCTTTTTGTTCTTGTGGGAAAACATTGAACATACATGTATACACTTGTTTACATACACGTGTGCACGAACGTGCGCGCGCACACGAGTCACACTCATAAAATGAACAAGATGAAACATGGCTATAGTTTAGGCACAAATACTTAAGAATGTCCTTTTCGTGAAAATTCAATGTTTCTGATACGCACAGAGAACGTCTAGGCAGACAATGAACAAAAAAACATAATCTCACAATACATTTAAACGTCAACGTTTTTTTTAAATAGGCTAGTTCCTCTTTTTAAGTATTCATGACAATGCATGCGTTTATGGTCGCTGTATGGGATTTGCACTGGTACAGTACTGACACAAGTGGGTTTTTTTTTTTTTGTCTTTTTTTGGAGTATTGTCGTCTTTTAAACATTGTGCAAGGGGGCTTGGAGACTTTGCACAGGTCAGATGAGTTTTTGCGTTATTTTACCGACTTTTGGTAGCGGTATTGAAAGAATAAATTAAAAATAGATGGGGTCACTGCTGCTAGTTACCCCTAGTAAAATCTGCTTTACCACCAATATGGATGACTGACATGCTATTTCAAAGTCTTAAGCCCCAAACTGGATGAATCGATGTACGGTAGAGATAAAAACCTTAATGCAAAGCAGCTTCTGTTTATCTTTCTTTGAATGTCTATATTTGTTCTATCCTTTGTTGGATTCACAAAGTTGCTCTTGAAAACATACAGAATAGTTCTGCTGGCCGTTTTCATAATTGTGTTGTCTGCTGTGCCATCGGTTTACGGATTTTTATGTTTCATAACTTAGACTTAAAGGTTGAGGTGTTTTTTGTAAATCTAGCAGAGCGTTAATAATAAATACATAAATAAATGTTAAGTTAGAACGTTTTCACAGTCTTTAAATGCAAAAATAATGGAAAATGCATAACCAGAACATCTACATCTATGTAATATTATGAAGTTGGAGTAGTGTGTACATCCATTAATACTGATCCATGCGAAAAAAAACAAAACAAAAAGACTATTATTATGAAACTATTATAAAACAAAGCATCTATCGATGTATGCAGGCAGCCTATGGCTTCCTTGTTACATTAGCCCAGGAAATGATCAAATAAATATTCTAAAATGATGATGTAACATAGGAAAAATGCATTAAGCTTTGCTGCTGCTGCTGCTGATGAAGATGCCCCCCCCCCCAACCACAGTGGTGCCATGCCACTGTAATCACTCATATGCCTTTATTTTTGACCAGCATGATATTTTTGAATACAGATATTGTCTTCACTACTACCTACAGTGTAATGCTACTATTTGCATTAAGGTTTTCTTATCTCTAATGAATGTTTCTTATGTTTGTTGTCACATATTACCATTTGAATATATATATTTATATATATATGCATATATAGGCATTACCCAGGCGGCTGACAGAGATAAGACATTGCCTTGTTTGAGAAATGCACCACACATTACTTTTGTAAATACTAGTTCTACAAAACTATGTACAACACACATATAGGTAATCTTTATATCACAGTCTATTGCATAATGGTGATAATCTTTAGTTTTATAAATATTGTAAATGTACAGTCTTTAAGTGACATTTCATAATGTCCATCTCGTTCTGAAATCAGATATAGAAAATAAAACCATCCGATTTGACCACACATCCTTTGTAAAAATAAAATAAATAAAAAAAAAAACAGAAAAATTACATTGATTCCCTTTAATGCACAAATGCTGTCTTGAAACGCAACGCAATTACTGCACACCACAAAGTATTGCAGAGATCGAAACTGCACCTTGATTTGATGCTCCTAGCATTTTCTAATATTATTTTTTTTCCAGCCGCTAAAAGTTTTAGATGTGCTTTTTAAACATTTCAGTATTTCCCAGGTTTGATTTGCGCAAACATTTTCCACAGTGATGCCAAAAGCTGCTGAATGCTGGACTTGTTTTGTCATCTTCTCGTCGAGAACAAAAACAGTAAAGAAAACACATTGAAAAGCATTCCAGTACCAAAAACGATAACGAAAATCTGAACCATAAGGAAAACATCAACAGAAAATAACATCTTCAGACACGTTATAGTCACATATGTTAGAGAGGAAGACTTGTGTTTATACTAGAGTTTTTTTTTTTTCTTTCCCATATGGTCAATGCCAAATATTCTAGTTGGATTTTCACATATATATTTGTATAATATACATTCTTAAGTTGAAGGGGAAGTGTGTCTAAAATATAGTACAAGGAAATTCTGTACAGGATAGCTATGAGGTTATTATTTTTTTCTCAGAGGAAGTTGGAGAAAAAAAAATACGAGTCTTTCCCCATTGTTTAGTCTCTCCGTAAAAATCAATCAAAATATCTTTTAAAAAATGAACATGGAAAAAATTAAAATGGGATCATAAATTCGATGCGAACCGCATCTTGTCTTGTTCCGTCTCTGTACTACTTAAGACTGCCGACTCTCTCCTGGAGCCCGTGGAATCCCTGTGCTGGGCACTAGAGGGCACCGTGCGCACTGGCGGTAATGCGCCCGATGACATCTGCCGGAAAAGGGCAACCCTCTGTGGAACGTTGGTGCGGATGCCGCTTTGCAGAACGGAGCCCGGGGCCTGGACGCCTGCCGCGGATCCCATGGGTGGCTGAATGGAAGCGAGCGATTCGCCCGATGTGGGATGTTGTGCCCGAGCAGCCAATGAGGTCTCATGGGGCAGTGACGGCTGCGAGGCAGAGAGGTGGCGTATGTCCTTGCTCAGGCTGCCTGACTGGAGTGCCTGCGTGCTCTTATGGACATCGCTCCTCTGAGGGGACGCCCCTTGTGATTGCTGCGGCTGTTGTTGCGGCGGTTGTTGCGGTATGGAGGCAGGCGAGGGCTGCTGTGGTAAGGGTTGCTGTACAAGTGACAGTTGGGAGGCCGTCGGCGATCCGTACTGGAATGTTCGGCTGGCTAAAGGGGTTTGCACCGGGGGACTACAAATAGATGTGGTGAACGAACAAGGTGACATGATGGCCCCCACCGGCTGCTGCAAGGGCGTAGGGGGATTCGGGGAAGAGGTGCTCAAGTTACCGTGAGAAACGCTCACCGCCGAAAACGTGACGCCCTGTGAGGGCGGCACGCGGCCTGATGGGGTTATAGTGGCGGAGGTGCTGTAGCTTAGAGGGGCGGCCTGCTGCTGTAATTGGTTGTTCCCAAGAATAGCAGTTGCTGTAGTGAACGGTGGCTGGGCGGGAGAGTTAATGATGGAGTTTCCAGACATCGGCGTGGAGTTCATCCCTGTGACCGATTGCTTGCGATCCACCATCATCACCATCTCTCGGTCCTGCCGGATGATCTGCTTCAGCAGCTCGTTCTCCTGAGTGTTGAAGACGCCAGCGTTCAGATCCTTCTGGAATTTCTGGAGCAGGAGTGAGTTCTTCTTCCCTGTTTGGGGGGTGAAACCAGAAGATAGTCAGTTTTTAGTCGGGGCTGAGCGGGTAACATCTAGCCCAAATGGGGCAACAAAGGAAGTTGAACAGTGAGAGGAGAAGCACAAAGGTTTCACAAATGTAGAAAGGGGAGGCTAATCACTCCTAAGTAGAGGTTTTGAAGTAGGACTGATGTTGGATTCAACATCTGGAGGTGCTTACCTCATATGGTTATCTCAATGCACATTTGTTTTTCACTATCACTAGAGTAAATACACACATTAAGACCCTAAAACATCACATTATCCGAGCACACCACACATACAGTACGAGTTTCATTACCCTGCTGAAGAACAACCAACAAGCTTTTTTTCTAATCTGGTTTGCTTGACTTCGCTGGTCTTCTAGTCTGGTCAGGTTGGTCTCTTTGCTGGTTTTAGAGGGCCTTTGAGACCACAACCAGCTGAACTTAGCTGTGGACAAGCTTGGTCAGGCTAGGAGATGAGATATATCAGGTGTGTCTAAGCTGTTTGTTTTCCAGCAGGGTATCTAGTACTACTTTAAAAGGACAAACACACAGTTTTATTGCACTACACTGAGTAATAGTAGGCCTTTCCTCTGAAAAAAAAAAATTTTCATCTGCAGCTAATGATCCTATAAGCCTCTTCTAGGATATTTTCGTGTATAAACTTAGTTGTAGTTGTTGTATTCATGACTGTTATTGTCTCTTCTCTTAAATCATTAAAGTAGCTTTTTTTTTTTTTAAATTGTCCATCTACCCTGAGAGCTAGGCTAAGCTTGGATTTTGTGTTAGTGTTTTACAATGGAGGACTAGGAGTGTCACGTTAAAAATAATTTTTTAAAAAGGCAAATAAACTCAAAAAAGTAAAAAAAAAAAAAAATAATAATAAAATAAAAATGTAAGAGTTAAAAAATGTAAAAGTTAAATGTAACAGTGAAAATAAATTTGATTTAGCAGAAAGATAAAGGCAACTGGAAAATAAATAAAGCAAAGCAGTTTTCAAAAGTTTTTAAAAATCAATTTAAATATATAAACATGAAATATAATTTATAGTTTGTTATATTTCGCAACATTTTAAACGTTAATTAAAAAAAACATTTTAAATACCTATTTATTTGTCAATTTGAAAAGTTATTTATATTTTTATTTATACTGATTATGCCTTTTTTAATTTTAATTTTATTTATTTATTTATTTATTTTTTGTGGAACTGCAAATCCTCCATAGTCTACATATAGGTAGAATCGTTGATCAGTGCAGTTAACAGTCATTTATTTGTGGGTTACTGTGAAATAAATGCCAAAGTTTGAACCAGCAATAAAGAAAATGAACTGATTGATCACGTAATGCTGTGAGATTATCAAATATGAATTTAACTTCACTCCAGTGCGCCAAATGGCTTCTGTTACTCGTCACAGTTTTGCTTCTATCATAAATGAAGGATGTCTCGATTTTTCCATGAACCTTTACTATTACTGCCCTTTTGTATACAATAGCTGAGCATAGCTCTATTGTTACATAAGATGACTGAGTAAGGCTCTTATGAGCTGAAGGCATAAAGCAATAGGCTATCAATCTCTCAGCTGTAGCTGTAAGCGTGAATCAGGCAGGAGGCACAGTTTCATGATCCAGCTGCTGTGGGACATATAAACTTTTACAGTCAAGCTGTCTGCAGTGTTGAGCGCACAATTGTTATATATTTAATCATTAAGGAAGGACTATTACACGACTTTGTGATTAGAGAAAGAATGTAATTTTAGTACGATTTTTACATGTTTGTGGGGGCAAATGCTAATAGTTTTTCAGTGCATCATGTCAGGTGGTCACTGAATCATTGTTGCATCAAAAGTAATATTACCATACTTTGCAAATGTTTAATGTGCAATGCCATGGAGTTAATGCTACTAGCATTAATTTTTTTCTGTTTTGAAAACCATGCTTAAATTGTCACAATTACCTGTCAGGCATCACTGAAATAGTGGTTAATTTCAGAAATCACTTGTCTTTGCGACAGCACTGGCATTTTATAAAGTTTTCAATACAGACCTAATGAATTTGAATATTTTGGAATAATAAAAAAAATAAATAAATAAAAACCATGGCCATTGGAATAAAAAAAACATGTTGCTGATTATAAGTGTGTGTGTATATATATATATATATATATATATATATATATATATATATATATATATATATATATATATATATATATATATATATATATTACACATGTAAACCGCAACTTGATGGCAAATGTTGAATTATTGTTTTTGCAACAGCACTGGCATTTTATAAAGTTTTCAGTACAGACGTACTTAATTTGCATATTTTGGATAAAAAAAAACATGACCTTTGGAATGGGATTGTGTTTATTCATTTATTAAATATGTTAATATGTTGGATTTTTCAAATTCTGTTATTCTGTTTAATAAATAGAAGAATAAATAGAAGAATGTCTTATAATATAGAATATAAATAGGAGAAATTCTTAAGCCTTTATTGAGTTTTTTTTTTTATTTTTTAATGCCTTTATAAAAATAAATGGGAAAAAAAACTTTACAAACCAAGACGGCACAGAAGATTTAATGTGATATGAAAATAATGCTTTTCTTGTCAAAACATACACTATAGCCAAAAGTATGTGGACATAAGCCATCAGCACCAGATGGATGATGGTTTAAATTAAAATAAGAACAATATGATCTGCTATTAAGAGCATAATGTGGTAGCGCAGGACAGTAACTGTCAGGATGAAGGAATTTAAACACTGTCTCCTAATAACTTACTGTAATACGTGTATTTTATTTAAGACTGTTCCCATGGGGGGAAGCGATCAATAACCAATAACGCAGAATTTCAGCACTATGTCAATTGTTATTAGCTGAGGCAGAAAATGAGAGATATCATATGTCACTGAAGAAAGAAAGGGGCTCTTGAGGATGAACAAGTCTGGTCTCGACAGGAACGGTTATTCAGCGGGACAGGAATAACGTGTACATAATCGCAATAAGGACAAAGACCTCCCTGGAGACGTCTCTGAGGTTTTACAGGCCTGTCGTGTCCTTGCATATCCAAAATTTCCTTGTTCGCGGGGCGTATCGACTAGTCTGGTAGCGGTAAACATGACTGGGTGAGTTTTGTAGAGAGGCAGTCAGACTTGAGATGCATTTTGACTGATTGCCCCTGATGTTTGCAACCCACCCTGAGAGAAATGGCCTTTGCGTATTCGTTCTCAGAAGGCAAAGGCCACGTTGTGTAATCTACTGGCAGCCACAGTGAAATGAATCCAGATGAACACTGAAGAGACTACGGTCTACTTCTAAATGAACACGCATTGTATGTCTATAGACTTACGTGATGTCTGAAAAGAGGTTT
Organism: Spinibarbus caldwelli; assembly: GCA_039654775.1. NCBI lineage: Eukaryota > Metazoa > Chordata > Actinopteri > Cypriniformes > Cyprinidae > Spinibarbus > Spinibarbus caldwelli. The sequence goes on from CM077258.1 coordinate 6,401,537, forward strand.
GGAGGTATCGTGAATTCTGTGAATGAGGAGTTGATCAAAAACATGTTATTCACAGGACTCTAAAGGGCCAGTGGAGAAGGGGATCTAGACAAGCTCCTTCTAGATCAATCATGACCTCTAAGAGGTTTAATGTTCTGCTGGATATGTTTAAAGTGTAGATGTTCTCTGACACCCTTGCAGGAACTTTGAGTTGATACTGTATGTCATGTTTTATTGACAAGTCTTGCCATCAACCAAATCTACAGGGATTTCTGCAGGAAATTACATAATCTTGGGTTGTACTAAATTAAGAATTTGGCTTGCAGTAACCCAAAAATATTTAGAAACTTCAGTCACATTTAAAAATGCATGAATGTCATTGCATTACATAACAAAATATGAAAAACAAGTAGCATTAAATGGAAAGAATGCCATCTCAAACCAAAGTGATCTAATTAGTAATCTAATCAGCTTCTAAAACATAAACATTTGTAGGTCTCTGATGATGGTTATACATAAAATGCTTATGAACTCTTTTTAATTTGTAATATTTTATTGTAGTTAATTAATTACATTAAATATGATGGTACTGAACATTTATAATTAATGCATTAAATATAAAATATATTCAATAGTGTGAAAAAATAGTGTATTTATATTTTTGTCAATTAATAATCAATTAATTCTCTATAAAATCAACACATTAATATAATATTCTCTATATAAAACACATAATATAGAAAACAATTAATTTAATTTATAATTTAATAAAAAACAATGTCAAATTAGGTGAATGCATTTTGATATAATCATAAAATTTCTATAAAATTGCAAAATGTACGCTATTATATTTCTAAAGCTGTGCAAGCTTAAATGCACTATGCTTTAGATGCTGTCAGTATCCAAATTGTATGTCTCAATGTACATTCAGTTAATCTAACTGAATAAAAATGTAAACATTATGCACAAATAATACATATGAAAATAAATTTTTTCAAGTATATTTCTCAGATGTTTCTCTTAAAATTCCTTAGAAGTAAAAAAGGCAATTACTAGGAGTACTAATCAAAATTCTTGGAAGAATTTAATGATACATTTTATTTCATTTTAGAATAACTTAATGGCAGAATTGGGTATTTTGGCTAATCTAAACCAAGTTTGAGACACCATTGGGACCAGTGCTCAGTTTTAAGTAAAACTCTCAATTTTCTCTCAGTTTCATTGTTTTCAAATAAATAATTGAATAGTTTTTCTTTCCTGTGGGGAGTTTTGGCAAAAATATAATTTGAGACTGCCACAACATTTGATTGTGAGCAAGAAGACCTATAAAAAGACATTCTGAACATTGCTTTAGCATTGATTTCACAGTAACCCACAGTCTCTTTCAGAACAAAACCTATTACATGGGGCTTGTATGGAGAAACACACATCTTCACTGAATGTTCTTAGACATTCAGCAGAACGGAACATTCTATTTCACCTCTAAGCTTGACGGCCTCCGCTGAGACACATTAGCCCTCTGCTGCATTCTTCTGGGGCTGAATGGGGATACTGGGCTTCATTTCTTTGTATCTGTGTCACTAAAGATGCCTAATAACCTGGAGTCTGCCTCCCATTCTCTAATTAATGAGTGGAACACAGTGAGCCGTGAATGCGGCACACCATTGAGCTCAAACACCTTGCCAGGTGGCCGCCGTGACATTTGGACCACGGCTATAAATAGGCCAAGAGAAAGCTGCCTCCTGTATATTTTAGCTTCTGTTGCTAACGTACAACTGTGTAAACTAATTTGAGTTTAGTTTGAGAGGTAGGGATGTAAAATGTAAATACACAGTCAACCTGGAAATATCTGAGAATTTTAAAATTGTAATTTCCAGGCCAGCTTAAAATGTTTAACTGGCTCTTTGTGAGTGCAAAAGAGTAATATAAATACCTTATTTTTATCGCAAATGACAAAGTCATGGAAATTCATTGTCTAAAGGTGTGGAAAATCTGTGTTTGAAAGCTAGGTAGCTAAAATTAGTGGCAACGTTATTAATTGTATTACATTTATCAGTAGTGTAACACTAGTTTATCACGAGTTTAAAAGTCACTTTTTTGTGGGCTGCTCTTCTATTTTTTTTCTTTTCTTTTTTCATACAATAAGCATTTTAGGTTACCTTCTTTGTATAAAGAAAAGTTTGTTTAAATGATATTCATTTTTTTCTATCTTTTTTAAATTAACTGTCTTATTTTTTCTCTGATTATAGTCTCTGAAATTGCTAATACAATCTTATATATTTAATAATGTATTAATATATTACCCCTCTAAGTATCTTATCTCTATGTATAGCTAAACATTTAAAGTAGCTTGACTATAACTACAGTAGTCAACATTTGAAGTGGATCAAAAAAATTAATCAAAGTTTCCTAAGACAAGAACACACTTTGGTTTTAGGTTTTAAGACCACTTTGATGAAAGGTTTTGATCCACTTCAAATGCTGACTACTGTACTATAAATTGGCTTACCAAGCTCATTTTAAAATATCTTTCCCACCAGATTCAGACAAATAAGAATTAAAACAGAATGAAGCATTTTGTGCGTGTTTAGCAACATCATCACAACAAGCAGCAGCGTTGTTATCATTATGATTATTTTCTTGCATTAAAAACTTTAAGTGAAGCACATCTTTTGGAATTTCTAGAATCGATCAAATAGTATGCATGCATTGATTATTATAAAGACAGTTACATAGGATAAATGCCCAAACATGACATAAAAATTACTTGCCTTGACTTTAACAATAGCATGCAACCTTGTTTTTACTTACAATGGCGTTTTATTAGTTTGATTTAACCTTCGTTTTGAGGTCCACTGGGTGCACTGAATGCATGCTGGCTGCCTTAAGCCTGTGGATCGTTTCAGATGTGAGGGGGGGAAAATCTGGATCGTCATGAGGAATTTACCTGCTGCCTACTGGTCGGCCAGGACACTCTTGAAAACGAGATGAGCTCATCTCAAGAGGGGCTCCTGGTCAAATAATTTTTAAATAAAGATAGATACATCAATTGTACAACATGTCATTCTGGTTAATGCATGGTAACTTTAGTTTGCTTTTTTGTCAAATTCTTTTGCTTAGGACAAGACAAGCATTTGCAGTCCAAAAAACAGTACATGGAGCACCAATCATGTCACGGTCCGTATTTTTCCCTTGTATGAGACAAGACCCCTTGTTTTAGTTGGACTAATATCAAATCAAAAGTGTTTTGTTAGTGCTGGCAACTTGCAGTGGCAATCTAGTACAAGCCCGTTCTCCACATGAAAGGACAAATGCACGTCTTGGCTTTGTTTACACCGGTCGTCTCGCATTGTGACTGGCGTTTAAAGGATGAAAACGTCAATGCCACAAACAGAGATGGGTGTAGATATAATCCTAGTTTTGAATTCGGACAGCGTAATGGATACTGTCATCTTAGGGTTTCATTTAATCGAATTGAATTTGATTTGATTGGCCTGATCACATCAGTTCTTATCTGTTATTGATTAGTTGTGACGTGCATGTCACAATAGTGTGGACATATTGATCCAAACCAATCCAATCCAACTTTTAGTGCAAGGCAAGTCGATAGCAACATGCCAGAATTTAGCAAAATAAACACAAAAATAAAAAGAACCAAGGAAAAAGGTTAAAAAAATAACATTAGAACCTATATCTAACCTTTTTTTTTGGATGCAGGCAAGCAGGTGCTAATTTTTTATTCGATCCCAATGACTGTATAATGGAACTTAAAAAGGGATATTGTTTTATATCTCTAGCATGTTTCATGCACTCAAGTTGTGAAATTATGCAGGGCTTCATGCTATATTAGTATACGTCATAACCGATTCATATGCTTAAAGGAGAAACATTTACTTTGCGTTTTCAGGTCACATCTTAAATTATCTTCTGGTTTTATCTTATGAACTGTGAAATCAAAAGGTGCACAAAGAAACAAGACACAGTTTATACTTTGTATTATATAATCATATCAACCCCTTTTTAAAAGAAATACATATTTTGAAGCTATGCTTGGATGTGACCACTGAATTTAAGATGCATTTGTGCTTCACTTCAAATCTGGTCTGTCACAAACTAGTTATAAATATTCCTATTGAATAAAAGATTCATGGAAATGCTGGGTGAAGAGTAACAAGGCTCATGCTCTAGACCCTACTGTAAACCGTAGTGACAGAGAATTCAATTGAATAGCACAAAAAAGTGGTGACAAGGTCATAGACCGAACCCATTAAATGGTGCAGAACATCAAACCGATGTTCTACGAATGTTCAGAATGCATTAGCTCACATTTGAATTCCACACAATTCAAATTCATGATGGACGGTGGCCTGTATCTCAACAAGGAGACAAAGACTAAAATATGCAGCATTACAGAACCTGATGTGTCTTAAGACAGCTCGAATAAAATCCCTTTTTTATTTTCCATTGTTCCTTTGAAACAGGTTGAAAGAGAAATCCTTCTTTTCAGTATTTCTATGAAGAGTGGTGTGAGTGATAGTGGATTTGTGTTTAGTGGGGAAATGTTAAAAAGTACATCAAGCTGGCTGGTTTTAAAATGAAATAAGACTTTTTCTTTTAAGCATAGTACAAAAATAATGCTAATTTTAGGACATGTTTTTATGGAAAAGAACATTCAGTAAAGTAGTAAATGTGTTGTAGTGAAAAATGAGGTGAATGTATAAGGTGTTACTGATTTTCTTCAATTTAAATGTGATATTTCAGAGGTTAATGCTGTCAATTTATGAATGTTGAGGCGATTCATGCAAATTTTGCACAAATAAACTACAAAAAAATAAATAAATAACACATTTGGAAAATAAACATTAAATGCTGCTTTGGAACAATATGTTTTTTTGAATAGAATTGTTAAAATAATGTAAATATATAGTGGTTAACACTTTACAATAAGGCTCATTAACATTAGTTAATATATTGGGTATCATGAACTCTTTTTTTTTTTCAAACATTTATCAATTAATTTTATGATAATTTATAAACATGCCATTTCCAACATGTTGGGATCAAATTACATTTATATAAATTCATACACTCAAATTGAAGTAAAATAAATTGAATATTGGTTACTGGAGTATGTTTTAAAATACATTTTCAGTCTTTCTATTTCAAAATGCCATGTTTAATTCAGTGTGTTTCTTTGTAAATTAATTGCGAAATTTACAAACAGTATCTGAGTGAAAATTGTTTCTAAATGTTAAAAATGTAGAAATTAACCTTAACAAAGATTAATAAATGCTGTACTGTTCAAAGTAAGATCATGGCTCCCAATCTATTAACTAATGTTAAAAATGGATCCTTATTATAAAATGATACATAAGTGTTAGCATTGAATTAAACTGAATTGAAAAGCCTGTTATGTTTTAAAAATTATTTTTTTGTTTTAAGAAAAAATAAGAAAATAAATATAACAAATTAAGCACTTTAAACAAGCAGGGACTATACTAACATGTGAAGAACTGGTTCTAATTGATAGGTAATTATTACAGCCCTTGCCCTTTAGTGCACCAGCTCAAACCCCCTCTAGGGGGCGTACTGCTGCGGCTAGGGGTCAAGGGAGGACGGGGTGGTGCTCATACCCAGGTGTGCGAGGTGGGGGAGTGGAACGGAGGCTCATGCAGGTGAGGGTTTGCCTCCGTCCACCCTCCATGCGTCCATTTGGGGATGACATTGAACCAAAACCAGCAGGGCGACCAGCCCCGGGCAGAACGGCTACATGCACTGTCGCTTACCGACAGACCAATTACTTAACGCTAGCATTTACAGTTAGTTCTAACGATTTATAATGACTATAATCCATACAAAACATTTGGAAAAAAAAGAGAGAAAAAAAGGTAGCATATATAGACACGTCATGCAACACAATGGTAGATGATTGAGGTGCGATGAAGGACAGGACAAACGCGCAACAAACACACACAAGGTTCAGGCATTAGACTAGAAGAGAAGGCGAGGGTTGGGTTTCTGGTCTTACCGATGCGGTCCAAGCGGTCGATAGCCACGGTTTCGAAAGCACGGCGCATCATGGGATATTCCTCCAAGACTTCGTTGAAATGGTCCACGGACAGTGAGAAAAGTCGGCAGTAGGTGTCAGCGCGGACGCTAGCTGTACGACGACCTTTCGTCAACAGGCAGATCTCTGTGGGAAACAGATGAATTGAAGATATTACATGTTTTATATAATGGAGGTCACTCGTTGGAGAAGGAGGCCGGTTGAGCATCTTCAAGGCTAGCTGGATTAGAATATAAACATAGCATGAGGGTGTGAATTCACGTGATGTATCTGGTTTAATATGTGGAGGGTGGTGCTTTTTTATACACAAGTTATTTTGTGAATATCAAAAATTAATAAGATCACTCTTACTGGTTGGTTTTGGAACAATATCAATTGCAGGTCATGTGGCAAATGACTTAAGCCGTGTTGATGCAAGTCATGTGATAAGGAATTAAGGCTGTTTCTTTTGGGTTGTGAGGTTATTGTTTACAATTTAATAACATCTTTATCATGGCTTTCCAAATGTATATTTTCTAGCATCTTCGTATTATAGGAATTGACAGAATGTCACTAATTTATTGAACTTTATAGGGCACTGCTTTGTGTAGCTTGGTTGGTGAGCTTTCCAAGAACATGTAGTTTTATAATTAAGAAAAAGTTTGGACTGACTATGCATACTTCAGTACTAAATAGTGGATTATGAAGTATTGTTTGTATCACCTATTTGAATAGTAGTAGTAGTAGTAGTAGTAGTAATAATAATAATAATAATAATAATAATAATAATAATAATAATAATAATAATAATTTATTATTATACAAATAAAGTATTTTTAATTTATAATACAAACAAATCACTACTACTTATTATTATTATTATTATTATTATTATTATTATTATTATTATTATTAACAATAACGGCGACAACAACAACAATAATAATCATTTTATTTAAAGTTGTTCTTATAAAACAAAAATATTTAGATTATTATGCAAAGAACAACAATCAATAATAATAATAGTAATAATAATAATAATAACAATAATCAATTCTTCTTCTTAACAACAACAACAACAATTATAATAATAATAATTTTATTTATAGCTGTTCTTATAAAAAATATATTATACAAAGAACAACAATCAATAATAATAATAATAATATTAATAATTTTGTGTTTATTGTTCAACTGATTTTCCTTTTTGTTTGTATTTTACAATTTATTATACATTTTCAACAATTATACAATTTTCTATTGTAAAAACAATAGCATTTTATTTCTAATTATATGTATATAATAATAATAATAATAATTGTTATTATTGTTGTTGTTATTATTATTACTATAAAAAGACAATATTATTTAAATTATTAAACAAACTTATTATTATTATTATTATTATTATTAATAATGTAAATAAGTATTTACATGATAATTATATAAATTTGGATTTTATTTTACCCAAATACCTAAAATTGCACCCCATCAACGGTTGAGAAGTAAGTGTTTCATTGAACACAGTACATACTCAAAGTGTCTCACAGAGAGATTTGTAATGAACCTTGTTGTCAATGAACCTGAGTCGTCAGTGACAGTTTAATCTTGTCCACAATTTGTTTTAATCTGTGTTCGGGAAGAAAAGTCCTTAGTGTTTAGAGAAGATCTTGTGCAAATGGTCCTGTCTTTCACCTTGAGATGTGCATGGGTGCATACTCTTATATGTAATGTCTGTAAACTGGAGTAAATAACATACGACTACTGATCTTGTGAATATATTTGCTGTAAATGTAGGACTGTACATCCTGTGCTTCAAAATGACAGATTTGTAGCATTATTTACAGAGTCTAGAGATGATACCCTTGACATTTTGTCCTGGACAGGAAAAATGCTGTGGAAAAAGTCTGTGTAGCCCGCGGGACATGCTAACAACACTCGCCAGCTGGGAGTGGGAACAAGGTGTTGGAGTTTTTTAATGGAAAAGTGCCATCTCTCTTGCGTCATGCGGTGCAGTATAAAGGTGAGGATGGCAAAAGTACTTTGCACTTGCTGTTCTATTTCTAATTGGTTCATTAGGCTCAAATGTCACCGTAATGTATGTTTCCACAGCCCAATATCAGCGACAGAGAAGTCAAGAGAGATGGAGAGAGTCTGAAAGCAACAACATGATGAAACGTCATGAAATTTCAGATTCCGGTAGTAATTGTCTTACTTTGCACGTCTGTGGCCGGCTGCCAGCGGTGGATGAGTGCCTGAACGAGTTAGCGCCTAAGCTAGCAAATGTGTGAAGGTGTCTCTCTGACCCTGACAAAAGAGCATCCAATCAACCAGCCCTCCTCTTGGGCCTCTGCAAATGGAAACGACACATGACCTCATAGCCTTGGAGGTCCGTTGGTTTGGCACGTATCCCAGCTGTGAGCTAACAGACGGGAGTTTGCCTGATTTATCGTGATCAACGCTTCACCTTAACTGGCCCTCACCTCACGGCACACTGCCAGAACTTTAGTTTACCTATATGGATGCTTTGAATCACTGCATATTTATTTATTTTTTTTAATAATAATGATACTAACTATTATTATTATTATTATTATTATTATTATTATTATTATTATTATTATTACTATTATTATTATTATTATTATTCAAATTAAACCACGGCATGTGTTTTAAGATGCAAGAATCAGTGCAAAGATTTCAGATCATTCCAAAAGTCATCATTATCATCATTATAATAATAATAATGTTTTTTGTCTGTATTTATTGGTGTTAAACTATAACAACAAAAACAATAATAAATGCATTAATTGCATTAAAAATAATAATATTAATTTTAATAATAATGATGATGATAATCATAATAACAACAACATAATAATAGTCATTATTGTCATAATTTACTTACTTTACAATAATCATAATTTTCTTAATTTATATTTATATTTATTATTATTAAAATTAATATTATTTATTTTTATGTATTATTTATTTGTCTTTTTTATTATTATTAAATAATAATAAAATAAAATAAAATTGAACCGCTCATGGTATTAAAGTACAAGAATCAGTACAAAAGTTTTGGATTTATAGACCCAATTGCTTGCTTTTCTTTTTAATTTAATAATAATAATAATAATAATAATAATAGTCATCATCATCATCATCATCATAGTAATACATATTTTATTTAATTTGTTTATTATTATTAAAATTATTATTCATAATAAATTGTTTAATTATAAATATTATAACTAACTAACTAACTAACTAATTAAAAGAAATAGTATTTAGCATTTAGCTAGAATTTGAATTTATTTTTTTATTAATTAATTGCTGATAGCTATATATTGCTATTCAGCTATTTTAATCAGTCAGTAAACAAATACTAGCCACTTTTTTCTGAATTTTCAGTGTCAATTTTGGTATTGGTCACTGAAAATTGCATGGCGGTCAAAAAACTACACTGAATGCAGTTTGACTTAATGCTACCCATTAACAAGTGTGTAAATTGGGTTGTCCTGCATGTTTTCATATGATCTCCATTCAATTTAGGACCAAGGTCAATGTGTGTTGAGTTTCTATCAGAAGGCAGTGAGGAGGAAGAGATTTCCTGACACTGCCAGCAGCTTCGACACACGTTCGCCCCGTGTACAAACGCACACATGCCAGCAGCATTCCCGCTACGGGCCAAAATACCAGTAGCAGATGGTTTTCCACTGGAGCAGGTGGCTGGCATCGCAGTGCACCCATGCTAAAGCAGGCACAACCTTCATGAATTGTGAGAAAAAATGATTTAATTTCAATTTTTGTTCCCACACTCGTGCAGCTTAGGTAACACTGAAGAACATGTGACATCAAGGTCATTTGTGACATAATCTCTGAATTATAAAACACTGTGTGGCTCAGAGTTAAAAGCTTGTGGTTTGTACTGTACATGTCAGTTTGATTTTGGTCCATTGGTACGAAATGATTTACTTGCAGAAACTGCATTGCATTGGTTAGGGTTAATGTTAGTATTTTTATTTCATTTTGTGCTGTAATTGTGCTTTAAACCATGAATGAATCTGACAAAAACAGAGGAAACAATCTGTTTGTAAGTTTTGAACTGACCTCCAAAGTAGGATCCATCAGTGAGTTTCAGCTCTTTGCTGAATTTGGTGATGACGCTGGCCACTCCATGCTGAATGAAGTACATCTTTTTACCCACGGTCCCCTCGCGAATGATGTAATCGTTAGGCTGGAAGACCTCAAACTTTAGCTTACTCAGCATTCCCGTCACAAAGTTAGGGTCTGCGTTTGCAAACAGCGGCATGGTGGCCACCAGCTTACGACAGTTAAAGTTCACAATTTCCTGTGGGACAAAGCAAGGAAAACACAATCAACAGACATCAAACAGTAAAGAAAAAAAAAAAAAGAATTTAAGTGGAAAAAATGCTTTTTTTCCCCAGTATTTTTGATGTTTTGCGTTTTTGTAGAACAATCTAAAATGTGTAATATAAACTTTATTTTTTTATTTATTCTTTTTTAAAATATTTGATATGTATGTATTAGTGCTGTCAAATTACTAATTGCGATTAATTGCATCAAAAATAAAAGTTTTTGTTTACATAATATATGTATGCGTACTGTGTATATTTATTATGTATATATAAACACACACATACAGTATATATTTTGAAAATATTTACATGTATATACATTTATATATTTATATTATTATATTTTATATTATATATAAATATATTTAATATATAAACATAACATATTTTTCTTAAATATATACATGCATGTGTTTGTATTTATATATACATAATAAATATACACAGTACACACTCATATATTATGTAAACAAAAACTTTTATTTTGGATGCAATTAATCATGATTAATCGTTTGACAGCACTAGTATGTATGATCTTTAACTGAAATTGTGTAAAAGGTTTATTATTATTATTATTATTATTAATAATAATAATAATAATAATAATAATAATAATAATAATAATAATAATAATAATTCATTTATTTATTTATTTTTCACAATGTTGCTTAATTTTGCATTCACAATATCCTGTGGGATAAAACAGAAAGAAAACATAGTCAAAACACATAGAATAGGAATGAATAAATAAATAAATAAATAAATAAATAAATATGCTTTTAAGGCCACATCCACACAAAGACAGTGCTTTCCCTATCCGATCTTTTTTCCCCCCTCATCTCAAGACATATCTGCGTACACACAAAACCACGAAACCAACTCAAAACGATATAGTATAAATGCCAGACCAGTATGTGGCGCTGTAATTCTGCCACAGAGATACACTAAAAATGGAGAAGACTTGGAGCATGTGCATAAACCTTGCGCGCTTTATACTAACTCAACACAACAACAACAAAACGAACATGGAACAATACATTTATTAATCTGTGCTAATGTTAGTTAATAAAAAGACAGTCGTTCAGTGTTTGTTCATGTTGTTGTTGCCGTTACGTGACGTAGCGGTGTCTGACTAGGGGCGAGACGTGGGGTGATGACATCATCGTTTCACAAAATATACGGATTGGCTGAACACATGAAAACGCAAGGGTGTCATTTTCAGATTTATCCACTCTGGGACCCGGTTTCAAAAAATAGTTTACAAAATCTTTACGTATACAGCTAAACACGTCTCTGTGTGGACGGGGCTAAGATAGCATTTTTGATGTTTTATTATGTAATAGTAACAAAAACCAAAACATTTATTTATTTAGGTTGGTTATTTATTTATCTGAATATTTTTCAGTATTCAATCAATAGCTGAATAGTAATGCAAAAAAGTAAGGCATTTAACATGTTTGATATTTTGTGTTTTTAGTAAAATAACCTAAAAGGTGTAATATAAATAAAACGTTTTTTTAAATTCATTTTTATTAATTTATCTTTCTGACCATATTTGATATTCATCAATATTTATATCTGAAATGGTATGAAGGTGTTTTTTTTTTAAATCACACTGTTGCTTAATTTCATATTCACAATTTCCCGTGGGACAAAACAGAAAGAGAAAACAGTAAATATGTATTTATTTATTTGTAAAAGAGCCCTGAAAGGTGTCATATAAACAAATAATTAAAAAAATAATAATAATAAGTTTCTTAATGTTTTTGCCTTCTGACAACATTTGATATGCATCTCAGTATTTATGTCTTAAATTATATATAATCACAATGTTGCTTAATTTTTAACTTTCAGCAAAAACAAATATGTTGTGAATATTTAATATATTATTTAGTAGGGCTGGGCAATGTCAAAATGTCTTTCTAAACTACAGATTTCAAAGGTTTTTTATTTATTTTATTTTTTTAAAGCTTTTGCTTAACACTCCTCTGCGACAATCACCAGCCTCTATAGACTGTCTTCCCACTGCATTGCAGTGAGCTTATTTTATGGTGCCCATACAGTCAGTGTCAAGCTCACTTCAGCCATTAGCTGAAAGCCTGATGCACATAATCTTCAGTCTTTCTTGTCTCCATGCTTCCGGGGTGAAGGATGTGTTTGTTTGGTGTGGAGGATAAATTTGCACTGTGCTTTAAATCGTGGCGTAGTCAGAAAAGCGTCAGGAAGGTTCTGACCGCAATCACACAGGAGGAATAATGAGTTTGATAGCCACGTCCAACCCTTTACCTCCACTAGGGAGACAAGCTGGAGACTTCATCTATTTAAAGCTGGTTTGTCACAAGGCGGTGCATGTAAAAATAGCAGCCCTGACCAACTGAGGGAAAGAGAGAGATGGAGGAGCGAGCGAGGGAGGGGGGGAGGTTGAGAGAGAGGTGCTGTCGGGAGTTAAAGGTGTTTTGGGGATGAAGCTGTCAGAGCTATCTCTCATTTTGCTGTGTCATAATAGACATTCACTCTGTCTGCTTGATGATCATGATCATGATGATATGAGTACTGCATTCTAGGTAATTTTGATACATTGCCAATGCATATATACTGTCTACTGTATGCTAATTTTCTGTATGTATAGAATATCTGGATGACCTTTTTGACATTTTTGGATACCAAAATGTTCAGTATAGCGCACATTGTGTTGGGTACTGTATCCCACAATGCAATGTGCTTGACCTTTCCATTTTTGTTGTAATATTATAGCAGATTTTAACCATGCAGTTTTTTTTCAAACATTTTTTGTTTATAATCTGTAAAAAAAAATGTTTGTTTGTTTGTTTGTTTGTTTATTTATTTTGCCTTTTGACAATATTGAATATGTATCTCAATATTTATTTTTAAAATAAAGTTTACACTTTTAATCACAATGTTTAAGACAATTAAAGCATTTAAGACAATATTTTTATTATTGTGCAAAACAACCTAGAAGGGTGTAATATTTATGCTTGAATATACATCTTGATATTTATTTATTAAAATGATTTTTTTTTTTATCACAATGATTATTAATTTTATATTCACAATTTCCTGCTGGACAAAACAGAAAGAAAACACTACTGACAATCTAACAGTAATGCAAAAAAAAAAAAAAAAAAAAAAAATTTATATATATATATATATATATATATATATATATATATATATATATATATATGACAATATTTTTTAGTATTATGCAAAACAACCTAGAAAGGTATCATTTATTTTAAATATTATTAATATTATGCAAAATATTATGCAAAACAACCTAGAAATGATTTATTTATTTTAGTTTTTGCCTTCTGACTATATTGAATATGTATCTCAATATTTCTTTTTAAAAATGGCAGTTTTAATCACAATGTTTAAGACAATTAAGGCATTTAAGACAATATTTTTTATTACTGTGCAAAACAACCTTGAAGGGTATAATATTTATGTTTGAACATATCTCAATATGTATTTATTAAAATGACATTTTTTTTATCACAATGATTCTTAACTTTATATTCATAATTTTTTGTGGGACAAAACAGAAATAAAACACAATTGGCAACTGAACAGTAATGCAAAAAAAATAATGTATTTAAGACAATATTTTTTTAATATTATGCAACACAACCTAAAGGTATAATTTATTTTTAATATTTTTAATATTATGGAAAATATTATGCAAAACACATTTGTAATTTTATGCAAAACAACCTTCTACCAATATTTAATATGTATCTCATTATTTATATATGAATTGGTGTCATTTCATATTGATTTCATTTTAATGGCTTACTTTGATATATTTAATTCAACATGCTGAGTGCACTTCATTTTTGTGTTGTTTTTATGGGATATAATTCTGAGACGTAATGTTGGTATGAAAATCATTATTTACTATTAAAATAACAGATAAAACCATTATATGTTAATTAAAAAATATATTTCATTATATTCAATCAGATATACTGTAGATGTTCATCTTCCTTATGACATCATAAAATCTTCAAAGTCTTAATTTTTCTATAAGAACATCTGTCAGATTTTTATAAGTCAGTTTTATATAAACTACCAGTAACCTGGCACAGCGTTACTGATACAGATGAGTAAATCTGCCATAAGTGGTTACTGGAGCTTAAAGAACTGTACTGTACATGGCATTGAAACAATAGTGAAGTAGTGAAGATCTAAGATAAGATGTTTCCTTTCATATTCAAATGAAAGAGATTATGCGTCCAGACAGGGAGATTATTCAAGACAAGCACTTATTTTCTCAGATGCTTAGGTTGAAATGTACCTGTGGCCTTATAAGCTCTGACCCTGGGTCAGTACTACTATGAGATATTTGTGTCTCACCTCTTTGAGCGGGTCATTGAGCTCGTTAAGGATGCTGTCCTCGTCGAAGATCTTTCCCTGGTAGCGATGTTCATAGTAATCATGGATTTTCTGCCGCATGTCAGCCGGTAGCTTGTGGAAGGACATGTACTGCTCCACTTGCTTGTACTGTAAGACAGAAAGAGTTTTGAGTAAAAAAAAATAAATAAATAAAAAAAATAAATAAAAAACAAACAAACGCTGGAACTGATGCAAGTAAGAAAGACTTGTGGGAAATAATATCACAGTTGTTTCTCCTAGATTGCAATTTGATTAAATGGAGGGCAAATGGAGACTTTTGCTTAAGTCATGTCTTTTTCTGTCCTTTACTGTTGTTTCTTGTCAGATTGTACATTATGATGAGCCTGGTGTGATTCCGAGCAGGATATGCAACATCAGCTGTATTTCATTGATTACATTTGACAGGACTGGGTGTTTTGACTCATTGACACACAACATTGCACACCACAGAAGTCTCCTGCTTCTTAAAAAACAAAACAAAACAAAAAAACACAATTATTTATTTCAGCAGTTTTACCAATAAATGCAAAAATAAATAATTTCATTACAAATTATTTATAGAAAATTCTGAAAATATTATTTTTTATTATTGTTTATTATTTTGATTCTAATAATACTACAATAATGTATAATAATAATAATAATAATAATAATAATAATAATAATAATCATCATCATCATAATCATCATCATCATAATCATCATCATCATTTGTTTAATTATTCAGAAAGGACATTAAATTGATCAAAAATGACAGTGATAAGAAAATAATAATAAAATATGTTAATGCAAAATATTTCTATTTTAAATAAATGCTGCTCTTTTAAATAAATGAAATGTATTTTTTTATTTTAATTTTATTTTTCTATTCATCAAATAATCATGAAAATATGTATTAAATTTTTCACAATTACATTAAATAAATAAGCAGCACAACTGTTTTCAACATTGATATAATAATAATAATAATAATAATAATAATAATAATAATAATAAATGTTTCTTGAACCGCAACATATTAAAATAAATGAATATCAACATAATTAGAATGATTTCTGAAGGATCATGTGACACTGAAGACTGGGTTATTGATGCTGAAAAAAATCAGCTTTGCATCACAGAAATAAATAGCATTTAGGAGATTTTTGAGTTTTCTCAGCTTTTTGTTGTATAAACTGAAAACAAGAAGTTGAGAGAACTCAAAAATCTGCTGAAGCTGATTGCCTTAAACTTTTAAGTTTCCTCAACTTTTTATTTTTTACAGTGTGGTTTAAATTTGTATTTCGTTGTGTTCTTCAATTTTGCAATCAAAGTTTTCACCAATCAAACATTTCACCAAATTCATCCAAGACAGAATTATCTTTGCTATTATTGACTCAGCTGTTTCTATTTTTACGTCCCCCAAGGAACTGCTCCTTAAATGAAAGAAAACTCAGAACATTTACCTGAGCTATGAAAGAGCGACCTTGAGCAATGAAATGCCCCTCTGTGTAGGCGTTTGATGAAATGATCTTTTGAATTCATGCATGATTTAGTGATGAGCCTTTCAGATGAATCCCGTGTAAACACATCCACACACACACAGGAATTGTGCTGGGTCATTGTCTGTGGGCAGGTGGTGCGTGCGGATGAACACTTCCTGTCTGCCAACTCAGCTGATGACATCAGAGCAGGAATGTCTAATCCAGCACCTGCTCCCTGTTACCTATCTCTGGTTACACATAAATTCAATTACGTATGCTTTCTGTAGCTACGCAGGCTGCCCACTCCACACCGTCACAGGAAATTATCTGTCCAAGAGCAATCTATTTTAAACTTTTACATTGATTGACTTACATATCTATATCAGCTCTTCTGTTCATGACTAATCAATAAATGCTGTTAGATATATGAACTCTATTTCTGTACGAGCTGTTTTATCTATTCTCTACCAGTGTACTTTTTAGATTCATTAAAGAAACTGTTCCACAAATTCATACTGGCTGTATTTATAATTTTGACATACTATGCATAACAGCACGTCATACTTTCTATTTGTAAGCATGTTGAGGTTTTATGAAATGATAGTAAAACTAACATTTTGAAATATTATTACAATTTAAAACAACTGTTTACTATTTTTATATTATAAAATGTAATTTATTCCTGTGATGCAGAGCGAATTGTCAGTTTCCTTACTCCAGTCTTCAGTGTCACATGATCCTTCAGAAATCATTCTAATATGATGATTTTGCTGATTTCAAGAAGCACTTTCTATTAATGTTGAAAAAAGTTGTGCTGCTTAATATTTTTGTGAAATGTAAAAAAAATATATAATATTAATTATAATATAAAGTTATTAATATAATATTAAATTAAAAATCATTTTTTTATTTTATATTAATATAATCTAAAATTAAATATAAGAAAATATAAAATTTTAATTAATATTAATATAATTAAAATTGTATTATTATTATTACTTGATGACTAGAAAGTTTAAAAGAACAGCATTTGAAATAGAATTATTCTGTAACATTTTAAAGATCTTTACTGTTTATTCTCACTGTTAATTTTTTTACACTTACATGTACTGTTAAGTTTTACACTATTAACAATGTCTTCAGTACAATTTTTTTTTATCAATTTAATGCATCCATGCTGAATAAGTGTTAAATTCTTTAAAAATAAATAAATAAATAAAAATAAATAAATCTTACAACTTTTGATAATAGTAATATAGTTTCTCAACAACAACATCAACAAAAATAAATAAAAACAATTTTTAATCTCAATTTGGTTCAAAATATCTCCATGATCAAACTGCCAGAAGTTGATGTTAAAAATCATTGATTTCAGTTCATTTATCACATTTGATACAGAAGGTTAGATTGAATGCCTTGCATTGCAGGACAAATTAGCACAAAATAGTAGGCAAATGTAGTATTCCTTTCACAAATGGAAAATGTAAGTAAAGCAGTGTTTTTCATTTTAGCCAATCATAACAATTCATTTTCTTAGAAATCTGAAAAGCACAGTTGCAAAAACAACTAGAGTTAGAGACCGTAAGTTAACATGGAGGATACAGCACTTTTAATGTTTATTTCCAAAATCAGATTGTTTTACATGGACAGCAATGTGTGTTTTATGTGATGGCAGTGAGAGGGAAATGCAGCAGCACAGAAACGGGACAGAACAGAAGACCGCGTGATCCTTTATCAGTGTGGGTGAAATGGCTTTAAATGACAATTCAAGCACCAAGCAATTAGACCAATGTTCCAAAACCTCCCCGTCTCTCTCTGCTGCATCTGCGGCGGGGAGACGGCTAGACCCAAGGCTACTTACAGTCACGACAAGAAGTCTTTATCCTTGTCTCTTAGACAGAGGCCTTGAGAATTTAAGAGCTGATGTCTTCAGGCTGTGGGACGCTAAGATGGTACAGCCTGTTTTAGCTTGACCATGCTGATTTTATACGTCTCTGAGGAGACTTTGTGTCTCAAATATGAAGACTGGAATTCTAATGCACACACAAAGGGGTGAAATCACTAACAGTGGTGTTTTCAGTGCCAAAACATGATTTTATATATATATATATATATATATATATATATATATATATATATATATATATATATGCAGATTAGTATAGAATTTTAATATTTGCCATTTATTTGTTATTGCATATAATTTAAGATTTTTCATATCTTATTGGTATTTGCCAGAATTTTAATAGCTGTGCATCCCTAGCCATTATCATATTTTTTTCATACACATACACACACACACACACACACGCACACGCACACACACACACACACACATATATATATATATATATATATATATATATATATATAATTTTTTTTTTTTTTTTTTTTTTCAACACAAACATGCCTCTTTTCTATGTAAATTATGCCTACTAGATTATGTGCTATTCACCACATCTCCAAGCTATTTGGCTGGAGTAGTGAACACTGTGCCATAATTTACATAATTCAGGCAATGGAATTGAATGCTAAAACAATGCAAATAAATGGTGCGGGCACAATTCATTCCTAGTGAATTCCCCACATTATGTTTCTAATCTGGACGAGTCAGAGTCAGTGCTGAATATTCATAATATGAGTAAGAGTGACCTGTGGTCAGTCAGCCGGTGGCGGTGCGAGTGCCATCAGCTTCTTGTAGAGATACAGTGAGTCATTGGGCATCAGGGCAAAAGCAAAGCACTGATATGGGCTTCCTTTCTGAGACACTGTCACTGTGTTTATTCTTACACACATACTGTAGACTAGTATGCATGAGAAGTCCTCCGTAGTGTACTTTTTTTTAAAGCTAGTAGAGAAGCTTGGACAGCAGCTTACCAGGAGAAAGACTCTTACATAGGGTGGCCATTTTTATAACACCAAAAGGAGGACATTTGTAGGATGCAGTGAAGACGGAATAAAAACTTAAATAATCCCAAATCTGTATAAGCAGTGACAAACTTGTCCAGAACTTTTCCATTAAGTGCTGATATTTAAATCAGTTTCCGGTGGCATTTTAACCTTTCTATGATACCAATTCTACTAACCCTTTTAAATGTATATGTCCCCTTACATTTATTTATTTATTTTTTTAAATTATTCAATAAATGCAATTACAGTAGAAAGGACTATTACAGGGCTTTTACCAATCAAATGAAATCAGGCAAAATTTAGATGTATTTACACAGACTGTTTACACCTGGATAAATAACGTTATAATATTAATGTTATACGTTATAAAATCCAAAATATTTTGAATATAAAAATATGAACTGTTGGAAAAATTATCCTTTAAATATAAAACCAAAACTGCCAGTAGGTGGCAACAAGTCACTAGCCGGATTTCCTTTACAGATTTGCACAAAGGTTTCGCGAAGTTTTATAAATGTGGATAAAAAACTTATTGTGAATTGATGGTGTTTCCATTAACCAATGTTATGCGACTAAAACGTAATTTCTTCCTTTCGCAAGAAGTCGTGGCGATGGATGTTGGTAGGTTTACATATGTTGCAGCTACAGCATTAGTCATAGTTTTTTTTTTTAATCGAAGGAGACGTATGCATGTGTCTTTAGTGAAGCAGCACAGAGAGTTGCTTCTGGGATGCTTCTGAAATGTGCCGCGACACGATTGGTATATACACAAGCAGTGGCTAGAGTGACCACAATTGGCTGTGTGGCCACGATCGATGTGCCGTGTAAATAAGGGGTTATCCAAGCATTAATGGCAAGGAAAGCATCTTATACTTGAGAGCAGCCACATATGAAGCATTTTTTCGAGGTTTTAGTACATTAAAGAATGATCATGTTTTATGTACGCTAGGTGACCTGTATATGCGAAAAACTTTTTCCATTGCAGTTTGTGAAATATTCCTTTTTTGAATTGCCTGAAAAACCACCTCATGCGAGCATAATTTTTTTTTTTTTTACGATATATGGCAGTTTTTGCAAAATATACGTAAACCTACCAACATCGGTTGTCATGACTTATCGCGAAAGGAAAAAATTATGTTTTAGTCGCATTACATGGGTTAATGGAAACTGCTGAAAATAGTGTATAAGCAGTGATTGTGTTTATGGGGTGCAGTCTAACATGGGTTCATGCTTCGTTTTTTAAAAAACGCATTATTTTTCACATAATTTACCTTTATTCCACACCGCTCTGTCAGAGATTTTCTTAATATATGGATATAAGAGGGTCTATATTACTTACTATTGGAGAAAGCGTAACGGCTATCTTGGATCACGTGTCCCTTAATAACCAATCACATTACAGCCTTGACGTCATAGAATTTCAGTCAGAGTTGTACGACACTCAATCGCTGTTTACAGATACCATAAGAATGAATGGAAAGTGCCATAAGATGAATCCCACCTGTCGCAAAAAGTGAGTCAGTTCTCTTATAAAATGGCATTTTTTTGGTGGTAAACTCTAAAAATAGTTGAATCCAAAAGTATTGTTTAGTGTAAAACATGTTGAAGATTAGCAGATAGGCTGTCGATTCATTAAAAGATAAGCCGTTTCCTCTAAAAAGCTGTTTATTCAGCGTAGTGAAGCCTCTCCTCCATTGACATCCAGTCAAGAAAAACGGCCTCTGGTCTCCTTTCACACGTACTACTGCCACAGGGGCAGACCGGAAGCGTTAGCTTTAGCTGTTACGCTTTTTCAGCTAATGGTTGCAGGCTTGCCTTCTAGTGGCTTTGGCTCTGTCCTTTCTCTGACAAACGCCTCAATTATTTCCTGCTTTTATGAAGCCCCTCCCTCAGAAATACACGATGGGCTGAGATTGGTTAGCTGGCTCAGTGTGTTGTGATTGGCTAAACCGCAGAGTGTGCATCTAAACGTCCTGCCCCTCAGCTCAGCAGCATGTGCTCCGGTTGTATTGTAAACAGTGTCGTCGTCTATATTGCTTATCAATTTGAGCCCGACTGAGACACAGAGAATATTAGTGAAGAGGATTGCGCAGAACCTGTGCAAGCACGGCTCTTAATGGTATGTTTGTTTGTTGTTGTCTCATACTTTTAGATACACTGTTATTTGTAAATGCTACTGCTTCTGTTAGCTTTTAATATACGGTTTTATTCTGATTAAAGCTTTAATACAGCACAGCACATGCACGCGCGTCCATGTATAACGCTTCTCATTACTGTGTGAAAATAAGTGTATAATTGGAACATTTTGTTGGAGCTGATCTGACGATCTGAATGAGAGAGAGAGAGAGAGAGAGAGAGAGAGAGAGAGAGATGCAGAGAAGGGCGACGTGAGGAACAGTATTAAGAACCGCTGTTTTAGAACATTGATTTTGAAACTTGTGAATACATTAGAATCGTTAGAAGACAGAATCGCGATTCATATATGAATAGATTTTTACATGCATACCTAGTTTTCTCTTCCTCTTCTCTAAAGCAGTGCAGCATGGCCTCGCCCCCTTCGTTACATGTTCCCGAGGGTGGGGTTTATCTGGGTTCGTGACGTATCGGACCCAGGAAGTAACTCGCTGTAGTCCCTTACCAGTCGTTTTTGTAGGCAGTACTGCCAGAATTTTAAAAGATGATATCTCCGTTTGCATTGAACTTTCAGCGCTGTAACTTTGCAGATATTGTTTATGCTCAAACAGCAACATTACACACTAACTAATGTTAAAAAAGTGAAATCGCAATCAACCACCCCTTTAAAACCATGTTTAAATCTATTTATTTAGTAATTACAGGTGCATCTCAATAAATTAGAATGTCGTGAAAAAGTTCATTTATTTCAGTAATTCAGCTCAAATTGTGAAACTTGTGTATTAAATAAATTCAATGCACACATACTGAAGTAGTTTATGTCTTTGGTTCTTTTAATTGTGATGATTTTGGATCACATTTATCTCAACAAATTAGAATACTTCATAAGACCAATAAAAAAAAAATAAAAAAAAACTTTTAGTGAATTGTTGGCCTTCTGGAAAGTATGCTCATTTACTGTAAATGTACTCAATACTTGGTAGGGGCTCCTTTTGCTTTAATAACTGCCTCAATTCGGCGTGGCATGGAGGAGATCAGTTTGTGGCTGCTGAGGTGGAATGGAAGCCCAGGTTTCTTTCACAGTGGCCTTCAGCTCATCTGCATTTTTTGGTCTTGTTTCTCATTTTCCTCTTGACAATACCCCATAGAGTCTCTATGGGGTTCAGGTCTGGTGAGTTTGCTGGCCAGTCAAGCACACCAACACCATGGTCATTTAAATCTGGAATGCTGGAAAATGAAATCAGCATCTTTAAAAATCTGGTCAGCAGAAGGAAGCATGAAGAGCTCCAAAATTTATTGGTAAACTGCTGCAGTGACTTTGGTTTTCAAACAACACAATGGACCAACACCAGCAGATGACATTGCACCCCAAATCATCACAGACTGTGGAAACTTAACACTGGACTTTAAGCAACTTGGGCTATGAGCTTCTCCACCCTTCCTCCAGACTCTAGGACATTGGTTTCCAAATGAAATACAAAACTTGCTCTCATCTGAAAAGAGGACTTTGGACCACTGGGCAACAGTCCAGTTCTTCTTCTCCTTAGCCCAGGTAAGATACACAAGAGGAATACGACAACTGTAGCCAAATTCCTTGACACGTCTGTGTGTGGTGGCTCTTGATGCCTTGACCCCAGCCTCAGTCCATTCCTTGTGAAGTTCACCCAAATTCTTGAATCGATTTTGCTTGACAATCCTCATAAGGCTGCGGTTCTCTCGGTTGGTTGTACATCTTTTTCTTCCACACTTTTTCCTTCCACTCAACTTTCTGTTAACATGCTTGGATACAGCACTCTGTGAACAGCCAGCTTCTTTGGCAATGAATGTTTGTGGCTTACCCTCCTTGTGAAGGGTGTCAATGATTGTCTTCTGGACAACTGTCAGATCAGCAGTCTTCCCCATGATTGTGTAGCCTAGTGTACCAAACTGAAAGACCATTTTGAAGGCTCAGGAAACCTTTGCAGGTGTTTTGAGTTGATTAGCTGATTGGCATGTCACCATATTCTAATTTGTTGAGATAGTGAATTGGTGGGTTTTTGTTAAATGTGAGCCAAAATCATCACAATTAAAAGAACCAAAGACTTAAACTACTTCAGTCTGTGTGCAATGAATTTATTTAATACACGAGTTTCAAAATTTGAGTTGAATTACTGAAATAAATGAACTTTTCCATGACATTCTAATTTATTGAGATGCACCTGTATATACCATTGGATAGAGTATAAAATAGTGATGATTGTAATAGGAGGACAAATGAGCATCCGACTCAAGGATGTGCAGGTAGGACATAGTATTTAAAAAAAAGGCCTAAAACCAGACAGATGGCCACCCTACACTTACACAAACACATATTTAAACTTTGGAAAAACACGAGCTGGAGACCAAAAAATCCAGAATCTCATCCATTTTAATCAGTCTGCTTACATAGACACACACACATTCAGGAAGCGGAATCAGGGGATCAGCCTGTTTGGTTTAACGGATTGTCACAGCCTGGTGACGACAGCACCTGTGAATAAACATCGTCTTGCACACTGCAGCCCAGTGACGCTGCAGTAAGACGGCTGGTAGCGACGAAAATGAGGGCGAAAACAAAAAACGAGGTCACTTCTTGTTCTACATTGATTACAGCGTGTCTGTCAGGACATGATAAGGCCTGTTTGTGTTTGCAGTTCGTTGATTTACGCTGAACTCACAAAAAAGAGAAACTTTTTGGTTGGTGGTTTGGGAAGTGCAGAGGCTTTTAAAGGAGCAGTCCTGAGATGGTGAGATGCCACAGAGAAGTCAAGCTGTTTTGGGCATGTGGCTTAAAGCACAAATATCATTGGTACTGCCAGAGCAGATAAACTCACTTCATCCTGAGGGGATTTCATAAAGCTTGCTTACATGGACTTCATGATTCCCACTGAGGTAATGCTAAAATGTTTCAGCCGTCTGTGTGAATGACAGCTGGTGTCCTTTTAGTGTCAGCGGCATGTTTATATATCCGCTTCAAAAAGGCCATCGACACATGATTTACCAGCCTATTCTTGCAGACATGTGCCAATGTTCCTGAATTTGAATTTTTTTTGCACAATCCTTTTCCTTCATTCCTATCCTGTCCCCTCCTTTCCCTTTTTCTTACCATTTCCTGTCCCCTCCTTTTCCCTTTCCTTCCTTCCTTCCTTCCTTTTCTGTCTTTTTTCTTTTCCCATCCTATTTTCAATGTCCAGTTTTCTTCCCATTACCTTTCATTTTCTATTTCGTTCTTTCTTTCTTTCTTTCTTTCTTTCTTTCTTTCTTTCTTTCTTTCTTTCTTTCTTTCTTTCTTTCATTACCTTGCAATATTTTTCCTTTCCTTTCCTTTCCTTTCCTTTCCTTTCCTTTCCTTTCCTTTCCTTTCCTTTCCTACTGCCTTATCCTTTTCTTGTCCCATTCCTTTACATTTCCTTTTCCTGTCCATTTCATAATCAATTTCATCTTCCAGTCTTCCTTTCTTCCTTCTCCGCTTCCTGTTCTGTCCTTTTTCTTTCCATCTCCTGTCCTTTTCATTTTCAAATTGTCTTTCATCTTTCAGTCTTCCTTCCTTCCTTCCTTCCTGTTCTGTGTTTTTCCTTTTCCTTACATTTTCTTTTTTAGTTTCTTTCGATTTACTGTTCAGTTTTCTTTTCCCCCGTCCCTTTCATTCCATTGCACTATTCATTTCTCTCTTTCCCTTCTCCCTTCTTTTCTCCCTATCCTTCCCTTTTCCTTTCATGTTTTGGCCTTTCCTTTTTCCTGTCATTTAAATTACCTTGTGTTATTTTTCAATCTTCCTTTCTTTTTCATTTCCTGCTCCCTCTTTGCTTCTTTCACACTCTTTCCATTACCTTTCCTTTTCTATTGCTTCCCTTCCTTCCTTCCTTCCTTCCTTCCTTCCTTACTTCCTTCCTCCCTCCCTTCCTTACTACCTACCTTCCTTCTTTCCTTCCTGTTCTGTCTCCTCCTCTTCCTCTTCTTGTCATTGTACTTTCCATTTCCTGTCCCTTCCTTTTCCTTTTTTTTGTAACTTTTTTCATTTTCAGTTTCCTTTCATCTTCCAGCTTGCTTTCTTTCCTTCCTCTCTTCCTTCCTTCCTTCCTTCCTACATTTTCCACTTCCTGTTCTGTCCTATTCCTTTTCCTAAGGTTTTCCTCTCCTTTTCACTACCTTTTATTTTCCATTTACTTTCCTCTTCTTTCCTTCCTTTTTATTACCTTTAACGTTATCTTTTCGTTCCTTTTCTTTGTGTTAATACTAGGCTTGTTCAGATTTTTCTTCTCCACTACATCTCGTGCAAAAGCACAGAAAGATAATCCATGTTCGGGTTTATTATCTGCGTGCAGAAATGCTTTGGCAAGATTAGGTTTGTTTATCACCACTCTCTCTTTTTTCCATTTCTTCTTGCAGAAGCGGTCATCACATTAAACGTGTGCTGGGCTCTGGCAGGGTTATATTAGATGTCAGAAACAATCCGCCCTGTCTGTCTGCATCTCCTCTGCGTCTCAGGTGCTTGCGGCTGCCCCTCAAAGTGAAGAGAAAACACAACTACCCAAAAAGTGCTTTGTTCCACCAAATTGCAAAGTCACCTGGCCGGGGAGGATAGACTGTGGTGCTCATGCGAGGTGGATGATAATACAAATTGCTACAAGGGAAAATGAGAATAGGCAATGATTTGAGGTCATAATGCCTTTTACTATTCTGTCCTTTTGAAAATTAGAATCTATATTTTTGATCCTGTTAAAGTAAAAAACACGCAAAATAAACCATCTGTTGCATGTCTATTGCACATGTTGCTGCAATTTCAGAAAAATAGGAGCACAGCAAATGCATTCAGTGTATAGATATTAGTTTCTTGTATCAACATTGAATACATATTTATTAGCAATAATAAAATATTTGTTGCATATCATATATTGCATTATAATCCATGTTAAGGGTTATGTAATATAATGTGCAATATCAATGTCACTATTTAGCATTCCCCTCACGTCATGATCATACAATCAAAACGACCTTTCCTTTTTCGCCCAGCAACAACAAATTTCAGACGCTTTTTTTTATTTTTTCAAGCAAAACACTGACAACATCAATGCCGTGAATTATTACCTAGTCAACGCTGTCAGTCATGACCAAAGTCCCAAGATATATATCACACAAACTGACATATAAAAGGCTTTTGATGTCGCAGTCTGCTTTGAATTTCAGGCTCTTACTGGGGACACTGAAGAATCTGACAAGCAACAATCATAAGGAAGGACAGAAAAACAGGCGTGCACCTGGCATTAGATGTCTTGTAGCATCCAACAAACAATGCACCTGTTTAACCTTTGCATTCAATCACACAACAACATGTATTCGTAAAGCATTACTAAACAGGACTGCTGATCTGACAAGGGATTCTAGCTGTTTATGCCGTTTTGAAGAAGATCCTCGCCTCGATCTCCTGCTGTGGAATGCTCTGTAAATGCCAGGAAAAATGGCTGTTTATTCCTAAACTGCTATCAGAAATGACATCAGGTGAATAAGGTGAATGTTGACCTCACATCAGAGAAACTTCCTCTCGAAGCGCTCTCCTGCCGATCTTCTTTGATCTTGCACTTTGAAAGAACTCTCTGCTCAGCACACAACCATGTGTCGTGGCTGCTCTCTGGGTCTGATCTCATCCATGTGCTGGTTTGATCTGCTGATCATAAGAGATCTGCAACTGCAAAGCCACAGATGAGTGGACTGATGAGAGATAAGGCCGCTGGAGCGTGGTTATCTTCCATTAGTCGGCTTTCTTGTGCTTGTCTTTGCAAATGGAACAGCAGATAGGATCAGACAGTGCAAGAGCTGAGTCAGAAAAGAGATCTTTGAGATCTCTCATAAAACCACTGATTACAGCATTTATTATTATTATTATTATTATTACTACTGCTACTACTACTATTACTAATAATCATATTAATATTAATGTTATTGTTGTTGTTTTCTCATTTCTCAATTTATTTAATACGGTATGGTAATTATTATAATAAAAATGTGGCAATAAATACATTAATAATAATATCAATAATAATACTAATACTAATATGTGTTTATTATAGTTTCTATTAATGCATTTATTAATAATTTTGTAACATGATAATAATATATTTTTATAATAATAATAATAATAATAATAATAATAATTTTTAAAATTACAATATCCAGACAGAGAAAAATAAATAAATAAATAATAATAATAATAATAATAATAATAATAATAATAAATGTAAGACTGTGAGAGTTGTGATTAAATATGCTTCATTTCATTTTATATTGTATTTCATTTAATAGTAAATAGTATTGATAATACTCAATATAACTGAAAATTCAAAATTTTATCTTATAAGCAATACACAGCAAGGCAGTTCATTAGATTTTCATTAGAGTTTAGCATCCCAATTAGCCAGGTTAGTGCTCTAGATTTTTTCATGTATACTTTTTTTTAGTTTTGATATTTTAGCTGTAGTGCTTTAATTACCATGCAGAGCTTTAGCTGTCAAATAGTAAAAGGCTAGTTAATCTAGTTAAACAGCCTGGTTCGGACATCAGAACACCAGTATCTAAAATAAGACACACCGCATGCTAGCGTTCAGCGATGCTGTTCTTCTCGGCAGTATGGGCCAGTGACATTGGCTTCGTCATTTGACCTCTGCTGTTTATATATAGTGACCACTGAAAGGCCCTCCTTCAGTATGAATGCCTTTTGCAGATCTCTGGGCAGGGGAGCCGTATCTAATATCCATTTGCAATGGAGCCAGATTTTAATTGGCATTATGGCGGGATGAAACCACAGCGGTGACATTGCGATCCTAAATGGAAGAGGAGCGTGTGTCTCGTTTGTGTTGAATGCTACATGGCCACTGCAAGGTCAAAAAGTCATATTTAAATTGGAGATAAGAGTCCATGCTGGGACAGGCGGAGAGATGTAAATTCACCGAAGCCCTTTGTCTGTTTCAGACCGCTGTGTCATTGTCATGGTGAAGGTGACACCGGTTACGTGTGCATCTCAGATAAGCCTGTGCATGGCGGCCATGACAGGGAAATTGATGGTACGCATGAGCCATGGATGTGTGCAGCACTCTGTTTTCCAGAGTAAAGGAATCTCATTAGCTTGGAAATCCCATACTTTGTTCCGCTAAAGGGTTTCAGCTAAATGGCTTTGCCAATCAAGAAGATGTAAGGGCCGGCTGTAATGAGAAAATGCAACTTTATGAATGCGAGTAAACTCCTAGATGGCATTTTAAAACCCTGTAACAGCATCACAAATGAGCTACACTGAAAATATCTCTGGATATTGATTGGATCGTATGTCGGAATGTGTATATGCTACTACAATAAATTTAGAGGCTGCTGACATTTAGTTGGTTGTTTCGCAGATATTTTATTTCCAAAGGCAGCTTATAGTGCATTTGATAAAGAAATACAAACATTTTTTTTTTTTGAATGCATTAGTTTATGCTTATGCATTAAATTGATTTTGTCGACAAAGAAATTGTATACACTTTTTTTTTTTTTTTTTTTTTTTTTTTTTTGCACAGGGGATGCTCATAAATGTTTCATAACTGTGAGTTGTCAGTGTCTCATTTAAGTATCAACTTTGTCTCCGGTGTTAAATTTCATAGGAGAAATAGAAATGGAAACAAAAGAGACATTCTTTGATATACAGTAAGAGTTTAAAGTTTAAAGCAAAAATACCAAATGTTTGGGTTTTAATGTTTTTGAAAGTCTCTTACCAAGGCTTCATTTATTTGATGAATACAATACAGTAAAATAGAGTAAACACAGAAATATTGTGAAATATTATTACAATTTAAAATAACTCTTTTCTGTTTTAAAATATTTTTTAAATGCGATTTATTTCTGTGATGTCCAAGCTGAATTTTCAGCATCATTACTTCAGTCTTCAGTGTCACATGATCCTTCAGAAATCATTATAATATGCTGATTTGCTGCTAAAACATTTCTTATTATTGAAGGTATGTTAATATTTTAGAATTTATTTGAAATTTATTTATATTTTTCAAATAATGTAAAAGTTTTACTTTTATATTTAATAAACATAATGTATCCCTGCTGAATAATAGTATTAATTTCCTTTATTAAATTAAATTAAATTAAATTAAATTAAATTAAATTAAATTAAATTAAATTAAATTAAATTAAATTAAATTAAATTAAAAATACTGTCCCAAACTTTTAAATACTATGCATGTGGATAGTAGGGGTGACCCTGAATAGTCGACGATTCGATGCTTCGATAGGAGGAGCCTGATTCGACTCCCAATCTCACAATCGAATATACTTCATTGTAGTACTACGGTGATTATCTCTTCAGTGCGCAGTGCGAGCAGGACAAACAACAAAAATATTAATGACTATGACTGGGACTGTCATATACATAACATTATAATGAGAACACTATTATAATAAAACACTGAATTTTTAGAGTTTAGTTGCTGTGTTTCTGCATGTTGTTGCATGAAGAACGCGTCCACAAAAGGAGTTCATTCAGAGCCGTGCAGACACGTTCACTTGTGCATTCGGGGCATTTTGTGCAGTCTCCATTTTCTCTGTATTTAACCTCTTGAGATAGAAGTCAAGATATTAAAAAGGTCCCATTTGTGATATTTCTTTACTTAGTGTGTATTCAAACTTTTCACTGGTGGTACAAAAAAAGTACTTTTAGAGGTATAACATCTTTTTACTGGGTCAGCACCTTTTAAAAGGTACAAATTCATAGTAGATATGGTGCAAATATGCACTTTTTGAGGATACTGCCACGTGACAAGCTTACTAAAAGGTACAATCTTTCTCTGACAGTGTTGTGTATGTTTTCTTTTTCATTTAGTCTGTGCCAACTCCCTGGAGCACAATCCCATTCTCTCTGTTTCAATCTCGTCTTTCCACTCATCCACTGTAATGGCATTAAACAGAGAACCTGATGGCTCATGTTGGCATGACGTTGCGTGTGTGTTGTGATGTTAACTCGGCTCACTGAGGTCGGGTTTGCCACCCAAACAGAGCCCAGATGAGATAAGCCCACCTTCTCTCATGGGACAAAGCAGCTCTGGCTCCCATTGCATAGCATGCTTTGGCCCGGAGAGAGTTTTTGTCGTTCACTTGGGATAAATCCTCTTTGAAAGCACAGGGATATAATGATCCACTAATGGTACAACAAGCCCTTAAAGACAAGACGCTAGAATGAGGGATAATCTGCCAATCCGTCCTCTCATGATTTTCCAGAAAGAAAGTGGCATGCTGTTTAGAGGAAGTGAAATCGATACACCGTGGCATCTGTGAGTTGATGACTTAAGTATCACAATCCTCGACTGAGCTCAGTAATGAACTATACAGCTGAGGTCTGAGAACTGCAGGAATGTGTCAAGCAGCGACAGCATTGTTTCAGAAACCTGTGCAGGTGAGAGTTTATTATTTGAAGTTGATTGTTTACTATTGAACTTATGCTAGACTTTAAAAATTAGACTTTGTATAACAATTTTACTTGATTAGAAGTGATTAAATTATAATAATTATTATTATTATTATTATTATTAATGATAATAATAATGATGATTTTATAGTAAAATAATACTTTATTATTATTTATTAAAATAATTAAAACACAACATAAATTAAATATTAATTAGTAATTCATATTCCTGTTTATTATTGTTGTTATTATTATTATTATTATTATTATTATTATTATTATTATTATTATTATTATTACGATTTCTCCTAGTTCTTAACAACAACAGCAATAATAATAAATAACCAAGAATATGTATTACTAATTATTAATATTTATTTTTATTTATTTATTATTATTATTATTACAGTTCCTCCTAGTTTTTAATAATGATGATAATAATAATAATAATAATAATAATACAGCAAAATGTTTTTTGATAATAAAGAATATTACCGGTAATCACTAATAAGAATAAATTTTCTTTGATTATTCAATAATAATAATAATCATCATAATATTTTTGCAAAAATACAGAATATTTATTACTAAGTAATAAGAATCAATTTCCTTGATTTTTCAATAATAATAACAGCAATAACAACAATTTCATAATTATTAAAATAATCATATTGATAATATTTTTTATAACTAAGACAATTTAATATTAATAGTAATTCATATTCTTATCAATAATTGTGAATTATCATTTTCAATAATTATATAAATTATGTTTTTATAATATATACAGTTGCAATACTAAATGGCTCATTTTGGTCTTACTGCTCATCCAAACATATCCAATAACTGTAGCCCTGTAGATGTAGATCAACCTGTACATGTTGTCTGAAGCGTGCAACCCATGTAGCAGAGGTAGAGTTTCTTTGATGTGAGATCAATATTGATGTCATTCTTAAATGATTGATGAGCAATGAGCTCATAATGTGATACATGATGATGACACAAATTACTACGCTGTGGAGATGTTGTACCATCACATGCACGTCCAGCAAAGGCATGGTGGTGTACATATCAAAATAACGTGTGAATACCTGCAAACAAAGCAGCCAGGTGAATGAAACCAATGAGGCTGCGCTTACCTTCTCCTGGTACTGCCGTCGAGACGAGTCCAGAGACTGGATGAGGGCTGTGGCGTGACCCACGAACATGGCGTAACAGGTGGCGCCCACAATCATACTTAGCATGGTGATCCAAAGGTCCGACATGCTGACAGGCGCTCTGGCTCCGTACCCGATACACAACATGTGACTCATGGCCTTAAATAGAGCGTAAGAGTACTGCTTTCCCCAGGAGTCGTTCTAAGAGAGCGATAGAGACAGAGATGAGAAGATGACACAAAAAGAAAGAGTCAGCAATAGAAAAACAGGTGGAGTGAATTTAACACATACGCTTGCAGGCAAAATATTCAGTGTATCAGTGAGTCTGCATACAGCGTCCTGCCAACTTGACCTTCATGCATGGCAAACTATCTCTCTCCATGCTTCTTCCCTGTATTCTCTGTATTCTATTGTCTGTATTTCTACTTCTCTGTATTTCTATTGTATTTCCTGTTCCCTTTTATTTGTTGTGATCCAACCGTCCACCTATATATTTCTATTTTTTGTTTTATTTTATTTTATTTTATTTTATTTTATTTTATTTCATTTCATTTTTTATTTTATTTTATTTATTTATTTATTTATTTATTTTTGTCCAATGTAATATTCCATTTGATTTTATATGGTTAAAGTTATTTGTAACACCGAGCAACTGATTATATCTACACCTGTGATCAATTTTGTATCTGACACACTCTGAGGAAGGCTGGGTGGCCGAAATGCATTAGTGTGCAGTGTTTTAGCTATTTTTTAATGTTTCTAGAGTGAGCCATGTTTGAATAAAGGCTTTTTAACATTTTGGAACCAGAAGAAGTGCCTTGGATTAGTTTTTCTATAGATGTATTTTTGAACCCAACCAAAGAGCACCTTCTAGGATCACTAAACGGAGGTCCTTTCAGCAAGTAGTGCTCCAAGATCTTTTCCTTGATTTATTTGTAACACTGTTTTGCCTTACAACTAAGCAACAAAAACAACCAATATTATGTAAATGAATAAAATTAAGTATATTTTAGAAATGTATATAGTTTTATGTATTATGAATTTTATTATGTTATTAAATTTCTCTCTCGGTCTGTCTCTCTCTCTCTTTCTAATTAATATTTACTAATGTGTTATAATGATTTTTAAATGGGTGGTTTATTTGTGTGGGAAAAAATAATTATAGTAACAGTAAATATTATATATTAATATTAAATTTGAAAATAATTATACATTTTTAAAAATAAAATATTTAGTTTTTTTTTTTTTTTTTACACACTGTCTGACAATTTTCTTTATTAAATTATTTTTTTTCACCCATTTTTTTTTCTTTGAGAAAATACTCTATCTCTACTCCATCTTTTTAGTCTCTGTCATTTGCAGTGGGGTGTTAAAAGAAGTGATGGCTTTGGTGTCTGCTAATCAACTTGGATTACTTCCATTAGCTGCCGTCAGTTGATGTATGGCTCTGTGGATCCCTCATGCCGGACAGGAGAAGAAGAGCAAGGACACTTTCAGTCCTCTCACAGGCTATTAGCGCAGCTGATTTTAATGGAGAACTGTGCGAATAGAAAGAGACAAACTGTACTGCAGATGTACTGCAGCGTGTCTGACTGTACTCACAATCAATACATCAGCTCATGAAAACAAGGCTGAAACTTTCCAAGCATTTTTTGTTGTTGATACTGTTATTTGTAGGCTTTTTTTTTTTTTTGTAATTTATATATTATATTATATTATATTATATATTTTTCCATTTTATGTTATGTTTAAATATTAGTGTATAATAGTATAATAAAAATAGTATTAGTTGTCTAGAAAAATAGAATTAGTTATTTCTCTGTTGAAAGCACAATCTTGTAATACTTGAAATATTATGTGCTTTAATACTTTTTTATTTTTTAAAAATAAGCTATTTCTTATTCCATTTGTTTGTAAAATCCCTGTTGAATCAGCATTGGATATTTTTGGGAGGTCGTACCAAATGTAGCAGTGCTCTGTTTAGGTCGGATGAATTTGCTTCTCTGATTTATTTTATACCCAGAAGCTATTTTCAGTTTGCTCTGTCACTCCTCAATGTCAGCATTACTCACAGATATTAGTTAACTGAGAGCATAGACTAAAACAAGACCCATATGATTCCCGATGGCCTCAGCTCCTCATGTTTTTGTGAAGCTCGCTGGAGGGATGTGAGGATGTGACAGTTCCGTGTTCATGGATGGAGTCTGGAATGGAATTGCTGACTGTTTGAATATCTTCCTGCTCATTTTGAAGAGGAAAAAGTGCTGAGGAAGCTGACAAATGCTCGTTGAAGCCGTTCTTAAACCCGCGTAGCGCTGCCTGCCAACCCACAGGACTCTCAAACGCTAGCCGGGACGCTAGTATCACACACGCTAGTTCCGCTGAGTGTGCACGCCTGTCATAATAACTTCAGGAAAATGCTTCTGATGTGCTCGCGTTCTCTCTCTACGGTTGTATTAAGGCCAATACTGAGTCACCTATTACTGCCAAATCTAATCTCTATGCTGATTGCTGATTTCTTTCAAAGACTGATGGAAAAATTAAGGCGTAATTGCACACATGTAGAGGTTGTGGGGGGAAAACTACATCATATTAGATATTCCCTATAGCATTCTATGCTGGAATGACATCGAGAACTATGCTGTCATTGCACATCATACTACATTTGCTGAAAAAAATAAATGTCAGTGGTTGCCAGGGTGAGTCTGTTACCAAGATATTTTGTGTTATTATGTGGTTGTTTAGGTGTTCTGAGTGGTAGCTAGGGCGTTGCTAGGGCCTTACAAGGTGGTTGGTTGCTACAGAATTTCTAGGGTGTTCTGAGTGGTAGCTAGGGCGTTGCTAGGGCCTTACAAGGTGGTTGGTTGCTACAGAATTTCTAGGGTGTTCTGAGTGGTTGCTAGGGTGTTGCTAGGTGGTTGGTTGCTACAGAACTGCTCAGGAGTTCTGAAAATGGTTGCAAAGGGGCAGAAAATTACCAGCAAGTTTCCAGAAACCTTTCAAAATTAAAAAAAAAAAAAAAAAAAAAAAATCTCAAAAAAATCTTGGAAAATTGTACCAGTAAATTTCCAGAAACTTTCCAAAATTTGTCAAATTTTTCCAAAACATCCTGGAAAATTTCTGGAATTTTACCATATATTTTCTGCCCCTTTGCAACCATAGATCTGAGTGGGTGGTGTTGCTAGGGCATTGCTAGGTGGATGATGCAATTTTCTGGGTAGTAGCTACAGAATTACTCAGGAGTTCTGAGTAGGGTTGCAAAGGGGCAGAAAATTACCAGTAAATTTAATATCATTAAATTTGGAATTTTGGAATTTTACCATATTTTTTTTTTACCCCTTTGCAACCCTAGTTCTGAGTGGGTGGCATTGCTAGGTGGTTGATATCGTTTTCTGGTTGGTTGCTACATAATTTCTAGGGTGTTCTGAGTGGTTGCTTAGGTGTTGCTAGGTGGTTGATAGAGTTTTCTGGGTGGTAGCTACAGAATTGCTAGGGAGTTGCTATGGTGTTTCCATGTCATTGGCAGGGTGTTGCCAGGTGGTTGATGGGGTTTTCTGATGGATTGCGAGGGCCTTGCAAGGTGATTGGTTTTCTGGTTGGTTACTACAGTATTTCTAGGGTTTCTGAGTGGTTGCTTGCGTTGCTAGCTGGTTGATAGAGTTTTCTGAGTGGTAGCTACAGAATTACAAGAGAGTTCTCAGTAGGGTTGCAAAGGGACAGAAAATTACAAGTAAATTTCCAGAAAATTTCTGAAATTTTCCCCAAAAAATCCTGGAAAGTTCCCAAAAACTCTGGAAAGTTTCTGGAAATTTACCAGAAATTTTCTGCCCCTTTGCAACACCAGTTCTGAGTGGGTGCCATTGCTAGGGTGTTGCTAGGTGGTTGATAGAGTTTTCTGGGTGGTAGCTACAGAATTGCTAGGGTATTGCTATGTTGTTGCTAGGGCCTTGCTAGGTGGTTGGTTTTCTGGGTGGTTATTACAGAATTTCTAGGGTGATCCTATGTGGTTTCTAGGGTGTTGTCAGTTGTTGCTAGGGCATTTCTACAGTGTTGCTATGGGGTTGCTAGGGTGTTCTGAGTGGTTTTTAGGGTGTTGCTAGGTCATTGATAGGGATTTCTGGGTAGTTGCTACAGCATTTCTATGGTGTTCCCATATTGTTGGTAGGGTGTTGTAGGTTGTTCTGGGTAGAACTTTTAGGGTGCTATTATGAGGTTGCTAGGGTGTTCTGATGGATTGCTAGGGTGTTTTGGGTGCTGGGTGCATCATTGCATGGGTGTTGCAATGTGATTTTCTAAAGTATTCTGAGTGGTTGCTAAGGCGCTGCTAGGATTTTGGTAGGTGTTTGCTAGGGTGTTCTAAGTGGTTTCTAGGTGGTTGATAAGGTTTTCTGGGTGGGTTCTTATTATCCCAAGTCAAAACCAAGTTTTATTCTGATCCGGTCCTTGGTATGGCTCAGGTTTTATGGCTCAGGTTTTATGTGAGTCTATGTGAGACTTTCACATGTTTTGTTGTCCACCAGGAAAAAACAAATCGCAAGTCAAATCAGATGCTTACGAAAAAAAAATCAAGCTGGAAAAGTTTGTTTCAGCTTTAAATGATAAAATATATATAAATTTTCATTGTGTAATATTACCTGTTTTATGTAAATAGCATGTCATGCTTTGTGACAACTGCAAAGAATTAAATTATTAAACCTTTCCGGAAGAGAATCTGGTTTGTAAATGTGGGTTTGTGTGTGTAAAACCCAAATGATCTTCCTCTGTAGTTTCTGATAACCAGATGTCAAGAGAAGGGATCCGTCCCAATCAGACTCACTCCACAAACACCTACAATCTCTCATCCTCTGCACTCAGACACTGTTTTAACTTACACTTCATACTAGCGTATTTGATAGCTGTGGGTCCTTAAGTGGTCTGCCGATGATTAGAAGAGCCCACTTAGGAAATGTGTTGATTGGCAGATAATCTGTGTATGTTATAGTGTTACAGTAGGTTTCATAGCCAGACAGCACCACGTAGAGCATCGCAGAGGGAGACGGCATACAAAAGCAACAACACACCAGGTATATACGTCCATGTATTGCTTGGGTCATAACGCTCATAACGCTCAGCTAATCCGCATAATAGCCACAGACATTCACGTGCGCACACATGAATAATCCAACATAAACTGCTAAAACTTGTACACATGCACATGGCTTTGCACATATACACAGTGTTGGGAAACTACTTCAAATTATTTCAGAATTTAAAGTAGTGGACAACAGTCAATAGTAGTCAATCTATTGTTAATATATAATATTATTATAATATATTACTATAATATAATACTATTATAACAGTCAATCAGTAACTCATACTTTAGCCTATAGCAATTTACTGACATAAAGTAGCTAACTGGATTAGCTTTTTACAGATACTATATTAAGGGGGCACTCAGAATAATAAAGAAATAAGCCATGAGAGGCAGTGTGTTTTAGGGATATAAACAATTTTTCAAAGTAATACAGTTAGCCTAGTAATATGGAATTGAAAAATGTAGCTAAGCTAATAGCGCTGTTATGTTTAGCTAGTTGTTCCAGCATTGTTGACATACTCATTTCCTTTCAAAAATTTGTGCTCTTCTTCATGTGGAAAATTCATTCACCTGTTCAACAATGGAAATCAAAGTGATGTCGCAAACCTGTGAAGTTCTTTCTCCAGTGTATCAGAATCGTGGCTCTCGTGTGACTGTGAATGTGCGACTGCTCTCCTCACCCAGGTGTGACTCTCTCAGACGTGACCAGACATGCAGTAATTGAAATTCAATTGGATTCCACCATTCCAGCTAATCACACACTACGTTACCAGGCCCAGTGTGTCAGAAAAGGGTAATCAGGGGCTCGAATAAACCACCTCCACCTGAAGATACATTTGCATCTGAACATGCGGTAGCCTATGTCATTTTCTTAATCTTCTAAATGTTTGTTTAAAAAAGGAAAGTGTAGAGAGTGAAAGATCTCGGAGGTTTTGATTGGTCGCTGAACCCAGTTTCAGTTATTTTAACAGTGTATGTGCTTCTAAAATAATGATGTTGAAAAAAACACAAGAATAAAGGGGAGGAAGTTACCATGCTAAAAAAAAAGCACTCAGAGCACCATATTATTTTCTGAAACTCACATTTTGTTTTTCCCTATTCACATTTCCTTTTATTTTTCATGTTTAATTAATGTTTATTATGGGATTGGTTGGGCTAAAAAGCTGCGTTTTATGATTGAGAAAACATGCAATGATAATTATTTAATATTTAAAAAATTGTATAAAATTGGACTGCAAATGAAAATAAATGCAGCAAATATTACATTTTATTATTTTACATTGCTGAAATTAAATGTTTTATTTGTATTAAAGCATAAAAAGTATCTCTAAACACAAGTGTTTTAAAATTTTATTTTATTTTATTTTGAAATGAAATTGAATTGATTTTTTATTATGTTTTTGCCCAGGACCACAATCTGAAATTTATGAAAACTGTGCACATTGGATGGTTTTCTGGGTTCACTGTCAACTAGCAGCTCTTGTCCTCTTTTTATCTTCTGGTTTCTCCCAGTATCTATCTCCTTCTACCTTTTTAACCAATCTGTTTTTCTTCTTCTCTCACCTTTTCTCCCCTCTGTATTTCTCCGGATGGATGTCAGCTGAGCTATCTAAAGTGACGTGTGAGATAAAACGAAAGGCCAAGCAATCGTCTCAACAGGCCTACTGAGAATTAAAAGCAATCTTTTACCAGCTCCCAAACAGATCCCTGTTTTATCCCTTACACCTGGTAATTAATTACTATAACAAGGAGACTTTATTAAATAAAAGTGTGAGCTATTGATTTCAGGAGACACAGCAAAACTGATGGAAATCAAAGTTAAAGGACCATTGCACATTATACACAGTTTAAGCTTTATCAACAGAATCTGAGGAGGTCGATTACCACAGAAAACACTTTTGACTAGTATCTCATGTAAATATACACCA
Source organism: Spinibarbus caldwelli (assembly GCA_039654775.1). Classification (NCBI taxonomy): domain Eukaryota; kingdom Metazoa; phylum Chordata; class Actinopteri; order Cypriniformes; family Cyprinidae; genus Spinibarbus; species Spinibarbus caldwelli. Next base: position 6,440,485 of record CM077258.1, read on the forward strand.
TTTCAAAACACAAACCTGTAAATCATTAACAGGTTTGTGGTTTGAAATTCTGTATATTTCGCTCAAAGCATTTTTTGCCAAAACTGTTTTCTGTGGTAATCGATACAGATACTATAGAACTTAACGTAAATCAATTTAAAATCAGTTTTTACAAACCAAATCGCATTTCCGTTACTGTAGTCCAGTCAGGGAGTTGCTAAACTCTCAAAAAGGGTTTAAACATCATGATTAAGACAAAAGAAAGATGTTTCTGAACATCTGGCTTTATATATTCTGGTCCGCCTTTGTGCCTTGAGCATGTGCCAAAAAGATAAAGCTACATTTTTCCTTTTGTTTAGGACTATTTACTTTTCATAAACCTGAGAGGATTAATGATCTCTTACTCCTTCTAATTTGGTTTTCTGCAATGTTATCTACTCTCATAATCTCTCGCCAAATGACTCCTATGATCGTCTCTTTATAATTGCCTTGGGAAATGCAGTCTTTTGTTCATAATGGAATACTAGCATATTGTTCATAGCATGCAGATACTGTGCAGTATACACTGATTACAGCCTATTAGTTTTTAACAGTCTATTATTTAAATGTACCTGAAACAAAGTAGTATGCATTGATAAATGATGAACAGTAGTATGCAACCTGAAATAAAATCAGGTATTTTTGCATTTCCTGATTTGTGTAAAAACATAGTAGTCTGATCAAATAATGAGTCAAAATGGAAATGGTAAACAACGGCTGATATTATTGCATTGTATGGTATTTTATGCAACCTACTATGGTCACTAAGTTTAGCTTTTGAAGATATTGATAATACAAAATTTGCATACTGCTATATTTAACTAAAACTACAAACCATGAACAATCGTTATTTTAAATAAAGTGCAAGGCAACATTTTAATTTAGTTTAACTTGATCTAAAATAACTAAAAAACTGAAACTGAAATAATATTAAAAAACACATAAAATATAACAAAATTAAACTACTAAAATGATTCAAAATATTATTAAAAACTATACTAGTACCTCAATTATGCTAAAATAATGCTGACATGCTGTGCCCAGTATACATACTGTAAAAATGGTGAGTCGTATACTATTAAAACATAACTTTGCTGTTATTTTTATCATAAAAATACAAGTGGAAAAACAGCGCCCCCTATCCAAGCCCACCTGCAGCAAAAAGTAACCTCTTTATTCCAAATAGACATGGGCCTTTTACATGCATTTAGGAGAAAAACGTGACAAAAACGAGAATACGGGAGGATACCGTTGGAGCTTACAGTGTACATTATGCCGTGCATTGTGGGTGAGAAGTTTAAGCAGGAAGATAATGAGTCAGGTAGTAGCACTTCTTATTATAAATAAGCTGGAAATCACCTTTGTTCAACTGGGCTTTTCTCCTCTGATGAGTTACTGTGCAATAAAAATTCAAATGAGGTTCAGTCTTTTCCTAAAACACACACACACACACACTTACCAAAAGGCCACACGCATCCATATTTCTGCTTCTCTCTGCCTTATTGCTTTAACTAGCCACAAGTTTCAAAGCGTTTACAAGAAAACAGGGGTCATTTAGAGAGTACGGTAATGATATTCTTCTTAATTCAGCATTACAGAAGATCAAGAGCCATATGCGGGAGATAAGAGGACTTAAGGAAGTTAGGGCTGTATGACATTACTGGATTTAATACATATTATATGCTCTTGCTTTCTTCAGAGGAGTTTCTTTTCATGTACTTGTGCATACAGAACAGAATATAAAAAATGTGTATATATATTTCATTGTGAATGTTTTTGTGAATCTATTCATCAGTCTTTGTTCCAGTAATATTTTTCCCATTTATTGTCTCCATAGGCTCCAAGATAAATCAGAACATTGCAGCATTTTGTTGACATGAAAAAACATTTGAAAACCGAAGAAAATGACAAAAGGTATAAGCTTGTGTGCTTAAATTCTTTTATGAGGAAATGAACTAGGCATTGAATGAAGCACTGCAAAGGGAAAAACTCAAATCTGAAACAACAGGACATTGTTTGGACAGTGCTATTTTCACTGACTCGTTCTGCATGTCACTTTGTTATATCAGTAAGTGAATGTATTTTAATGAATTAATTACTGAATCATTTGCTGAACTGATTCATTCAGTACACTGACTAATTCATGACCAACACAAGGGACTTAATGAGTGATTCATTGAATCAGTTACTCAACTTATTCATTCAAAAACACAAATTCATTCACAACCAAAACAAGTGATTTTCAATGAGTGATTCACCGAATCATTTACTTTTCACAGATTCTTTCAGATTACAAAATCATTCATTCATGACCAAAGCAAATGACTCTCTTAAGGTGTGATCACATTTATCATTGTTTGGTGAATTTTTGCTTGCAAAATCTTGTCATTTTTAATAGGAATCCACTGGGAATTTCATGTGAGGGAGAAAGATTTCCCCACGTAGATTTCACAATAGGTTGTTTGCAATGTCGGTTAGGCGGATTTATTGCTTTGACCAAAAGAAAGCTCTTTGGTTTGAAAATGACTTATTCACGTAGTCACTTTAGTTATTCATTCAAACTATTTGTTTAAAAATGTATTTATTCAATGTTGGTTGGGTTATTTGCAATGCTTCATGGGAGTGGGTAGCCGTTACTGAGCTGCTATTACCGTTTCCATGGTAAAAAGGACTTCTCTGATTGGTGGATCTCCTATAAGGATTGTGGGTGGTTTAATTCTCCACTAGGAATTTGGAAATAAACCAGAATTTTTATCAAAAACTTAAAAAGTAAAGTTGAAAATCACACTTGGGGCTTCTATAGCAGCATATATTTGCTTGGAGCTCATGGTAGGTCTGTCTTGAAAGGTTTATACATTATTGCTAAAAATCAGTTTCTCTATGGAGAAACTAAATAGGATAAACCCAACTGGTGCACTCTATTCTAGTCTGTGGGGCTTTTGGTGATTACAGTGAAAGACCAGTGGCCTGTTACTCAACACACATAAACCTGTCCCATATAGCAGCTCTTAGATTGATCGCTCACACCCAACCTACGTAATTACATCACCTTTAACACCAAAACAAACCATCCAATCCACAGACACACAGAGAGCCCTCTGGGATATGTGTGTGTGTTGTTATGCATCTGTGGTTATTTATAGCAGAGGCAATAGTCACGATTTTGTGCAACGGTAACATACGAGATGCCTTTATAGTTCAGACTGGGATTTGAAGTAATGGTTTAAACGAGAGAAATACGGCCACGGCCAATGAAACAGAAGATTAAAAATACAAAACAAGAGCTGATTAAAATTGCTGATTAAGGCCAGCGGGCTTTTAGTGTCACTACTACACCAAACTTTTGTCTTAACATGAGGTGAGTGTTGTCTAAAGGTGTGTAAATGTTTTTATATCCCCCTCCCTCTCTTTCTGTCTCTCTCGCTCGCTCTCACACCCACACAACCCCGGTTACTATCCAGCTATTCAAGCGTGAACCAATCAGGTGACAGCAGACAGCGTGTGCTTGGAAAGCGGTATAAGATCACATGTAGACCATCCCTGAGGTAAAACTACACACACATTATATTACATCCAGGAAAAAAAAAAAAAAACATGACTATTTAAGAATTGCAGTATAGATAAAATTATATATTATTCAGGACATCTATTTTATATATATTTAGAACAAACAAATAACAGTATATACACATGCATACATATATATTGCCCTTATTTGTTGCCTTTTTTTGTCATCTTTTAATAGTATAAGATTAAATATCAATATAATAACAACATCATTGTATTATATTATATTATATTATATTATATATATTTTTTTACATATGATCATTTTATGGATAATCTGGGACCTGAAAGAACCATTTTGAATAGAGCATTTAAATATTATATTTAAGAATTATATTTAAAAGTGAATAGAGAGTTTAAAAATAAGTGTTCACTCTCACAGCGATATGCAAGTTTATGATATGATATCTTCAATGAGATCTGGTGATTTGAGACAATGAATGAAAATCTTACTGACCCTATATATACATATAAAAAGTTATTTAATTTGATATACATTTATTTATATTAATAATTTGCAATATTTTTTAACTTTAAATATGCTTTCTTTAAATTCTACATTTTTTAAATTTTCAATGAGATTTGGCAATTTGAGGCAACTAGAGTTTTATGCAAATGAGCAGAGAAATCAATGTCATGTATGAATGTTCCTTGAGACCTAGAAGCATTTAGGACTTTTTTGGAGATGCTTTACTGTCCTGATGTAGATATGACTTGATAGGACTTTTACAATTTGGACAAATTCTTTAAATGTGAAAAGTATAATTTCTGCACCATCGGTGTCATTATATTAAATTGCAATTCCAACCGGATTTTCCAAACAGTCCGACCACCCTCTTTTGCAATTTCCTTCGGCCTGCACGAGTTATATACAAATGATTTATTACAGGCATCCATGGGAATGCTGTGGATTATTTAATGTACAGAAGATCAAATGAAGCATCTCATTAATGTTTGGCAGCAGCAGTGCGGACAGTAATGCAAAATTCATGATCGAGTCACATGTACAGAAGAACTTTGCGTGCAACAGATCATTCAATTAAAAACTAATTTATTATTTATTATGTGGAAAACAATTATAGTTATTGATGTTTCCTCTTTGCAGTGTGTTTTTCACAGAGGGCTCATGTTAGAAACGTGATTTATGGACAGTGTTTCCCACAAAACCTCTTTTGGTTTGGCTGCTGCCGCTGCAGGTCCATAATCACTCTTTCACATCCTTTGTGCAAAAAACCTTTGTGAATAGTTCAAGTGAATAAACTCTCAGCATAATTATCATTTTTTATATAATCATTAATTATGTACTTAATGGGAGGAAATCTACAGTGTTACTTTGCATAAATTAGCTTTGAATGTACTCAACAAAAGCATCAGTAACTTAAAGAGAGCATATTTTGGAAAACAGTTTGTTTTGCTATTGAAGAAAAATTTGCTGCTTGATATTTTTGTGTATTTCAGTCCACTGGTAAAAGTAATCCAGTGTGAAATGACCTGGTGGTAAAAGCTTGTGAATCATCTCTCTGTGGTCCATGTCCAGCCTGTAGGTCCTACAACCATCATTGTGCATCAAGCACTCCAAAAGTACTGAGTGGACGCTGACCGATGGAAAGATGCACTTCACAACTTCTCAGAGGGACCATGCTTGCTGTTGTGCATCCATTAAAGCACTTTTTTTTACTGAAACAGGTTACAAGCTTGTCTAATACAGTATTGCATACTTATTCAACTAAATAAAAGATTTCAAATTAATTTAATATTGCTCTATAATGCATGACATTCATTTATCCAGCATTTTAATGATGTAGACATACAGAGTAATAAAGGATGGACTAATCTGATATGAAAGCTCTAAAGATTCAAATGTTTTTACTGATTGGAAACTCTTCATTTGGGCAATTCTGACATGAATTATGTCTGTTTTTTTTTTGTCCCACTCATAACACATTCAGGTCCGTTTTGACCCGGAAGAGACACATAAAAATGTCTACAAAAATGCTAAGTTTTTAGTAAGGGAATAAAACCTTTCAAATGCTTTAGAGCCTCAAAATACATTTTTTTTTTTTCACTTTTTTTTTTTTTTTTTTTTTTTAAAGAGGAATAACTATTAAAAAAAATTACACATTTATTATGGAGTACTATAGGTGTCAAAAATACCTAATATCACAAAAATAAAATTATCTATGAAGTTATATTAGTGTCTCTCACATGTTTGGGACCGAAAAAAAAAAAAAAAAAAAAAAACATACACAAATATGTACACCTATTGGCAAACCATCACTTTTTCATTTGAAAGTAAAACTTTATGCAAGTAAAATTAATTTATTTTGTTTGAAAACATTTCATAGTAATATTTGTTGTTTTGATGCTGTTTTGTTAGAAATATATGGTTTCATAAATTTGGGCTGTTTTTGAGCAATCATGAGTTATAAATTAATTCCATTCATTTATAGAGTTAATACTGTCAATTCCCAGATTATATGTTCATTCGCAAAGACATACTGTATTCAAATAAAAATTATGCAATGACATACTGTATTCAAATTAAAATGTCTTATCAATACTGAAAAAAAGAAATTCTAATCAGATATAATATGGTTTGAGTTCAAAAATATTAAGTTATGACCGTTTTCTAAAATTACGATTCTTCGGGTCCAAACGGACCCGGAATATGAAAATAGTATACCGTTTCAGTAGGGTTAAATAACATAAGTGGGCTTTAGGGGAAAAAAAATATGCTACAATTATGGAATATAACTAGTGCTGTCAAATGATTAATCACGATTAATCGCATCCAAAATAAAAGTTTTTGTTTACATAATATATGTGTGTATACTGTGTATATTTATTATGTATATACAAATACAAACACATGCATGTATATATTTAAGAAAAATGTTATGTTTATATATTAACTATGTTTATACATAATATAAAATATAAGAATATAAATATATATACACATGTAAATATTTTCAAAATATTTACTGTATGTGTGTGTATTTATATCTACATAATAAATATACACAGTACACATATTATGTAAACAAAAACTTTTATTTTGGATGTGATTAATCGTTTGACAGCACTAAATATAACCCATCCACTATTTCTTTCAAATAATGAGTTACACGGTAGTTTAAAGTTAGTCACTTGCTTTGGATCCTGCTGAGGGAGGCATGTCGAGATCTCCAGACATTCCTCCAACGCTAACCTCTCTGATGGCTAAATTAACCCCGACAGCCTGGCCAGTAACACAGTCGGTGTCGCCTCCTGTCTACTCCGACTCAATGTCCCAATTAGCACTCCCCCGCCAGGGCATTATATCCTCTTCTTCACTTTGCCCGCCTAAACCCTGAATTACTGAGCAGCAGGGCCACTGCCTCCCTCTGGGACCCCCATCCATGCACGAGGAAAAGACAGCACTGGGAATCTTTGCTCATTTTTCATCTGCATTGATTTTTTTGGGAGGAGAAAGTGGTGCAGAGGTAAACAGGGAGGTCATTGATTCAAAGTCACACAAAGACACTAAGGGAAGGAGAGAGGAAAATGCACCTAGACTAAGAAGGTACATAAAAATGGATGTGTACAGAAAAGTAAAACAAAACACTCTCCCTGGCTTTTGATTTTCTGTTTGTTTCTGTTATGATTTTCTGGTTGTGGCATTTATCTGAACCAAGCCCAGGGGAATGAGACAGATGGAAAATAATGATGCAGTCTTGATATCATTTACAGAAAGGAGGAGGTGGTGCATCTCTATCAGTTTAGAAACCCCTTGCCGAGGAAATGTCGCATCAAAACACCTGCAGAATTGATGACTCAATAACAAAAGCTCATTTTAAGAGAATGAACGCTGGCACAATTGACTGTTTTACAATATTAAGCGATCTGCATTCAATAGTCATGTTGATGAGCATGTTTATAGGCAACTGACATTTCAAGAGACGATTAAAAGTTATTACGGAATGATCACATTTACACAAGCTCAAAAAGTTTTTAAAAAAGTCGTTATTTTACATTTGTTGACACTAGTGGCATAGAAATTGGAATGTTTTCATTGTAAATACTGATTACAGAATTGTGATTATACTAAACCAAGTTTGGGATCAGATTGATTGATTGATTGATTGATTGTTAAATACTTTTATAAATCAAGGATGCATTAAATTGATCAAAAGAGACAGTAAAAACATTGTTTGTTGCAAAAATGTAGATTTCAAATTAATGAAACTTTCTATTCATCAAAGAATCATGAAAAAATATATTGAAAATTGATAATAATAAGAAAAGCTTCTTGAGTAGCGAATCAGCATATTAGAATGATTTTTGAAGGATGATGTGACACTGAAGACTAGAGTAATGATGCTGAAAATTAAGCTTTGCATTACAGGAATAAATTATATTCTATAAGAAAATAGCTATTTTAAATTTGTAATATTTCACAATATTACTTTTTTATTTATATTTTATATATATATTTTTTATTTTTATATTTTATTTTCTTAAACATTATTTTTTATTAAATAAATGCACGCTTGGTAAGCATGTGATGCTTCTTTCAAAACATTCAAAAATCTTACGGACACCAATTTACATTACATTACATTTCTTAACATCATCTGTGGCTCCACAGGATAAAACATGAAGATAAGCATCAACACACTCAGTGTGCCTCATTTGCTTTTCATTTTGTTGCATTAGTCATAAAACATCTATCGTTTTTGCTGAAGTGAAAAAGAAATGCCCACATCAACTTTTTCACTTGCAAGCACACTGTAATTATGACTTCTAGGCTTGTAAGTGGAACTTCCCAGAAGGATGTGAAGGCAGCATTAAAACTGTTTTACTAATTTGGAACATTATGATTTTGGAACAGCCTTCATATGTTTTTATTTTTTTATTTTTTTATGCTGTCGAAATAGGCCACTCACTAGGTTTTGTAACAGATCTCAAGTGTTTATGTACTGCAATAAGTTCTCATTCTCTGGTTAAAATGGAAAAAATAAGAAACCTGAGGCTAGAATTATAAATCAGAGCCATAAGGGGCAATATCAACCTCCTATCGCATCAAACTGCAGTGAAACGCCACAAGCGTTTGACCTCTTCTTTAGCTTTAGAAAGACTAGACTATTTTTGGAAGTGCATTTGAATGTTTAGAATTCAAAAAATACATATTTGGAGCACAGTAATGTCACTTCCTGTAAGCATTAAAGCTATAATAAAGGACTTAGCTTTGCTTTGTTTTCTTGGATGTTGCTGTATGCATAATTTCCATCTGTTTCATCTGAGATGAAGAGGTAAAATGACGTAAAACAGACAGAGCTAAGGCTTCTCAAGCGTCTTTAATTTGTCAGAAATGTCACGTTCAACATAGCCAGAGGTTTCGCAACATTTCAAAACACGACTATCAATGATTCCAGGTAAGGCCCTCCAGAGCCAATGGGTCTGCAGTATCACATAGACTAGATCACCTCAAAGTTAGATTGAGCCCCCTAGCACTTGAGGGGATCTGGTTGCGTAACTGCAAACAGTCGTATCACCCCCACCACCACCACCCAAGACTGTTATCTAATGTGATGCCAAGCTAACAAGATCGGACGAATATGCAAAGAGATTTGCACATGCCCATTACAGGCCGTCTGCTGATCTCTGTGCATGCTTTCAAAGTGAATGCATCATTTTTGTTAGCGGGAAATCAGAGAAATCTGACTTCCTAAAACAGCGTGACACAGTTGGCCTTGAACTAAATAAGCCTAATGCTTTTACCAGCACTGTAATTTGACCTGGAATGTGAGTTGAACTCATTCGAAAAAGCTGGGAGAAGAAAAAAATGATCTTGGCATTTTAACATCCATTTAGCACCAACATGATGTGCGGTGAAAAACTACAGCGAGCCATCTGTCCTGATTAGCTGAACAGCTCTCGTTTGATAAAGGTCAAGTCTAAAATGTTCTGCCCAGTGCCTCTCGGATTTTAACAGTAATGGGACCTGCAAGTCCAAATCTTCGTATGCTAGGGTTGTTTAATTTACTTTTTTCCTTTTTGATTTTGTAAAACATTATGTAGACTAACTGGTGAGATGATTGCAGCAATCACGTTGTGCAAGTAGGTTCAGATGTTTGTTCATGACTTTGTCAAACATATTAAAGTTTGAAACTCTGACTGCTATGAAATTCTCTCAATTTTCCCACTCCTCTGTTGTGACATCATGTAAAACCACCAAAATTGCAGTGGATTTACTGTAACTGTAATAGCTATTGACACATTGCAGCTTATTCTGGCCAAAAACTGCCCACTTAGACAGGAAGAGAGTTTTTGTGTAAACTTTGTGTTCAGGACTTTTGATTGTCTAGAATGAACTAAGCACTTATTATTTCACATATACAAATCAAAACATAAATCACATTATACTTCCATCTAAAAATCTCCATCTGATTTAATGTTTTTGAAAAAAGACTATAATGTTCACCAAGGCTGCATTTATTTGATCAAAATACAGAAAAAAACAGTAATATTGAAAAATATTATTACAGAAATTAAAATGAACAGTTTTCTATTTTAATATATTCTGAAATGCAATTTTGTAACGTAAATTATTCATTCTAATTTGATGATCTGCTGCTCAAGAATTTATTTATTGATTTATTTAAATTATCAATGTTTTTTTCCTCAGGATTTTTGATAAATATAAAACTCAAAATTAACATTTGTGATTTTGAGTGTTTATCTGAGTTTTTTTGTAAACAATTTTACTGTCTTAACAGTCACTTTTGATCAATTCAGTGCATTCTTGCAGAATAAAAAATATATTTTTTTTTTGAAAAACAAAAATCTTACTGACCCCAGACTTTTGATAGCATATATAATTCTGCCTGTGAAATATCTAGTTTATTTGTTACTAATTCCCTCAATTTTATAATTTTTTTTCAACTGGCAAACTAATTTAAAGATTATATTTTTCTCACAAGCACTCAGAATTTCAACACAGGCTAAGACAGGATTTTGGTCCGGGCAGAATGGTAAAAAAAAAAAAAAAAAAAAACCTTCTTGACCCCTAAAAAGCTATGCTGCAAAGGCAATCAGATTGGAGCTTACGATTTTCACAAGTGCTTTCCAGTTTTGTATGCATTATGCATCAAACAGTCAGACGAACAGCTAGATAACAACCCCTACACATACTTCAGTTTGATATGCCATTTTTATTATTACCAGTGTTAGCAGGTGCTCTCTTTGTTCTTCTGTATTTTGCAGAAGGTGAATTTATGTAGTGATTAAGAATTTTGCTGTCTTAACCAACAAAGCCACTCTTGGATCTGTAAAGGTTGCCATGGAAACGAATAATTTCTAAGTCCCGCGATGTGAAATTTTCAGGATCTGAGTTGTCATCTTGTAATTCCGGTATTTCTGACACTATGTGAACGCAGCATATATTTAATGTCATTATTAAGTCTCCTAATGAAGAACAGTTAAACATTTAGAGAACATTTTCACTAAATCATTTTCTTGTCCACTGATCAAATGATCATTTTGACCTGATCCAATGTGTAGTTCAAAATAAAATCGGAAAATGGTTCTGAAAGAGTAATGAAAAGTTTTGAATACTTACAACCATACCGTTTAGCGACACCCAGCAATCAGGAGGGAAGTCTTGCAGGAGAGGCACCAGAAACTGCAGGCATCCGTCCCAGTGACACAGCAACAACATCATGCCAATCAGATTAAAGATTCTTACCACTGCACTCGCCAGGTCATACGTCATATGAAAAATCTGAAGGAGGAACACAAGGAGAAAAAGATCAGTGGTTTTATTAAAGAATCCTGCACAGGATGACGTTTTGTTGAATAACAAAAATCATAATCTTGCATATTAAACTTCACCCAAAAATGAAAATTCTGTCATTAATTACTCACCCTCATGTCGTTCCAAACCCATAAGATCTTCATTCATCTTTGGAACACAAAGTAAAATATTTTTGATGAAATCCGAGAGCTTTCTGACCCTGTATAGACAGCAACACAACTGACACATTCAACGCCCAGAAAGGTAGTAAGGACATCGTTAAAATAGTCTATGTTCAACCGTAATTACAAGCATTGTGGTACTATTGTGAACACACGTTGACTGAAGAAAAGACGTTATTTTTGTTTTCTTTGCTTACAAAAAGTATTCTCGTAGCTTCATAAAATTATGATTGAACCACTGATGTCACATGGACTATTTTAACAATGTCCTTACAACCTTTCTGGGCCTTGAACTTGGTAGTTCCATTGCTATCTATGCAGGGTCAGAAAGCTCTGGGATTTCTTCAGAAAATATCTTCATTTGTGCTCCGAAGATGAATGAAGGTCTAACAGGTTTGGAACGATATGAGGGAGAGTAATTAATGACAGAATTTAAATTTTTGGGTGAACTATCCCTTTAAGAAAACAGTATGTCATGTGACACTGAAGAGTGGAGTAATGGCTGCTGAAAATTCAGCTTTGCCATCTCATGATTAAATTAGATTTCAGAATATATTAAAATAGAAAACACTTATTTTAAATTGTAATAATATCTCACAATATTACTATTTTAACTGCATTTTTGATCAAATAAATGAAGCCTTGGTGAGAAGAGACTTATTTCTGAAATATAAAACAACATTACCAACTGTAAACTAAATAATATTGAGCTGCGTATATGTATTTGTTTTGCTATTGTTTTTCCCAGCCCACATGGCCAGGTAATTTATTCAACAGGAAAATCATTTCAGAGTTCAGAGAAAGTAATTACATTTTGATTATTTTTTATGTATAACATGCACTGATGAATCATGCACAATAAAATCAGTGACATTTATTGAAAGTAAATTGGCTACATTTTGATTTCATTTCGTCTATAACAACTCAACTTAATTGTAAGAGTGAAAAACTACTAGATACGCCTTGTAGTCTGTTTCCTGCTCTATTCTCCCTTGTTCTTATTAACCAGAGCTGAGAATGTCATGCCTTTTCACTTCTTCGTTTATTTATATTGCTAATAATGCAGTGAGAAGAAAGTGAACATCACGGGAGCACTGCGTCTCGCAGAATGACGAGTCACTGCCCTGGAGGATTCAAAACAATTATGCTCGACCCCAAAGACAACAGTCAACATGAGAAGAGATGTGTTATCCATCTCATCTCTGCCTACTAAAAGGTCTGATACTTAATAGCTCTGCATCAATAAAACTGCAATGAAAAGGGCTGTTCTACAATGCGCAGCAGTTCTCAACTGGTTTTGCTTGAGGGTCCAGAATTCACGTTAGACATTGAGTGGAAACTCACCATGATGCCACATCATATAAAAGTCACTAAAATGTCTTTACATACAATCTTGAGATGTTTTTCCTGCTGAGAAGGCAAATTTTTAAAATTAGACCAAACCAAAAACAGCTTAGGCCTGTTTAACCATCAACTGCAATGGCCCAACAATAAGCAAAATAATTAACTTGACATAAGCTAAATGGGAAACTTGACAATACATAAGATCCAAAGTGTGATTTACCAGATTGGAACAAACATTGGGCCAAATATTAAAAACGTACCATATTACCAAGTGACAGATGATTTTGCACCAAAATACACTCTAAAAAATAAAGGTCTTTGGTTTCGGTGGTTCAAAAAAGAACTTTCAACATCCATGGAACCTTCTTTATTTGTGCAAAAGGTCCTTCATAGTGTAAAAAGGTTCTTTTAAGAACTGCTCACTGAAAGGTTGTTTGGGGAACCCAAAAATGGTTCTTCTATGGAATTCACTCTTGAAAATAAAGGTTCTATATTAGCATTGATGGCTCCACGAAGAACTATAAACATACATGTAACCTTACATTACACAAAAGGTTCTCAATAGTGGAAAAAGGTTCTTTAGTTTATTCAAATGTTCTTTACACTAAGAAAATCACTAAAAGGTTAGTTTGAAACCTTTATTTTTAAGTTTGTAACTTTGACATAAAAAATATATATATTCTCCCTTTTAAAAGCAAACTTATTGTGCTGTCCTAAGTATGCACAATTTGGTAAGGTTGCTTTTCATAATTTGCATTTAGCATTGTTAGAGCAGACCTGCTACTTGTTTTGTTTTAGAGGTTTCATTGAGAATGCTGCCTACAGGCTCTTATGTGTAACATTAGGTGCTCTTACACATGATTGCAAGAGTCCTCGTCTGTCTTAGCGAACGCCTGGGATATCTGCATGTGTTTTGAGCCAAGGTAGATTTAGTTTATGTTTCACAAGAGCGATACAGCCAAGAGCCAAGAGAAGAAGAAGAAAGGAGAGGAGAGAGGGAGATACAAAACAGGGGACATGGCCTGAAATGATATGAGATTACATATAAACATGGCAGATGATTAGTCATATGCAAACTACATTGTGCGCTGGCACAACAGAGACTCAGAGGGGTGAAAGGCTTTGATTTCCTAAAAAATCTATTCAGGATTGGCAAGACGGAAGCGGGTGGCAATTTTAAATGGAGTGAAATAATGCAGAGAAATGGATAGGGGGTTAGAGGAGGAGTGTGTGTGTGTGTGTGTGTGTGTGTGTGTTTGTGTTTTTCTTGGAATAACATGCACTGATGAACACAAAAGATGCAAGACCAGAGATGTATATTAAACAAGTACTAAAGAGAGATTTTGATCAATCCAGGCTCATTAGAAAAAGTAGATGTGACGACATTTTTGCTAAATTATGTGATATTTGAATATGAATCTGGCAACATTGTATTTCTTTGGTTGTTGTACGTACGTATCGCAACAGTTCAGAAATGGAATGTTTATGCTCTATTTTATTTGAAAATAACATACCAACTACCCTAAACCTAACTTATAATGTTTATAAAAGCAAACATTAGATAAAAAATGCATTTACTTAAGCAACGTTGTTTAACGGACCTGAACGATTTGCATCGCATGTGTAATAATCAGCTACCAGGTGAGCTACAGAGCATTTTTACTACACCAGAAAAGCTAAACATATAGAGCTGGTTATGTGATGCAAACATTAAAATGTATTCCTTTGCAAATCATGCATGATGGTAAAAGTGTTTTGAGATAAACATAACATAGAATTGTGCAAGGAACTGCATGAAAATAAGTCTTTATTAATCTATAATCTGCCCCGAAATAATAATTTGTGTGAAAAGTTGTTGTTATTTTACTGCCACTAGTGTTAATATCAAAATTGTATGTATAGGTACATTTTTGCAAAAATGTATATAGAGAACCATGTTGATTTTGACTTTTCATATTGACTTTTTACATCACTGCTATGAAATATTTTGACATTACAATTCTGGCTGAAACTCCAAACACTTTTAACATCATCTCAATTTGAATTGGTCAGTTTCATCCAACATGAATAAAGAGACAGATCAATCAGACAATTTCATGTTATAGCATAGCGCGCTCGTCCATCGTTATCGAACGGCATGGGATAAAAGGTTTCAACGGCACTGGCTCCGAACAAAGCTGATGTTCTCTCCTGAACGCCTCCATGGGCACCCTCACTAATTCAGCCATCCCTCATTTGCATGAAAAGCCCATTAACTCCACACATCACTCAGTTTCTTTTCTATCCGGGCCAGTTATTTCATTATACAGCCCTGGCCGGAGAAACTCAATACTTACCCCCCCCCCCCCCCCCCCCCCCCCCCAAAAAAGATCTCTACTAATGTTTTTCCCAGCTCCAATGGTCACTGGTTTTGCATGATAAACCCTGAATTGCGGTGGATATTTCCCCTGCCAAATTAAGGCAGGATTTTAAGCTGAAGGTAATTGTTATCTATTTTTAAGTCGATGGGATTGCTCTTGCACTCCACATACGGCTGGAATTACTAAGGTGTGAATTTGATGGCGTTTTAATGGCCGCTTATGGTATGGGCCTGAACGCTGCGGTGATGGGTTAAGTTCATTTTATGCTCCACAAAACCCACAGTGAGATGTGGTGACCTTTTGTAGTCTCACACTATTTTTGAGTTACTGCAAAGAAGCCGAGGCGTCATTGTGAGTTAACAGAACAGACTGCTGAAACTGTCTCTGCAAATTTCTCTCAGAGTTTACGCTTGTAATGTGATACAAAAGTATTTCTTTATGAAATACAGAGGCTGTTGAATATCTGTCATCACAGATGTATTTTGCTATGATGAGAACAGATGTTTTAAATCTATGTATAAAAATGACCATATTTAGTTCCTTAAATGTCCCTTATTTGTGAATAGTTTAATCAAAATGTAACTTTCTCCATTTCCATTTCTTGTCTAGTAAGCAAGGTCATGTGGATGGGAAAAATCATTTCTTGGTAGCATCCAAAAACTGAAAAATGCTGCCTTCGGAGGATGCATTCCAAGGTACAGTAGGAAGGCATCGAGGTGTGTCCGAATCCAAAGTTAGATTCACTTCCTCTCTCATGAGATACCTTCATCTGATTGATTTTTGAAGGCAGCAAAGATGTATCCTTCTCTGCTTTTGATATCCCACTATCCTATGCATTCCATTCCATGATGGTTGAGCCAAAATAATAAAGATGGCATCTGAAAGTTACATTTGGTGGTCATTTTGTGTGTAAATGTATATTTAGTATATTATATATTATAGTAATTATTATATATTATAGTAATTAAATTATTAATTATCACCGAAGCTCGTTCTATTTTGTTGTTGATCATTAAACTGTTACGCTGCCTCAGAAGCATCTCCAAAATCAATTTCATGAGGTGCTTTCATGTAAAAACGCTGCCTTCAAAGTCATTAGGCAGCTGATAAGGCGGCAAGTCAGCTGCCTAGGTTTTCGGATGCAGCGCTTGTTGTTTTACTCTGGAAAAACTTCACATTATGGAAGTTAAATGTGTTGTGAATGCAGCTCAAAAGTGAAGTGTGTAGTAATTTTTTCCCATCCCATTTGTGGGTTTATTCCTCTAAAAGTGTAAACATTCTAGCTTTGCGTTGCTTTCAAAACATTGCTTTGTTTAAGCATTTCTAACCAGCTCAGCATAGCAACAGTGTCTCAGCCAATGGCATGAGTTTGGGGTGTGGCTATCTCTTTATTTGCCAATGACAGGTGGAAGTTTTTTGGAAACCTGTTTAAAAGCCTTATATTTATGATTCCATTTTGACACTGAAATAACACACTTCACATTTTTGTGAAAAAATGACACAGAATTTGGCTTCTGAACAAATCCTGCGGCACCTCCTGATTTGAAGCTGTAACAGTCACTGAGTTGTGAGGTCAAGAATATTGTCAAAACGCATTAACCTTCAAATTGGCCTGAGGTAATGGCTGTAGCTTACATACACATGACTAGCATTTTATCTATATTGGTTTTCCTAGGCTTGTAAATACACCTCATGGAACTGACACAGAATATCAGAAAGTGCTGACATGTGAAAGACCCTCAATGCCAATGAATCAATCCAATCTGAAGTCAATATCCACAAACAAACCCAGACACAAGGTTTCTTTGGCTAGCATTATGACTAACTAAACATGCCTTACACAAGTATGCAAAACGGACACTAATGCTTAGCCAATGCATTGCAAGCGTCTTGTTAAACAACTCTTGCATTGCTCTAGTGGTAACAAGACTCAATACTCAAGTGTGGGATAGAGTTGCAAGATAGAGAAGCAAAAGTGTTATTATTCAGGTAGCTAGCTATAAACATGTTGACAATATACTGTAGCTAACTTTAACTTTCTCTGCAAGATTATCAAACTATTGCTCTGCCATGCCATTATCCTACCTGACATAGAAAATTGGCAGTACAAGTAGGTTATCTGAATGCTACTGTCTGTAGTAATGCAATCCATACTTGTTTAGATTTTCTGACACATTTTGGAAGGCAAATTCCAGCTTGGGAGATAGAAGTGTCTGTGTTCACAAACTTATGTGTTCTTCATGACTTAACAGTTAAAATTTTGTATTTCTAGGCAAAAAGTCCAAGTTTCAGTCATATGGTGGTTGGAGGTGATTCACCATTGGAGAGTTACTGAGATCCCAAACCCCATTCTACCCTTGAACAAAGCAATTAACCCAAGGTTGCTGCAAAGGGACCATTTCCGCGATTGTTTTCCTGTAAGTCACATTGGATAAAAGAGTTAGCTAAATTGTTTTAGCAATTTCACCATGCAGAATAATCAAATGATAGCTTGAGGACATTATTTTGGAGTTTACATACAACTAATGTATGTTACATGTTTTCCTTCAGGTCTTTGAACTCTAACATACAACGGCATTGTGTAGAGGTGAAGCACTATGGGAATGCTAACCAACAACACTCAACTGATGCTCAAGGTTACTGGTGGAAGGGCACACAGCACTTAAAAGATCAGACCGCCAGCGACACTGCCACGGACACGGATCGAACAAATGAGCCAGCCCAAAGCATTCGGCATTATTGTCCGCCAGGGGAAAATCATACGTCTGGTCACTTAGAAAGGTATTAGTATTGTCCCCTCAACACGCTGCATGATTTGAGGTATTAATTTGAGGGTGTTCAAGTCCCTAAACCTAAGTATGAGCAACAGTAATAGTGATTCTTGCCTTAAGTATACAGACTTATCACACATTGAGTTCTTTGGACCAGGGGTTGAAACCCCAGTTTTAAAACTCCTTATTTAGTTTCCTTATTCTAGTTTTTCTAGCTATTTCCATGTACTAATATAATTTTAAATGTAAAATGTGATCGATGTTTCTTTCAAAATAGCTTGGTGAGAAACTGTACAGCAGCAGATGAACAAGCCAAACTGAGTAGGAGTAATAGACATAAAAAAGGAAAATAGTTTACAATGCTAATAAGTAGGCAATAGAAACATGGACAGCTGAGTCAAGCGGAGAGTTCGGTGAATGCCAGAACAAGCCTCAGGCTCTCTACTCTTACTTACTATCAATTATTTTTCAACTCGGTCTCCTTCTCAAACTAGTTTGTTGATCTTTCTGTTCTCTTCTCAGTAATGTTTGGAGTCAGATTCCTCTAGTTGGTGATTTGATTGTGTATCAGTTGCATTCCTCCACAATGGTGTTGTCTCTCCTGGATGTATAAACCTCAGTGGGTTTGTAAGTTGTGTTCCGTTGTGCACCAGTGCCTCATGAGAAGTATGATCAGGCTTATGAGAGCAGTGCATCCCAAGGCCAAGGTCTCTCAGAGGAATACAAAATGATGCATGTATTATTTATCTCTTATTTTCTTCCTTCCTTTTGCTTACATATGTTCAGTATGCATTGTTAGTGCAAAAAAAAAAAAAAAAAACTGTAGATTTTTCCTAGGGAACTAAGGACAGATGCAATCAAACTAAAAGAAATGATCCAAAAATATGGTAAAACACTGTTGCTGTGTTACTTATAATAATAATAATAATAATAATACATAATTTTGAGAGGTTCATGCTGTGGATTAAACTAGAACAGCAGCAGGAACATCTACATTTGCTCCATGGTAAATTAATGTTAATAATGTAATGTCATTTAATTTACAGTACATAGTGAATGTGTTGTAGAAGCATTAGGAACATTTATGTTCACTTATACTGATGATTTCATTTGTAATTGCTTTCAGATTATGCTTTTTTCTTATTCAGTTATTGTGATAAGTTTTTGCCTGGGTTTTGAACTGCAAATTGTGCAGTGTTTAATCATGTTACTGTGTCCACATAAGGATATAAGATATCTAAGATAGGAACTATTGGAAAAAATGTGCCTAAACTAAATTAGTTAAATCCAAAAATGTTCCTATGCATACAATTCGCAGCAGTTTCGAGCTAAAATGAACACTAGTAGGAGCAGTGGGAAGATTATCAATCAATACTCATTTTCATGTGGTTGCTTTGCACAATACTATGTTACGATCTCAAAGCAATTTTACCACAGTGGGTGATTTGTAAACATTTGCTTGATGTTTTTTGATGTTGTGCAACCCATAACCAGCTCAATATTCATTTTTATATCACGTTTGCTTTTGTTAACATTATTGGTTAGGTTTAGTGTAGGTTCAAAAGTATGTTATTTTCAAATGCGATACGGCATTAACCTTTTAACACCACTAACCGGACATTTAATTTCCGAACTTCTGCGATATGTACAACGAACAAAGTAATAAAACATGGTCAGATTGTTCATTTGTTTGGGATAAAACTGAACATGAAAACTGAACTCAACTGAGCTTCAAAAGTGTCGCAAAACATGCAAGAAGCACCAATATCCCGTTTCCCCAAAGAGCCTGGGTTGCACATTTTACTGAAAATCTTGCTGACAGCAGCAATCTCTCATTCATTCCTATGCAAACCTAATGAACTGCAATTCTGCAGGAAACTCTGCTAAAACTCCATACTTTCTCTTGTTTTCCTCACTATTCGTCTTCTCGACCTCCTTCTGTATCGCCACACTCTTTCTTTCTCTCCTCCCACCGCTGTCTCTGGGAATGGCTCGGGCAACAGCAGTGATACAGTAGAGGCTTCTGTAACTCTATTAATCTGCCCGTGTGAGAGATACTGTAGCAGTGTACAGTGCGCCAGGGCTAAAATTAGCCCACGGCTGTGAGGCCTGATGTTTCACAGCGCCCTGACCCATCACCATTCCAGCACTATCTCACATGCAAGCATGCTTAGTACACTCACACACCGCTAAAACACACATATCATCACAGACTGTGCGAGTAGTAACATATATAAAGAATCACACTCACACAGATGCAAATCTTGAGTACAAAATTTAAACTTTCTAAGTATCAAATGCAAGTAACAATGGACTGTAATGACAATTTAACTAGTCATTTTAATGTTTTGTAATAGGTTCAGGTTTACTGAGATACAGAAACCTTGTCTATGAGGCTGCAATCACAGAATGCATTGCGACAAGGTCAGTGATCATTTTCATTTAAGATGGCACATGGAAATGTCAACTTTGTCTTAAAATGTGACATAATATGGTGCAAGTATGCATTGCATTATTAGCATTGCCACAAGGGGCATTATAGTGAGAATATGGTCAGATACAGTCATGGCGGAGCATAATTTTGAAGAAAATCTTGCTGAGAAAACTAGTTAAATTTAGACATTTCACATTCAGAGTACAAAATTAATTGACTTTAAAGACAATTTAACTGCACTGCGGTAAGGTCAGTGATCATTTTCAACTTTGTGTTAAATTGTGACAATATATTACAAGTATGCGTTGCATTATTAGCATTGCAACAAGGGGCATTATAGTAAGAATATGGTCAGATACTGTCAAGGCGGAGCATAATTTTGAAGAAAATCTTGCTGAGAAAACTAGTTAAAGTTATCCATTTCACATTCAGAGTACAAAATTAATTGACTTTAAAGACAATATAACTGCACTGCGGCAAGGTTAGTGATTATTTTCAACTTTTGTGTTAAATTGTGTCATAATATAGTGCAAGTATGTGTTGCATTATTAGCAAGGGGTATTATAGTGAGAATATGGTCAGGTACAGTCATGGCGGAGGAAAATTATGAAGAAAATCTTGCTGAGAAAACTAGTTAAAGTTAGACATTTCATATACAGAGTACAAAATTAATCAACTTTAAAGACAATATAACTGCACTGCAGCAAGGTCAGTGATCATTTTCAACTTGTGTTAAAATGTGTCATAATATAGTGCAAGTATGCATTGCATTATTAGCATTGCCACAAGGGGCGCTATAGTGGCAATTAGTATAAACATTCTTCTTCTATGGTCAGCTACCGAGCAAAATCTTGCTGAGATAACTAGTTAAAGTTAGATAATGTTGACTTGTTTATAGTTAGCTACCTGAATAGCATTAAGCTTAATGGCACAGACATATGAATCTAACTCTACCACCGTTTGAGAATTGAGGCTGAGTATGTACTCTATAGGCTACTACAAGAACTTGTATGTAAAGTATGCACTCTATAGTCACAAACCTATGTTGCACATAGTTAGACAAGCACAGTGCTAACCTCATACACTAACACAAAATTCAAACAGACTCACTTTCTCTCAACACAAACACTCATACACAGATCGAAGCTAACAACATCTAAGGGTTTAACAGCTCCTTTAGGACCCAGAAAAGACATGAAAAGGGGAAAAAGAAACAGGATTAACAGGAAGATACACGTTAGCCTATTAGCATTGCTAATGTTTCACAGTTCTGGATGGATATAGAGAGACCATGACAGCCGCCTGGGTGCTATTCATCAACTAAACATTAGTGAAAAAAGAAACAGTGGTGGAAAGGAGGAGATTATAACACAGTGATCATAACTATGATCAAGCTTTGCTAACGTTCAACTCTGTTGGGGCCTAACCAGGTTCTGGCAGACAAGAGACTATGATTTTAATATATTTCTGTACCAAGAAGGAATTTGTCGTCTTTCTTTATTTGTATCTTGACTGAGGCCTACAAATACATGCAGTATAACATGATAAACTGCGTGTATTTGTAGGCCTCAATGAGTATGAGTATAACCCAGGCTAAATTATGATTTCAGGGACAGTATATTAATGAATAAAAACTTATTTTCATGCAGTTCCTCACACAATTTTATTATCTCAAAATGCTTTTACCATCGAGTATGATTTGTAAACAAACACATTTTTATGTTTTCCTCACATAACCAGCTCCATATGTATGTTTTTTTTTTTTTTCTGCCGTAGTAAACTTGCTCAGTAGCTTGCCTGGTACAGCATTACATTTTCAATGTGGTGTGCTGGGGTAATATTATTTTGCATAAATGTCACCACAGGCATGTTTTTCCCAGTGAGCCTGGGTTTCAGTATAAATATCATGGGACAAGGAGAGATAGAAAGAGATTTGTGGGTGATAAAGATAAAGAGACATTCCGATTGTCTCAATCAGATTTGTGCATGTGAATCTCTAATCCTCATTACAGAGTTTATTAGTCAGTTCCTGAGTGGGGTTCACAGTATCTTAACAGAATTAGCTTTATCATTATAACAGCTCTGTTAAAGACAATGCATTCATGCATAGTTCACAGTTTAAACTAGTGCTGTCTATCGATTAAAAAATTTAATCGCGTTAATCACAGTCCTGGACTGTAATTAATCATGATTAATCACAAATTTAAAATACTAGGATTTACCTGTAAATGTGTTGAAATAAAGAAATGCATGACAAACTAGTTTAAGAAAACAGAAGCTTTCACACCTCCGCCAGGTATGAGACATAATCCTTATTATTCTTTTATCATTATTCTTTTGTTTTTATTCAGCCATTATTAGCCTTTATACTGGCAATAAAACGTTTACTAAGCCACATCGCTTCAATCCAAGTATACATTTACCCAACTATTATCAAAAGTATTTCTAAATAAATATAACAAAACATTTTCTTGCGACCTTACATGAAGTATTATGACAAAATGCATTATGAAGAAGAATTGGACCTGTTCTGCAGGTGCATTAGAGCTAATGTTAGCATCATGCTTCATAAGACAATTTATGAGATTAATAGTACACTTTTACTCAGAACTCACTTCAAACCACCATCGAGTGTTTGTAATAACTTCCTTTTGCGATCACATGTGGAGTTTGGTCGTTTACTGTTGTTAAAATATGCTCTTTATAGCCTTTTATATCGCTGCACAAATTAGCATTTCAGATGTACACATTCATCTCAAGAAAATCACATACAAACCATATCCTATCGTAATTGTGTGTTTATTATCTTATATAATCTATAGTGGCTGTTGTCATGTTTATTTCTGCTGTGTAAAAGCCTTAACATGTATGCTCTGGCTGAACTCACATTGTGATGTTACAACCGCCTCCCCGTTCTTAAGTTGCCATGTATACATTCCAAGTATAATACACATTAGTAAAAGGATCTATTTTAATTTTTATTTGTCTATATACACTTTGGGCGCCCGCGGTACATTATAAAAGTAGCCCAAAAAACCGCAACCCACGGCTCTGTAATTTTTCAATGACGGCAGGAAGTTGGGGTGAAACCTTATCAAACGATTAATTTGCGTTAAAAAAATATTAACGTGTTAAAATTTTTAGATTAATCGCATGCGTTAATGAGTTAACGTTGACACCCCTAGTTTAAACATTTCTTATATGTATCTAATCCAGAACTGCATGCTGACATGGCTTCTGTCACTCTAATTTGACATTGTGTATGTGTGTAACCTCTATTAAAATTTATCAAGGATTAACAGGGACTAATTTGCTGGGATTAAAATCCACGACTGAACTCATTACAATGACAAAGAAAGAAAATAGTGACAGGTGATTTTATTTATTTTTAATTAATTATATTTATTTTACATTGCATTACAAAAACATAATGTTTCTGAAATTTTGATCTTAGGACTTTTTTCTTTTCTTTTTTAGCGAATACTGAAATGCCATTAATTTGATTTATTCATCATATATAATTTAAAATTGATCGAATAAATGTACATCACTAATATATCATTTATATATTATTATATATTAATATTAATATAATGTTATTATTATTATATATTTATATATTATTTATATACACTACATGTCAAAAGTTTATAATAATTATGATTTTTTTTTTATGTTTTTAAAGAAACATTAAATGCTCACCAAGTCTGCATCTATTTGATCTGAGATACAGTAAAACAGTAATACTGTGAAATATTATTACAATAAAAAAAAACTCTTATCTATTTGAATATATTTGAAATTGTAATTTATTTCTGTGATGGCAAAGCTGAATTTTCAGCATCATTGCTCCAGTGTTCAGTGTCACATGATCCTTCAGAAATCATTCTGATATGCTGACACTGATTATATGTATTTGTATTAATGCTAATCTTTAATTAACAATGGGAATCTCAAAATACAGTGCTACACAGAACGGTATTGGTGGTATAACATCATGTTGATGTGTTCGGCATTATGTAGCCATGTTTTGCTTACCGATTTCAGGCGAAGATGCATCTTGTTTAAGAATCTTTACACACCCTAACAAGCTAAATGAAGTGGAAGGGTTTTGCACAGAAGAGGAAATGTGACTCACTGCTTTGCATTGAGGGGTTTTCACTGTTCCAGAGGAAGAGGGCTTTTTACAGTGTGCCTGGCAAACAGCCGCATGGAAATGACATCAGCCTCTCTGCACTCAGTGAGGGCCTGTGAACCGGACCCCCGTGGGGTGACAGAGAATGGGCCAGAACTTTGGGCACAGCCTCACCGGCTGTCATTAAACCTTCTGATTCAGCCCATTACGGAGCCATTTAGCACTTTCACGTCCTACTCACACTGACCTGACAGTCTAAGAGAGAGGAGGGCCGATGGGTAGCCTGCTTTCATTGAAATATGTGTGGGAAAAAAGTGGAAAAAAGCAAAGATGAGGGGTTTATTGGAGGGAGGGAGAATGGTGATGAAAGTATAGATTCAAATTAGGTGAGATAAACAGAATCTAAGACAGTACAAAACGGTGAGTATAAATACAGTGAAATTGTAGGGATGCACAATACTTTGTAATACACAATACTCACAATATGTATTGTATCAGCTGATTTTGTATATAGACCAATTTCGGTGCAAACAGCGATGACGTTTTGTGGGCGGAGCCTAACTGGTGGCAGAAAATGTCAGTTTTTAAGTTGCTATGTCTATGGAAGCAATGGAATAAAAGAATAAAATAGATCATTTTGAGTTTATATTTTAAAATTCTTACTTTTTTCTCGCAATTTGTAGATTATATCTCACAGTTCTGATAAGAAAAATCAACTCGTCATTCTCTCTTTTCCCCTCAGCTCAGAATCTTGAGTTTATATCCCACACTTCTGGCTTTCTTTACTCAAATTTGACAAACTTGCAATTTATGAGTTATAAAGCCTGAACTAGGAGATAAAAACCTGCATTTGTGAGAAGAAAAATCAGAATAGTGAGATAAAATAGGTAAATGTTATGTAAAATGATATAGGTTTAATAAAAATATAGGTTTAAATATAGGTTTCAAATGGCGTCTTTGATGACAGTTTTCTACAAAAATTATTTGCATTCCGATTCTGACATTCAAAGGCACAACAATACTTTTTTTCCCTCTTATTCCCTACCCATTTCCCTCCACTTGTTACTAGTGTATATATGTTGGCAGATATAGGATATTGTACATGCTCATTTCCTCTGTTTATTAATTTGTATTGCTATTATATTTACACTGTTCTGTAATCTTAAGCAAATCTTAAAATGAATAGCCATTTTTCATACATTACAATATTGTGTTATTATTGTATACATTAGAATATAGGGTTATTCTAGTAAAATAAATCTAAATTATTGAAAAACATTTTTGTTAATTAAAGTAAATGTTAACTGAAATAAAACATAAAAACTTACTTAGGCAATACTTTTATTTAGTTTAACTTGATGTACTAAAATAACTAAAATTAGAACTGGAAAAAAAACTACATTTAAAACAAAAACTAATAAAAAAATGTAAGTAGAAAATATTAAAATAAAATCTAATTCAAAATATTATCAGAAACAATAATAGTATCTGTTTTTTAATTCCTCTTTTACATTTATTTAGTCAAAATAGAAAATATTGTAATATCCATTTGTGTGCTCCACAGAAAAAGAAAAATCATACGCTGTGGAACAACATCAAGGTGAGTAAATGATGCAGAATTTCCATTTTTTGCCTGAACTGTCTCTTTCAGAGGAATGCAACTCCAAGTTATTAAGCATGTACATACGTAGAAAAGAAATAAAAGCAAGCTGTACAGTTTACTAAGCTCAGACCTAGCAGAAATGTCTTAGAACTTTCCAGACTGTGTGGCCTAACAGAGGCAGTTTTCTCTGAGTCCCTGACATTATTTAGCGACTAGAGACATTATTAATTTAAGCCAAGGTAACGATCAATAAAAACATTCCTTGGGCTGCTGCCGCATGTGTGTAGAGGATTTGGCAACTCAACCCTGTCGGCTATGTTTTAACTCAGAGCACAAAAACATCTGACACTTCGATTACTGAAGTTCAAAAGATTTGTGAAGAGAAGGCAGCTGATCCAAAGGTCATCTCGCTGCAGCGTCTTTCACCAACGGAATAAATGCATTTCTTTCTTCAGAAACACACAAAAAGTCTGTGAAAGTTCAGGGGTTGTCAGCGCATCACGATTCAGTGCGCTGAAATCTGGGACATCCTGCTGAATTCTAATGTATCAGATGAGCGTGAGGGGAAGAGGCCAGAGAGATTTATTCTCTTTGATAAGATATGGGATATTTAGAAAGCCTACTTATAAACATTGCATTCTGCCATAATCTGGCTTCCGCATTCAGTTAAGAATGGAGGAACAAACAACAAACGTGTTCGCTCACGTGTCTGTCCATCTGTCGAGCATTTCAAGCTTGTCCTCTCACTGTTGTGACATTCTGATGTTTGTTACTTGGAATTAGATAAAATATCTTTATCCTATAAAATATTTTCAATTCTAATGAGAGTAAATCACATGGACAGACATCATTCTTTAATCTTCTATCCATTAGTGGGTTTTCCTGTAAGCCACAGCATGATGTTGGTGATTTATGGCCTTTGGGAAAAAAAGATCTACTGTTAGTTTTATTCTTTTATATTATATAACTAGAATAAAAACTGGACGTCACAACATATATAGTATCTAACTTGTTTGGAAACCGTCATTAGTGGTTTTAATACTTAGCAACTGTATAGCAATGTCCTGGAACAACCTGAAAACATCTAAGAAACCATGTAGCAACCACCCAGAGCACCCTAGCAACTGCTTAGCAATGCTCTGAAAACACCTATGAAACAATGTAGCAATGCCTTAGCAACCACCTGAAAACACCTACAAAACAATGTAGCAATGCTTTAGCAACCACCTAGAACACCCTAGCAACTGCATAGCAATGGCTTGGAACCACCTGGCAACACCTAAGAAACCATGTAGCAATGACCTAGCAACCACCCAGAACACTCTTGCAACTTCATAGCAATGCTCTGGAACCACCTGACAACACCTAAGAAACCATTTAGTAATGCCCTAGCAACCACCCAGAACACCCAAGCAACTGCATAGCAATGCCTTGGAACCACCTGAAAACACATAAGAAACCATGTAGCAATGCCCTAGCAAGTACCTAGAACACCCTAGCACCCATTTGGACCTCCCTAACAACAGCATAGAAGTGTCTTAGCAACCACCCTGAACACCTTAGCAACTGCATAGTAATGCACTCGAACCACTGATAACACCTAAGAAACCATGTAGCACTTGAACAGACTTGAACAGAATTGAGTTTGGATTTTTGCTGGCTGATCTCTCCATCTTTATGTGCCCTAAGTGGCATATCCTCCCTGCGTGTCACAGCTCGGTCTGGGCTGGGTTGGGCTGGGCCGGTCTAGGCTGCAGTAGGTCTATTTTAGTCTCAGAAGCATGATAACCTCAACTCCTCTGCTCTTTTAATCTGAGGCCTAAACGAGACACAGAGCAGCTCTCTTAATTCACTTCTGGCTTCTCCTTACCATCTCGTCTGTCAGTCAAAACGATGCACAACACTGACAAAAAGTGCAAAAATCCTTACAGCAGTAACAGCACCCATTTTGTAAGCATTATATTTTTTTATATATTTGTATATTATATGTGGTATTATGGTACAAATTCACAGAGCTTATACTCTCTCACTCTCTCTCTCTCTCTCTCTCTATATATATATATGAATGTACACACAATATATTATATATTTGTGAGTGTGTGTATGCACAATATTTGTTGTGTGTGTGTGTTAATTTAATACAGATTCACAGAATTTATGCTATATAAACAGTTTGTGTATGTATAACAAATAATTAATTATATACCGTATATACACATTTAGTTTGATTCAATTTACTTACTCTACATATTCATTCATTCATTCATTCATTCATTTAGGGGGAAGTCGTGGCCTGGGGAAGTCGTGGCCTAATGGTTAGAGAGTCGGACTCATACCCTAAAGGTTGCGGGTTCGAGTCTCGGGCCGGCAGGAATTGTAGGTGGGAGGAGTGAGTGTACAGCGCTCTCTCCACCCTCAATACCACGACTGAGGTGCCCTTGAGCAAGGCACCGAACCCCCAACTGCTCCCCGGGCACCGCAGCATAAAAATGGCTGCCCACTGCTCCGGGTGTGTGTTCACGGTGTGTGTGTTCACTGCTGTGTGTGTGCACTTTGGATGGGTTAATTGCAGAGCACAAATTCCGAGTATGGGTCGCCACATGTCACTTCACTTCATTTTATTTTATTTTATGTGCAACAGGACCATGTTTTTAAAAAAGTCCTATGTTACATTAGCAGCTTACATTGTGTATTATTTTAAAACCATCCTCGTGTTGAATATTTCTAAAACAAACACTAAAAACCTATCATGCCCAAGGCCTCATATTTCAATGCTAAACAGAACTTATTTATAGTCTGAGGGTAGAGGCAATCGATTCTTGGATGTAACACAAGAACATGGAACAAAACAACAACACAAACTAGCTAGCTTCTGTTAAAACAGCATTTCTCTATGTACACTCATTAGCAATGACAAACTTTTCATTAAAAAAATGGTTTAAAGGACCTAAATTCTGTGCATAGCTTTCCTTTTTGATATATTATTAATTTATCCGATTTCTCAGTTCATTTGTTATATGTGTAACATTAAACTAGGTAGATCTTGTTCAAGCTTCCCGCTTTCATTGATGTATCATTCTATACGTCCTCAATATGAACAATAAGAGCCATTAAAAATGCAGCTACGGGAAAGCTGGATCGATTATATTCTTTCATATACTGCAAGTCCAATGCAGAGGCCACAATATAGTGCATGAAATATTTAGTTGGTAAAAGAACAGATGTTAACAAATCATTGTTCATATTGGACTAGTCGAACGATATATTTGATAAACACTGCAAATCAGTATTTTTTTTTTCAGTCTTGTTTACCAGTAAAATATCTTTGAATATCAGATAAATTGAGTTTTGAAATGACTTGTTTTCAGATAGCAGATCTTGAATTATGCTTTCCTAATTCAAGTGCCCATATTAGACAGAGAGACTAAGAAAGAGACACTTATTGCCTGTTATTTCCATCTGGCAACATCACTACGATAGCCACAACCTAGAAAGTGGCCAAGACGCCATCCACTATCCCTAATTATAGAGCCTAAATTACCAGAGTTAAATTATTGATCAAGGCCACAGTTAATGGTTGTGTCAGATAGTTGATCTCCCATGATTCAAATGCCAAACTCCTGATCCCAGACAACATCACTCAGTACGTCTGTGATCATTCACACAAATGAACATCCTCATGTGGGTCGGAATGGGAAATTCATTCCCTTCGGCACTCAGGGAACCTTAGAGAGTTCCTGTAAAACAGCGCCTTCAGGCAACTATAACAGTGCGCAATGTTTGATGTAAAATGATGACCTGGCACGATCATCTTACAGGTTTGACATTTCAGTAAGTACATATATTCAATTATTTATATCATCGAACATTTGAAAACATGAGATAGATACAGGTCAACCACGGGATGTTGTCTTATAGGAGGAAGCAGGAACTTAGAAGTTAAAAATAGTTTCAAACCCATATATATTTTCATTGTCAAGACCATACTATATCATAAAAATAAAATATGTAAGACAAAGACAATAAACTTGACTGTATTATATTGCTGTCAAATAAACTTTTAGAAGCCTAAACAAATATAAATGTATCAGAACCATCATATATAGTGACATTTTGGTGGTAGCAACATATAATGTAACGACAGTCAGAAAATATGGGCTGAATTCACATATAAATCCTTCAGCTGCTGTGAGATCTGAGTGACTGTCTAATCTTATAGTGACGTCTCCATCTCAAACAGACTTCTGTAACGGACTAAAAATGTTTCCTCTCTGTTCTTATGTTTGGGGGGGTTTGACTGTCCTCATAGCTAAAAAAAGCATCTGAGACTGCCAGAGCTGTCTGATCTCTTAGTATAATCAAGTCTATGATCAAGAAACTTTTTTTTTTTTTTTTGGTCTTGCAGCACAATTGATGCAGAGCATCCAGGCTCAAAGGTTTCTGACACAATCACGTCAAATCACAGCAACTCTAAGTGCAAGACGATAAAATTCCAGCTACAATATTCAAAGAAAGAACGAGACTGAAAATTCGATCAGTAAGATGTTGGGCGGTCAGTGTAGTTTTACAACTAACTAATCCATTCCGAGGTTTAAAGGAAGAAGCTACTTCATTAACCTCTAACAATGTCTCTAATCTAAAGGACCATATTTAGCCATGCTGGCTTATTCATTCCAATGGGAGCACTGCGCTGCACACACACACTCACACACACACACACAGAGAGAGAGAGAAATGCATACAGATATCTCACACACACACACATACACGCTGTACTATTCGAATGACAGATTGGTCGCAGTGTAATACCAGCAGAGAGCCTAAAAGCACATTGATTTAAAAATGGCTGACATCTCTCTCTCTCTTTCTCTTTCTCTCTGGTGTCTCTCTCTCTGGACCAGTACTGTTCCTGCTTCCACGTTTAAAAGGATTACTGATCCCATGTGACGTCTATATCTTCAGAATTTCAAACACGCAGACATGTGTGCAAAATAAGTTACTGGTAATCCTTTATGTGCTCATCTTGTAAATATGTTCTTTCAGAATCCGAAGGCCATGTGGATAAGGAAAAATGATATTATCCAATAATATTGCACCCTCAGATATTCTCAGCCAATCAGATCAAGCCCCGCCCTACATGATGGCTCTGCTTGAATATTCTTTTTAACTTACAGGCATGTCATATTGTTTTATGCTTATTAAAGCTGCATTTATTTGATCATATAGTAAAAATACACACACAAACACACACACACACACACACACATATATATATATATATATATATATATATATATATATATACACACACAAGATTAAAATATTTCAACATTAAGGCATACTTGTGAGAAACGGTGCAAATTTTTATTTTATTGACAAAATTATCTGTAAATAATGCTTTTTTTCACTCAAAAACTGAGGTGCATATGTTTAGATCAGTGAGGCCTACAATTAATCAATATCAAAAAGAAAGATAAAGCCTGTCCTAAGTGAAAGAAAACAATTTGACAAAAAGATTAAATGTAATATTTGTTGATAATATAGCATAACGAGAGAGTTCTAAGCCGGACATTTTGGCCCAGGAACACCACAAGTGTAACATGATGGGAATAAGAACCCTAAAAAAGTACAAACATTTTGGAAGTTGTTATACCCTTAAAATGGTTAAAAAGACCAGTCCCTCTACTAGTCATAAACAGCTTAGCACTGAAGCCAAAGTGGTGTGAAGAAGTCTGTTGTGTGGAGGGAACAGGAGTGGGAGGATGGAGTGAAGTCCATTCATCCCCATCTCTCTCTCTCTCTCTCACTCTCAGACTGAACTCAACTGTGGATCTATACAGCAATGGAGTGGAGCTTAAACAGATCCTGGTTCGTTTACTCTACTGGCTGAGCATGATGTGTATTTTCCAAAGGAGGGGTGAGAGAGGAAGGCAAGCAGCAGTGGCGCGATAGAGAGAAAGAGCTGATGAAAAAAGAAGTTGCAGCAGTGGCTACAGGGATAGTGTGTTCTGAAGAGAATGTCAGTTCATTAGGAAGTAGTCCAGTGTGCTTCTGTCCACTGTTGAAGGTCATCTGCCAAATGAGTAAATGAAATATAGAGCGATGGGAACAGATAGAGAGAAAAAGAGGGTGGACAGAGAGACTTGGCAGCAATTTGGCAACGCTCATGTGTACTGAGACTGCAGTCTGGACGGATTAGGACATGACAGAGAGAGAGAAAGAGGCAGAAAGATCATGGGAGAGGATCTGCAGTGGTGAGGTTACAGAAATCTGGGCAGATTTGCAAGATTTTGATGAGAAATAGTTTAGTTCTTATTGGGAACTCTGATGTTTGATTGTATAATTTAGTGTTTTGGCAAACCTGAGAACAGTTTGAGACATTGGGATGTCTTCTGAAACACTAAACATGCATGTAAGATTCCTAGGGCCTTTTCTTGCTGAGAGAAAGAGGAGAGGCAGAAAACTTTAAGAAAAGTCTTCATTTGCTTTCCATTTCATTGCTGTCTAGAGGAAACTACAAACAACTCTTAAGAGCTCTTTATAACAAATCAGTCACAAATGATTATTAATGACTCAGTCTGAACTTGTTATTTAACTCACTAATTCAGCAAGAGCAGTTTTTTTTTTCTTTTTTAAATGTTGGTACATTTTATATATATATCTATATATATATATATATATATATATATATATATATATATATATATATACAGTATATATTTCAAAAAGTATTATATTTTTTGCTTAGTACTGTATATAGTTAAGATCTATGGAAGCCTGTTTCCCTGAATAAAAAAGCCCTGAATAAAAAAATTTTAAAAAAGGTAATTGCGATTTTTTTAAAAAAATTTTATTTATTATTTTTTTTAATCTTACAATTCTTTTTTTTCTTTGTTTTTTTCTCACAACTGTGAGTTTAAAACACTCACAATTCTGAGAACATATCAGTCTTTTATCGCCCTCAGAACTGGACTTCATAATTTGCAATTGCAAGTTTATATCAGACAATTCTGAGAAAAAAAGTCAGAATTGTGAGATAAAAACTCTCAATTACCTTTTTTTTTTTTTTTTTTGTGGCAGAAACAGGCTTCCATAAAGATCAGTTATTGAGGATGTACTCAAGTACTAAAAGATTCATTATTGGAACTCTTTTGTCGCATTTAAATTGTCTACATTTTAGAGTGAAAGTGGACCTGAACGAAGGGCTAAATGACTCTTAAGAGCCAGTTCTTTATAACAAATCAATCATAAATGATTCATGAATGATTCAGTCTTGAACTCATGTTATTTAATTCACTAAATCAGTAGAAGCGCTTATGCTTAATGAACAGCCAATTTTTTTTTTTTTTTTTTTTTGGTTTTACTTTTCATAAATAAACAAAATATCTATTATAAAAAATATATATATATATTTGCTTCGTATATAGTTAAAACCAGGTATTAAGGATGTACTCAAATACTAAAAGATAATAGTATTTTAATAGTTTCAAAATGTACGTGGAACTGAATGAATCAGTCACTCTTAAGAGCCAGTTCTTTAACACAAATCAATCACAAATGACTCATGAATGATTCAGTCTTGAACTCATGTTGTTTAACTCACTAAATCAGTATGAGCTCTTATTCACTGAACTGCCATTTTTTAATAAATAAATATATTTATTATTGTTATCGTTATTGAAATTGAACTTGTTTTCTTGTGTTTACTTGTGTTTATGGCGTCTGCTTCAGTTAATCGTTTCAGAGTGCAAGCGGAACGGAGCAGCAAATGATTATTACAAATTCCCAAGATCTGTAAATTCATGTCTGGACGACACTCACGCACAGTTGAGCCATGAAAGAGAAACGCACAAACATGAAAGAGGGTGAATAAAGAGGCTTAATCTCTCCTGAGAGTGTAACACTGCAAAGACTTCTTAAAGGAGGATTTGAATTTTCTACCCTCTTTCTCTGAAGAGCATCTGTCCTGTTTTTAGTGTCGCTCTCTCTATCACATGTCTTGCTGCATTACTTAACAGCTCTTGGTCTCAGTGCAAAAATCCAGCAGAGATATTAAGCTCGGGCTTTTCATAACCATGCATAAGAATCATTTCCCCTTGGGCTTCCTTTTCTAACTACCATCTATGTCATCATCACCAACCCATTATCATCACGATCACAATGAAAGTGTGATCGATTCAGTTTCAGCACTCGAGGTATGAAAATACACTATTGTATAAAACCTCCTTCACTCATTTTGACATCTTCAGGATTTGAGTGGATTTTCACTGACGATTGTGTAATTTTTCACATATATGCAAGGAACTAGTGCTGTTTTCTTGCCGAAGCTCTTTTTATTTTTCCTGGCTCGATTCCAACTAATCACACTACTAGTGTGACGAGCCGTTTAATTCTAAAAGGATTATTCCAATTTTAGTTCAGTTATAGAACTTGCGTTAGCCTGACAACATGCTTCATGAACTTTAGCACATTAGCACGGTTAGCACATTAATATTAGCTGTATAAATGTATAAATGACCACCTTTTTTTAAAGATTGCTTTCAGCTACAGTACATATCGGTAATTAGAAGTTCCCCATGGGAGGATAATACAGATGGGCAAAAAATCTGTGACAAATGTAACTCATTCCTTCGCATCAAAAGACATGTCTCAGTACATTAACTCCACAACCCACTTGGCAACAAGACATTAGCGCACCAATACATTATAATGAATCAACCTTAGTGCCATGATGGCACTCCTCAAGATTCTGAGACCCAATCAAAGCGAAGTGGAAAAGAGAGAGGGGGGTGGGATCGGGAAAGGGCTGTGAGCCAGGATTTGAACTCGGGACACCCGAAGTGCAACGGTGCTATATGTTGGTCCGGTGCATGAGGCTATTGGTGCAGACAAAAAGAAATCAATATTGATACTTTTTACTTTTTAATGCACATAGTTGGTGTTTTTCCTGCATGGTTTATCATTACGTATTATTTAAAAGCATAAAAATAGTTTATTTTCATCTTTCAATCCTTATCAAATGACTTTCCTTTTCAGGTGACATCATCAAGGCTGTATAAGTTTCAACCAATCAGTGTTGTCTGTGTTTCAGGAGGGGAGGAGTCTCCTGTGAATGACTACAAACTCTGGTAGTAAATGCCCATTTTTATGATCCAATCAATTCCTGAATAATTCCTCTGTTTTACTGATTGATTGGTTGGTTGGTTGATTGATTGATTGAAAACATTTCTTATTATTAATGATGAAAACAGTTGTGCTGCTTAATATTTTTTGTGGAAACTCTCATACTGTCACGGTTGCCTTGGGAGGCGCGAGGAGATGTAGGGTAAACTTCAAATACACAGTCTTTAATTAAACAAAAGGCAAACAGGGTAACACAGAATGACAATTAACAACCGACAGGAAACATGGGGCAGAAAAATAAGGACATGTGGGTAACATGAGGGAGGAAACACAGGGCACAAGTCTGACACATACCTTTTTTCAGGTATGTATTATTATATTATAAAGCTCAAAAGAACAGCATTTATTTGAAACAGAAATTTTTTTGTAATATTTCTTTAAAAAAATCGTATTGAACTCTTGAACGGTAGTGTACATCACATTATGGAAGTAAAATAGGTTGCAAATATTTCTTCAGGTTGACTAAACCATGATTTCTACTTGTACAAACTCAGCATTCACTGACAGTGTCAAAATGTCAAAAATGGTCTTAGAGGAGTAATTTCTAGGTTGTGTCCTCGTTTCACACGGTTCCCTGGTGTGCAAGTTTGTGGCAGCAGGACTTGCATGCATGTTCACCCACCGGTCCACATCTACAGCAGTAGCTAGAAAATAAAACAGATTAGGCTAATCTGTGGAATTATCAGTCTTAAATAGTCCATGCTCCTCCTTCATTATCCAGAGTGGTCTTGCACATGGAACATCAACATACGTTAAAGCTGCTCGGTGTAAATCAACAGCTTGCTGACAGAGTCACAGCTTAAAAGAATCTCAATGTCAGCATGGAATAACGCTTTATTTTCATTTTAATTAATCTGATTAAGTAATATTAATCTGCCTTAATGAAGACAACAGTTATCCCATTGGGACTGTAAATCCAAGTCTGCATTAGTCACACTGTGTCCTACACTCGTCATAAACAATGCAGTCACCTTACTGAACTTTTGCTGCTGCAGTTTCTGCTTTAGCCAACAAGGGGCAGCGCTTGGGAAAATGGGATTTTGGGTGATTCAGCATTTCTGTACCATATGTTTCTTACCAAGCTGGGTAAGTGCTTTAAGGTAGTGAAGTATAACTAAAGACCTAAAGCCCCAGCGGCCTGTTCTTTCGAAGGAAAGAACCCCAGTTGGTGCTCTTTAAATGTCATGGAAAACAGACAAATCTCATGTTGTGTTAAAAAGCAGTGGGGTGAGAAATACTCAAGTTTCCAAAAATGGCAGCATCCAAGTCCATCCCCACTGGCAAACTGAATGGCGCAGTGCGGGATGAAGCAAGGGATATTCTCTAATAATTGGATCTAGAATAGGAGCATCTTCACGAATAAACCTCAGGTGAAAATAATCCAGCAACCTTCTTACCAAGGAGGTAGATAATGAATTATTGAATCAGATCCCACATCTGCCACTTATGGGGATTTAACCAATGACATAGAAAAAAAGACTGCTGCGGTCGTTTCTTTCTTTTTATCATGGTGTATCAAAGCATGCAGTTTGTAGAGGAGATGTGTACTATTACTTTATGTGATCATACAAAAAAAAAATTTATTTATGCTTCAAAAAAAGCTGAAAAAAGTGTCACAGTTTCCAAAAAATATTAAGCAGCACAACTGTTTCCAACACTGATAATAAATCAGCATATTACAATGATTTCTCAAGGATCATGTGACACTGAAGACTTTAGTAATAACTGATGAAAATTCAGCTTTGCCACCACTGGAATAAATTATATTGTAAAGTATATTAAAATAGAAAACCGTTATTTTAAATTGTAATAATATTTCACAATATTACTGTTTTTACTGTATTTTTGATTAAATAAATGCAGCCTTGATGAGCAAAACAGACTTCTTTATATATCTATATATATATCTATATATATATATATATATTTATTTGTTTTTTTTTTAACTTTTTTATATTTACATCTAAATTTACAAATATCATATTTTAACTTTTGCACAAGAAATTTTGACTTCTTAATATCTAGTTTTGCAGTACTGTTAATAATCAATGAGCATTTTTTTCTGTTTATTCATGTACTTACTAAATTAATTATAAGAAAATTGTTTGCTTTTAAGGGTTATGTTAATGCAATTTTCCAGTGATGGTCTGATCATACACTGCAAAAACATTTTGGTGTGGAAAATTTTTTTACTCAGAAATTGCTTGTGAATTTCATCAGAGTCACATATTGAAATTAAACATAAAATTTTGAAGCCAAAACACTGAAATGGTATTTTCTTGTAAAACGTACACCAGCAATCTTTCTAAAAAAAATGTATACATTTTTCGAAATTGTAAATGAAATGGGATTTCCAGTCATTACAGATGTGCATCAAAATGACATGCACATCAGGTTCACTGCATATGTAACACTCAATGAACAGATGTTACTGTACATCTAAGCTGTGCATTAGCATCTACGCTGATCCGCAGGGTGTAAGACCATGATGCATAAGCATCTGTGTAATTACAGTGTGTCAGGCGCTATTAGATATACATACGCACACAAACATGCAAAAAAAAAAAGCAGGACAGACAGGCAAAGAGACCAAAAGAGACAGAGTGTGAGACGCCGAACACTGAGGGCGAAACAATGTTTGTGAAAAATGTTTTAATCTGCCAGTTGCTCTAAACTCACTGGAGAATGAAGCAGAAGTGTAATAATTTGCTTTGGGTAAGAGATTGATTCAGCATCGCTCTCTGTTTATGGTTTTTCCCAGCATCCCCTGATCTCCTTTGGGGCGATGAGAGGCTGGTGCCCACGGGCAACAAGCGACGAAACAACTGGTACTTGTTTATCCTCCTGTGAGCTGCAGTCCCGCCGTTTGCCTGCTCTTCCGTAAGCTGCAGCGCGGGCCAGTTTTGGGCAAAGATTAATTGTTAATTGAGAGGAAGAGAGGAGAAATTGCATTAGCATGCCTGGACAAAGGGAGCCTCTTGAGAAATCTAATTAAGCAAAGACACACGAGTTTAAAGAGCAAGGAAAAAAGTGAACGGGACAAAAAACAACCTGGCCCTTGGAATTTATCTTCTCAAAGTATGACTACTGATCAGCACATGTAATGGAGGTTAGCAGAATTTGAAGAGGAAATATTTAAGCAAAGAGGTTTAAGATTAGGTTTTAGAGTCCAAATGACTGTTTTAACAAGATAATCTGTAAATATATATATATATATATATATATATATATATATATATATATATATAATTATGAGTAAATTAATATTATATTATTTTTATAAAAATATATATAATACGTAATATAATACATAATATAATTATGTATAAATAAATATTATTTTTCTACAGATTGAGAACCGTGTGTGATTGTGATTTTGGATACTTTTAGATTATAATTCTATTAAATAAGCAAGTGAGTGTGAAAATTGTGAAGAATCACTGCCACATTTTACCTCAAAATTCAAAAACATAAATAAATTATCAACAGGTCAGTATCATCAAAACTGTGAAGAAATGTCTGTTAAAATCATAAATAAATAATTAAAAAAACATTTCTAAAATGCATTTATAAGTTATTTTACAAAATGCGATTTGATTATATATTAATATATCATTTGATTATATATATTATATTTATAAAAAATTAAGACAATTATTTAAATTCAGTTATTTCATTCCATTTTTTTTTCTTTTAATGGAAGAGAGAAAAATAAGAATAATACATTACTCTGAAGAGAATATCTTGTAAAAATGAGCCAAATCGTTACGTAAATAATTTCAAACACATGCAATCTTGATTCTAATTTTTCTGATTAAATCTTCTGATTCTCTCTTATTGCAGCTTAATAATCTGTGATTTAAAGATCAAATATGATCTGTACATTTCCTTCCGGGATTCACCAGATTCAGCGGATACTGACGTCAAGAGGTCTGTACAACATGAATAAATATAAAGTCTTATAATACTCAAAATCCTATCATACCTTACCTAATACCAAATTACTATAAGTGTACATTGTTGTTTGAGAATGAATCTCATCTACAGACATTGATTAGATTCTCAGGCCTACATAGGACTTCCAAACCATTAAAGCAGACTTCCTGCTAAAGAGACCTGCTGTGTCCAAACAGCCAGTCACATACACTCGCCGCGTGATGAGAGCTTTTAGCCTGCTGAGGAAGGCAGACAGCTTTCACACACACACACACACACATGCACACACACACGCACGCATACAGAGTGATGAGGATATTCAGTGGCTCAAGAGGCATGTCTAAGCGAGAATGTACAGAAACAATACTTTGGCCAATTAGGAGTGGCACTTTAACCTGATATTTGCATATCTGAAATCTAACCTCAACTCAAATAATGACTTTTTTTAATGTTTATGAAAGACGTTTCTTATGTTCACCAAGGCTCCATTTATTTGATCAAAAATACAGTAGAAACAGTAATACTGTGAAATATATTATTAGAAATTAAACTAACTATATTAACTAAAATATTTATTAACTATACTAATTTATTCCTGTAATGGCAATGCTGAATTTAATAATTTTAAAAGACTTAATACATGTTTATTATTATTATTATTATTATTATTATTATTATTATTATTATTATTATTTTAAAAAATTTGGCTGGCAAGTTTATTTATGTATTTATTTTTTATTTATTTTTAGTGACATTTACAGTATTACATTTATTACATATTACAGATTTATATTTCAAATAAATTCTGCTACTTTGGACTTTATATTCATCAAAGAATCATAAAAAAAAGTATCACAGTTTCCACAAAAAATGTTAAAGGTTTAAAAGGTTTAAAAGGCACAAAAAAAAAGGTTTTTAGCAATGATTAATAGAATAATTAGTAATGTTTGAACACCAACAATAATTTATTATAATGGAACACCTAATCAGCATATTAGAATGATTTCTGAAGGATCATGTTACATTGAAGACTGGAATAATGATGCTGAAAATTCAGCTTCTATATCACAGAAATAAATTACATTTTAAAATATATTAAAAAAGAAAACTAAAGTTATTTTAAAATAAAATAAGAGGATACAATAAGAAAGATATTTTAAACTGTAATAATATTTCACAATGTTACTGTTTTTAGTGTATTTTTAAGCAAATAAATTTAGCTTTGGTGAGCATAAGAGACATAAAAGTTGATATGAAAATATGAAAGCAGTTTTCTAGGCTATTTTATTTGCTCTCATGTTAGCACACACAAACATATAAGTAAATAAGTTTCCTCCAAATCTGAGGAAATAACTGTGCATAAATCACTGGATTCTTGCTGTCAAGATAACCAGCTCAAGCTGACTCAGCCGAGTTCTGCTTTCAGGGAGGAAGGTGATGGAAGCCGTCCTTCTCTCGCGTCTTAAAGGTGTGACTGAACTGTTTGTGCTACGGTTTCTAATACTTGGCACAGATGCAAGATCTCGCTGAGGAGGCAAACAGACAATATCCTCACCTGCCCTCACCTAGCATTAACTCCCTCACCTAGCATAGCCTCCTGACACCTTTGCGCCACGCAGGGGCGGGACGTTTGTGGAGAAGGGATGAGTCACCAGAAACAGACACAGGTGCTTTGAAAAACACACAGGTGGACGACAAAACACAGTCTGACTAACAACACAGGAAACCAACCAAAGTGATGTAGTCGCTTCTCAGGAGCAACATTTACTCTGGGATTTGGTGACCTTTTGTTTTAGAAAGAACAGTATTGACCCGTCAATTGTGACATTTGAATGCACTGTGTATTTCTCAGGTGCCA
Source organism: Spinibarbus caldwelli (assembly GCA_039654775.1). Taxonomy (NCBI): domain Eukaryota; kingdom Metazoa; phylum Chordata; class Actinopteri; order Cypriniformes; family Cyprinidae; genus Spinibarbus; species Spinibarbus caldwelli. Next base: position 6,481,653 of record CM077258.1, read on the forward strand.
AGCACCTAGACAGTCACCAAACAAACATGCTTTAAAATGAATCAAGTTACAATTAAAGGAATATTCGGTATACGTACATTTGTTTTAACAGACTCAGTTATTTTTTGGGATATTCAAGGACTTCTCAGTTTATATAAACAAACAATAGGTATTTTACTCTAATAACAATGTTGCATTACCAATTAAAATTAAATTATTGAATTATTTTTATTTATTTTTATTTTTTAGCATTTACTTCAATTAAATATTTATTTATTTATTTAGATTATGTATTATGTTAATTTCTTATTAATTATTATTGACTTATTTTTATTTTTAGTATTTATTATAATCAGATAAGAATTATTAAAATTATTATTGAATATATTTTATTTTTGTAATTTTTAATGCAATATCTTAAACGTGAATTTTTAATTGCTCGCATGTTTTTTAATCAAATCATAATTATTAATTTATGAATGTATTATTTTATTTTTGTGATTATTTAACATTTTAATGCAATATTTTAAACATTAATTATTTTTATTTGTAGTAATTATTTTAATCAAATAATAATTGCATTAAGTTATTAATGTATTATTTTAATGTTTTAATTATTTAATAATTTAATGTAATATTTTAAACTTGAATTAAATAAACTTTTTAAATATATCTGTTTATTTGTTAATATAAATTATAGTTATTATTATTTAATTTTATTGTTAATTCATTGATGAATTAAATGATTGATTTAACTGCACATTTAAACATCAATTAAATAAACAAATTTAAATGTCTATTTGAAAATATTATTATTTATGATTAATTAATTGATTGATTCAACTGTGCACTTAAATGTCAATTAAATAAACAGATTAAAATGTCTATTTGAAAATATTATTATTTATTTATTTATTTACATTTTTATGTTTTAATTAATAAACTGATAATTAATTCCTTAATTTCAGATTTTTGAGGCTTTCTTCAAGGGCACAGTCCGATTTGAAACCTGCACAACATCCCCCAAGATCCTCACTGTCCTAAAAGAAACCTTGAGGTGAAATTGGGCCTTGTCGGATGACTCGTCTCCAGACCAGTTTACTAACATTGACGTCATTATGTACCTCTCTGCCCCCTACGGTGCTCCTTCCCTAAGTGAGCTCAGTATGTGGGTCTGATTTTCCCCTTTTAGATCAATTTACCAGCTCACTGATGAATCATTCTGCTTGAATTTCTCCCAGGTTGAGACACGCTTAAAGAGACAGCATCATCTGACTGATGTTCAAGATCTTCCGTGACCTGCTTGGTTCAGGTGCATGATGTGGTTTATATGCAACCCCCATTTAAAGAAATTAAGGTGTGATCACTTCAGCTATTTCTGACATATTCTGCACTTTTTATTTTAAAGTCCTCTCACAATGTTATTTAAGATATCTGACACCAAAGCGTTTAGTTTTCACGCTCTTTCCACATATTGTTTTTGCTACTGTACCTTTAAGACTTCAATATGTTAATAGCTCTGTTATGCTTGGTAAACCTCTGTAAACTGACATATTTGACACTGTCGTTTATCAGGACAGACCAAGCATGTAAATACTGAATATGCATTGATATGCAAATATTGCAAGGCAAATGTTAATGTGCATATGGTTGTGATATCATAACTTCTGAAAAAGACATTTTCGCATCTTAGTTTGGGGAGGGAGATTTGTGTTAAACTCGGAATATGGATGAAATATGGAAGTTTAAAATTGTGTATTAACAATATTCCTTCTAGTTTTTGTTCCTGCTGCCAACAGTTAAAACATTTTATTTTGGATTACCAATGCAATGCAATGCAATGCAATGCAATGCAATGCAAAAATAATAAAATAAAATAAAATAAAATAAAATAAAATAAAATAAAATAAAATAAAATAAAATAAAATAAAATAAAATAAAATAAAATAAAATAAAATAAAATAAAATAAAATAAAATAAAATAAAATAAAATAAAATAAAATAAAATAAAATAAAATAAAAATAAAATAAAATAAAATAAAATAAAATAAAATAAAAAAATGTATAAGGTTATAACAGGTGTACATTATATATGGATGGCTGGTTTAGATGGTGAAGTTACCTGTGCTAGGCGATGAGAGAGAACAGCTGTGTTTTGTTGTGGGTTCTACACTGATACACACATACCCACACCATCAGGCCTCCAGAGCAGACAAAACGCTGGTGTTAAAGCAAATGGACAGATGTGACCCTCATTGACTTGGGGATTCGAGCGCTCACTTGTCTCCCCACCCTTGTCTGTTTATTTTTCCAAAATCACACCGAATGTCCAATCCCTCCTGTTTTTTCTCCATTACCTCTTTTGTTTCCATTCTTTCCTTTTAATATACCGCCCATGCATGCTTGTTCCTCTCTGTCCCAATCCAAATAGCATAAGATAAGCTTTTAAGAGCATTTCAGGGGCAGAATATAAAGCAAGAATGATGATCCCCTTGAAGAGAAAAGAGGAGCTTCTATAACATGTCATTTTGTCTCTGTGGTTGCATTACCCATATGTCAGCTATGATAGCCGTTGAGGAGATTCCTTATGGTTGTGATTAGATTCAGCGGCTGCTACTTGTTTATGTAACTGTTGTATTAAAACAATACCACTATAATACACTACTATTCAAAAGTTTGAGGTCAGTAATATTAAGAAATGAAAGCTTGTATTTAGCAAGGACACATTCAAGTGATTGTAAATCACAGTAAAGACATTGAAAATGTTACAACAGATTTATACTTTAAATAAATGCTGTTCTTTTAATCTTTCTGTTCATCAAAGAATGTATTTAGAAAAATATTAAGTAGCACAACTGTGATAATAAGAAAAAAAAGTTTCTTGAGCAGCAAATCAGCATATTAGAATGATTTCTGAAGGATCATGTGACACTGAAGACTGGAATAATGATGCTGAAAATTCAGCTTTGCATCACAGGAATACATTACATTTTAAAATATATTCAAATAGAAAACGGTTATTTTGAATTGTAATAATATTTCACTATTTTACTGATCAAATGATCAAATAAATGCAGCCATGGTGAGCATAAGAGAACAAATTGTAAAATACTTACTGACTCTAAACCTTTGAACTGTAATGTATTTACTAAAAAATTAAAAGGTCTGATATGTGAACACAGTAGCCTGTCATTTCTACAGTGTTGAAACCCTGAAAAATTATAGCAAGGAATGTAAGGAATTCTTGTCAATAGACCTTATTCAGGAAACACGAGCAGAATGAATTGTACGTGAAACAATTGTTATGTAAATTGCCACATTCAGTTCAATGCAAACATGAATAGATTTACAAACCATTTACACAGAAATAATATAGAAAACCTTCTTCATAGCATATGTGTGCACTATTCCACCTCCCCTCCCCCTCTACTTAGGTGTCTCATCTGGAGAAATGGAAAGAGAAAGAGAGAAACAGATATAGAGGAAGTGAGAGACAGGAAGTAAAAGAGTGATAAAGCAGGGTTAAGTGAAAACAAAAAGAAGCAATGCTAGATAATGCAAAGAAGATGGAGTAGGTAAGGAAATGAGACCGAGATATGGAGAAAGGAAAGAAATATGCATGTGAATAAAGCATATGCATAAGAAACAGAAGCGAGATTGCATGTGCATGAGAAACCCAATATAACCACATTTTCTGTAAACCCTTCAAGCTCTACTGAACATCACGTCTGCTCTGCGTCGACCTCTTGATTCACACTCCAGGTTTGATTAAAGCCCATTTAGACTCTGCACCATGTCACACTGCGGCATCGTGATCCACGCGCTAACTCACGCCACAGCTTGTGTTTGAGCGGATCAGGGTACTGTGACTTCATTCAACATGGCGGTAAATCCACAGAGGCGTGTACACTGCGGTATACAGCACACAGACCTGCTCACGGCAGGTTTTGGACAGAGGTAGTGAATCCGGGAATCACAGCCTGTGCCAGGAGCACAACCCGAGGTCGGGAATAAACACGCGCTTGTTCTTGACAATCAAAACTTCTCTATGAGAAGAGGGTGGGGGAGGTTTACAGCTAACTGAGAATGGAAATATGCCATAATGCATTCAACATGCAATATATATAGATATAAATATGCAAGTAGCATCTTGTTTTTTATATATTGCTTTGCAATAAAGAAACAGCATGGCAATGAGAGGTCAGAAAGGAAGAGAGGGAGAGATAGGACTGATAGCCATTTCCCAGAATGCATCAGTGCAGCATGAGAGAGGGGAAATGGTGTGTATAATACGGATGCTTCCGGGGATGTCGTAAATAAGTGCTTAGTAAAGCCTCTGGCCTGTTTTAGCCTGTGGTTCTGGATTCAAAACGTACATTTTTCTGCATTATTTGGTCATAATTAGGTCATATTTAGGGTTCAAGGTTTAAACACACACTTAACCCTAAACTTTTGCATGTTTCTCGCCACAAATCATTAGCATTTAGACATGAATGACACCTCATGGCTTTTTGAGGAGAGCTATTAATATTGTAAGCCGTCTCACTTCTCATTTTTGCATGGTGGATAATAAAACAGGCATGAATATACAACCTAGGCTAAAATCTCCTATATTTACATTGACTTCAGTGGGCTCTTTTAAATTGGACTATTAAAGGTGAATTGCGTATTTCTGCGTCACTACCATACCATACAAATTGCACAAATTACAGTTTCTGTAACCATCCAAAACATGCTAGAAACCACGTATCACTGCCTTATAATAAACCACATAGCAACAGTTTGGCAATCACACACAACACCTTAGCATTATGATGGTGAGTTCTGGGCTGTGTTTTTAGCACTAGGTGTTTTTGGCAATGTTTTTGTTTTTTCTCTGCACAAGCGTAAAGAAAAATGTTAATGAAGTCCCTGTCTTAACTAATCCAATGGTAGATGTGCAGCAGAAAACAACAGTAATGAATCAGCCGTGATTACTGTCAGCCACATTAGTTTGTTTTACTCTTCCAGAGAGGTACATCTGTATTTCAATTAGGTAAGATCAGAAAGCGTCGACTCTGCTCTCTACCAGTCCAGACTTGGGCATCTGCCAGCTGAAGAGGAAGATGAACTGGCTTTAAGAGTTTAATAACCCACAGGGCACCAAAACAAAGAGCGATATCGTCCTTCTCCAGCTTTCAAACCTCCTCGAAACCCCTAATGTTGCATTTTTTACCTTGGAAAGATCAGCTAACCATATCTTTTTTTTATCAAGCAACAGTTGTCTGAGTTGGGTTAACTTTCATAACAGAAGCTGTAATTTACTGTACAACTGGCTAGAGATAATAGCAGGTGTGAAGCAGAAACATGCAATGTTTTTCTGACGAAAGTGACCTTAAAGTGCAACAACACTCTTGTGAAACCAGCCAGTTGGGGAGTTGGCTTGCAAACCATATGCGTCATGTGAAGATTAATGCTTTGTATTTTAGCTTAGGGTGTCTCAGACAGAGGTGGGAGTGAAGTGCTCTAGCATGAATACCGAGGTATTTAATAGTTTTGCTCAACTGCTCTCGCAGCGTTGAAGAGGTCAGTCCTCTTCCAGCTCTCGCTCCCCAATGAGGCTCTTGAGGTGTCACCAAGGGCTAAGTGGCAGATGTGCTTACCTTAACCCCCAAATAAGTCTCTCGACCTCTTAAAGAGTGTGCGTCAGAGGTCTCGGAGAGGAGTGTCTGCTGCAGAACAACACCTGAGCTCAAAGAACCTTGGGTCGATTGTGTCAAACACATGCACACACACCTAAATGCACACAACGTCAACTAACATCTCTTCTTGTTCATACTGGAGCTAACAATTCCAAGACGTGTTACTAAAGGCCATCTGCGTCATAGTTCGTTCACTCACACACTCATACACACGCTGTCCCCTCACCTCCTCCCACTGGTGGATGTATCTGATGAGGCGTGAAAGCCTGAGAAGACGGAGCAAGCTGAGGATTTTGGTGAAGCGTACGATACGCAGTGCTCGGGCCGTCTTGTAGACCTCTGAATCGAAGCCTTTCTCCACTATTAGAAAGATATAATCCACCGGGATGGAGGACAGGAAGTCTACCACGAACCAACTCTTCAGGTAGTTCATCTTAATGACTTTTGGGTCCAGGATGATCTCTGAGCTCTCCTCGTTCACAATTCCCGTTCGGAAGTTCATGACCAGGTCCACCAGGAAGATGGTGTCCGAGGCCACGTTGAAGATGAGCCAGCTGGTAGTGGTTTGCTCGGAAAAGAAGGTAATTCCCACAGGAATGATAATTAGATTCCCCATCATCATGATGAGCATTATCAAGTCCCAGTAGAACCTGCAGGGGAGACAGAAAGTGATGTGTTAAAGTGGGAACACTTGAAGGCAAAACCGTTTTTCTCCCAGCAAAATTAGAATTAAAAAACTGGTTCCCTTTCGATTTCGATGAGTGCAGATTTGAATTGATTTGGCAACACCTCACAGGAAGTTGAATTGGAGTATGAATTAGAATGACAGGAAGAGGAGTTCAACACAGTAAAATGCATTCTGGGAAATGAAGTGTTTTGTACCCTGATCCACAAAAGGTAATCTATTAAATATGATGATACATACATTTACCAAAAGTTAGGGGGTTAGTAAGATATATATCTTTAAGTTAATACATTTATGCAACAAGGATGTATTTAATTGATCAAAAGTGACAGTAAAGACATTTACATTGTTACAAAAAAAAAAGAAAAAAAACTTTTTTTCAAAAAAAGTTTTTTCAAAAAAATTCAAATGTTTTTTTTTTTTTTTTACTTTTTGTTTATCAAAGAATTTTGAAAAAAATGAATCAGTTTTAACAAAAATATTAAGCACTACATCTGTTTTTAACATTTATAATAATAAGAAATGTTTCTTGAGCACCAAATCAGTATATTGGAATGATGAATAATAAATTGCACTTTAAAATACAAAAAATTATATTCAACAATATAATAGTTATTTAAAATTGTAATAATATTTCAAAATATTTTTGACTATTTTTGATTAAATAAATGCAGCTTATGAGCATAAACATTATTCAAAACATAAAAAAAAAACATACTGACCCCAAACTTTTGGTGGCATTTCAAAAACTATCAAAAAATGTATACATCTTCACATCTTAAAAATACAGTTGCACACATATGATTTTCGTTGAATTTAAATTTTACATCTAAATTCAAAATGCAATTTTTCTTTCTGTTTGCTATCAATTCAAATTGGAATTATAAAGCATTCTCTTTTCGTTTATAATGTCACACAACCCTCCAGCTCATATCGGCATGAATTTCCTGATTTGGATACATCAGCATCCCATTCTGAAGACCAGCATTCAAAACACAACATTTGCAGGTCGTTTCAGCAGGTACGAGAGGATTTCTGGTCAAACTTATGGCTTAACCATTTCCATTACCTGATCTATCAAAGATTTACCCATGAATTGACTTTACAACCACTTCAAAAAGCACTTTCACATTCCTTCCCATCCTGATTCTATTCCTGATGCTAGCCCTGTTCAGCATGAAGATGATGTAGCAGAACTGGCAAGATTAAATTCCTGCTCTTTTCTGCTGGAATGCCCTCATTGCGACGGCCCTCAGATATTTGTGATGTTTTTCTGGGTCCTGTCTAACAGACTTCCTTCAGCGATCAGTACAGTTCGTGCCTGCAGTCCACACATGATGCACTACAGCTCATTTCTCTGTCGCTTTTGATATCACCGCCAAAACTTCCTGCTGGATTGCCGCCCTGTGACAGCGCAGAACGGCTCACACTTTGCTCTCTAGATGAGGAGGCAAAGAGCCACAGGACCGAAAAGGCAAGAGGGCGATTGTAACATGAGAGGGTTTCCCTCTCTTATGTGAGAGTTGTATGTTTACAAGCATCTGTGTGCGTCATTCTGCTTTGCTTTGCTTGTACAATACTCAGAAAGCTAATTAAAGGTACAGGCTTTAATTGCTGAGGCAGCAGCACTTGAACCCTCAGGAATTAGCTTGTGTTTTGAAAACATGTGAATGGAGACACCATAGGGGTGAATGGAATCGCGGCAGCCGTTTGAAGGTGTTTGTTGATGCAGTACCACTAGCGGCCTGCTGGGCCCAGCAATTACACAGTATGCACTTTATTAATGTGTACTGCTAACAATCTAGCAAGGTAATAGAAGTATTAACTATCCTTTGTGCACCATAAGTCTTCAAACATCCCATTGGATAATGGATAAAACATAAATGATATCAGTTGTTATACAGTAAACCTCATGAATACACATTTCTATTTCAAATCAATGCCTTTGAACTATCCATTGAGCAAAGAATCTGAAAAAAAAATCACCGTTTCCAAAAAATATTAAGCAGCACTATTTTCAGTATTGATTATAATAAGATATGTTTCTTGAGCAACAAATCAGCACATTCGAATGATTTCTGAAGAATCATGTGACACTGAAGACTGGATTAATGATGCTGAAAATTCAGCTTTGCTTCACAGGGATAAATTGCATTTTAAATTACATGAAATTAGAAAATGGTTCCATAACAATATTATTGTTTTTACTGTATTTTTGGTCAAATAAATGCAGCTTTGGTGCACATAAAAGACTTCTTTCAAAAACATTTGAAAAGTCTTATCAACCCCAAACTTTTGAATAGTAGTGTATAGACATCTAAATTATAAAAATATCAGCATTATCAGTTATGAGTATTTATCACTGGACCGCTAGACTATCATTTTGTTTGTCAGCCTACAGTAAACCACTAGACCATATCTCTTTGCTTAGCTGATGTTATATAATCAAAATATAAAACGTTAGTTACATTTTGAAAAGCTCACAAAATTATTATCAGTTGTAGTTTGTGATACTCTGCAGTCTCAGTATGTCCTTCATTCTCTCTCTTCACCAGAGCACTGAACTCGTGAGAGATTTTCAGTTGCTTGGCAGAAGATGCAGCACAGTGAGAAGAATCGCATTATGATTTCAAACCTTCAGTGTTACGTAACAAGACACCCAGTGTTAAACAGACATGAAGACACGAAGAATTGAAGGACAAAACGGCAGTATTTGGACTGACTGCTTATTTAATTAATTCCAAATCTGAGGGGAAAAAAAGGAAAATGTTTTTGTATACTTACTCAATTATTAAAATATCATTGTATGTTTTTATAATTATTAATTTATTTTTAGTTATTTATTTTTTTTATTATTGATGCTAATTTACTCTTACTGATAATGCTGTCAAAATCATTTCTGACAGCAGGAACACCTGTGGGCTGTTTTGATATTCACTGGTCAAGAAGACGCGTCTGATAAATAACGAAACGTCAGTCCGCCTCCATTTTCATGTCTCGCAGTGTTTGTCTGCCTTGGCAGACAGGACATGTCCCTGAAATGGCTACAGACTCTACAACACATATAAAATGTCCAGACATAAATGAATGTTTTGCTTCTCAACATCTATGTAGCACAGGTTAAAGACTTCCATTGTCATTTCGCAAGCGCAAATCTAATGTTTGACAACAAGCCAAACCAAACACAAGTGAAGTAATTAGCGAACACTGCTACGTTGGTGGTATTACTCATGCCACCTAATGTGAAGAAATCTTCCTCAGCACAAAGTGAAAAATAGCCCGTTTTTATGTCTGCCGTGAGCACACATGAGTCAGCTCTCTGAACGCTCTCTGATAGGAGTCCAGCAGACAATAGAAGAGATTTTTTTTGCAACGCTCAAATGTTCAGAGGTCAGTGTAATGTGTATACACACATGCACATGCTGTAATTGCATTAATGTAGCCTCTGTGTCTTGTTAAAACCAAAGCCAGACGTATTTTGACGGGCGCCGGACTGGCATAGAGAACCACACAAAATGTCCCGGCCGCTGATAACGGCATTCATCCATGAACTAAAATAGATGCTTTCAAGAATCCTATCTCATGCTAAAAACCCCTGGCTGGTGCCTCCGATGAGGCCGATGCACTTGGCTGTAATGGATCTGAGCGAATGAGAAAAGCTCTCCTCCTTGCTTTATAAATATCTACCGATCCGGTATCAAATAATTGTCTGTGCTTAGATCCAAACAGGCATCTTCAGTTAATAATATCCACCTTGGTTATTTCTACTTTTGGGAGCTCTAAAAAGAAAAAAAATTCATTATTTGATATTGCTTCTGCTGTTGGTTGCAGTATAGCTGGGATTGTGAATGAATCACGTGTAGCGGTATATAGAGGTTTGACAAACCGTTTTGCTTTTGTAACTGTAGCCTTGACTACCGAATGACAGACAGGCTGTATTGTCAGAGGTGGGACGGTTGCCATGTGACCATCTGTCCTACTGGTGAATGCTAAAGACAAGCATAGAGGACGTGACCCCGACACAATGGTTGTATATGCTCGAATGCGCTTTTCTGTCTCTCTACAGCAGCTACAACTTCATTTCAGTGTGGAATTTGGTTCTTTAAAGGAATAATGCACACAAAAATGAAAATCTGAATTTCAAACTCAAAAACCGAATCAGTGAGTTGAACTTAAGAACTGAATCAGACTGAATTGCTAATCATTCAAACTGGTTTTATGAACTCAATGAACTGAGTCACTGAAAGATCCAACTCAAATGAACAATTTGGAACATTGCTACTCCTGTCATAAAACTTTCATATATATATACGTATATATACAGTATATATTTGATGAGCTTAAAGGGACAGTTCAACTAAAAAATTAAATCCTGTTCATTTACTCACCTTCGAACCAAAAATTGGAATAAATAAAAAATGTTTAACGTTTTGGAAAGTTTCTTAAAGGGATAGTTCACCCCAAAATGTAAATTCTGTTATCATTTACTAAAGTTGTGCCAAACCTGTATGAGTTTCTTTATTTTTGAACACAAAATAAGATATTTTAAAGAATGTTGGTAACCAAACAGTTGATGGTAGCCATTAACTTCCATAGTATTTTTTTTCCATACTATGGAAGTCAATGGCTACGCTCAACTGTTAATAGTAATAATAATAAAAAAGAAACTCATACAAGTTTGGAACAACTTGAGTAAATGATGAGAGAATTTACATTTTTGGGTGTATTATCACTTTAAGAAACTTTGCAAAATGTTAAACGTTTTTATTTATTCCAATTATTGGTTATATATTATATAACAAATAAAAGATTATAAAATAATAATGTTTTATAATATAAAAGATATATTACAGTGTATATATATATACAGTGGGTACGGAAAGTATTCAGACCCCCTTAAATTTTTCACTCTTTGTTATATTGCAGCCATTTGCTAAAATCATTTAAGTTCTTTTTTTTTTTCCTCATTAATGTACACACAGCACCCCATATTGACAGAAAAACACAGAATTGTTGACATTTTTGCAGATTTATTGAAAAAGAAAAACTGAAATATCACATGGTCCTAAGTATTCAGACCCTTTGCTGTGACACTCATATATTTAACTCAGGTGCTGTCCATTTCTTCTGATCATCCTTGAGATGGTTCTACACCTTCATTTGAGTCCACCTGTGTTTGATTATACTGATTGGACTTGATTAGGAAAGCCACACACCTGTCTATATAAGACCTTACAGCTCACAGTGCATGTCAGAGCAAATGAGAATCATGAGGTCAAAGGAACTGCCTGAAGAGCTCAGAGACAGAATTGTGGCAAGGCACAGATCTGGCCAAGGTTACAAAAAAAAATTCTGCTGCACTTAAGGTTCCTAAGAGCACAGTGGCCTCCATAATCCTTAAATGGAAGACGTTTGGGACGACCAGAACCCTTCCTAGAGCTGGCCATCCGGCCAAACTGAGCTATCGGGGGAGAAGAGCCTTGGTGAGAGAGGTAAAGAAGAACCCAAAGATCACTGTGGCTGAGCTCCAGAGATGCAGTCGGGAGATGGGAGAAAGTTGTAGAAAGTCAACCATCACTGCAGCCCTCCACCAGTCGGGGCTTTATGGCAGAGTGGCCAGACAGAAGCCTCTCCTCAGTGCAAGACACATGAAAGCCCGCATGAAGGACTCCAAGATGGTGAGAAATAAGATTCTCTGGTCTGATGAGACCAAGATAGAACTTTTTGGCCTTAATTCTAAGCGGTATGTGTGGAGAAAACCAGGCACTGCTCATCACCTGTCCAATACAGTCCCAACAGTGACGGATGGTAGTGGCAGCATCATGCTGTGGGGGTGTTTTTCAGCTGCAGGGACAGGACAACTGGTTGCAATCGAGGGAAAGATGAATGCGGCCAAGTACAGGGATATCCTGGACGAAAACCTTCTCCAGAGTGCTCAGGACCTCAGACTAGGCCGAAGGTTTACCTTCCAACAAGACAATGACCCTAAGCACACAGCTAAAATAACGAAGGAGTGGCTTCACAACAACTCCGTGACTGTTCTTGAATGGCCCAGCCAGAGCCCTGACTTAAACCCAACTGAGCATCTCTGGAGAGACCTAAAAATGGCTGTCCACCAATGTTTACCATCCAACCTGACAGAACTGGAGAGGATCTGCAAGGAGTAATGGCAGAGGATCCCCAAATCCAGGTGTGAAAAACTTGTTGCATCTTTCCCAAAAAGACTCATGGCTGTATTAGATCAAAAGGGTGCTTCTACTAAATACTGAGCAAAGGGTCTGAATACTTAGGACCATGTGATATTTCAGTTTTTCTTTTTTAATAAATCTGCAAAAATGTCAACAATTCTGTGTTTTTCTGTCAATATGGGGTGCCGTGTGTACATTAATGAGGAAAAAAATGAACTTAAATGATTTTAGTTATAACAAAGAGTGAAAAATTTAAGGGGGTCTGAATACTTTCCGTACCCACTGTATATGTCCTCTGTAGTCTTATTTTTTTTATACAAGATATGATAGATAGATAGGTAGGTAGGTAAGATAGATAGATAGATAGATTTTTATTTTATTTTTTGGTGGACATAAAAAGCCACAGATTGCTCTTAACTTGCTGTGGCCTGTTTGCAGAGCTCTGCAGTCACACTGCATTCATAAATTGGGTGTTCTTCAGCATTGTATCTGAGGAAAAAAAAAAAAAAACAGACTTAGGCTATTTAAAGAGTACCAAGGGGCATCCGTTTGGAAAGAGTGAGACACGCACTCACAAAGACCTTCATTAGACTTTGGGACATGTCTTTGAGACAAGCCTCCAAAAAGCAACAGCAAAAAGCATCAATAATGCAAGACAAACTTGCATGCCCCTAAAAATAGAGGTTAATCTGGGTTTAGAAATCAGAGGCCGTTTGATAGGGAGAAGGAATCTGCTCACATACAAATCCTGCTTTTCCACAACCTGTGTGATTAATTTATAAGCCAGAGATTTGACCCGAGCTTATCCGTTACCTGATAAATCCTGCCACTGAAAAAGAAAAAGAAAAACACGCACAAAGTCACTCAAAACGGTGAGGGAATTTAGGGAAGGTGATGTCAGTCACGTCTGAAGACCTTCAAACAATTTTCCTTTCCCTAGTGAAGAATTGTGACCACAGCAATAGGCTGGACAAACAGGGAAAGCAAGAGACAGATGGCATGCAATATGGAGGACCGATAAAAGAAACATACGACTGAGTCACGCGTGATAAAAGCCGATGACAAAAGAGCTCAGGCCACATCGAGTCAAGCATGAGCCCTTTCTGAAAACAATGAATAATGAATCTTACTAACCTCCTATTAATCTTTAAAGAACCACATTGAGATATTGAGTTTCCTAATGCTTCAGAACCAAAACAGCACAGGTGAATGCTGTTGTCACTCATGTGGTGTTGCTGGTTCCAACATTTTCGGTTCACAGCTGGGACGTTATTGGAAGAAAATTTCACAAAATTAACTGGAAAAAGCTTAGAAACAAAAGAGCAGTTCCCTGTGTGGGTGAGAAAGAAAAGCCATTGTAAATGAGCAGACAATGCCGAAGCCTGCCAAGTATAGCCAGTATCACACGGTTCAGGCTTTCGCCATTAGAAGCAATAACGACTGTCATCCTCCTATTCACTCTATTTTTCTTTCCATCCACCGTCTCTCCCTTCATATCTTCTGTTTTCTCTTTCTCACCTGTTTTCTCCTTTTCTGGTTCTCTCTTTGATGTAAAGCCTATTTGGCAAGTGTGATCAAAGGCTCAATATCGTGTTTACCACCTGCAAAATTGAAGCATGGCCGTCTAATGCTATAAAGAAGCTAGCACTGAATTAATTTAATAAAAAATAAAAGACGATGCTTTTTGGCTGTTCATAAAGAGCGTTATTTTAGTATTGCTTATATACTGTAGCAATACTGTATTCATTTTTGTTTAAATTATTACTGTTTTGCTTAACTTTTATTTTTATTTTAGTTTAATTTTAGTACTTTAACTTATTTGATTTGTTTCAAAGACAACATTTCTAATTTTCATTTATGTTTTTTAAGTTTGTTTTCATGTAAATTTTAGTTTTGTTTAAGTTTTAGTTGTATTGTTACATGCTTTTGTGATTTTTTTTTTAGTTTTTCTTTAAATTATTTGTTTTGCTTTATTTTTAAGCAATTTTAGTACTTCAACTTCAACTTAAGTTTGTTTTCATGTAAGATTTAGTTTTACATGCTTTCGTGATTTTTATTAGTTTTTGTTTAAATTATTTGTTTTGCTTTATTTTTTGATTAAGTAATTTCAACTTTAACTTTTTATATCGGTTTCCACTGCGACATTTCTAATTTTTTTGAACATTTTTTAAATTTAAGTTTTCATGTTTCAAGTTTTAGTTTTAGTCATTTTATGTACTTTCATTGTTATTTTTTTTATTATTATTATTTATGTTTAGCTTTATTTTTATTTTTTGTTTTCGTAATTATAATACTTCAACTTATTTATTTATTTATTTATTTATTTTTGTAGTTAGTTGCCAAGGCAACATTTCTAATTTTCACTTAAAATTTTTAGTCTAATACTCAAATTTCAATTTAAAAAAAAAAAAAAAAAGACTTTTAATAATACAATAACACTCCTCATGAATTATGATCTTTTTTTAAAATGACTTTTTCAAACCAACTGTGATGTTAGTTTATGCAGAAATTTCAACCAATTAAAAAAGTCTTTATACCTGAAGTCTGTAATTTTCCAGATAGTCCCGCCCCCAAATCACTCCACAGGTTGAAATAGTGTTGCTGAGTTGAGCTGCCCAATTATTTTAATGAAGACATTTTTTTTTAAAGGAAAATTAACATTAACATTTGTTTTAACATAATTTTATATATAAAAAAAATAGATAATATTCCTCTGCATATTGGCATCTGTATTCTGGCATCAGAAAATGTACACACTTCAACTTTAATTACTGGATTCTCAAAATGACCTCCTTAATAATTTGTATATCGTACAGTATGTGATTGTTAAGCAGCCACGTCCTTTGTACATCATGGCAGAAAGGTCAATCATGTTACATCACAGGGTTCAAAGCGATGTTAATCTCGTTCAGTGTGTGTTGGACATCTAATCCGATCTCACCTTCTCTCATCCCTGCTCTGATGTTGGAGGGCTTTACACAAACCGTTCTGATCTGTTTCAGGGGTGGCGTAGCCTAGTGGTTAAAGACCTGAAAAGTTGTAGGATTAAATTCGTGAACTATCCCCATTGTGCTCTTGAGTGAGACAAGCAACCTCATTTTGCTCTGGGAGGGGTTCCTGTTATAAGTGCACTGAGAGTCGCATCGCATAAAAACATCAGCTAAGTGTCAAGTATAATATTTGCAGTAGAAATGGACTTCCAGCAGACATAATGGGTCATTCATATGGTGCAGTATTGGCTGACCTCTGTAACTACAAAAATAATGGATATGTTTGTGTTGTAATTAAATACTTCTAAGGTACACCAGACTTATACTTGAGAAATTAGCTTTTGGACTTGCACAGGCATTTAATGTTAATTAATTATGGCTTGACTATTTGCACAAAGTAACACGATGGAACCCAATTTCATTGCTGAACAGATCTCGCCGTTTTTGCAAGGCCCTTCTAACATGAGAAACTGGCAATTTATTAAGAAATATAAAGGTGTTTCTTTATTTATTTACATGGTGTTGACTTTGAGTTTGTATTTAATTTAAACACCTTTTAAAAATATATATATTATTTTATTAAACAGGATGGAATGTTTTAGAAAAAAACTAACTATGTCACTTCCTGGAGGATGATGTCATCGTTTTTGTTAGTTAAAGGGATTTTACAAGACTAACAAGATGGAAAGAGACATTGAGGACACAGGAAAAACCGATAGGCTGTTTATGAATTTAAACAATATTTCCTAGAAAACACGATTTGTTTAAAACATTTGTTTAGATAATGAAAAAAAATTAAGAAACACCTGAAATATTTCTATATAAAATGCATGTTTTTATGGTTTTAGTTTTAGATTTAGTTAACTATAATAACCCTTATAATATTATTTCGTTAATATAATAATGAAAATGAACTGCATATTAGGAATGACCCTGCTTTGGTAGTTAGGTAGTGACTTGGGACTGTAACATCTGAGTTGTTTTGCTCTAACATGTTACACATGATATGCCAAAGCAAAGTACATCAAGTACATGGGATAAATAAAACAGTGAGACAGGTGGGAGTCGAGCTAATGACCCTGTATGGGATAGAGCTCTCCACATTCATGGACAGTGTGGAGCTGTTTTCAGCACCATGGACAGCGTTATGAGCTGAAACTAATGATCAGACACACCATTCTTTCTGCCTTGCATCTATCTATCTATCTATATAATGTTTATCTATACAATTATGTTAAAAATAAATAAATAAATAAAATAAAATAAACTGGCAGCTGTGGTTGTCAGAACTTTACTGTAAAAACATGATGTTTGATGTTTCAAGCATTTTGTTGACTGTATCATTTTAGTTCCTAACTGTATATATCATGAAATAACCTATTTTTGGTATTAATATCTTTTGTTACTTGCCAATAAAAAGTACAGAAAATGTTAAATGTACAAAAAATAACTCCAGTTGTCTAATTGAAAGCCATATGATGACTTCAAATTCATAAACATTAGCTTCTCCAACAACTATGACAAATAAAAATAAGAAAGAAATGTGGTGGTTTATGCACAAAAAGAATTCCGGGAAAGTCCTGTTTCCCATAAATAAGGCGGTTGGTATTTTTTACTTATAATTTTTTTTCAAAATTACAGTAAACATTTATAAAGTAAAAAAATTCAAAATAATGTTTTACCATATGTGGTGAGGTAATCCATCTTACCATATTTTTCAGACATTTTTGCAGTATATATATTCACTTATGCATCTACCTCTATCTATCTATCTATCTATCTATCTATCTATCTGTCTGTCTGTCTATATTGGCGCAATGGGGTGAGAAACTAACTGGAGACTTCAAAGGTCCAAGAGGACCAACAAACTCCAAATGATGCACAGCAATATGATATTATGCAGTTGCTTATGTAATTATTCCCTTCTTAACAAGCTATTTGCCAATAATCTAGTGGCAAATGGCCAAATCTTTGCCCGTAGTAGTCTAATTTGAAGTAGACTGGCCAGTCAAGTTGTGCATGAAACATTCTGGTGGGGGGCATTGGGTTTGAAAATCCCCTCCATTCACCTGACTAACGCGATTAGCGTTAAACTGCTTTACATCAACTGTCCCAGCGCTAAAATTGGCATGGGCCGTTACCTGGTGAGAGCCACACTGGATCATACAGAGCCACGAGATAAAACAATAGAATAATCCGCGTGCTACTGCCTCAAAACAAGACGTGATCTCGCAGCCACCCTCGTCCCTTCTCATCTCACGGCAGACATTAACAGCTATGTGTTTACAATGCCAAAGAGTGGTGCATCATTCCCTGCGCGCACCAGCACACGCGTCTTACACAACAGCAGAATTGAATGCCCAATGATGGCAGGTCGGAGACGTCCCATGATGACTACCGTGCCGTTTATTCACTGAGATGACATTCACCCCTACTCGAGCCAAGGGCATTGCGTGCGTTCAGGTTCTGGTTCCCCGAAACGCCACGCAAAACGACCACAAACGCGGCGCGCGGCGCACGCAGAGCCCATTTTACCGTGACCTGAGTGTGCGTGGGAAGGTGACTTTCCACACTCCTTACCTAAAATCACTATAGGGGTGAATGATCCAATATCCAGCCGTCTGCACTCTCTCCTGCTCCTTCTCCACGGCTTTCTGACTCCCGAACATCCGCAAGGAGAACTTATTCACGCCGGGCTGCATCATGGCTCCAAATTGCCGCTGCATAAACCCGTATTGCCTGGACGCGGCGTCTATATCGTCAAACCCGACCATGGTTTCTTCCCGGTCCCCCTTTGAACCCACTGAGTTGCCGTGGTCTTTCATGTTCTGGCTCCCCATGCTGTTCTTCAAGATCGAGTCTTGCCTCTGGAACACATTATTCCCATCCGCTTTCTCCTCTTTGTTGCTCGAGAACGAATTGGATTTGTCTTCCATGGCGGTTTCAGAACGTGCTGTCTCCGGGTGCGGAGGACAAGCTACGCGTAAAAGTCGAAAGGAGCAGCTGGCGGCTCTTCTGTTTCATTGGACGTCCCTCAAACCACCGCTGCCTCCAGTGCGAGTGCTGCTGCACAACTGAGAGGCACAGTAGTGGTGAACCCGACGGGATCAGCTTTCTTGGGCTGCTGCCATCTACTGTCGGGATTGAGCGCGTCCCGTGGCTCTCCAAGCGTGACGCGGACGCGGACGCACTGCCATAATGCGCTGCTCCGATATGCGTCCAGGCTGAAAGGGTGCCAAAGGAATACGATTTGAACATGATGTTGTAGATGCAAATCAGTGTTATGTAAAGCATTTGGGAAGGGCATGTTTTATTATGAGGTGAATTGAAATGGTAATAATATTAAGATAGACTAACATCCTTGTGTATAAAATATCATGTGTCATAGGAGTTTTTGGTCTGACAAAATCATGCATAGTATTTAAAAATTTTATACATTTTGTATTATATTTACGTAGATATTTTCCTCACTTTATATTTTAATAAACATAATGCCTGTTTATTTTGAATTTTTATTTTTATTTTACTTTATTTTATATCCAGTTTTTATATCCAAATTTACAACTCATGGGTATTTAATCTAATTTGACTCTTTTCTCTTTTTACTTGATGTCTGCAGACCAACAGATTATTATTTGAACAAAAGTTTGGAATCTGTTCAAAATCAACTTCTCATTATGTAACAGATTTAAAAAGAAAAGTCTCTAAACAATATAACTAATATTATAAAACAGTTCTAACTGAATTGACAGTCATAATTATATCATGAAAGACTAACTTCTATGTGGTTAAAATCTCATGATAAATAGGAGCATGACAAAATTGAGTTTATGATTTTATACAATTTGTATTAACTGAAAGCCCTATTATAGTTATTTTCCTGCAAATTCAGTAAAAATAATTTACATTTTATTAACTGTAGTAAATTTATTTTTTATCATACCAGAGCCTTTTTTATCATACAAGAGCCAACCATATTCATACTACCTCTATTCCAAGTGCAAAATTAAGGTATAGATAGGAAAGAAGAAAGCAAGCAGTATATCGGAGAGAGAAGAGGGATTTTTTTTTTTAACACGTCTTTAGAGAATGTGCTGTCATTTTAACTGTGATGTAGGTGGTGACAAAAGATTGAAGGTAAGTGACCACGGTATAAACAGTACAGCCAAATCTCTCCCAGTTGACACATTTTTACCATCACATGATAGCCTACATTATACTGTCTGAATCTGAAGTAAGAAATGTTGATAAAAAAAAAAAGTTTGCGATATGGCTAACTAATCTTTTCAGGTTTTTAAAACCCACTTTCATCTGGTTCTTTCAACCATGAGAGAACTGCTCACTATTAACACTGGAAGCACTGGCCCTGAACTGCTCGTTTTCCAAAAATAAAGCTTTTCTTGTGAGTGCTCTGATATTATCTGTGAAAAATGTAAAAAAGTCTACTTTATGGACCCTACCTAAACTTTTATGGTTTAAGTGACGTCACTTAAAGTGATAAAACACAATATTTAAGCATGTAGGATTCAGGTTTTGTCTTTTTATATTGGCTCATCAAATTGATTTCATTTTCTTTACACTCCTTTCAGACTGTTCCCAGCTGATTTAGAGAGGAAAATAGATTTGATGATAATGGCGATGAAGATTTGTGCATGCTGGACAGTTGTGGACATAGGACGATATGCACATCCGGCGCAAAAACTGATGAAATCCAGACCGAGTCCACCTGCTACCCTGCCGTCCTGCTGTGATTGTGTGTGTGAGGCTTCAAACCCCACAATTTCCCATTTTGCACATGATGATTTTGAACCTGGTCTCACCAAAGGTAAAATCATAAGCTATGGTAGATTCTGTAAAACTGAGGCAATTTCAGCATATTAACTACTTGTTTGCCATTTGTATCCAACACACAGAATCCCACTAACAGCATTAAATTAGTAGGTCTATCTACACCCTTACAATTTATCATAACAGTTTCCACTAAAGTACCCTTATTATTATAACACAACTATTTTTATTACAATAAAACAGTGGTGGATTGCTAGCACTGTCATTAAAATGTTTTGTAAGCTTTATATACTAACATTAAAAAGTTTGTGGTCAGTAAGATTTTTCTTATGCTCATAATGGCTGCATTTAATTGATCAAAAATACATTAAAATGTAGAAAGATTATGAAATATTATTACAATTTAAAATAACTGTTTTCTGTTTAAATATATTTTAATACATAATTTATTCCTTAGATTGCAAAACTGATTTTTCGGAGTCAATTACTCCAGTCTTCAGTGTCACTTAATACTTCATAAATAATTTTAATATGCTGATTTGCTGCTCAGGAAACATTTCTTATCATCAGTGTTGAAAACAGTTGTGCTGCTTAATATTTTTTGTGGAATATTAAGCATAGATGCATAGAAAGTTCAAAACAACATCTATTTGAAACAGAAATGTTTTGTAATTTTATATAAATATGTCTTAATTGATAGTGTTGATGAATTTAATGCATTCTTGTTGAATAAAAGTATGATAAAAAAAAAAAAAAACATTGTACTTATTAGTGTATGTTTGTGGATTCTATTAGTCCGAGAAAAGATAAAGGAAAAATCACAACATAAATGTCAATTTATGTTTTATGATATTAACAATTTAAAAATTTAAGCCTCGTTTCCTGGGCACAGATGGTTGTGGACTATATTTCAATAAAAATGATAATTCACCACTGGAAAATCTGTGTACAGGGAACTTCCTGCTAATGGGCCACATTCATATGAAGACTATCCAGCGTAGCACATTTGGCAGTGAGGTCATTATATAAGTTAACCAAATTAAAGCTGACATTCCTTTATTTTCCTCCGTTTTGCTTTCAGCCAGAGTTTTGCCTGGATTAGTTGGCATACCAACTGTTCCCTTACAGGGCAGTCCAGAATGCTTGTGTAACTTTAGTTTTGGGGCTAAGTGTTGCGTAATTTATGAACACAAGGTAATAACTCACAGAGACTGACCACGGAGCTTAAGCGCTGCTGGATCACGTGTGCGGGGGGCCGAAAGAAACTCTGGCATATGCAAAGGTCTCACTGGACACCAACTGCAACAGATGAGACAAGTGAAGGGCATTTCAAATCACTGCTGTATGTTTTTATATCAGAAAATGTGATTTGATGCTCTCAAGCTAATTAATAAACCTGAATTTGGCACAGATATTGGAAGCTGAATTGCTTAGCATCCTGCGAGGCTAATGTTCTCATGTGCACCTATTAGGTTACATTCACTCATGCGATATTTTACCCAGATGTGAAACATTACATGCTATTCATGTCAACTATTCCTCACACAACAAATATAGACTTCCGCCAAAAATTCTAAGCATTGTTTCAAAATAACTGACACTTTCCGCTCACTCATACACAGTGCTGGATAGTAACTGATTACATGTAATCTGGATTACGTAACCAGATTCCAAACAATAAGTACTTGTAATTAGATTATATTACATTTTCAAGTACTCATAATCAGATTACAGTTACTGATTACATGATTACATATTATTTACAGTAAATTATTCATAATATATTGATTTGCCTCAATTCTTCTTTTTTTTCTCTCATATTTTCCTTTCTAAAAAATCTTACTGCTGTATGCATTCAGAAAGTCTGGTGTAATGTAACGTTTAATGCAATTTATGATGTTAAAAACAAAGAATGAAAAATATTTTCTCACGAGTTAGGGCAAAAATAATCTAAAAGTAATCAAAAAGAAGTCAGAATACATTGTCCTAATATGTAATCCAACAGATTATGTTACTAACTACAACTGCCGTCATGTAATTTGTAATCAGTAATGGTAATGGTCTATACACTGCACTGCTCATACATCTTAAAGAAAATGTACATTTTGATATCACTATTAAAATATTTGTTCTTTATTTCCCTTTCTGGTATTATACACATTTAGAAAACCTAAGCAATAGCAATGCATTAAATGCAACAAAGAATGTTTTTCCATTTTTTATGCCATTACTAGGCTTTTGCTAAGTGGTTGCTAGGTTGTTCTGGTCTGTTAATAGACCATAGCTATGCAGTTACTGGGTGTTCTGAATGGTTTGTAGATGTTGCTATGTGGTTGCTATGGTGTTTTGGGTTGGACTAATTGGCCATTTCTATTCACTTAAGGTGTTCTGAAATTTTTAGAATGTTGCTGTGTGGTTGCTAGGGTGTTGCCATGGAGTTGTTAAATTGTTTTGGTTTGTTAATAGGCCATTGCTATGTGGTTGCTTTTTTGTAGTTGCTAGATTGTTTTGGGTGGTTAATATGCTATTGCAATGCAGTTGATTTTAGCATGTTGCCATGTAGTTGCTAGAGTGTTGCAATAGGCCATTGCAATGCAGTTGTTCTCAGCATGCTGCTTTGTGGTTGCTAGGGTGTTGCTATGTAGTTGTTAAATTCTTTTGGCTTGTTATAGGATATTGCTATGTGGTTGCTAGGGTGTATTTTTGAGTTGCTAGATTGTTTTGGGTGGCTAATATGCCATTGCAATGCAGTTGTTTTTAATATGTTGCAGTGTAGTTGCTATGGTGTTGCTATGTAGTTTCTTGATTGTTTTGAGTTGTTAATATGCCAATGCAATGCAGTTGTTTTTAGCATGTTGCTATGTGGTTGCTAGGGTTTTGGCTTTGGTTCTGGGTTGTTAATAGAACATTGCTATGAAGATTACTAAGGTGTTCAGTATGTAATTTTAGGGTGTTGCTATGCACTTGCTATACTCTTGCTAAGTGGTTGCTAGGTTGTTCTGGGATGTTGATAGGCTATTGCTTTTTGCTGTTGCTTAGGTGTTCTGAATGGCTTTTATGCGGTTGCTAGGTTGTTCTCAGTTGTTGCTAGGGCATTTGCTCTAGATATGACACAGGCCCCTTCTTTAATGTAAGTTTATATGATTTTTTTGCTACCTTTATTTGCAAGACAGATGATAAATTTTGCATCTGTGATGGGCATCAGGTTTCAAGCCCTTTGAAAATATAACAAGTTAAAGAAAATCTTCTAATGTTGCCACGCATTAGTAGGTGAGATTGTGATTACTTTGCACACATATAGAGCTCTTTGTGTTGTTCTGAATAGCAGCAACATTTTCTCGCTCACATTCTTTAACTGTAATCCTATCTCAAATCTGTCTTGTATCGGTGGGCCGTTGTGTCTGCATTATGGCCTCTAGGGAAATAAAGTACTATTACTCTGATTCTGGCTTGCCTTGTCAGAGCAGCAGAAAACGAATAGCAAACGGAGGACGATCCTGTTTTAGTTTCCATTCGACCTTGTGCTAGTTCACGTTCGATGTTTTGGGGGCTCATCAGGGCACTTTCACCTTAACTGAGCTGAATATGAATCTGTTATCTGGATTAGGGGAATTATGGCTGAGCTCTCAGGAAGTTTATAACATCTCTCTCACACGATTGTCCTCTGATCAGTTATAAGACTGAAAAGCTCCTTGAGGAAAGACACAATATTGATTTATATTATAACACTTCTACTATTTATAAGTTTGTATTTACATTTAAATATGTAGCACTGTGGTCCTGCGACCATTTCCTTCCACTGTATGTCTCCTTATATATCAGAATGACAATAAAGCTCACTTGACTTGACTTGACTTGACTTGACAGTCATCTCTTTTTGATATCTGAAACATTGAATAAATGAGGACCACCTTTTGGACATCCCTGACTTACCTTTGCAAGAAAAGAGCTCAGCTAGCACAATTACATTGTAAAAACATTTTTTAAAAGTTATAAAAATGTTATAATGATGAACATAGGCTACTGAAAATGGATAGTTCACCCAAAAATTAAAGATTTGTCATTATTTATTCATGCTAATGTCACTCCAAACCTGAATCTCTGTCTTCTCACAGAGAAAAAAACTGATTATTTTATTTTATTTTATTTTATTTTGCTAGAATATGCTGACCACTCTTTTCATAATGAAAATAAATCCTAAATGACAGGGGGGAAAGGACAAGAAAAACCTTGAAGTTGTCAATATTCCAACTACAGTGCTGCTTGAAAGTTTGTGAACCCCTTGCAGAATCTGCGAAAATGTGAGTAATTTTAACAAAATAAGAGAGATTATACAAAATGCATGTTATTTTTTATTTAGTACTGTCCTGAGTAAGATATTTTACATAAAAGATGTTTACATTTAGTCCATAAGACAAAAAAAAAAATAGCTGAAATTATTAATATAACCCCATTCAAATGTTTGGGAACCCTTGGTTCTTAATACTGTGTGTGGTTACCTGGATGATCTACGAATGTTTTTTTTTTTTGTTTTGTGATGGTTGTTCATGAGTCCCTTGTTTGTTCTGAACAGTTAAACTGAGCACTGTTCTTCAGAAAAATCCTCCATGTCCTGCGGAATCTTTAGTTTTCCAGCATCTTTCCATATTTGAACCCTTTCCAGCAGTGACTGTATGATTTTAAGATACATCTTTCCACACCAAGGACAATTGAGGGACTCAAACACAACTATTAAAAAAAGGTTCAAACATTCACTGATGCTCCTGAAGGAAATACGAAGCAAAACTTTTGAACAGGATGTTTTCACAGATTCTGCAAGAGGTTCACAAACTTTCAAGCAGCACTGTATATTCCAGTGAATTGTGGATGAGGAAATCATGATAAAATATTACATTTTTGTGTATGGATTATTCTTTTAATATGCTTTAAACAAATAATAACCACAGCATTCTGCTAACAAAGCAGAAACATTTTATTTAATTTCTTGATATATTTGGCTTTGCCAAAAGATTTTTGCCACAGCCATCTTTAAAGTATAGCTTAGTACCATACTCTGTAGTTATATAAATATACAGTATTATAAATATAGTTAAATGTGTCTTTAGTTGTATTTTATTTCATGCAATAGACAAATAACAGAGAAAGATTTATCCGAATAAACCTGCTGTTTAGTTCCTCACATTACATCCACCATAATATGAATTCAGATTGGTCTGTGATCTTGTTTATTCACCCTTGTCCTCCGTTAGTTCTGGTTTGCTAATGATTGATGACTTCAGACGAAACTGAAGGTCAGCTCAGGGCCAGTTCTCTCCTTGTGAAGTCAAACTCTCTTCCACAAGCAAGTGTCTGATACACAAAAATACTGTAAGTGGTGTGGACTAAAGTAATCAAGTGGGCTCATTGCAGTATGGATTTATCCACCTTGACAGAAGGGGGCAAATGAGAAGCATCAGGGCATCGAAAATGAAATTGTCCTTCCAGCGGCCGTGAGGCATTACCTCTAAGGGAAGGACCTTAGAGAGAGAGATGCAAGTGGAAACTAATGTGGAGACTCACAGTAGGTGGTTGCCCAGGTGTTGCTAAGATAGCTGTGTGGTTCCTAGGCTGTTTACAAAAAGATTGCTTAAAGAAAGGTAAAGGAAGAGAGAAATGCAGACATCAGAAACTGAAAAAGAAAGAAAGAATGATAAGGAGGGGTAAAATCAAAGGAAGACAGATTAAGAGACAACCTTGGTCAGTTCTTCATGGTCACTTTAACTCTGAGAGTAAGAGCTCGTCTGTCTTTGAAGGGATCTGTGACTCAGCTCAGCTTCACTTAGAGTTAGTAAACACTAATTAAACTGCCTTGGCCATTGTGTTGTCTCTCCTCACCTGCACTATCAGTGTTCAGAGGCTCGCTGCCGTCCATCCACTGGGACAAAGAAAGAAAATCCCTAATCAGAAGTCTAGTCCTGCTTGTCGCTCTGCTTTACAACTCCTTTCAAAATGAGCTTCTGCAATTACCTCTAAACCTGACTGACAGATATTCAGTGCTGAAAACTCACAGTATTGCTCTTCTTTATTACGCTTGCTGCCTCTTTTTTTTGTTTGTTTTTTTTTTACCATGAACCACCCACTTGGAGAGAAAGTGGCCAACATCTGAACAGCTTTTATTAATTATAATGTAATAATAATAATAATAATAATAATAATAATAATAATAATAATAATAATAATAATAATAATTAGTAGTAGTAGTAGTAGTAGTACATTATGCAATTATTATTATTATTATTATTATTATGCTGATGCTGATGATGATTATTCATTGAATAATTTTTATTGAATAATAATATTGTATTAATAATTGTGTTAATAACAACAACAACAACAACAATAATAATAATAATTTAATACTTTTTTGACAATGAACCACCCACTTGTAGAGAAAGTATACGGCTTTTATTAACAGCTTTAATAATAATAATAATAATAACAACAACAACAACAACAACAACAACAACAACAACAACAACAACAACAACAATAATAATAATAATAATAATAATAATAATAATAATAATAATAATAATTATTATTATTATTATTATTATTATTATTATTATTATAGTTTGTTACCTTTTTGTTGAATTAATTTTTATTAAACTGTATTCATATATAAAATATTATGATTATTATATGTTTATACTGCTTTTTCATTTAATAATTTTATTGAATTAATTTTATGAAATTGTATTAAATAATAATAATAATAATAACTATAATAATAATTTAATCACATTTTAAATTATTTAGATTAAATTCAAATATTTTAATAAAATATTATTAAATTAATCATAATAATAGCAATACTAATAATATTTCCAAAAGTATTATTTGTTTGTGTCATAGTTATTAAAAAATTGTATGTGAATGCACCTTGAAAACTAGAATCAATAGAAATTCAGTAAATACATCAAATAAACTGTAATATGTCACAGATTAGCTATTATTTTTTTCCAGTAAGTGACCAGTGACGTGAACATGCAGGTTACTTTTGGTATGCAGGTTAATCTCATTTTTACTGTACCTGAAAAAATGCATCTTAGTTATATAATGTGTGAGGCAAATCCTAATTATGAATATAAACTGTAAGTCCACTGATCTAATATTTTTTCCACTCTTCTAAAACTCACATGGGAAAAACAAGAACCTTTTACATAAAGAGACGTGTTTATTTTATAACAAGAGTCTGTATATAACAAGGACTTGCACTTGTTGCCACAACATTTCCTTTACATCTTCTCACCTCTTTGTTTTTCTCTACTTCCTTTCCTCTCGTCCTCATTTCCTTTCACCTTTCTCATGCTCTCTCTCTTTCTCTCTCGGGACCCCCGGGGCCAGGCCTTGCTGTCTCAGCAGAGATGGGAGGATGAATATGTGAGAAAATCAGGATGTTCCCTGTCGCGTCTCTCATTAGCACATACAGTGGCCGCTTAGATATAAAGTCTTCTGCACACAAGCCCGAGCGCACGTACACAAACCAGAGCATCAGGCTTGAATATACATTTAATGTAAAAATAGAAAAAAACGCTGAGGGGCAGAACAACCTGGATGTCCTTGTAGAGCAGAATAAATATTAATAGTAACCAACAGTCTCATCATATGAATCGGAGATGCTCGGTTTTTGTTCTGCTTAACATTGTTATACATGTGAATTGATGTCAGACACAGCAGGAATTCACCTCAAAATGAACGCAAACCTCATTAAGACCTTATTTTATTTGCTGTGGTTATTATTTGTTATTTTCAATCTGCTCTAACTGTGAAATAAGGGTCTGAAGAAAACAATTTCTACTCAAAACTGATTTTAATATTTTACCATTGTCAGAGCTGGAGGCACTAATTTAAATTTTAATAGATCTCAGTGGACCTTGAAAAACAATAAATTAGACCAGTTTTGTTCAGTGAAAATATGAGCAGCAAATATTGAGAATGGAATGGCACAAAACTGAAGAATATATAGAATGGAATATATACACTAAGTATCTTAATATTGATGGAAAATGAGATCCATCATTACCTTTTGAGGAATTGTTCATAACAGATCTCTGTTTTAACTCGCATGTGTGTCAGACTACAATTTCATAAGGTTTATTTTCTGTTGCTTATGATGCAATTTCAGTGATTGTTATGTTTATTTAAATCTTCAGAATTAAATACATAGTCAATATAATGCTGCTTAACAACTCAATCAAATGCAAAAGTCTCAGTCTAACCATCCACTTCAATCTGTACGCCTATTCAGACGGACTGGGTGGTAAATTAGAGTATTGTGAGGGAGAATTATTATTTATTGCGGAAACCTGTGGGGACGTGTATGATGAATGTTTTCATAATCGCCCACTGTGGGGGCAATTTTATAAATGTTTGCTCACTTTTCTGGAATCAATCAAAAACCTGCAATAGAGTTTTTTTTTTTTTTTTAAGTGAATTTAATATGTTTTTTCTTCAACTGCTTTTGACCCTGTGGACTTTTAGAATAAACTCCTTGGTCTTGCTAAGACTAATTTTGTAGCTAGCATTACATGTGTCCTTAATATAATCTAAATGTAAATATATAAAAATCAGATAATACAGCCACAAAAAAAAAAAAAAAAATGCATTTTTAAGAATAAAATTAACCCCTCTGAATATATAAAACTGCAAAGTTTGGTTTATGTAAGTGCTACAGAAGTGGAAATTTCTGGCTCAGAAAAGTGCATCAATTAAAAAAAAGGTTTTATTACATGATCACTATTGCTTTGAGTATGCGGTTTTAACCTAAAAATGTCCTGTGAGAGTGAGTCATGGAGATTTCTGAAAAGGCAGATGAAAGGGAATGGCTGATGGGTAGGGAGACACAGCCGGGCTGGAGGGAGGAGAGGAGAGCAGGGTTATCCAGGTGTGAAGGCTGATCCATCATCTCCACACAGCATTAGGAGTGAGGATAGAAAGATAGCAACTAGACCGGAAAAGGACAATGTTTTTTGGGGTTTTTTCGGTGTCCTATCATGTGAGTTTTCATGCAATACTATGAACAAAGTGTGTTACACTAAAATACATAATTCACACACAACATAAATGTGTTTTGTTACTATAATTATCATGTATTTTTATTATACAGGGTGAAAGCATGATGCAGATGTCTTCTGTGGTTAAAATGCAGTCTGTAATCCTTTAGATAAAGCAGCTTGCATGTGGATATCTGCACCGCAAACATTTAACAAGATTTTTTTGCCATTTTTATCATCCACAAGGTGAAAATCGGAAGTTCAGTCACTGTCACAATTTTTAATACAAAATATATCAAAATGTATAAAACAGAGTTTTGTTTGACATCTGGACATTATGACGTCATATAGTGTTTTTATCATAAAATCATGTAAAATAACTGTTGAAGTGCTGCAAAAATATTAATGGACAGTGAGAGAATTGCAAGATTTAGGCTACTAGTCATTAGCTACTTTTATAAATAATTGCAACTGCATTTCAGATATATTTTGACATGAAATTCATTTTTGTTTTTCTTAATCTATTAGTCTGCATTGCTTGAACATCTGTTTTGAGAAATAATATTTTTCTCCGATTCGAAAATGAATCCCGCATTCATGAGGCATTTTTTATCTCACTCCCGAAACTTGGCTACTTCTACAGGTAGGGCCTATATGCCGCTAGAAGCACGAAAAACAAAACTTTTATTCAAATTCTGGATGGATTATATTTAGCCTAGAAAGTTTGCAAATAGCCCTTACTTTATAATTACTAAAAAATTCATGGCGAACTCACAAAGTTCCTTTATAATCAATGAACCCCTTATTTACATGGTATTACTGTGAGAGGATTCGCAAGCGAGCAGGAAAAAGGCGTTTAGAGGTGAGTGAAGGCAAAGGCCGATCACTGTGTTCAAGAAATCAACAGATATGTCTGTGATTGGCTATTGCTCAGCGCTATGAAAACAGATTGAAACTGAAATCTTTTGGCGATTTCCAGAGTGCAAAGACAAATATGCACTGGAGCCTTTACCAAATCTGTTTCGCTAATATCCTATTATTACAGTTTTATCTGAAGATGCCTTTGACTGCGTGAGAAAATGGAGAGTTGGCAGCTTGTTTCTATTACTTTTTCCATCAAGTTCAGACGAGAGATGATGTCAAATTTGCCGTCATTCCCTCAGCCATTGTGTAAGAAACACGTAGCGTTAGCTAGTTTCCTGAAAATGAATGTCAAGGTAATAAAATACAAAGTGTATTGTTATAAATGTACATAATTTATTATTTAAATGACCATCTAAAGAACTGCTAGATTTACAATGTTAATGACTGGTTAATAAGGAGTCCATTTGAACGTAATGGGCGAGGTATGAGCGAAAGTTAGATAGGCTACTTAAGGTTACAGAGTTATATCAACCTCTTTCCTTCCATGATATTGACTCTCACATTGCACAGACTGTTTCACATTACCCCGGACTACATTTCCCAGCAGCCATTTCACTAATCACACGCTCACACCTGAGACCCATCACACAACCACACACCCTACATAAGCCAAAAGATGTCTCCAGAGGTGACGTCTCCAGAGGTGGCGGCTGATGCTGCAGAACCTCTTGGGGCAGTGATGCTCGCTGCTGTGTCTCCAGAGGCGTTGATGCCTGCTTCAGATTCTTGCACGGGGGTGGCGCCCCACAAAGAACTCTCTCTGGTTCCCTACGAGACTGCTGTAGAACCTCCAGAGGTGGCAGCATCTGCTGCAGAA
Organism: Spinibarbus caldwelli; assembly: GCA_039654775.1. Taxonomy (NCBI): domain Eukaryota; kingdom Metazoa; phylum Chordata; class Actinopteri; order Cypriniformes; family Cyprinidae; genus Spinibarbus; species Spinibarbus caldwelli. Next base: position 6,512,740 of record CM077258.1, read on the forward strand.
TCTCCAGAGGTGTCAGTGGTACTCAATAGTGAACTCTCTGCCTATCCTATCATGGCTATGGAGGCCGTCTGTGAATCCTTGTCTTGTCCTGTCACGGCTATGAAGGCCGTCTGTGAGCTCTCTGCCTGTCCTGTCACGGCTATGGAGGCTGTCAGTGAACTCTTGCTTTGCTCTGAACCGGCCAATGAGGCCATCTCCAAACTCTCATCCTGTTCTGAATCAGCCATGGAGGCTGATTGTGATCTGTCTGTCCGTCTAGATGCTGATTTTGAACTCTCTGTCTTGCCCGTTTCTGGATTGCAAAATCAGGGTTTTTCTTGACCTAGTTTTCTGTCTTTTTTTGCCTCTCCTCCTCCTGTCCTTTGTTCCTCTGCCAGACTGTCATCACAAGGCAAAAGGCAGCATGTGTACCGCGGAGGAGTATTTGCCAAGCGTAATGAGGAAAACATTTTACCCACGTGCACGTTTGGTGCTGAATCATGAGTATATGTGTGGATTTTTCACTGTGAGTATAGTCTACTGCTGTGTCAAGTTTGTACAAATTTCCCTGTTTGAAAACACAAATGTAGCATTTTTCTCAAAGCGTTAAAGCAAAGCGAAAGCCTAAGTGCATCATATTTTTCCTATAGGCCTATTATAAACAATAAAAAATAAAACAAGATCCATTCCTGGTTGCTGATTCAGCATTCCAGCTCTGCTAAAATGCACAACATAGTAATATATATATATAATTGAAAATGTATGTCATTGGCTCTTAAAGTATACGTTTTGTGATATATTTTGAATCTAATATATTTGTGATATATTTACACTTCTGAATGTGTAAAAAAAAAAAAAAAAAAAAATATATATATATATATATATATACTGTATATAATTATTATTATTATTATTAATTTTTTTTTAATTTAAAAAGATCCTTAAGGTGTTTTCAACATAGAATATGTTCAAATATATTTGTATATTTTGTCTGTGTTGGTAGTTTGCATGTCTACTACTACACTGTAAAAAAAAAAATAATAATAATAAAAAATCCGTAAAAATAGGGCACAATATATAATATATTATATTTTAGGTTTAACAGAAATATCCGTAAAATTGCTGGACAATGTTGTGGCAGAAAATTACCAGTATGTTTTTTCTTGTTTATTATATATATATAAATATATATATATATATATATATATATATATATATATATATATATATATATATATATATATATAATTTTTTTTTTTTACAGTGTATATCTTTTAATAAATAGCCAGCTGGAACATTTGTCATTGTACATGGATACCATTTTTTTTTCACACTGTGCCTAAAGAAAACAAAACTCTTAAAACATAATGATTATTGGATAAAAAGTCTCTCTGGGGAGAAACATGCCCCCCATTATATTGATTGCTGTGTCCCCAGACTGTTTTCTAATAGCAATTGAAGCAGTCAATTGTGAATGTAATCATGACTGTAGGGCTTTCAGGTAAAACAGTCCATCTGATGCTTAAATAAATGTGTAATTCTGCTCGATTTGGTTCAAGGAGAGGTTTTCAGTGCTCTCAGATGTCTCGGACATGTTTTAGTATCTCAGCTCTTCAGCTTTCAGTGGAAAGCTGAGAAACATGGAGACGACACGACGGAAGGTGTAATGCTCAATGACCACTCACTGTTACCTTTATGTCATTCTTTGTTTGCTCATTCACTCTGTGCCAAATGAAAAATTCATTGAAAGCCTCATCTTGCCAGTATAAAGACGAAAAGATAAGAATCTTCGGGTCACAGACATACTGGCCAGACTGAATATTTCAGTGGCCAATAGGAATCAAGTTTTGGGTTGAAATGTATCGCAGAAAATGATCCGTGTGACGAATGAAGGGGGTGAAGAGCCCAGCGGCCCGGGTTCGGGATTCTGTCTGATTGTGATGGATTAACTCATTCTGCGTTAGTCTAATCAGTTCATTCCACGTTACTGTAGAGTCTCACTAAACCGGTTTAAGCAGGAACGTGATAAGAACCCTTAAACTGTATTACGTTATATAGTGATTTAAGCCCTACATAACCTAATTAGCTCATTTTACTAATTTCAAAGACTATTATTGTCATTTTAGTCCTACAATTCAGTTTCATTTTATGTTAAATTTATGTGTGTGTGGTATAAATGATATACAGATGTATTTCTTTCCTATTTATGTTAGTTATGGCCTTGCTAAATGGTTGCTAGATGCTCTGAGCTCTTGCTATAGCCTTGTTAGGTGGTTAATTACTGGTCTAATTAAGATATTCTGTCTTGTTTTGTTAAGTTATAGAACAGAAATTCCAAAATAAAAAAATAAAAAAGTAATTAATTGCAATAAACATAACACAATAGCATGTACATTTCATTCTTTCTATTTATTTTCTATTCACCTATCTATCTATCTATCTATCTATCTATCTATCTATCTATCTATCTATCTATCTATCTATCTATCTATCTATCTATCTATCTATCTATCTGTCTGTCTATCTGTCTGTCTGTCTGTCTGTCTGTCTGTCTGTCTGTTTGTAGATCCAATTTAATAAAAAGTATGAAAAGGAACATATTTCAGGTTAAATCTTATTTATTTGTTTGTTTGTATACTTTTCCCATTTTAAGTAGATCCAATTTAATAAAAAAGTATGAAAAGGGACACATTTCAGGTTTGATCTTTGTTTGTTTGTTTGTTTACACGTTCCCTTTTTAAGTAGATCCAGTTTAATAAAAAAAAGTGTGAAAAAGAACAAATGTCAGGTTTTATCAGATTTATTTGTTTGTTTGTTTGTTTATAAAATGCATTAACACTTTCCCCTTTTTAAGCAGATCCAATATAATTTACAAAAAATGTGAAAAGGACACATTTTAGGTTTGATCTGATTTATTTTTTTGTTTGTTTTTGTTTCTCTTTTTTTTTCTTTGTTACCCTTTTTTAAGTAGATTAACACTTTCCCCTTTTTTAAGTAGATTTATTTATTTGTTTACAACAACACTGTTCTCTTTTTAAGTAGATCTAATTTAATCAACACATTTCAGGCTTGATTAATATGATGAGTGAAAAAAAGTTTGTTTTTTTTAAAATCCCCTTTTTTGTCAACACTGTTCTACAAAGTCAGTAAATATCCATTTGCATTCTATTCATTCTATGTAATTTATAAATAACATCACCATGCAAATTTATTATTTTCTAGTTCATTCCAGCCACACTAGAATACTTTTACATGACATTTGACTTGTCCTTGCATCATTTATTTATTAAATAGCACTGTTTTCTTTTTATCTGATCTGTGTCAAGATACGACACCAGTCGGTTTGGTCATCCAGCTTAGCGTTACTGTATGCCTGAATGGAATGTTTAAACATACCTGTAACAGGCTACAACGTAACATGAGGTTGTGTGGCAACGTAACGAAATCTCCAACCTATTATTCATTAATAATCTGTTTAAAGTTACGCATCTTAACTCGGGCCAAATCGTGACGAAGTGGACGTGACGTGTCCTCTGCACTCGACTGCATGTGAAACGGACAGGGGATATGGCATGGTGCCAGAGGTCATTGACCCGTGCCCTCATGTCTCACAACGATGTCATCGATAATGTCATCATGTGGTGTTGAGATGCTATAACATCTGCTATTAAAGGACGTGTGCATGCATCTGATATCCGAACTGCGCACTCACACATCAGAGGTGAGAAGCGTGCATGTTTGATTTATGTGAAAGTACAAGACAGTCACTCTCTTTGACCATCTTTGTCAATGTTATGACATCTTTTAATTTTTATTGGCTTTCAAAACCAAGCTATTTTTGCAATATATCTTATTCTCATAACCTGAAATCATGAAATGACTTTATAGATTTGTTGGATCAAGCATCTCGGCAACGTCTGGACTCATGTTCCACTGACCCAAATATATCCCTGAATAAAACAACAAGGCTCGGCCTTCCTTTTAGCTTGTTACGGCACAGAACAAACAATCAACTCCCAGATGAGTTCACAGTGGCTTTGGATCATTCATAGTTCAGTTCCTCACATTCGTAATGCCGTTTAGTGTCGTTTTGGTCTTGGTGGTCTCAAAGAGGTCAAGGTTTTGCTGTTTAGCATCATCCAGCTTCTGATGATAGACATACTAATTCTGGCTGAAAATACTATTTTACCATATTTACATACCATATTTTATTTATTTGTTTATTTATTCAACATATAAACATAAAAAAAATAGAAAACAGAAAAAGTGTTATATAATGTATTGTAAGATAATAGTAAGAGGCATGTATTTTGCATATTATATCATTAATGTTGCATATTGTAGGTATTATGAGATAAACAGACTGACTATTTTTTGTTAATATTATTTATTTAAATTTAATATTATAATGACCTGCATAACATATATTTTTGTGGTGCCTTCAGTAAATAGTTGTTTTCATGATGTCATGATTTTTCACACACCTCTTGGGAGTCCTGCACCAGTTTAAGTACCACTGAGATGAATAACGGAGAACTTTCTCCAGGTAGTATTGACCTCCTTGGTTGGTTCCTTCACAGGTAATCATGAGTGATGGAATCAGCTGAGTCTGAACTCCAAATCCAGGTTAAGGCCATTGGGCTAAACCACCTCATTAAACATTAACTGTCCCTGAACCAAGGTGCTCAAGATCAGACTAATGAATTAATCACTCAGGCCCCAGTTTATTCAGGTCCATTTACTCAGAGGTGATGCTGATGAGAGTCTGTTAATGTATAGGCTGGGGTGAAGTAACCCAACACTAAATCCAAGGAAGTTCCTCCTGGTCATTGCTGGAACTTAAAATTCCATTTCAGTTTCTGAATTTGAATTGATGAACAGTATTTTTGCAATTTCAATAGAACAAAATTAAATGTAGATAGATAGATGGACGGGCAAAGATAGATAGATAGATAGATAGATAGATAGATAGATAGATAGATAGATAGATAGATAGATTCAAATTCTAATTCAACTGAAATTTGCATAATGTAAACTAAAAAGTTGGCATTCTACAGTTAATTTAGACAGTCCTGCTGTTCACATGTCCAGTGTAGATGTGCATGAGCTGTGTGGCCAGGAAGCAGGTACTGTATCTTAACAGGTTAAGTACTGATTGCTTTTGATTGAAAAGATATGTAAAATACGTGCTCCCTCTCAACACTGATTGCAGAGAGCCGACTCTCAGCTGCTAATGTTTTTTACCATCACAGATGTCCCATGTTTCCCCAATCAAATCTGTGAATTTAATCACCACATCCATTTGTCAGACCCCAAGTTTGTGTTGTGGATTCGCCTCTGCATATCAGATATATTCATTACTGGTGCTGCACTTCAGTAATTTCCTAACAGATGCTTAATTTGACTGTTTTAACATATGCTGGTCCTTTCTCCACGTGTGAGGGGCCTGGAAATCCAGAATCCCTACACATGTCGAATGCACTATCGGAGGTGTTGATGGGGTTGTCATGAGCTAATGAAACCGTCACTGAAATAGCATCACTGTGTATATATGACCACCACGTCTGTCAATAATGGCTCTTCAGTTAGAAAGACACTCTCAAAAGCCAGTCAAGTTTGAAACCACCTCTCCATTAGTCTTGCTGGTAATTTGCGGCACAGATGTAAGCGAGTTTATAGACTGTGTCTTTTGATGGAGAAAAGGGAAAATGTCTGTTTTTAAGAGCCAGAGAGGCATAGCTGGTGGATTTTTTTATTTATTTATTTTTTTGAAGGCATCAGTGGTGGATTAATGTGCCGCACAGACCCATTAAGCTCCATAAAGGGAAATGGGGGGTAGTAAATAGAGATTCTTTATGTGTGTCCAGACAAATTTGTAAAGAGGAAGCAGAGGCTTTTAGTGGATCTCTAGATAGTTGTCGGATTTGGTATTCCTTTATGTTTTAGCTTTAAATATATCCTTGATAAGTACTGTATGTGTCTAATCTGAAGTTTTGAAGACAAGCAAGATTCTTTTAGTAGTATGTAAAACAGTAGTATATTATTTATTTTATTTTAAAATCATTCATGCATATTGAATATCAATATATGACTTACTATCTCTCTCTCTCTGTCTCTCTCCTTCTCTATCTATATATAAAATCCGATGTTACAGAAAATTTCTATTTTATATAAATTAAAAATTTTAATTCATCAAAGTCCTGAAAAAAGTATCTCAGGTTCCAAAAAAATATTAAGCAGCACAACTGCTTCCAGCATTTATAAATCATATTAGAATGATTTCTAAATGATCACGTGACAATGAAGACTGGAGTAATGGCTGATAAAAATTCAGCTTTGCACAACAGAAATAAATTCTATTTAATGTGTATTAAAATAGAAAATCGTTATTTTCTTTTGCCATAATATTTCACAATATTACTGTTTTAAAAAATTAATAATCATATTGATCCCAAACTTTTGAATGGCAGTGTATATCTTTTATATGCTGCATTATGAAGTAGGAACATTATGGAAGCCTTAAGAACCAATTTTATTTTATTTTATTTATTTATCTTTTTTTTCTTGTGTTCATGACGACTTGTGTTCATGAGAATTATGATCTCCACACAACGAATGTTATCTCATGATCTCTACTTCATTTTCTTACAAGAAATCAAACTGATTGTCCCTCACTATTTCTCTGCTCAGCTACAAAACCATTTCATTACCATCTCTCAACATCAGTATATCAGTGTACTGTCCCTTGACTTGGCTAGCAATGAAATTGACCTCATGTTTAAAGTGACTTTAGTGACTGCAATGATAGCGCTGTAGTCTCATTCTCAAGTGTCAGACGTTGATTTTGAAGTGCTCCGTCCATCACTGACAGACAAGAGCTCATTTCATCTTGAGTGAGTCCCTGATTAAAACAAAAATCAATTCACATGTCCACATTCAGAAACTTTTCTCACCAGACAGCACAAGAAAGCAACTTTTAGTTGATCTCGAGAACACAACTTTTTAATGACAATATTCTCCTGATCATGACAAAACAAGACTTCATGTTCTCTTAATGTTTCTGAAATTTGACGTTTGAACTTTTGACCTCAAGAGCAAAAACTACAGTGTTTTTCTCAAGTTTGACAGGTTTGATTGGTTAGTTGTATTTCATTATCTGCATTTAGCATTTTTTTCTTTCCCTGCTGTCCTGACCCCCAATCCATTTTTGTGGTCGTGACCCAGCAGTTGAAAACCTCTGGTGTAAAAGACAAGATTGCAGTCTTAATGCATGCGACTGAAGATTAGGCGGTCTTCTCTCGCATAGGCCGACACAAGATCCTGTCCAACAAGATGAGGAGCGTACCAACAATTTGCCATGCCGCCCGTGTTATTGCAATATTCTGATATCCATCAGTTAGCCACCCAGAATGAGAGATGGATAGGCATTTTTGCGCTGCAGGCGAAAATGTAATGCTGGGTATTTTTCTTAATACCGCTTCCCCACTGACACTTTCAAGCTGGCCAAGGTGTTATTGTAAACAGCACAGAGTAATGATAAGCATGAATCTATGTCAGCCGCCATCATTACGGCAGACCCTAGAGATTGCACGGTCACGGCTATAGCCGTTTCTTACACCCTGCTCTTAAACAATAACACTTCCATGAGAATAAACAGCAGGTCATTTTCTCTTCCTCACACACACATAGACACCAATGTAAATGGTGGTTCATCAGCATTTAATTTATTAGTACCTTGCAATTATCTGTGCGGAAGCATATTACTTCCTGCGTGGGCTGTTGGCGATCATGTGACATGGACCTTGGAGCGCAGCAAAGGAGGTTGTAATGTATTTTTCACACGTGACTGCAATTATGTGTTATTATCTTCTGCCCTCTGTTTGGGGAAAATGATGACACATTGTTTGGATAAAAACCTCAAGGATTCACCTTCAAGACATACAGTACAGAGAATCTCAAAACCTGCAATTTTCTCAGCTTTGGAGGTTGATAATTATAGATGTCGCTCTAGGGTTTGCTTGTTTGAGTTGGGCTTGAAATTTATGTGCAAAAGCTGCAAATCAATCCCTTTGTACTTTTTCAAACATAAGTCTCTGTTGCAGTTGTCATAATCCAGTTGAGAACTCCGTTATCATCTTTCTTCATTGGAACAGACTTGGAGAAATGATATTACTAACAAATATATCCTCTACAGTGAATGGATGCCGTCAGAATGAGAGTCCAAACAGTTGGTAAAAACATCACAACCTTATATGAGACAAATCCACCATCAAGGCATTTTAACTTTAAACCATAATATCTGGTCAAAATACGAGTCCATAAACCATAATAAAGCTTCTTCAAGTGAAAAAGTTTTTCACTGGAGAAAGCAATATTGTGGATAGAGGACTTCTTTGAAGTTATAAACGTCTTAATTTTTTACAAACACACAGTTTTTCACTTTGCAAGACATTAATTGATAGACTGGAGTCATGTGGATTACTTGTGGATTATTGAGATGTTTTTATCAGCTGTTTGGACTCTCATTCTGACGGCACCCATTCACTGCAGACGCAGTGAATCCATTAGGCCATTAGTGAGCAAGTGATGTAATGCTAAATTTCTCCAAATCCTTTCCAATGAAGAACTCATCTGCATCCTGAATGGCCTGAGAGTGAGTAGATTTTTCTGAAAATTTTTGGTGATCTGTCCCTTTATGTTGCATTTGTTAGTAAGTTTTGCAGTGATTAAGGAACAGCCATCTCTTACTCTTGAACTCTGAGCTTGTTCAAAGCTATAAAACATATTGCTATAAAACTTCCCCTCTCATTATTGTACTTCAGCTCTAGCCAACTTTGTAGGACGAATTTAATGATCAGATATCATGTTTCATTACTGCAGGCTGTGAATTTAATGCACTCTAGCCAGAGGGCAACTTTGACCGTCACAGACATTTGTTTATATCAGACTTGCACCTTCCAACTCACCAGCTAATCTCAATGTAATTGTCAACTTTCTTGAGGTAATCTTGATATTTTGATGAAGCATGCTAGCAAAAATAATTTCCATAGTGTTCCTTTGCCAAACTCAAACCACAAACCATATGCACCTTATATTATTTTAAAATGGGTTATTTGTTTCCTGTGATACAAAGCTGAATTTACAGCATCATTACGGTGCATTCACGCCATATCAGAATTCCCGTAATTACGAGATACCAACTTGTAAAAAAGCGTTCACGTCCTCGTAGAACTCGTAATTAAAACTTGTGAACTGGGAGTTTTCTGAGAGCTACGACTTGTACCACGTGACCGCTGTACCACCTGACCACCGCAAGCTCTAGGCGCGTTCGACTTGAAGCGGCGCTGCGCAGAACGATCACTGTATGACATCAAAGTACCGCGAGAGCGATTCGAATGCACAGAATCCGACTGCTCTCTTATCGCTCTCGCGGTACTTTGATGTCATACAGCGATCGTTCTGCGCAGCGCTGCTTCAAGTCGAACGCGCCTTCTGTTTAGGCCTTGATAGTGTTGCCATAGAAAAGCACAATTCCGAGTCCGAGGACGTGAACAGCTCCGAGTAGAACGTCACGTGTTGTCATCTCAAATTTACCCAGCAGGCACCAGACGTCTATGTAACGTCAGGTTGACGTTGGACATGACGTCGGACAGACGTTGCATTTTGGTTGAAAATGAAAATCGGGTTGACGTCAATATTTGACGTCAATTTGACGTTGACTTAACGTTGGATTTTGGTTGCACAACCTAAAAACAACAAAATCTCAACGTCAGCTGACGTCGGTATTGGACATCACTTTAACATTGACATTAGAGGTTGAATTTACGTTGAATTTTGGTCACCCGACGTCGCAACCAAAATTCAACCAAATATCAATATCGTCTTATGACGTTGTGTGCCTGTTTTGTGCCTGCTGGGTACGGTAATTACGATATGGTGTGAAGGCAGCATAATGTCGTAATTACCGTAATTCCGAGATGAGTTTCACAATTTGAGTTGAATTACTGAAATAAATTAACTTTTCCATGACATTCTAATTTATTGAGATGCACCTGTAAGTATAGGCTTAAACCAAATGCTGTACCATCGATTTTTCCCCACAAGGAGTGTAAACGCCCTGGATATCGAGGGAAATCTGCGCTGAGAAACTCCTCTAGCGGCCGCGGCGTAATGATAAGCATCGGTATGTTTACATCCTAACAGATGGCATCTAGCGTTTCTTGTCTCAGCCTTTTGTAAGCTCTTTCAGTAGCTGTGGTCTACTAAAAGACTCAAGGGCTAAAGTGGAGAGGAAAAAGAAGCGGGTCTTTAGGAAGTTTTATTCGTCCACAGGCATCTTCCCATTCTTTTCTCTTCTTCTTATCGCTAGGAAAGCAGTGAAGTCTTACATTGCTTCTCTTGTTGCCCTTCGACTGAAAATTACAACCAAAAGCCACACAATGTGGTATCGTATCTGTATTTTATTTTCTGAGTTGTGTTGCGGTAAAAAGCGCCAATAGCTCACTGAGTGACGTCATCGACGCAGAATGAAAGTCGTGACGTATTGTCAAGTGTGGTGACCCATACTCGAAATTGGTGCTCTGCATTTAACCCATCCAAGTGCACACACACAGCAGTGACTAGTGAACACACGCACACACACACCGTGAACACACACCCGGAGCAGTGGGCAGCTATTGCTCCAGCGCCCGGGGAGCAATTGGGGGTTCGATGCCTTGCTCAAGGGCACCTCAGTCATGGTATCGAAGGCAGAGAGAGTGCTGTTCATTCACAATCCCCACCTTCAATTCCTGCCGGTGTGAGAATCGAACCGGCAACCTTCAGGTTACTAGCCCAACTCTCTAACCATTAGGCCACGACTTCCCCATGTACGGTGCACATAAAATAATGGCGCACCCCATAGTCCAAAAAAAAAAAACATACATTTTCATGGGTTTTCTACTACATATTTAAATAAGAGACATAATTTACATTATATTAAGCTATACATCTCTTAATACCCGGGGAACCCTTTAAGAAACAATAATTTATTATTATTATCACTGTAGAAAATGAAAAGCTTTATTCAGCAAGGACACATTAAATTGATCAGAAAAGACAGTAAAGACATTTATAATGTTACAAAAGATTTTAAAAAAAAAAAAAAAAAAAAAGAAGTTCTTTGGTGCAGCCTTGGTTAGTCTGAATGACTTCTTTCAAAAAAAAAAAAAAAATTATTCCAAACTTTTAACCAGTAATGTGTACATATACATTTGCAATGCTTCCATCTGTTGGCACAATGGATGTTAAAATTCATACAGGATAGGTGGGCTCTCTGTCATCACATTTAATTATCTGATCTTCTCATCATCTTGCAGGCCACGCATGACTTCCTCCCTAAAACAATCCGTCCACACGTGCCGTCTCTCCTCCGCCTGTTTCGGTCCAGCTCACTTCATCAGCGCTTCTCTGTACACAATGTCCTTTTATCCTCTTTTTTTCCCTCCCATGCACCAGCCCGTTTTTATTTCCCTCAGGGTATTTACACCTGACAACAACTTAATTATTGAATTCTGAAGAGCGGCTCATCAGTTGTCTTCTCTTTTGCTCTTTCACCTCTCCTTCCTGAGCAGGTTGATGGATACACGGCTCTGTCTCCACAGGGGTCGATGGACAAATGGAAGGGTGGCTTTCATCTCAACAATCCCATGCGCTGCTAAATGCCTGTCAGAAGCTGTTTGGCGTCCTGCGGCGTAGGGTTGAGTAAGGTGACCTCCAGAGGTCTTACCACCATGTGGACCTCAATCAAACTGCTTACAAAGTCCCTCTTGGGACGGAGACCACCTTTAGTTCACAAACACTGTCCAAGATCAATGCACTTACTGTTAGCACACATATATTAACCCTAGCACCTTTTTTAGAATCAGAACCAGATCATCATCGTGTTTTTGTTTTTTTTAATGATAAAGCACTTTTTTTCTATCCAAGCTCAATATGCAGAGAAATAAGTAGATTTGTGCTAGTGCTGTTAGTGGAAAATTAATATGTCACACTTCACCTTAAACCTTTAGAAAGAACGTTTTGCATATAACTTTTGTGACATTCTATAGTTTCAAAGCTCTTCTTAAAGTTCGAGTTCTCTTTTCAGCCCCTTGAAAAATCTGCAGGCCACCCTCTTGACCCACAATGCCACACAACATTTTTATAGCTGACACCTCATTACCTGGTATAGATCGAGCTGCTGGACAACAACAGTCTGGGGAGAAACCAGGATTGCACAGGGGGTCGAGGCCTCTGTACCTGTCTTGTAAAGTGAGAGACTGTGTATCTTGATCTGACTGAAAGGTAAAACAACAACCATGTTAACGTAATATTTTTGCATAATGAGACAGGTGGGACTGCTAATTTTAATGTCAATAATTTAACTTTTATTAGTTAAGGGATTCAAAATGGTTTTTTTTCCTCTTCTTTTTTTTTCTCAAATTAAGAAAAGCAAAATAATTCATTTAAATTTCTATTACAGACAAAACTTACAAAAAAGTACTCAGCCCCTGGGCAAAATATATATATACATACTTATATGTGTGTGTGTATATATATATATATATATATATATATATATATATATATATATATATATCAGAGCATACAAATAAGTATTCAGCCACTGGTTAAAAAAATGGTTAAAAAAAATGATATATTATTATTAGTAAGCATTATAGACAGAACATACAAATAGTATAAATATTCAGCCACTGATTAAAATGATATATTATATTATATTATATTATTGTGTAAAGGTATACAGCCTTAAGTATTATAGATAGTAGGCTGATTATAAATAAATGTTACAGACCCAACAAAACTATGATGATATTTGTCGGTTATGTTTAGTATGTCTATTATGGTTATTTATTTATTTATTTATTTATTTAACATTTTATTACTTCATTTGAACATTTTGAAAATTCATTAAAAAAAAAAATTACTGTGAATATACAGAATATACCATTTAATATGAAATCATATCTTGTTATTGTAATTCCTGTACTGCAAAATAGTGAAATAGTGTAATATTTTATTTAATTTGTAAAGTGCATTTGTAGGTAGTAATTGTACTGAATTTAATTTATGCTGATTTTAATATATATATATATATATATATATATGTATAGCTAAATAATTATAAATCTTTATGTCTAGACAGGAATTTCATTTAAATGTTTTATTGTCTTTAAAATATAGGCTTTGTTTTCTTCAAGTAAAGCATAATGTAATTTCTCTTTTTTGATTTTAGGTGAAATATGCCCCTGAACATTTCTTTGTTAGATTCATCCATTTAATTTCAATTATGTAAACTGTTGTTTTGGCTGGAGCTGGAGACCTTTAAGTCCATTCCTCAGCTCTAGCTACAACAGTCTAGTATCATGTATAATTGTATGTAAATTGAGACAGAGCCAAGGTGCTTGTTCTGTCCTTCAGTGCTGAATACCCTGATGACATTTGTTCTTGCCCTGCAGAACAACATCTGATTCTAGCTAATGAGCTAGCGTTGTAAGCCAGGGAGGCTAACACGTTTGTAAAACCAGCTGGTGTTATGCCTCGCCAGGTCAGATACCCAGAACATGTAGTCCCACGCTGAACAACTCACACAGACAGGCACATTCAAATGTAAAGAAAGATTTACATAATAATGCAGAAATATACAGGTGCAGCACTGTGAGCTCATATAGTATATATGTGTCTCTGCCTGTGTGTGCGTGTGTGTGTGTTTGTGTGTGTGTGTGTGTGTGTGTGTGTGTGTGTGTGTGTGTGTGTGTGTGTGTGTGTGTGTGTGTGTGTGTGTGCGTGTGTGTAAGAGAGAGAAGAGAAAGTGAGGGAGAGATGTTTGTCGAGTTATGGTGGATCCTCAGAGACGTCTGTTTGTCTGGCTAAGGTCCAAAACTAATCAGAGATGTTGAGTTGCTCCCACAAGTCAACTGAGACTTCATGTTAACTTTCCACACTCGCTATTTGAAACAGTTTTGTATAGGACTGAAATTAGTTAGCGGTGCAATTTCCTTTTTTTTTTTTTCTTTTTTTTTTTTTTTTTTTACAAAGATGCTTTAGGGAATCTCATGAAAATATTTCTAGGTTACATTTGCACCGAAATCAAAAGAATCAAAATATTAAATAATTTTTACATTGAGAACATTAAGATTATTTGCATTGTGATTTTATTTTCATGACACATTTCCTGCAAAACTCAAATTAACGTGTTACTTTTGAATTTATTTGTGCTTGCAAATATTCTAAATCTGAATCAACCAAAATAAAAGTTTACATGACAAATATTATGGCGTGCTAGTAGTTTACAATATAAATAATATATTATTGTATTTTTATGCTTTACATAACTTTTTTTGGGGTGGGGAATGTGCCTTTTTATTAAAAAAAAATATATATATATATATCTATATAATTTTTAATAATGCAAATCTTAATAGTTTTTTCTTTATAATATATTTTACACATTTATAACAAAATAAAAAAAAAACATGAAATAATATTTCCGTAAAGAAAATGAGGTTTATTTTAGAACAATTACGTTTATTTGCATTATTTGCAATGTGATGTTATTTTCATCACACATTTCCCCCAAAAATTCTCATTAGCATGTTACTTTTAAATTTATAGGCCTATTTACTTGAAATTATTTCAAAGTATCTTATTATTATGAAATTTATGTAATTTAAAAAAAAAAATCTGAATAGTACTAAAATTTTCTTTATTAAAATATAATTTCTTATTTCCTTCTTTACATTGTGAGGTGAAATGTAATGTAACGTTCTTGACAGATTCATACTAATAAGACCACTGAAAATATGAATTCACTTACATAATAAATAAATAAACAAAAACAGGCTGCCTACATTTGCATACATTTACACCACATTTTATACAACGGCTGAGGCACTTCATCCACGCATGTAATGATCTATTAGAGCACATGTTTGATGTCTGGCATTTTTCCAGAAGCTTGTTAGAGATAACTGGACCAATGAGTCCTGCTCCTCTCACACTTCTCACTGTCTAACAGCACTTACCGAGATCTAAGAAACAAACTATAAGCAGTTGTGTCATAGCAAGAGATTTAATACTGTCACATACAGCCTTAATGAGAGCCTTAATGATCGTCTCTGCCTCGTGTGAACACACCACACACAGAGTGAGAGAGAGAGTAACGAAAATCAATGAAATGCCAATTGTGAAATGGTTAAATAATCTCACTGTATAAATGTTGGTGTGCTGGAATTATAATAGAGTGCAACAGTTAGGCTCCGTAAGTAAAAGAAAAAAAATCTCATTAATTTTCACCATGAGGAAATTAATTTTTCACAATACCTTATAAACCTTTAAAAATAAACCTACTATGAGCTCCAAGGCTGTTGATCGATGGTATGTGCTTTTGTTGAAGCCTTAAGTTTGCATAATTTCAATTTATTTTTTAAATAATCAAGTTTAGCAGTAAAATTCCAGGTGATAAATTACATTACACATGTATGGTTCCACAAAGAAATCTCTTTAACACTTTATTTTAAGGTGTCCTTCGTTGTTACACATTACATTAGTATTATAATAACAATAAATTATGCACAATTACATGCAAGTAACCCTAAGCCAAACCCTAAACCTAACCGTAACCATATAGTAAGTACATGTAGTTAAATACTACTACTTAGTACTTAATGTATAATTACACTGTAACAAGGACACCTTAAAATAAAGTGTAACTGAATACCAATCAGAGAATGTCATAAAAAATTAATTGCGAAAAATGCAGTTTCCCTTGCTCTCAAAATACTGCAATATTGAGAGCATACTGCATAGTACAGATTTGAATTAAATATAATTTCCAAATTGATTGATTGACTGTTTGTTATTTTTGAGTAATATTAGTCTGCTCTGCATTAGGATCTATTTTCCGACAATGACCAGTTGACTGTACAGTCATTATCCTTTACATAATATTTCCTTGGTCATAAATGAATTTTGATTTTACATTTGATGCTGATTTTACGTAAATCTATGTGTTTCTTTATCCTGAGGCCCATTATTTCAGTTCTCCTATCAGTCACAGACATGACTCATCCCAAGTCATATGAATCAGCACTCAACATCGCAGAGGCTCTTCAGAGGTAAATACACACATCTGTGACCACTTCACACTTCTCTGCTCTCTATAAGTGCCTCTACAGGAGGTCAGGTTTTCTCTGTCGTTACTGTTCAAAGCTTTTCCCTTGACATGTCCCTGTGAATGAGACGTCATATTCAGCTGGTGGTCAATGTCCCATTTTGCATCTGTTATGGAGCTTCAGTAACCTTTTGTTCCTCACTAAAGCTCTGGCTATTTGATAATTAATCTCTGATGTTCTTGTTTTTTTGGGAATGGCAGCGGTTCTGACAGATGCATAGCACACGATGACCTTTACATGAGTCTGAGCCCAGCATTTAAGGACAGTTTATCACAGAACCTGCCAATCAAATGTTCAGATGGTAACTTAGTGGTTTTGATACTAAGTTGCTAACTATGTCCTCATTTGACGCATTTATAGACACATAAAAAATACATAGGCATTTCTAGACGCTAATTAGGAAGGCTTCAGGCCCCCTCTTTCATCTCAGTCCTAAAAATCTGTGATTATGTGGTCTTTCTTCACGTTTGCTGAAAACAGCAGCTGTATTAGGCTATCTGAGGATATTTCACTCTGAATCCTCCCCATACCAGTCCTAAAATTTTAAAACCAGTCCGAAACCTGGTTATATATATATATATACAGGTGCATCTCAATAAATTAGAATGTCGTGAAAAAGTTCATATATTTCCGTAATTCAACTCAAATTGTGAAACTCGCGTATTAAATAAATTCAGTGCACACAGACTGAAGTAGTTTCAGTCTTTGGTTCTTTTAATTGTGATGATTTTGGCTGACATTTAACAAAAACTCACCAATTCACTAACTCAACAAATTAGAATATGGTGACATGCCAATCAGCTAATCAACTCAAAACACCTGCAAAGGTTTCCTGAGCCTTCAAAATGGTCTCTCAGTTTGGTTCACTAGGCTACACAATCATGGGGAAGACTGCTGATCTGACAGTTGTCCAGAAGACAATCATTGACGCCCTTCACAAGGAGGGTAAGCCACAAACATTCATTGCCAAAGAAGCTGGCTGTTCACAGAGTGCTGTATCCAAGCATGTTAACAAAAAGTTGAGTGGAAGGAAAAAGTGTGGAAGAAAAAGATGCACAAACAACGAGAGAACCACAGCCTTATGAGGATTGTCAAGCAAAATCGATTCAAGAATTTGGGTGAACTTCACAAGGAATGGACTGAGGCTGGGGTCAAGGCATCAAGAGCCACCACACACAGACGTGTCAAGGAATTTGGCTACAGTTGTCGTATTCCTTTTGTGCATCTTACCTGGGCTAAGGAGAAGAAGAACTGGACTGTTGCCCAGTGGTCCAAAGTCCTCTATTCAGATGATAGCAAGTTTTGTATTTCATTTGGAAACCAAGGTCCTAGAGTCTGGAGGAAGTGTGGAGAAGCTCATAGCCCAAGTTGCTTGAAGTCCAGTGTTAAGTTTCCACAGTCTGTGATGATTTGGGGTGCAATGTCATCTGCTGGTGTTGGTCCATTGTGTTTTTTGAAAACCAAAGTCACTGCACCCATTTACCAAGAAATTTTGGAGCACTTCATGCTTCCTTCTGCTGACCAGCTTTTTAAAGATGCTGATTTCATTTTCCAGCAGGATTTGGCACCTGCCCACACTGCCAAAAGCACCAAAAGTTGGTTAAATGACCATGGTGTTGGTGTGCTTGACTGGCCAGCAAACTCACCAGACCTGAACCCCATAGAGAATCTATGTCAAGAGGAAAATGAGAAACAAGAGACCAAAAAATGCAGATGAGCTGAAGGTCACTTTCAAAGAAACCTGGGCTTCCATACCACCTCAACAGTGCCACAAACTGATCACCTCCATGCCACGCCAAATTGAGGCAGTAATTAAAGCAAAAGGAGCCCCTAGCAAGTATTGAGTACATATACAGTAAATGAACATACTTTCCAGAAGGCCAACAATTCACTAAAAATGTTTTTTTCATTGGTCTTATGAAGTATTCTAATTTGTTGAGATAGTGAATTGGTGGGTTTTTGTTAAATGTGAGCCAAAATCATCACAATTAAAAGAACCAAAGACTTAAACTACTTCAGTCTGTGTGCATTGAATTTATTTAATACACGAGTTTCACAATTTGAGTTGAATTACTGAAATAAATTAACTTTTCCACGACATTCTAATTTATTGAGATGCACCTGTAGATCTGTAAATGTAATTTCAGTTTATTTAAAAAAGCTAACAGTTGAGCAAGATTCATGAAACACTGAACATGAATTATATACCCACTACTTTATTTTCCCAACGTCTTTTCTGATAATTGTCACCCCCGGTGCTGAGAAAATGATATTGTCCTTCCCAAAAGCCTCGTGTTTAATTGTTACCATAACGACCTTTCAGTTTAGTAAGTGAACATCAAATTACAAATAAATTAAGGGCGTGAATCGCCTCTCTGCCTCTAATTTAGATCAGCCCAGAGTTTGTGGTTACTTCTTAAAAGCTTTCTGCAATTAGCAGTTTGTTGTGGTGCACCAATGCTAATTATCAGATAATTGCTGTGATCACATTTGCAGAGGTGAATGAGAAGGTTGGTTTATTCTTGGATCTCAGATTTTAGTACCTGGATAGGTAAGTGGCATTGCAGGTAGATTTTACAGACATAGCGAAAGCTGCTAATGATTGATGAACAAATAAAATGAATAAATAAATAAAAGTATAAAAATGAATTACATATGGACTCCTTAAAGGGATAGTTCACCCAAAAATGAAAATTGACATTTCTGTGTTTCTTCATGTTTTTCCAAATCAATAAAACTTTGGTTGATCTTCAAATTTTTGAATTGCCCACTTTTAAATATCCTAATTTGTGTTTCAAAGATGAACCTTATGGGTTATGGAGTCTTACAGGTTTGGAAAGACATCAGAATGAGTAAAAGATGACAATGTTATTTTTTGGGTGAACATCCATCTAAGTGGAAGCCATTTTCAATCTAATTTTGGGTTTTTTACTATAGTACTTTACATTTAAAAACCTCATTGCTTTGTTTCTTGATGGTTTGTGGAATTATTTATCCCTGTGTCTGCTTTACAGGTTAAAAAGACCTCTCCAGACACGTGCACCTGTCACCAGTGGACCTTTGAGTGAGAGACTACGGTCCTCAAGAATCATGTTCGGTTTGTTGCATTCTCTGGCATCACCTGAAATTAAACTCGACGTCTTACACACAAGTAACCCAAGCCGTGTACCTGACCTTCAACCCAAGAACAAATCCACCATGACTGTCTGCTGCTCAGATCCCATATTTTGATACTCCAAAAGACATTCAAAATTTAAAGTGCCATTTGAAATTGACTTTAGAGAAAATAGCTACCCAAAAGGGGTTTGAGAAAAGTTAAAAGGGTTTGAGAAGATGCCAACTGTTAAAATGAGACTTCTTATTATTTATTAACTTTCATATTTTTTAAACCCCTGTGACTTTCTTTCTTATGTAAATTTAGCTATTAAAGGAGGTATTTCACACTCATCATTTTTGTTTTATGGTATTACGTAGGGACTGAGGAATAGTTCACCGAAAAATGAAAATTTGCAGAAAATGTACTCAGGCCATCTGTAGATGAGTTTTATCTTCATCGGAACAGATTTGGGGAAATTTACCATTGCATCACTTGCTCACCAATGGATCCTCTGCAGTGAATGGGTGCCGTCAGAATAAGAGTCCAAACAGCTAAAAAAACATCACAATAATCCTTAGTAATCCAAACGAATCCAGTCCGTCAGTTAGCATGTTGTGAAGCAAAAATCTTTGTTTTTGTAAGAAACAAATCCATCAAGACATTATCAACTTGCTTCTTGCTAAAATATGAGTCCTCTATCCATAGTATTTTATATCCAGTGAAAAAGCCATCTTGTCTGAATAAGAAAATATGCACCGATCAAGCACTGTTTACAAGCAAAAACAGTTCTAAGCAAATATGTTGGTGGATTTTGATGTGAGAATGTAAGGACTTTTTCACTGTGGGAAGCTTTATTACGGATTATGTACTCATATTTTGGCCAGAAATAATGATTTAAAATTTCTTACAAACACACAGCTTTTCACTTCATAAGACATTAATTGATGGACTGGAGTCGTGGATTATTTGTGGATTACTGTGATGTTTTTATCAGCTGTTTGGACTCTTATTCTGATGGCACCCATTCACTGCAGAGGATCCATTGATGAGCAAGTGATGCAATGCTAAATTTCTCAAATCTGTTCCAATAAAGAAACAAACTCATCTACATCTTGCTTTGTCTGAGGGTGAGTACATTTTCAGCTAATTCTCACTTTTGAGCTAGCTATTCCTTTAAGTTACTTTTTTTAAAATTCATTTGTTGCTATGATATTCTCGGTATTTATCAAATGTTTGTAATAAACTATTTTGAATTGTAATACAAGACCTCTGAGTGCGTGTGAGGTTGAGGGTATACATGTACATATGCTAATGTTTATGCTTGCATGTGTGTTTGCAGGCACCCAGTTTCCCTGTGCAACTTGCCATGACTCACAAGAATAGGTACATGAGACACAGCAGCAGCTGTCCCAGAAATGTGACGCTCTGCCATAAAGGGAATGAGGTGTATCATGATTGATCATTCTTCACATCACCACTATTGAAGTGAAAGAGCCAGTCACCCATGTCAGGAACAGCTCCCAGATGTGTGAGCATCTCTCTCTCAGTCTGTCCATCAGCTCTCTGAAGCTTTCCCAAAATTCTCTTATGCAACAATAAAAATCACATCACGCTAATAATGCATTTAAGACTCATCTGCACTCAAGGGAACAGCTGGTTGCGATGATCTGCTGAAATGTTTCCCACCATGTTTCTCAAGGTCAGCAAAACTATTTTTGCCTCATTCGTTACATAATGATTCTCTTTTGATCTGTAATGTTTGCTAATAATATGTTTGCTTGGCAGTGCAGTCATTAGGGTGGAACAAAAGAGACGTGGCTTATATCACGCGGACATATGCGTTTCCCCAGAGGTCATGCCCTTGAGTAGCAGTGTCATTTAAAACGCTATTCACGGATTCACAGAATACAGTTAGATGTGGATTGTTCGGACACCATGGGGAGAAGGACTCATGGATGACCATTCCGTTATAGTGGATTAAGGTGAGTTTCTTTGTCATTAGCAGCATCACAATGGCAAAAATAAGAACTGTTGACAAACATTCTCCTCAGCTTAAGTTAAGTTTCCAAACCATACATGATGATAAAACAAAGATTTCAGTTTAATTTGGTGCAGAAATTCTAAACTATACTAATGTTTTGTGCTGGTAACTGAAAGGTTGTAGGTTCAAACCCCAATAACAGGCAATACATAAACAGTTAATCAAAACCCTTAAGTTAATGAAATGACATTTGCAACACAATTATCTTCTGTATTTTTACATATTTCTATGGAAGCTTGTTTCTGCCATGGAATTAAAAAAAGTCTCATTCAAATCAATTCAGGTTTTTCTTTCCTCACAATATTAAGTGTATGTCTCACAACTCAGACTTTTTTTCTAAATTGTGCAATATTTGAATTTTATAAACTCAGATTTGCAGGATATAAACTTGGAATTATGAAATATCAACAGAATTGCAAGATATAAACTATAGATATAAACGGGGAAAAAACAGAATTGCAGCTGTAAACTGAATTCTGAGACAAGAGTTGCAAGATTTAAACATGCAATTCTAAGAAACAAATATCATAAATTTTGAGATATAAACTCAGAATTTTGAGATGTGCACTAAGAATTGTGAGTAAAAGTTTATACCTCCCAATTCTTACTTTATATCGTCGTCTGAGAGTTAGAGTAAGTTGTTCTATTATATTATTTTATAGCCCTATTGATTTTTTTTCAATAACAAGGTTGAATACACTAACATTAGTTTGGGATACTAAAATAACTATGTTTATTTATGATTCAAAATAATTAATGTTAAATATACTAATATACAAACTAAGAAAAATCACTATGCATAAATTAACATTATTAAATATATTTTGACTGAATATGAATTACAATGTGCAACAGTTTATTTATAAATTAACATTAATCACAAATAATAAATGTTTTAAAAATTGTTGTTCATTATGATACTTAATGCATTAACTAATATTAATTATTTGAACCTGCACTGAAAATATGGTGTGATTTAAGTTCAGAAATGGCTAGTAATTTTCACAAATAATTACAAATAAATGACAAGTGACACATTTAATTAAGTAGAAAAACTGAAATAGTATTTTCTTGTAAAACGTACTCCAATAATCTTTAAACAAACATTTTATTTACAAATTAAATCCACAAGTTTTATTTTATATACAGGAGTTTCATTTTAGATATAGGAGAAAATAAAACTAAACCCAATGAAGAGACGTCTGATGGTAAAAGGTCTCATGGCGTGGCTCCAGCTCTGTAGGATGTCTGAGGATAGACTCCTTTTGCTTGGATGCTTTATTGAAAGGCTTTCTGAGCCAGCTAATGAGGCTAGCAAGACTAACAATAACAAAGCAAAAAACAAAGACATAAAGAGATCTTCCCTTAGGCATGAGGGTGCGAAGCATTACCAAAGAGATCTTCTGGCCTTTCCATTTTTGAGGCCTGGAGGAAACGCACTGAACCATACGCAGAGGATTCTGCTAGCACATTAGATTTTTATTAGATCCTGTTTTGATGTCAGTGAACATACAAAACTGAACACTCTACTTTGCATATCCATTACGTTTGGAACATAAGTTGTGGTATGTATGCTTGATTGCCTAGCCTGTTTAATATAAATTATGATGAACAATAAAAATTAGGTGAGATAATAATATGCCAAATTAGTAACTTGGCATCTACTAGATATTCTTCATTCAATTCAAGATATGCCAAGTTTTAGGACAGTCCCGCTGGAAATACCTGAAGTTAAGTGATTTACTCAAGAGTAAAAAACGGCAAGACAGTAATCTTCAGTTTCTTTGGGACCTCTATATGGGCATATCTTGAATTGAATGAAGAATATCGTGTTTTGCCATGGCTTTTCATTGTTAGGCTACAACCATAGCCTGTAATATTACAGTCTATATATTTTTATATACAATACAGTCCAAAAATTTGGGGCTATATATATATAATTTTTTTTTAATACTTTTATTTAGAAATGCTGCATTGAAAAAAGATTTTGATACAAAAGATTTCTATTTCAGATAAATGCTATTCTTTTGAACTTTCTATTCATGAAAGAATCATGAAAAAATGTTTTACACTTTCCACAAAAATATTAAGTAGTACAGCTGTTTTCAACATTAATAATAACAAGAAGTGTTTCTTGAGCAGCATATTAGAATGTTTTCTGAAGGATCATGTGACACTGAAGATTGGAGTAATGATGCTGAAAATTTAGCTTTGCATCACAGATATGAATTTTATTTTAATATGCATTAAATCAGAAAGCAGTTATTTTAAATTGTAATAATATTTCACATTATTACTGTTTTTATTATCATTTTGATCAAATAAATGAAGCTTCAAATATTTGAACGCTAGTTGAATGGTGAGGTGAATGGAAATGCTAACTTTTATAGTAAGCTTTTTCAGGTACGATAGACATTTATGAAGAATTTGTCTCATTTTAGATGCTGCATCCTTGAAATTAAAATGAATTTATACTGTATCCTGACCAGGTGTGATGCAGTTAAAAAAAATAGTAGCTAAAATTCTCTTCCATGTTAATTTAGATTTTAGTATAACCGATTCTGCAACAAGCAATGTTATTATTGGTCCAAATTCCAAAATAAACATCAAATATTAGTAGATTTACTTCTATTTGTTTTTTGCTGCTTTATCAGATCTGCATGCTGCATCTTTTGAAATATTACAATAGGACAGCCATATTATTTCATGATGGATAAAGCAGCTTTGCGTGTGTGTTTACTAAGGTGAGCTTGAGGGCAGACCCTGGCATGGGCTGGGCTGGTTGGATTACCATGTGCCCGGTTTCTTTGTCACCAAGCTGGGATGTGTTTACACGCAACTGAAACACAAGCCACCTCACCTGCCTCTCACACACAACCACAGGGTTTGACTTACCAGGGTCCCGTCTCTGCAAACAACAGCGTTCTGCTTCCTGTGTTGAAGTGTGATTAAGATTTTCTCGAGATGGTCCATTATTTTATTTTCACGTGCGTTCTCTGAGCAGTCAAACAACTGTGGAGATAAACGTGTTGGGGAAAACAACAGCATCAATCAACAAGGCTGAATCTACCACCAGGGTGGATCTGAATAAGCATAATAATTTCTGTCTGAACTACAAGAGGCAATCATATTAATTAATAAATACGCTCTCCACAAAATCAAACATACACAAAAAAACACACTGTTGCCATGGAGATGAGAATAAAACCTGACACAATGATGACTTCCTGTGGAGAGACAGAAACTGGGGCATCGGAGGGTACAGCAGACTACCTGGTAAAGTTGGTTTTGTTGAATGTGCAGATTTTCAAACTACGCACAAACGGCATGACGCCTCTATATGATTGATGATGTAGTTATCTAGGCTCTGGCGGATACATCACCCGTTGAATTATGGCCTTGCTGCTTATGACGACAAAATCGTGTAAGACAACATATATGGGCCAGAGAAACAAATGAGCCGACTACTCAAAGACTTAATACAACACTGTATGTGCTTTAAGACAGCATGCAAAGAATTTGCAGCTCTCTCAAGCATTCTGTTCTGTTTTTCCATTGGCTTTTGCAGGAAAAAAGCTCTGTGACCAATGTAGTTTATGATTCTTACACATTTGCTTCACACCTTTTATGATTTTTGAAGCCAAAATACAAGTTTGATGCACCTGACAACCTCTGTAGTCCCATTGTTAACAACCACCATTTTAAGACAAGTTAAAAATAAAAATAAAAAAACTTAAAAAAATAAACACAAGGGGATATTACTGATGTATTTTATGTTGTAGAATAAAATGTGAAAATATCTGACAAAAAAGTGAAGAAAAAACGTTGAAAGACCCACTGACTTTGTCAAAATGCTAACTCGTTTCTGGGTTTTGGCCAACAAAAAAAAAGTCATGCTACAGCAGGTTGTAGTCTGAAAGCATAGACATGCTTGATCTAGTGTTTTAATTCATCTCTTTTCTCCATTTTCAACCACTTTCCTGATTTGTTTGAGGGGAGGGTATATGGTCGGGTATATGTATGGGCTTTTTCTGTTCTTTTGATCCAATATAGCAAAATAAGCTTGCGCTATTTACATATGAACATGAAAGGAGACAATGGAAAACAATACAGAGAAAAAAAATAGTAAAAAAAAAAAAATACCAAACAGTAAGAAAAACAAGAAATATCAGCAAAGCAGAGCTGGGTAGATTACTTAAAAATTGTAATCCGTCACAGATTCCAAATTACATGACAAAACTTGTAGTTAGTAACATAATCCATTACAGTAAGCATTTTATGTATAAATCAGTATACTTTTAGATGACTTTTGACCTAACTTGTTTATTACATTGATTTAAATAGGATAGTCTTACCATATTGATATAAAAATCTAAAGAGCAAGAAAATATATTCCATTTGTTTAAACATTACATTATGTCAAGGTTTCCCAAACTGGGGTTCTTAATAAACTGCAGGGGGTTTGTAAGTTTAATGAAATGCTAATAATTCATTAAATTATAAAATGTAAAATTAAAATAAGTCATTTTAAAATACATTAATCAAAATAAAACACTTACTAAAAAATATATATAAATATTTTTTAAATATATAACATATATATATATATTTTTTTGTTTGTTTGTTTGTTTACCTGCATGTCGTGTCACCATTAACCAATGTCAGAGAACTATTAACATGCAAGTGTGATATGTAATCATTAAAATATTTATTTTAAAATCTGTGGGGGAGCTTCATGTAAATACATTAGGTGAAAGAGGTTCAGATGACAAAAAAAGTTTGGGAATGCCTGCAGTGCATGTAAATAAAAAATAACGTGAATTTGTGCATTTTAATGTGTTTAAAAAACAAAAGCCTTCCAAAGACATAGTTGTCTTGGACTTGGTCTTGTTTGAGCTGCCTGGAGGCGTTGCAAATATGGCGGCCGAGTGAACGGACTTTCCTTAAAAGGGACTTTGCACCAGTTCCCCAGTCACGGCCAGGAGTGCTGTTCCCAGCCTGACCAGAGTCCAGTGAAGGCTCCAGCCCCTGACCAGAGTCTAGGCTTTTTTAAAGGTACCATGTCCACTAGAACATTTTAATTTATCCAGTCTTGTCTTGTCTGTGGAGACTCGTCTGGAGGCAGATGGCTCCCCTAGTTATGGCCGCGGAGGCCATTCCCTAGCCGCCTGCCTCCCCTGTCGTTGATATAGAAGCGGTTCCTGAGTGTCCCTGTGAGGGCCCTTGTCACCACGTTCAACCCAGGGAGGGCGGTGGATCTCCTGTCATGCCCAGAGGGAGCCTCAGCTTCCGAGCTTAGCCCACGGAGGGCTTCCTGTTCCTGTGGATTGTCTTGTCCTGTGTTTGTTTTGCCCACGGAGGGCATCTGTTCCAGAGTTTCGCCCACGGAGGGCACCTGTTCCTGGGTGTCCCAGTTTCCTGTCTACCCCCCCTCCCCGGTGGTACTGTTACGCCTTCAAGGAGGGGGGAGTAATGTCACAGTCCTGTCAGTCTTGTCTTGTGTGTTTTCCCCCTCTATGCCCTTATTTGGTCCTTCCTGGTCCTGTCCTCGTCTAGTTGATGGTTTGTCATTTATTTCAGATGTGTGGTGTTAATTATTATGTGTATTTAGTTCTTGCCTGTTCTGTTCAGTTTGGTCTGGTCTACTTGTTACTCCCGGTGTTCCTGTGTGTCAGCCCTGCCTTGTCTTGCCCTGCCTTGCCTTGTCTGTCTTGGATTTCATTAAAGACTGTATTTTGAGTTTACCCTCATCTCCTTGTGTCCCTCGTGTGTGCACCGTGACAATAGTAATACATGGTTAAATAACCTTGAGCAATAATTCAAATAAAAATTAATGTGTTTATCAGTAATTGATGCAATGTTGAATCCCTTCTTAAACCTGAAATGATTTTTTGTAAATCCAGTGGTGAAATGCTGTGTAGCCACCTGACTAATGACTGGTCTTTGTGTGAATGTCTACAAAACTGGAAGACTTTCTGAATGAATAATTTATTGATATTGTGTGAATATATAATCAATAAAAAAGTAACTGTAATCTGATTATGAGTATTTTAAAATGTAATTTAATGTAAATACAAGTACTTATTTTTCTACATGTAATCAGTTACTACCCATGCACTGGCCGCAAGGCATTATGGAAAGATTAATTAATTTAGTGTGTTTTATATACATAGTTTAGAGTGCCTTGATTTATGTGTTTAACACCATGTTTGAAAGCTTACTTTGGCTTTTTCCAGTTATAAAGACATCGATGCTGGAAATGTGAAAGATGACTCATTATTTTCTTCCATTGCTCAGGGCTCCATATGTGACGTTCCTTTGGCCTTGGACAAGATAAACGGCAGCCCAGCTATAAATTCCAGCTTTCTGAATCTTACAACATAGTCTTTTGTGAGAGAGAATCATAGAATCAATTCTGATGTATTACTTTCGAACCCCCACCCTAAAATTCACAAATAATACCTTTAATGACAATCCACAAATCTGAACTTTCTGTATGAGTAATGTGTTCCAGTTTGAGAAGATTTGTGGTTGAGAGTTTTCAGAGGAACAGATATTATGGCCATATAAGCTCCTGAAACCTGAACATTTAAAAGTGGCTCTGTTTGTTTCTCTCTCTTTGAGTCTACTTTTTCTTGCCCTGATGACTAAGCAACAGGGAGTCAATGTCCACAGTCCCGCTAGTGATTATGTGTCATTCTCAGACATTATCACGGAGTACAGAACACAGCGTCATCCTTTAAGGTTTCTTATAGAGCAAACACAGACACACATATATGCCTTTCTATTAAGTTCAATTGTTTTCATACAATCAAAAATCAATATTCTGTCCCTTAAATTTTCAAACCACTAGTGGATCATTTTCGATTGGTGTTTTGGTTGTGACAATGTTTTTAAAGAATCTTTTAAGGGATAAATCTTTCTAATTTAATTTCATGCATTTGTAAATCAGCGAATTTGCAAATCAGCAAACAAATCTTTTGGTGAACAGATTCCAAATTGTAGTGTTCATTTCATTCAAGCAAATGATTTGAGTCTTGTATTCTTCCAGTAAGCTTGTAGAATTGGTGACGTTTTCTCTGTACATTAAACTGTGGGATAAATGAACAAAAAACATCGAATAAAATAACATTCTTCACTTTTAAACAAATTGAATCATTTATCAGAGTAACAGTGCTTGAAGTGAGAGCTCTGTTTTAAATATCTGGTCACTGTATTTATTGGAAGGCATTTTCTGAAATTTCTCTCTTTGTTTGCCTCTCCGCATTGCAGTCAGACAGGGGTTTTAATATTCCTGTGACTGTTTTTCTCAGTGCTCTCTGAAATGCCTTTTATGATTTAATGATCATAATGCTCAGTCAGCAGCATGATCCTTTCATCCTGGTACTTTCCCAGCTCTCTCTATCTTTCTATGACGGAATATATACATGGTCACTATGCTTTTTTATTGATCAGATCAATCAAATCTAATCATGAAAGGACTGGGTCGGTAATATTCTATGTTTTTGAAAGAAGTGTTTTATGCCCTCCAAGGCAATTTTTAAAAAATACAGTAAAAACTGTAATATTGTGAAATATTATTACAGTTTAAAATAACTGTTTCTAATGTAATTAGAATTTATTCATAGTAAAGCTGGATTTTCAGCAGCCATTACTCTATTCTTCAGTGTCACATGCCTCTTCAGAAATCATTCTAATATGCTGATTTGTGCTCAAGAATCATTTATTATTATCAATGTTGAAAACAGTTGTGCTGCTTAATGTTTTTGTGGAAAGTGTGATACTTTTTTCTTTGATGAATATAAAGTTACTGCATTTTTTAAATAGAATTTAATTAGCATGTCTTTACAGTCACTTTTAATTAATGCATAAAAGTGTATAAAAGTGTTCAGTAAAAGCATAAATAGGCTTCTGTGGATTGTTATTTTGCTTATACAGAATATGTATATTTGTAAATGTTTGTATTTATGAGCAACTCTGACCTTCTGCTGTCTCCAAATAACCCTGCCAGCCTGAAACCTAACATTAATATATTTTTTTGCTCTTATAATCTCTGTGTCCTATCCAGACATCATTGCAGCAGATGGGAATCACCAGATGTTCGTGATTACCAAGAATGCAAAATGATTCCGGATAAAAAGAGAGCGGGCACTATAAAACACACACGGATGCCCTTCATGTTCGGTTGTCATTTAATCACAGATGATTATATGGAGAAATCAAACCTCAGTTCAGCAGATGTTGCATAAAGCTGGATTGGGACAGAGTGGTGAGGTTTCCTGGGGCTAGACTACAGAAGTGGGCGATTTTATCCACGACTGGTCAGTACCTGGAAGAAACGGGTTGAACGCCAGCAGGGGCGCAAATAAGGGGTATGCAGTATATGCAGTGCATGGGGCGCCACACATAGGGGCGCCACACATAGGGGGCGACATTTTGCCAAAATCATTCTGTCAAAATCTTCTATAGTAATAAAACGTAATAAATAATCAAAAGCTTAGTTATTAAAAATAATTAATGCAACATTGTAATTTAACAGTTTTTAGCATTTTAATGAGTTCAAACATGTATTTATTAAAAACTTATTAAGACGCGGAACGGCCGTGTCTCTTTGCGACCACAACAAACGGGAGACTTTTCAGACGCGCACTTCAGCTTGCCCTCGGCGCGCGAGTCAAACAAGCGCGGAAAAGGTAGGCTACAGGTGCCAAATGAGCTTCAGTAGAACAACAGGGAACTGCGGTCTGATGGGATATTGTTATATGTCAGTAAAACAAACTTTGCTGTCCTGTCAGCCGTTTGCTCACGACGCACACTCTTCAAATGCGTAGACTAACCATGTTCCGTACACTTTTCGCTATTCAGATCAGAATTAACAGTGTTCCGTACAGCGCGCGTAACTTGATTTTATCGGCGAAAATGGACGTTTAACTAATCAACTGTGAGCTGTTTATTTATTTTAACTGAAGAAAACATTATTTAAATGAATATGAAGGATAAGTACCTTTTTATTTGGTTAAAATGTAAGTTAATTGCTGCTTTGATAAAGAACCATGCGAGTTAGGCATGATTGTGTCGTGATATTAATGATGGCATGTGAGTTAAGCATGAACCCAGCAGGCACAAAACAGGCTCACAATGTCATAAGACGTTGATATTTGGTTAAATTTCGGTTGCGACGTTGGGTGACCAAAATTCAACGTAAATTCAACGTCTAATGTCAATTTTAAATTGATGTCCACTACCGACGTCAGCTGACGTTGATATTTTGTTGTTTTTAGGTTGTGCAACCAAAATCCAACGTTAAGTCAACGTCAAATTGACGTCAAATATTGACGTCAACCCGATTTTCATTTTCAACCAAACTGCAACGTCTGTCCGACGTCACGTCCAACGTCAACCTGACGTTACATAGACGTCTGGTGCCTGCTGGGAAGCATGTGAAACGTTAGTGGATAACATTTCCATATCTTTCTGAAGACAAGAAGGGCAAACGATTTGCGCTGATTTACAAAAAGAAAAGAAAAGAAAAAAATATTAACCAATGTGAAAACTTCAAAACATAAATGATCAGAATGCATGTGTTAACAATTATTTACATTTGACACTAAACTGATTAAAAAATACCGTAACTAGAAATTAACGTGTTCATTTTCTGTGTGCACAAACGTTATTTACATTGTGTGTGTAGCATGTGTTTTTATGTGGACAGACAACGTAACATTACTTTTTTAATGAAAAGTTGACTTTGGAATAACAACACAATCAATTGAGTTATAGATCATGTTTAATTTGTTAAAGAATGGCAATTTAAAATGTTCAAATATTCAAATTAATTGACCCTTTATGAATATAAACAGCATCACAGCACGCAGGATGATGGGCACACCTGTCTCAGGTGAGAGTGGCGCTAAGTGGTCATCGCCCGCAATCGACGTTTAAAAATGACCATTTCAAAGCATTTATTCAACAAAAGGTCATATATTTAACAATTTGTGATAACATAATATTCATTTCATCAAGGCTGTAGTACTGCGAGAAACATAAATTAAATAGAAATGCACATTTTCGCTGCTCTAGATGTCTCCCCACCCAAGCAGCGGTCTTGAAGTGTAGCTTGCCCACCGTCTATTTTCAAGTGCAGCGGGCGCACCTAGCAAACTTACTCAAATCTCACAGAAACAAACGGCGGGTGGGTCTCTGTCTTGATTGGGGGTGAAAGAGGGAGAAATAAGGATAACACAGATATATAGTTTATGTACGACCTGGAAGTAATTATCCAGCAATCGGTGCTAAAACGTCATCTGTACGGAACATCGTTGTGTACGGAACATGGTTATACTACGCTATGTGAATATGAGGCGCACGCTCTATCACTTCATCATAAAAAACCGCACTAGAAACTGCGAGCATGCATCGTCAGTTAAGTCACGAAATTAGCAAAATGGCGATTAAAGCTGCAGAGCTGTGCATGCATGCATGTATGTGCATTACATTTAAGAACGTCTCTCAAATGCATGCAGCCTACCGAAATATTCTGCAATTCGAAATCACAATAGGGCACAAGATGATAGGCTATGTAATTTTTTTTGTTTTGTTTTGTTAAATTTAATGCACAAGTAGGCCAAATGTGAGCATAATGCAGTTAAATGTACTAGAAAATATACACTAATTTTTCATTAACTTGTAAAGTACGAAAATGAAACCATAAAATGCATAAAATAACTCATTTTACATTCTTACATCATTTTCCTTTGTACAGAGCTCGATTTAGGTATGACAAAAGTGCTGCAATGAATTAATTTTTTCAACTAATAGAAGGTTAGAATAGAATGACTGATAACTTTTTCAGAGTTCATTGATTATATAAAATTCAGTGAAGGTTGACTATGGTTATCTGCATGTCTCATCCATGAGTGGGTCTATGCAATGATGGAGAACAAGATTTTGGGGGTGTTAAGACCCAGAACCAAGCTTACTGAGCAATAAAGCTATAGTGAGCCCTTTTATTAAAATACCTGGAGCCCAGATAATACAAAAATAATACAAAAATTGTCATTCACTCAGTATTACTTCATGTAATTCACAACTATCTCAGTTACAATTAAGTACAAATTAATTGTATTCAGTCCAGTGATTAATATCAGTTTATTTCTGAGTATCTCCATCGCTCAGTGGGGGTGGGGGTGGGGGGGGGGGGGTCGATATGAACATGAAGTGCCAATCAAATACCCATTCACATGTTTGTGAAGGGCCATTTGATTTACATTTGAGAGAAACTGAGAAGATTGTAAACAAGGATACAAACTAGCCACTTTTCACTGAAAATTGCTGTTGTAAATTTAAAATAGGCCATCTGTGTAATTCAAGTAGATTCAATGAGTTGAAAACTCTTGCTACTTCATACTTCAATACAAAACAATGCTGAACTTTGACAAAAAAGAGATTTTTAAATGTTATAATGGTGATTTTATAATGTCTAAATATAATTCCATTAGCAAAACATGTGAAAAGAACTATATTACAGAGTGGAAATAGTAAAGGAGACAATAAATGATCCTCTGCTGCCATTTAGTGGCCATAGTGGGAATCATAACATTCATTTTAAAAGTATTTGTTTTTCTACCAGGAGAAATCTTGGCAGAAATCTTCCACTTAGCATGACAAATTTTCCATGAATTATCGCTTTAAGTAAAAATGAAAGAAAAAAAAATGCAGATGTTCTTTAAAATAAATTTTACTATATAAAAATGTGCAAGAATATTAATAACTTTTAGGCAAATAATATTATATTATATAACAAGTGAGCAATATTACATGTGTTTGAAAAAAAAAAGAATTAAAAAAAATGTGTTCTACTTTCTGGGGTCTACCATCAGGAGTTAAAGGGGATGTTATGTGACACACTTTTCTTTTCTTTTTTTTTCTTGTTTTTACTTTTTACTTTTTTCCCCATGGTATTAAAAAAGAGGGAAGGGGGTTCAAACCTTTATCACTTTTTTCACTCCTGATGAGTCTGTATCCTTCCATGCACAAGCTAGTAATGGGCTTTTGGTCATTGACTTGCAGAAAGTTTTCTGTGCAAGTTAGAGTTAGAGGCTACTAGAATACAGGGGGGCGCCGGCACTGATCTTGCATACCCCTCGACAAATGTGCAGTTGTGCCCCTGAACGCCAGAAACAAGACAGGCAGAGAGAGTGGCAGATGGACACACCATAAATTATGTATGAATTTGTCTGAGTAATGCACCTTCAGACCAAGGTCAAAAATCTATCAAGATCTGTCAAAGAAATCTATTTGTTTGAGTCTAAAAACTTTTACATAACTAACCTGAGGGCAGTAGATGAAAGCCTCCTTTGCAATCATATCTGACCACAGGAGCTCTCTGGGTAAAGTGACTAGTCCTTTGACTGTGTAAAACCGTTCAGATCTGAGTGGTTAGATTAAGACATTCATCTTAAGAGCCTAAAACTGCTCTTGAGCCCTTAATGTTAAAGTTTTTCCACTGTGAAACATGCTTTGATTGTGATTTTTCTTTTGAAACATTTTTATTATAGGATAGCCCACCTGTTTAAATTAATGAAATAGTTTACTTTTAAATTTGGTTAATGTTGATTTGGAAATTTTTAAATTACAGAGATTTGTCATGTAGCAGATGCTTTCATAAAGAAGTGTCTTTTGCTGTTAAGACATAATGTCTTTTTTGCATCCAGTTCATGCTACTTTTAAGCCCTTTTTATTGTATGTTATTATACACATACACACACACACATACACACACTACCATTCAAAATGGTCAGTAAGGGTCAATGCCAGCGTTTTTTTTTGTTGTTTTTTTTTAATTAATACTTTTATTCAGCAAGGAATCAAAAAATGTATCAAAATGTTACAAAAAACTCTATTCAAATAACATTTTACATTTCACTTTTTCTTTTCTTTTCTTTTTTTTTTTTTACATTTTCTATTAATCAAGGAATCCTGAAAAAATAAAATAATCAAGTATTAAGCAGCACAACTCTTTTCAACATTGATAGTTATAAGAAATGTTTTTGAGCAGAAAATCAGCATATTAGATTAACTTCTGAAGGGTCATGTGACAATGAAGACTGGAGTAATGACACTGAAAATTCAGCTTTGCATCACAGAAATAAATTACATTTTAAAATGTATTCAAATAGAAACCAGTTATTTTTAATTGTAATAATAGTAGTTATTATAGTTTGTTTTAAATACTTTACAATTTAATTTAATTATTTTCTAGTTTTATTTGTAATTTGATGGATGCAAACCAGAAGATTATTCATAAGAAATGAGTGGCATCAGTGCAAAAAAAAAAAACAGCTGTACTCTATGGTTAAGTGCCTTGCTCAAGGGCACAAGAGAAACCATACTTTCCAATTCATGGATCAACCCTTCTGTGACTTGACTGACAGATTATAACTTTATTAACACCCTTTTTGCATTATACAAATTGAGACTGGGATTTTGAGAGATTTCTAGCATTGTTAGTGTGATAATACAACAAAACAGACAATAATTCACAAACATTTACAACGATATGTTGTCTGGTCTTCCAGGTGGGGATGTCACATTGATGTGAAAGAGACACATGACTGACAGTCACCTACAGCCACAACATCCAGCTCTGAAACACTAGAAGACATTATGCTGTTTAAACAAATTACTTTCTCAAACACAAACTCATGCCATGAAATAAATACAGAAATGAGACATTCGCTTAACCACTTACTAGAAAAGAGATAGATAGATAGATAGATAGATAGATAGATAGATAGATAGATAGATAGATAGATAGATAGATGCTAAATGAAGGGCATAGAAACACACAAATACACAGAAATACAAATAAGTCTCTGGTTCCCACACTTGCCCTTGTCGGTCAAAACGTCTTGACCTGGTCCGATTAAAGTCTAGAATGACTGTCTAACTGATTTGGGTGGAGATCAGGTGACTTGTCTCTCTCTCACACACGCATGTAGCAGACACCTGTGAGACTATGTGAGTCTCGAACTGCAGGGGCCAATGAAAAATTCACAATGGCGTGAGCAGTCACTTATTCCAGTGCAATGGGGCCTGTGAGAGGACACATCAGAAGAAATACGCAGAGGACATGCAATTCCATCTTACAAAACCAACACCTCATTTTCCAAACGGTTGCATCCACACAGCACCAAAAACACATGAGCATCGCAGGGCAATTTGTGATCTTTAATGATTCAAAAGCCTTGGTTTTTTTTTTTTTTTTTTTTTTTTAGCGTTTGTTGAGAGAAAATCTTGGTTATTTATGGAAAGTTATTCTCTTGCTAGAACTGCATTTAAATTTCAATATTTTACATTTACATTTTAATAATCGCTGATTTTGTGTGTGTGTGTGTGTGTGTGTGTGTGTGTGTGTTAAATTGATTAAAGTTTGTAAAGTCACAATTCTGAGAAGTAAAGAAAAATTCTGAGAAGAAAAAAAGCTGCAATTACCTTTTTTAAAATATTTTATTCCATGGTAGAAAAATTCTTTCTATCTTTAATTTTTCTTTCTTTCTTTCTTTCTTTTTTTCTTTCTTTCTTTCTTTCTTTCTTTCTTTCTTTCTTTCTTTCTTTCTTTCTTTCTTTCTTTCTTTCTTTTAGTTAGTTAGTTAATTAGTTAGACAAAACTAATTAACTAGTTTAAAATTAACATAAACATAAAAATAGTACTCACCCAGTTTATTTTCAATACATTTTTAACATTTATTGAAAGAAAAAAATAACTGTTTATTAATTGTGATAACTGCTGATTTTGTGGTGAATGATTTTTTATTATTATTTTAAAATGCTAATCTTATTTCCAGCACTGTATCAAAATTTATTTAGTAGTTATTATTTCCAGCATTACATTGAAAAGCTTGTCATTCAAAACTAAATTAATTACATTTATTTATTTATAACTTTTTCTTTTTAATTTATTATTATTATTATTATTATTATTATTATTATTATTATTACAGACAAAACATACAAATGATACAAGTTCTCACCCAATTTATTCTAAATTTTCTTTTTCTTTTTCTTTTTCTTTTTTTTTTTTGAGACTAATGTTATTTCCAGCATTGCATTGAAAAGCATATTGTTGAAAATGTATTTATTTCTTTATTAAGAACTTTATTGTTGCTATTTGTTAGTATTAAACAAAGCATATAAATAATATATTAAACATATTATATTATATTATATTATATTATATCATATTATATTATACTATGTTATATAGATATTTGTCAATTATTTGTCATTCTGCAATATTTGTGATTTTATTAATGTGTTGTTTTAGCATGTCCTACAGCATCATTCTAACATATTTCTGTCTTGTGTTAGAGAATCAAGAACTGCATGCACTTCAGGGAACAAGAGATTTTCACAGCACTGATGTCGCCAGCTGAACATCTCTGAAGAGCAGTTTTCATAAAGCTGATGGAAAAAAATGCATTGCTACAATGACAGTTGATTCTTTTCAGATGTCTTGCACTGCGCACAATAAAAAGTTTAAATCAGGTCATAATTTTTCAGAACAGCACAATATATGTTTCATAAAATGTCCACAACACATAGCCGCACATCTTGCGAACATATGTCACGCTGAAGTGCCGCTAGTGTGTGGCTAATGCGGTGACCTCCAGGGCTGGTCTGTGTGTGGAGAAATGCATGGCTAACTAAGAAGATCTCAAGGGGTTGGAAGGACTGAAACCTCAGGCCATCGATGCACTGAGTTCCTGTAGAAACAGTACAGCCTTGTCTGAAGGGGATTATGGGATATCTCAAGTGTATATGTCCTTTGTCTGTCATAGTTGAGCTGTCATATGCCCATTCTTACATCTAGCAGAAGCGTAGCTGTCCTCAGGAAGCCTTTGTGCTGAGAACGTGGTCGACGTTTCTGTCGCTCTAGTCTGGTCAGGATGTGACTACCAGGTGTTTCATTTTCTCTCCAGGAGCTGTTAAATTTCCGGAGGACAAAACACAGGAGAACCAGCTTTCAATTTTGTGTTGCATAAGGTAAAAATGTTCAGTCATAGAGACAGACGGCTGTCACGGGTTAACAGCAACACTTAACCCCTTTATACAGGAGACAGAGCGTTCAACTATAATCCATAATTGTACTGCCAGGGTGCAAATTACCCACTGATCCCACTGAAGGATGTCAAAACAGGATGTTAGAGAGGTTGTAGAAAGTAGCATGCTTATAATATAAAGATAGGTCTGAATGATTTTGAATAGTAATTTTGAAATGTAATGGGTTGTACCATTGACATTACCTGAGATGTTAAATTAAATAAGCCAGAAATCTCTCCACTTTATTGGACACAGATTTTTTATGGAAGCTATGGATAAGAAAATGAAGGTAATTTCAACTTTTTATTTCACAATTTATATCACAATTTATTTCAGTTTATATCTCAAAATTCAGACTTTTCAGAATTCTAAATGCAGAATTGCGATAAAAAATTCCCAATTGTGAGATTTCAAAAAAGTCAGTATTATTATGTTAATTCACAATGGTGCGATATAAACTTATAATTCTGAGAAGAAAAGTCTGAATTATGAGAAATAAACTTGCAACTGCAAGAAAAATATCGCAATTAACTTTATTTTTTATTCTGTGGAAAAAAAATGGAATTGCGAGATTTAACTCAGAATTCTGAGGGGGAAAAAAGATGAATGAATTGTATGAATTCAAAAATTTGAGATGTACACAGAATTGTGAGGAAAAAAGAACCAATTGTAAAATAGATAAAAAAAATAATCAGAATTGCAAGATGTTAACTCTCAATTGTAAGTTTATAACTCGCAATTGATATAAACTTGCAATTATAAAGAATTGTCAAAATTCTGAGATATGAACGCGCAGTTGCGAGAAAAAAGTCACAGTTACCGTTTTATCTTTTATTCTATGCTAAAAAAAAAGAATTGCGAGATGTAAACTCAGAATTCTGAGAAAAACAGTCAGAATTTTAAGATATATACAAGTAAACTCAGAATTCTGTGAATGTACGAATTCTGAGTTTACATTACGATTCCGAATTTTTTCCTCAGTATTGTAAATTAATATCTCACAATTCTGACTTTTTTCTAAGAATTGTAAGAAAAAAAGTCTGAATTGTGAGCTATAAACTCAGAATTGTGAGATAAAAAGTTGCAATTAACTTTTTTTTTTATTCCATGGCTGAAACAGTTTATCTGTCAATCAGATGTGCATGAAACTAGAGGGTCATTTTTTATAATAAATTAAAAATAAAACAAGTAGATAGAATAGAAATTGAATAGAGAGTGCTACTGTTAGAGGGTCAAGTGTAGATGGAAGAGATGTGTTTTTAGCTATTTCTTGAAGATGGGCAGGTCATTATTATTATTAATAAATAGGAATATTAAGTTATACAGCACCATTAAGAACTAACATGGCCTAACAATTGGGAAAATAATTTATAAATAACCAAGATGTATAAAAAATATAATCAATTTACGACACCTAATTAAATTAAATTCATGTTACATTTGCAAATGGTAATGTATCCAACATAATCCCCATTTTAGAGCTGGCAGAAAACTCACAACCTGCAAGTAAGCGCTATTACTCGTTTTACATGCAAAGCTTGCTTAATTCAAAGCATCAAAGCAAATATGGAAAATGCTTATGTGAAACTCAATTACGACCTTGAATAACTTTAATAAAATGATAAAAATCCATGGTATGACCATAGCCAAATAACATGATGTACTGAAGCCACTGACATGAGCCAACAGCGTGGTGTTACAGCTGTCCTGAAGGAATCAATCTCAGCTTGGTGTCACTGATTCATTAAGCTGCAGGCGTGTAGTGTACACTCTTACTGCACTTAATTAAACAGACGTAAGAAACACAGGCAGTCAATATACTCCAAGACGTCTCCCTCAGTGCATGTACTCATCCCTGAGATGAAGATGTCAGCTTCAGGCTGAGAGGGTGGGCAGGACGTTTGCTCCGGGGCCAATCAGAGCCTCTGTTATTTTGAGATGTGACATTTAAGGAACTATAAAGGCAATGCAAGAGATAGAGTGAGAGAGAGAGAGAGACAAGAGATATTTATGATTTAATTGCATTATTGAAAAACATTCATAAATTCGAATGTTCATAAATTTTTGAAAGTTAAATGATATGCAAACATACATTTTCTTTACATTGCAGCGAGCAATCCATTTAAAGGGATAGTCCACCCAAAAATTAAAATTCTTTTATTAATTTCTCACCCTCATATTGGTATAAACCTGTAAGACTTTCATTCATCTTCAGAACACAAATGAAGATATTCATAATAAAAATCTGAGAGGTTTCTGTCCCTCCATTG
Source organism: Spinibarbus caldwelli (assembly GCA_039654775.1). Classification (NCBI taxonomy): domain Eukaryota; kingdom Metazoa; phylum Chordata; class Actinopteri; order Cypriniformes; family Cyprinidae; genus Spinibarbus; species Spinibarbus caldwelli. The sequence continues at coordinate 6,552,442 of CM077258.1, forward strand.
ACAGCCTACACAACTACCACTGTCAAGGCCCAGAAAATTAGTAAAGACATCATTTAGGTAGTCCATGTGAATCCATTGGTTCAACCTCTATTTTATGAGGCGATGGTAATGATTTTTATGTGCAAATGTAATAAATAAATAAAGACTTTTAACAGTTTCTTCACTTCTTCATCAATCTCCAACATGCATTTACAATATCTTATCTGAGAATGTAACATTCATTCAAGCATCGACAAAATGGAGCATACTGCACTGGCATACTTACAGAATATTTCATATGCAAGCATTATATAATCATAGAATTTTAAATTTCTTCTTGTTTTGCCATTGGGAGAGAAAAGGCACAGAATGGATCCAATTTGATAAAAATGGTTAAAAGCCATTTTGGTGTAATTATAAAGGAAGAGACTTACAGATATGCAGTAAGGTATATTGACTGGGGTCGAATGGAAAGGTCACTGCTGTCTATTATAATGCAGATTAGTTATTCAGATGTGTTCAGTGGCTCTATATGGATATTTAATGATCTCTTATTCTGTGATTGAATCAGCCGGATTTACATTTGTTGAATGTCAGTGGTTGTTCTGAACAGTTTTAACCTGCACTCTTCTCATGGCTTCAAGGCTTCACAGAAGGATTGAGTTTGTGATTAAGCTTTTTGTCCCCCTTAGTAACTCTTTGGTTAAAATTCAAGTAGATGTAAAAGAAGTAATTGATTATTATTAATATTTGGGAACTTCGAAAAGTAATACACATACAGAGTATGAGTTGTTACCCTCTGGTAGACAGTAAAGTAAGTTGCCAGATTTGTAAATCTTTTATATTTAATTATTCTATTCTTCAGTTAAAATACACTTAAAAGGCTTGTTTGTTTGCAAAAGCCACTTGGTTGAATATTTTGTTATTTAATGCAGTGAAATTAATTTGACATCTTTTCTACACCCTCATAGCTTTAAATAGCTCATATTACAGTTTACATAACCATTTGTCTTATCAGGCCTGTCGGCGAGACAGTGACAGCAGCTCCCTGTGGACTGCAGCCAGAGGACAGCAGGTCTGATGCCGTCCGGTGTGCTCAGGTGGAGACACTGTGTCTGGAGTTACACAAGAACTGTACAAGCGGTGTCATCTTACCTGCACACTCTCATCACTCACTCAGGTTTTTTTTTTTTTTTTTTTTTTTTTCTCTGCATAATGCAGTTATGGCATTTCTAGAAGGAACTAATTGAAACTAACCAGCCAGACCATGACCACCACAGAAAGACCTATAGGTAATTTTGTGGCTATGTTAGGAATGCAGTACTAGCGCCCTGCATAAACACACATGCACACACACACACACACACACATATATGGCATCATGGTAATTTGCATGGGCAAATACCACTATATGCATAATATAATAATAAAATGCACACTTCAAAATGTGCTTATATAATGTTTTTGGTTCATTAGTTGTAATCAACTAACATTCATTCATTCATATGTGGGTGATGACTGTATTTACATGTAGGCCTATACATTTTTTACAAACATACATACATAAAATATCACAACAATAAAGCACAAGCACCGTGCACCGCCTCTCTTCAGGTGGTCAGGCAGACTGTTGGTTTATGTGAGCATGGGTTTGCGGTGCCCCGGGGACTGGGTGTTTGTCTGAAGCTATGGTACTGTGGGACATTCCTGTATTCTAGCTGACAGGTGCCTGTCTGATAGTGATGGATGCTGATGTTATGACAGCCTCCATTTGCTATGACTGCACTGTGTAATGCTATAGCTTAGAGTATGAACTGTGAGAGAGAAGAAGAGAAGCTGGCACCTGTACAGACAGACGCCGTAAACAGATTATGATGGCTGCACTGCAGCTCTCGCTCTCCGCTTATCCCACATTTCCTTGCACCATCCTCTCTCAGCTGCAATGCTTTCCAAGGCTGTATCTGAAACCGAAGGTTGCCTTGCTGCTTCGTTACCGACTTGCCATGCAGCTGTCTTGTATGAAGGTTTTCTACCTTCTAAGGAATAATGTCATCATAATCTTAAACTCAAGTAAGCTTTAGAGACATATAAGTAAAAATGTAATGACTAATGTTTATTTCTCAGTAGATATTACTGTGAAGTTGCTAATATTTTTTAATGTTTTAGAAAAAAGCTGACCAAGACTGAATTTATTTGATTAAAAATACAGTAAAACCGTAAAATACTGTGAAATATTATTACAATTTAAAAGAACTGTTTTCTATTTTAATATATTTATAATAAATATATATATAATACAAATAATATATTTTAAAATGTAATTTATTCCTGTGATGCAAAGCTAAATTTTCAGCATCATTACTCGTCTAGTGATCCTTCAGAAATCATTCTAATACTGATTTGCAGCTCAAAAAAAAAAAATCTTATTATAATCAGTGTTGAAAACCATGAAACATATTTGTTTGATTCTTAAGGCAGATTCTTGAATTGACATGAATAGAAAGTTGACAAGAACAACATTTATTTGAATGTCATTTTTAATCAGTTTAATGCATCCTTGCATTAAATAACTAAATAAATAAATTCTGACCCCCCAAAATCTTAAACAGATACTGTTTGAAATTGCAGGTACAGTATATTAATTAACATATATAGTAATTTTAGTATTAATATTTAGTATTTATATTAATGTTACTGCTTTGAAAGCAGTGTTATCCCAAAAGTCATCTGAAATTATACATTTTGGGGCTAAAACAAATAATATATTAGCCTAAGGTGGAGAGGTAAGAAGAGGAGAAAACATACTGTGTTGAAAGAGAAAAAAAACTGCTAAAAACTGAGAAAAAATAAAGTGATAGATAAGGGAAAAGATTAAATGAAGGAGTGGGAAAATGGAACAGAAGGATGAATTGAGAAAGAGACATTAGTTTGGCCAAGTGTGTGTCCAGGAGTCAGCATGGTGCTCCTCTGTTGTTGATGTGCCAAGCGTTGTGTAATCACCTTATGCCCGCCACAGAGAATCTTCCCTGCCTGTGGGCCCAATGCTCAGGCAAGGTAATATGTGACCGAAAATGTCTTTGTCCCTCAAAATGGAGAGGAAAAAAGAAGAAAATATAAAGGGGGTCAGCAAAAGTGGTGCACAGGATCCTCTAATGGGATATGTGCTGCCACATCTGTAGGCTTGACCCAAGGATACACGTGGAAACTGCAGGTACGATCAAACAATAGCCCTGGTGTTGGATTACAAGATTTATTCCACTAAATGAAAATACTTATTAGCTCGTTAGAAGATTGCATGCATTTTTTTGGAGCTGTGGCCTAGTAGTTAGTACACATGCTCTGACGCATTGAGCAGTGGGGCTCATTAAGGCGTTCTGAATTTGAATCCAGCTTGTGGCATTTCCAGATCTCATTCTCCCCTCTCGCTCCCCATTTTTTCCAGTCTTTTCTCTGCTTAACTGAAATCCGTATTGGAGCAAGTTTGTTCACTTGGCAGCCATCTTGGCGAAACCCCCTGGCAGCTATTTTCTAGTCATGCAAGCACAGCTTCTGCTTGAATGGGGAAGGACCACAATCTCCAAAACGGTTTGTCATGCTGTCCAGTATACACTGCATATTTTAATGCTATATTAGTGTATAACATTAATATATTATTGTTACAGTATATATAAATTTAAAAAATGTTCTGTTTTCTTAATCTTTATGTTCATTTCCAGGTTTAAATGGGCTTTTAAGTCCATGGAAGCCTGTTTCCGCCATGGAATAAAATAATAAAAATATGAATTGACTTTTTATCTCTCAATTTAGACTTTTTCTCACAATTAAGATTTGTTTTTCACAATTCTGAGTTTATATATCACAATTTGGACTTTGTTACAAAACAATCAGAATTGTGCAATATAAACTCGTAATTCTGAGGATAAAACGAATCTGACTTTCTCACAATTCTGAGTTTAAATCTCGATATTCTGACTTTTATCTTTGGAATTTTGAGATTACATAGTTCAGCTCAGGTTTTGTTTTTTGGGTTTTATCTCAGAATTCAGACTTTTTCACAATTCAAAGAAAACAATCAGAATTGCGCAATATAAACTCGATATTCTGAAAATAAAATGGATGACTTTCTTTCTCGCAATTCTGAGTTTAAATCTCGATATTCTGACTTTTTTCTTTGGAATTTTGAGATTACATCTCACAATTCAGTTCAGGTTTTGTTTTTTGAGTTTATATCTCAGAATTCAGACTTTTTCACAATTATAAGAAAAAAATCTATATCGTGCAATATAAACACAATTCTGAGGGGAAAAGTCAGAATTGCGACATGTCAGAACCAGCTAAGACCAGCCAACCAGCTTAAGCTGGTTTTAGCTGTTTTTTGTTTTTGTTTTTCAGCACGGCAGGCTTCCATAGAAATCTCATATTTTTTAAAAGTCAAATAAAATCAATACAATACAATACAATTTTATTTATATAGCACAGTTTAAAAACAACCAAAGTTGACCAAAGTGCTTTACAACACTATACAAACAATAAGCAAATTAAAACACAGCAACAGCTGTACACCTTTTTAAACCAATATAAAACTTAGATATTCACAAAATATACACAGGCAATAAAAATGTGTGGCGTTCCAAACGCAAGGACAGAGACAATTTATCATGGAATATCAAACGCCAACGAGAAAAAATAGGTCTTTAGAGTGGATTTAAAAACAGACAAGGTTGGAGCAGTTCTGATATGAGAGGGGAGACTATTCCAAAGTTTTGGGTCGACAACAGAAAAGGCATGGTCACCTCTCGTTTTTACCCTTGTCCTAGGAACATGTAGAAGGTCAGAATTAGTAGATCTGAGCGATCTTGACAAAGTATGAGGCTGTAACAGCTCGGTTAAGTACAGTGGGGCCAGATTGTGAAGAGATTTAAAAACAAATAGTAGAATTTTAAAATCAATTCTGTACTTTACTGGAAGCCAATGAAGTGAGATTAAAACCGATGTAATACTATCGTATTTGCGCTTTCTAGTAAGAAGACGAGCTGCTGCGTTCTGGACTAACTGCAGACGAAAGACACAGGACTGAGGAACACCAATGTACAGAGAATTACACTAGCCAAGCCTAGATATAACAAATGCGTATAGTGCAATTTCAAGCTTCTGTAATGATAGAAACGATTTCACTTTGGAGAGAAGCCGGATATGATAAAAACAGAACTTAACAACAGAACTTATCTGGTTATCAAATTTGAGGTTATTGTCGAACCAAACACCCAAGTTTCTGACTCAAGTGGTACTGTATGGTGACAGAGATGTAGTTTCGAAATCATATACACTTTGATCATTGAGACCAAACATAATGAATTCAGTTTTACTCTCATTGAGGCATAAAAAATTTGTTGCAAGTCAAAGTTTCAGTTCTTCCAGGCAATCCAAAATGGGCTTAATGGCATGCTTATTGCCACGCTTTAAGGGGATGTAAATTTGGGTGTCATCTGCATATAGATGGAAAGAGACCCCATGCTTGTTAAGAATAAGCCCTAAAGGAAGCATATAAAGTGAGAACAATACTGGACCAAGAATCGATCCTTGAGGTACACCAGATCATAAATGCATCTCAGAGGAGAAATGATGCCCAATGCTGACGACATATCTCCTATTGGTGAGATATGACCTCAACCACTGTAATACTGTGCCCCGTAAACCAACACATGCCTCAAGACGAGATATAAGAATATCATGGTTGACCAGATCAAAGGCAGAGCTAAGGTCTAACAAAACCAGAGCTGTAAACTGGCCAGAATCCGTAGTTAACATGACGTCATTTAGAACTCTTAAGAGGGCAGACTCAGTGCTGTGGCAGGATTTAAAACCAGACTGAAATTTTTCATAAATAGAACTGTGAGAGAGATAAGACAGAAGTTGATTTGAGACAATTTGAGATCTGACAACAATAAATCATAAATTCCTCTTCTTTAATTAAAAGGCACCAGACTACGGTATTTTTTTTTCTTTTTTTTTCCACCCACATTTATTTTGCTTCCGATGCCCATGACTGCAATAAAGTTTAAAAACAGGCCTACTGCATATGTGTTTCGTGACAACAGAACACCCAAGCATTGAGACATTTGCAGTTGCACAACTTATTTAAAGTTATTCACATTCACACACACATTGCACAACACAACAAGAAGAAATGACTTGTGTGAAACATTTTACTTCTACCCCAGTAAAATGCTTCGCTTCTTTAAGGCCGGCTGTGTGAAGGATGTTTGCACCTGGAGACATAATGACCCTGCTCTCTCTATCTATTTATCTATGATCCCTTTTCCTCCTCTCTGCTGAGCCATCAAAACTGCAGAAACTTAAATGGCACAGCAGGCACCCTCCCTAGTCGTGACGCACCCCGGTATTTATAACACTGGTCATCCATTTTGTTTACGATGACGGAGGTGTGCAGCGCTACACTGGAGTTGAAGAGTCATCTAGCGGTCATCTGCGGTACTACAACTGCAGATTCTGTCGCCTTATTGTGGATCAGAGCTTTTCAGAGATGCCTTCTGCCCCTATACAAGCATTAAGAACAAAAAGAGGTAATAATAAAACTGATCTCACATGGTAAAGTGCACATGTATGACAGGATGAGCATTTTAATCCAAAATGACTTGCTATAGCGACTCGAAGACCAGACAGTGAGTTAATCTTGGTTCACAGATTTAGTGTCCAGGCAGGTCATGTGAGGTAGAAAATCCGACAGACTGCAAATCTCAAGATTTTCATCTGTTTGTTTGTATGTGTGTGTGAGTGTGTTCCAACACATAATGTGCTAAATATAAATCGTAGGTTTCGTCCTGGCTGCTGATTGTGTTGTTGATGTAGCCTAGAGCGGTAGTAAATCCCACAACTTCATTTTCAGTTCTCAGACATTTTCACATAGATTCAAAATCCAGAGCTGTATTCTTCATGTGTCAACTATCAGCTGAAGAGAGAAAGGGAAGGAGAAAAAATAACAGCAGTGCCCCGGATGACCTTGATTATGGACCATTGATTTGGGTGACCCAGAGGTCAGCATGGTAAATTCTTCCTGTTCTCACGCACCAAATACACACATGTAAATGTCATTATCACAAGGAGCTGTACCGTCATGCCAAAACACAGATGATTCTCCCTTTTACATAAAGAAAAATGGCACAGGTCTTAAACCCAACCATTCATATAAACAGGTTTAGGAAAAAGCAATCATTTTAGATTAATGTAAATATTTGGCTACAAAAAAGTATTTGGATATTTATATCACACTTAATGTCTGAATTCAATACATTAGATACAAAATATCAAAAGTAAATATTTCAGAAGTTTTTCTCAGAAGTAACTTAACTTTTCTGTGATAGGCTATTTTTAATGACTGGGCATCATAATATAAACTGCATTTTCACGACTAAGCTTACAAACATTTTCATTTATATGTTTGAAACACTATTTGAAATAGATTGTAACAATGTATGTGTCTTTACGGTCACTTTGTATCAATTTAATGCATTCTTGCTGAATAAAAATATGAATTTATTTTAAAAAATGAAGGTAAGTGTACAAAACCTCTGCTTGAGAAAACACATTGACTTTTGGCTCAAAACATTATAGTTACTGTACAATGAAGCAAATCATTTTTCTTTGGAACTCAGAAACTTTAAATCAATCACACACACAAACACACACACACACACAAAAGACTTGTTTCGCCCCAGCTGCAAATATTGGGCTGTGCACATTTTCCAGTTTTTACACTGCTCAAGTTGACCTATTTCTTATGCCTTAATTAAAAACAAAACTTGCAAGCATGCTCATTCTCATTAGCACATATTTGTATCATTTCGAATTCGGCTGACTCATAACACTGTGTCAAAACAGTTCTTAATTTTTATGTAAATGAAGCCTTACGAAGCACAGGAATTGTTAAATTGTTATCTTATCACTAATGCAGTCCTGTAACACTGGATAAAATGCTTAGTTAAACAACAAATAGCTCATATCTGTTTGATTAGGAGTAATATTCTTAAAAGAGCAGGTGTTCTCCGTCTGAAAACAATTCATTTGTTCTGTTTACTTGTTCTGTTTGGTGTTTGGGTGTTTGAATAGCACAGCATGAATTATGCAACCACCTGAGAAAAAATATCATAAAAACAGCTGGACAGAATTTGAAAACAAATGCCGGGTCAGTGAAATTTAAAATGTAATATCCGCAATCATACTGTGACAAGAAATCATGGTTAAGGACAGTTTTTTGCAACTAATAGGGATAATTTTGATCTAAAAAGGATTAGAATAATTTATTCACATTCTTTTTTTAAGAGGAAAAAAAATGAGTGAACTTTTGATACTTTAAAGTCTCCATAAAGTCTAGACATTGGCTCTGATGACATCAACCTTGTGTCTTAAATCTGAAGCTTGGCTTGCAATGAAAGTGTTGAAGGAAAAAGACAAGCAGGGTTTCTCACTACAAAAAAACAAGGCATGAAAACTAATCTCAGCCAAGATTTATCAGCAGCATCAATGCAAACAGCTCCATGGAAACACGTCCTTTTAGAGGCAGATCATTTATCTGGGCTTCCAAGCACTTGAGATCGACACCGTCTGATATGTTTAGAGTTGCTTATTCATGAGAGATGATTCTCAGTCTCATGAGATGTGAGATTAGTCATCAGGAAGGTTTGCTGGCGAGGGCGTCTTCATTTCATCAGATGGTTGGGGATGGAGACTACAAACAAGAAACAGCTGCTGCCTTGTCAGCCACTAGGGGGCAAATTTTTTAAGAACTAAAATGCATGGAGAGGTTAGATGTCAGCTACTTTGTCAACTATCTGGCCTATCTGTTAGCCTTTTTTCTAATTATTCTAAACTAAATATTATACATGCAATTTTTATTATCTAATTAATTGAGAAATACATGTTTGTTTAACATATTAGCACACATTTATGACTCCAGCTGTGTCCTTAAGTAGTTAAAATAAAATTTGTTCAATTACTCAATAAATAAATAAATGTACAATGTTGAAAAAATTGAAGCTGTAAATAAAGACTGAAGTACGTTTTACAAGAAAATACAATTTCAGTTTTTCTACATGAAAACTTCACCTTCAATTCAATGTGTTACTTCCTGGTTCTGTGTAATTTTTTGTGCAATTTCTGATTGAAAATTATTTCTACACCATTTTTTTCAGCACACATATTATCATACATTTATATATGACTTTAGCTGTGTCCTTAAATAGTTAAATATATAATAATAACAAAAATGAAAGAATAAATAATTAAATAAATAAATATGTTATAAGTTTTTTTATGTAGCCTATTATAATATAATATTTCAGATTTTCTACCTGAAAATTTCACCTTTAATCAGTGTGTTACTTACTGTTTCTTTGTAAGTTTTTGTGCAATTTCTGATTGAAAATTATTTAGATGACTTTAGATGTGTCCTTGAATAGTTAAATATATAATAATAATAACAAAAAAAAAAAATTGGTATCTTTTTTATTTATTTATTTATTTATTTTAACCTAGCCTATTATAATATAATATTTAACTCAAACCTCACACATAAGTATTTCGCCACAGGAGTATATTTAATGTTACCTGTGGCAGTTATTAAATATTAAATTCATAACTTGCTTTCCTGAACCTATGGAAGTTGATCAAGTGCGGGAGTAGGAGGGGCCGGTGGGAATCTGCGCGTGGGGCTTCGCAGGAGGTAACCAATCAATATTCTCTCAATTCCTCAAAGTAAAGCTGAACTTCAAGACGCTGGCTTTAAACGGACAAATATCTTTTTTTTTTAGCATCTCAGAGTGTCTGAAATGAGCTACACGGGCAGAGGAACTCCTCTCAGACTTGCTGTGGTGGTAATGCTGTTCTCATCGGGAACGCCGTGGTCTTTCCGAGAGGAGAGGGAAGATGTGGACAGGTAAAGTGCCCGTGCAGTGCGCGCGCTGTCAGCTCGCTGTTTACACGAACTCAGAGGATTGAAAGTTTGTTTCTTCTGCGTGAGGCAGATTTTTTTTTACGTAAAAAGAAACAGCTGACGGCTCCTTTGTCTTACAGAGAAGTGTGTTCGGAGAACAAAATCGCAACGACGAAATACCCGTGCGTAAAATCCACAGGAGAGGTGACCACATGCTACAGGTAAGGGACTGTTTACTTCTCCATCTTAACATTCTGAGGTTCTTGTGTATGATAATGTTTATATATTGGCTTTTGTAATGTAGTATGTAATATCGTTTTGTATTTATTGAATTGGACGTCACCACTTCCCATATGGGATAAATAAAGAGTCCTGATTGTCTGTCTATCTATCTGTCTATCATGATTGTTTATTTTACATTTTTATGCGATGAAATCTGTTTTGCCTGAAGTTTTTCTGAAAATCTTATTTGCAGGTAGGCTGCCAAGAAATTATGTTTAGTTGTTTTATGATTAAGTTTGAAATGATACCACTGGCTCCATTTCTGAAGGCAGCCAGTTTTTAATGTACCATGGTATTCTACATCACTAACAATACACAGACTCCAGCTGTGCTTTATTCATTTCTTATGTGGCGAAGGAGAAAACATATTAAGTTTATATTTAGAAAAAGAGAGAGAGAGAGATTGAAAGAGACTTTTAAAAATGCCAGATTATTATTTGCTTATTAAGTGTTTCCTCGAGAGTGACCTGTACTGTTTCTGTTCCCAAAGTGGCCAGGGTTTCCTTTCATTGGGTTAGCTGTGTTGGTGTCTTGTGTGGGGCATGCAAAATAATCCTGTTTTCATTCCTGTGACCATTTAGAATTAGTGAAAGAAAGCAAGGAGATATTATTCTTTGAAGGTTAGGGATTATGATGCTGGAACTTTAAGCCGGCTCCGGATGCAAAGCAGACCCAGACTCCTCAGCTTTATGGTGGTAACTTGACTTACTCTCAAAACCAACTGACTTTCCTATGTTAAACACAAAAGTTTTTATGAATGTACTTGTATCCAAGTTTACAAGGACACGGGTTGCTGAGCTCCAGAAGATAGAAAGCACCATAAACTTGGTCCATAAATTTTGTCCTCCAAACAAGTCAAGTCAATGGAATACTTTTATTCTTCAAGATTTCTCCTTTGGTCCATGGAAGACCATTTTCATTTTAGGAATGAATTATTATGAATTATTCCTTATTTAGAATAAAAATCAAGCAATAGAAACTGTATATGAAGAGATTTTTATTCTCTCTCTTCTTAGTCGTCACCCTTTCTCTTCTATGGTGGTGCATTTCATTCCACCTGCATGCTGGAAGTAGCAAGTTAAAGCACCAACTACTACAGGCTTTTTATTTCAGCAGGGGTTGATGTCTGATGCTTTGAAACGCTTGCCAAAATTGCCGTTAAGCTTGTCCTTGTAAATTCTTGGCGTGTGTGGTGCACCAACACTGGTGACCTGTGGAGTCCCTGAGTCTCTCAAGCGTGCATGGAGAGTATTTGCACACTGGGTCTCATGTGAACAGGCTTGCTATTACCATTTGCTCATATGCAGATGACTAAAATGACTCAATCGCAGTTTTGATATGAGCTCATTGTAAATTAACAGGTGCAGTTAAGCCACCACACCTCTTTTCGTTTGTGGCTTGGCAGCTCTTAAACTCACGATGTAAGGAAATATTTGCTCAATTGATGCTTCTGATCTGATCTTCTGTGCATCTGTTCTTGTGTTAGAAACATGCCTGCAAGCCAGGGTTTGTCTCTTGAATAGATCATAATGTCAAACAGAGGAGAACGTTCATGCAGTGTGACATTTTCTTTGGTTGTGATCCATCCTGGAGTTGGATAGTTGCAAAAACTGGGCAAGGATTTGGCGCTAAAAGGTTTTGTCCATCATTGAGTGTTCATTTTTTTGAGTTCTTATGGGCTTTGTCTCAGAAAATATCTATGCATGTGTGTAAAATTATTTTGGCATTATTTTGTACTAATATGCATGTGGCTAATGAATAACATTTGTATCTGAATAAGGGCTGTTAGTTGATTAAATTTTAAATTAAACTACATTATTTGATTTTTTTCATCAAATTAAACTGCGTGTTTTATGAAAATAGTCCACAGTTTTTAACATTTTTTATTTTTGTTTTATTTAATTTCATAATTTTTTTTATAATTAAATTTTTAATTCTAACATTTATTTTTATAATTATTAACACAAAATTCTTTTAAACACCATTTATATAAGTAATCACACAAAAGGAATAAATTGACAGCTCTGATCTGAATGCTTTCATGTTGCTAAAATGTGGGCCAAAGATTAATTAATGGTAAGTTTTATTGGGAGGAAACCATTTTACAAAGGAAAGCAGTGTATTCTGAAAGTCTGGTGTGAAGTTGTTGATATTGTGCCATAGAATTTATAGGTCTTGGTTTTAAATGAACTGCAGCATACAAAGTGAGTTAGTACTGTAGTCTTGGATTAATAGACATATTTTTTTTCTAAGGACTGGGATCAGGAACAACATTGTGAAGCCAGATCAAAATGAATCAGAACGGGCCTTTCCAGAACATACTGAAGGTGTTTCTGGAGAACTTGGTTCTTGGTTGTTCTTCCAAATATTTCTGGTGGTTTCAGGCCTGTTTCTACACTCTTGAAGCATTCCAGGCCAAAAGGCAAAGGGAACAGACAAAGGCCATATCATATAAACCTCTCGTTTTTTCCTCTCACTAACTCCTTTAGGGCTGAAAACCAGCCATGAACTTAAACATAAAGTTCATCTGACCACAAGCACTTGTTCGTCGCCAGAAGAAAGCTTTTTAATTATCGGCTGAACCTTTATACAAACTGGGAAGCCTCTAGAGGCCAGTCGCATGTCTTTCTCGACCCTCTAGTTCATCTTTAATGTCCACTGGTGTCGAGGGAGTTTATTTCCAGAAGTGTCCTTTAAAAGAAACAAGATCATATTGGGTTTTTCAACCCAGACATGTCTAAAAGCGCTCTTGAGCAAATGCAGATGTGTCTGGCATATGCACAGTAAGCTAAAACCTGTACCATGGCTTCACAAGGGTACTGGTTGCCTACCACTGAACAGCTCCAGGTCTGATTGTTGAAGTACTATGAGATTTGGGACTGAAAGCAGAAGGACAAAGATTTTCCAAAATACTTTATCTCTAGTTCCATTGTTTGGACAAACAGGTTACAGTAGCCCCATCCCATACTCTTTGGTTTAACCAGGAGGTGAACTACAGGAATCCATAATTGCACTACAACATTGTTATTCACAAATGTGAATTCTAGTACTTTTTTTGTTTTTTGTTTTTTATGACCATGAGGCAAGGAAATGTGTTTTTTTTTTTTTTCTTTTTTGTCAGAGGACTGTATTGAGGAGAAGACAATTGAAGTTTAAGAATCTGTCAGTGTCCTGTTTCTTTTGCATTTGTAACAGACTTATTGTTTGTTCTCTTGAATACACATGGGAATATTTGAGTTATTTTTATTCTGTTCATCAGTTTTGTGAGTCCACAGGCATGTAGACAAGCTGCTATCTATGGAAACTTGTTTCTGCCAAAGAAAAAGAAGGTATTTGCAACATTTAATCTCAGTCCTTGTGGTTCTGAGTTCATATCTTACAATTCTGACTTCTCAGAATTGGAAGATATAATCTCAGAATTGTGAAATGAACTTGCAATTCTGAGAAGAAAACTCTGAATTTGCAAGATGTTAACTCACAATGCGAGAAAAAATGTCAAAATTATTAGATGAAAAAGTGACAATTAACTTTTTCTTTTAATCCATGTTTGGGGAAAAACAGATTTGTAAAATGTAAACTTATGAGGGAAAAAATTATGAGGGAAAAAATGTCAGAATGGCAATATAGCTTATAGCTTGCAATTGTGCGATATAAACTCATAATTCTCAGAAAGTCAGAACTGTGGGATATAAACTTTTTAAAAAAAATTATATTACTTTTATTCAGAATTTTATTCAACAAGTTTCTATAATGGTCAGAGCACGATGGTGAGGAGAAAAATGTAGCACAGATTAAAAAAAATTGGTTGACATGTTTCTTACTAATTGTCTTAATTAAACTCACATTTACTAGAAAAAATCACGTGTTCTCATACAAGGTTGTTTGCGATTGTTTTTGTGTTTGGATTTTTGAAGTCCATCACTTTTAATTGATTTAGACTTTGCCAGTGTTCATATTTCATCAGGAACAGTTTATCTAAACTATTTTTTTATGAGCATGAACTTAACATGAACATAATCTTCTAGATTAACACTTATGAAATATGGAACAAATCTCATTTAACGGCAACACATGTGCAGCCTGAAGACGTAAGATACCTCTGCTACTTAATTGCAAAAATATTTAAGCGTGATTTATTTCCAACAAACATTTTATGAAGGGTTTGTACTTCCCTTTAATATTCAGTAGACACAAGGAAGTAATTGATGCGAATCACTCTCAGAGCATCTGCACTTTGGGATTTCAGTGCATTTAATTTCATTACTTAGGCAGAAATATTACGCAATTTTACAATGATTAATGCTCTTCTTGGTTAAGTTAACCAGATGGTTCATATCAGTGAAAGTCGTCATCAATCAGCTCAAAGTGCTCATCAGGCCGAACACGCTGTCAAACAAACTGTTTTGACCACCAGCTTGTGAAATTCCCGGGGAGTCGGATATTGGTGTTGTTGACCCATGAAACGAAAAGGGTGATTTAACAGGAAATCCTTTACATTGTTCTCTGTTGTGTCTTTACGATGACCGTGGGGATTAATGGCAGCAGATCAAACAGTGGTCAATGTGCCAGTCTTTTGTTTGTGGTATTATTTTTTTGAAAATCATACGAATTCCTTCTTGTTTGCTCATACAGAGCTCTGGTTATAGTCTCTGTTATGGGGTGTTTTTATAGCCACAATGATTTCACACAGGGGTTACGATTCCATCTGAATGTGTATCTTTTTAAAGCACAAGTGAGTCATGAGTACAGATGCTTAAATCAAATGGACCACTGACCACCAAGTCAACGCCACTCAAGCTGATTTATAATCTTTTCAACTGGCCGGTATTTATGACAGGGATGACCCTCATTGTCCTCTCCAATAACCAAAAAGTTAATGAATGTCCACATTTTCAGGCATCTCAGGAACGCGCTAGATCAAGTGACTGATTCTAGTTGGGACGCAGCCAGAGTTTATTTGGGATCAGTTGAGCCAAGCTAGTCAAAGCATGGAGAAAACTGAATGCATTACTCAACAACCTCTGGAATTTACACAAGTCCCTGATGGATTCTGTGATAATTCCGATGAAAATAGTGGTGGTGGAAAATGGCGTTTGTTTTCTAGCACTCTCCTTTAATAATTTTCTCTCTTTGCTTTCCACATCTTGTCATGACGCTGTTTCTTTCAACGCAGGTCTGGTTGATGATGCCGTGTTGCTGTGTGTACACAGCTGTAAGCTATGAATTCAGATGTGTTCGTGAACATTCTTCAAAATATCAGTCTTGAAATTATCCAAGGTGAAAATTGTAACGCCCCATTGACATCTAAACAAATTACGTCAACTTCAGACAGATTTGCTCATGCGATTTTATGAGTCTAATGAAACCATTATGATATTGATCTATAAAGTAGATCATTAGCTGTGATTTTTATTTTAAAAATCTCCAGTGAATCTCTCATATAAAATGCTATGAATGGATCTGAAAGTAGCTAGGAGGGAAACTTAATGACTAAAGAAACTAGTCAATACTCAAGTATATAAATTATGCAACCATGTTTTTACTACTTCTATAAGCTTGTGAAACTTTTTAAATCATATTTCAGACATATACAGTACCTCATAAATGATCAAAGCAATTCTGTGTTATTGTGAAGTGACATTATGGTGTCGCATACAAATGATGGCCATCCCTCTCACTGTCTTATGTTCACAAAGGCCAATTTCCTGACCACAGTTTTACATAGTTTTGCTATTAATCGCCAATTTTCTTGCAGTAATTAGAAGCAATGGTGTGGTCTGTTTTGTCTCACTAGTCAAAACGATACAGACTCATGGTTAGGCCGGTAATGGTTTGCTCATGCAATTAGAAGGTCAAAGGGCAACAACCTGAATAATTGGGGCCTGATGTGGTAAATCCAGTAAACCATGTTGCTGTTTAACCAGTTCCCATTACCTCATTTCTTCATTTGTAAAAACCTCATGTTTAAGTTAGTAATATTCAAGAAGTGCAAATTTAATAAATTACAAATTTTTTGGGTAAAGTTTTACACTTGTACTACTGTGCACAAAATGTTGGGGTCAAAAAAAAATACAGTAAAAACGGTAATATTGTGAATTATTATTATTATTATTAGTAGTAGAATTATTATTAGTATTAGTACTATTATTAGTATTAGTACTATTATTAGTATTATTAGTATTACTACAATTTAGAATAACGGTTTTCTGTTGTAATGTATTTTAAAAAGTAATTTATTCCTGTGTTGGCAAATCTAAATTTTCAGTAGCCATTAGTCAGCTTAATATTTTTGTGGTAACAGTGATACATTTTATTTTTTGATAAGACAGAATTTCAAAACACAACAGAATTTATTTAAAATATAAGTCTTTTGTAACATTGTAAGTGTATTTACTATTGATTTTTATCAATTTAATGCATCCTTTCTGAATAAATACAATTCTTTAAAATAAAAAAAAACTCAAATGTTAGTGTAAATGTATAATTTTTTTTTATATACTGTGCATTTGCATAATATAAAGCGTACAGTCAATTTAGTTGTCAAAAAACACAATTTTAGTTTACAGTATAAACAGTAAGTGAGTTGCCACTATTGAAATCCCATGACCAAGCAACTACTACTCCCTTTATATCAGTAACCCAATATTTATGCAGTTTTGATTGTGGCGTAAATTGATATAGGAAAAATACACTTGGAAAAAGGGTGTGTTACATACAATAAATCTCAATCTTAGCTGTTTTGGTGGAAAGCATATAGACTAAGTGCAACTGGCGTCATGTGATCTAGAACTAATTGTCTGGTACCTTTGGTTCTGTTTCCAAGGTCAAATTCACTTGAAATGCTCTTGATGTAGGATGAGTTTGCATGTATAACTGGTGAATCTCAACCCTCAGAGACATTGCCAGTTGGCAGAACCTTCCCTGCTTGAGATCTGCCAGTCATTGAGGATAAATAAGTCAATGCCTCAGCTCACTGAGAAACCTCTCAGCTGAAGTGAATGTAAAATGACTCTCTCTCCATCCTGGCATCAGAGAGACCTGGGAAACTTGATATTTAAGGCACATTTTTTTTCCAGTAGTTGACTGAAAAAAGAAGACCCCTTTTTGGCACAATCTGAGAACGCAGTTGAGCAACAGGGAGTCTGCAGCGCTGTTTGGGATATCTTGGCAGGCGTGTGGGGGAGAGGACGTGTTGTTTTTGTTGTGTTGCATTCCTCAGTGATGTATGAATTGCCTTGGATCTCTGGTCTTGCTCTCGTTCACGTTTGCAGATTGCGCATCATTATATCCTGTTATCCATCCTAAAGGTATCACATCTCTGTTTCTCATCATCATTTAAAATAGGCACGGTGGTGTCATGTCCCTAGCACTTTGACATCTCTGGTTCTTCAGCCAAAGTTTGTATGTGTTATAATGTGTGGCGATCTGCTGGAATTCTGTAACTTGTTTGCTGAGTTATTGTTGCATGTGTCACCAGTGGCGTACAGCGGCCGTGTTTTCTACCTCACACAGCTGTGCGCTCTACCGCCCTTTTGCTTTTCTGCAGTTCACTGTCCATTCCAGTGAAATCACAAATCAAAATGCAAACAAATGTGTTCCCACTGCTGATATACATCTACTGTGTCACAGCTGCAATTTTGGCTTATTAAAATCAAAAATTATTTTAGGGCAGGTTGGAATCTTGAATGTCTTGTATTTTAAGCGAAAAACATTTCCATGTCATCCATCCAATTCAATTTCTTATCCGTGCATTTATCAGCTGAGCTACAGAATCAGATATACTGTACATTCTGGTAGAAAATGTTTAGAATAGCAATTCAGTGTGCTATTGAAATTGCTATTTTAATGATTTTTCTACATTTTTAATTTGTTGTTATTGTTTACATTTCATTACGCATATGCATCATTCTTACAAATGCAGAAGTTTTAGGTGAAATTTTCATGTCAGCCATGATCATTTCCATCTTGGCAAGTGTTTTGATCCACCTGTAAGCAATTGCATTGGGTGTAGATTGATATCTGCAATTAATCTAGTTTTCTTACTGTTCTCATGTCAGTCTTTTTAAAAACAATGCAGAGCAGATGCAGTTAACTAAAACACTTTGTCACCAGAGCAACCTGACGTTTATGTCAGAGGTCTTCAGCTGTCTGTAAATGATGGTCAATCACAAGAGAAGGAAATTGTTAATATGAATCAAGTGTTTTGTTGTATGATAAAATCATTGCATAAGCTGAAGATTGTGAAACCATATGTTTTGTGCATGAACTCATTTTCCTTGCACTTTCAAGGCTGTAAAGATTCAAAGCGCCTTTTGTCAGAGCTGTAAATAAAAGTGAAATTTTCCTTGTCGTTTCTTTTGGATGATCTTCAGTAATTTCTCTCCACTGTTTGGAGAAACAGAAAAATTATATAGTCTTTTTCTCCCCAGAGCCATTTTTAGTGAGTTAGCCATGTTAACAAAGCATGTTGTTACAGTTATGAAGGATAGGAATACATAATTTGCTTTTATCTAGAAATATCTACTGGACTTATTGACTAATTTTTAAATTAAAAACTATATTTCTGCATAACACATTCTTTGCTATGTTATTCAGCTCATTTCAGATGATGTCAAGCAGTAGTTATTTGAGACATAGAGGCATTGATTGATGTTCTCTGAATTTAATTACTTATGTTTTCCACCCAGAAAGAACCCGAGGCAAAGCCAATGTGAGCAGTTATTCGATTAGAGAGTTTGGATGAATATAGCATTTGACGGGTAGCTCTAAACAAACCCAAATTAATAGGTTTAATATTCAATGTATATAGCAGTCTTAAATCTCAACCAGTGGATAGCGCTGGCTTTCTTCCTAGGCTCATGATATGTAATGAAGTACACTGGTACAGGAGTATCACAGCAGGATATCTTGTGATATGCCAGAGCACTGGCAAACAAGTGCTATAAATGTCATATATATCTGTTAAGTCTCATATATCATCATGAGCACGCTTCGTAAGAATTCTTCTGGTTCTCAGAGGCAGCCGTAAACCAAAGCTGTAGGCAGTCTTTATTTTATTTGCAGTATTATACCATTGCGTGACTTTTTACAATAAACCAGTACTGAGTTCAGTATGAAATCATTTGATTCAGTTCATTTCACGTCTTTGTATTTGTGAATTCCTAAAGGGAAAAAAATGTCCTATTTATAGGTACTGTGTTTTATGTCACGCTTGAAAGGTTGTGGTATTTATAGAGGTATTCATGCAGAAATCTAAGTGAGATGTGCAGTAGTTTCCCATTCCTTTTCCTGATGTCTTTCTGGTCTTACCAGGCCAAATGAACTTGCATGTTACTGTTATATAATGCATTATAATTTAGTGCTGTTGTTTATTAGTACAAACACACTTTTTGGATGACTTTGAATTCCTTTTTTGTCTTGAAAGCTCTCTGTGGATTGTCTTTCCTTCCTGATTTTCTTTGTGTTTGAGTGCCAAACTTTAAGAATCTCTCCTCTTTGCGGCATAAAAGGTAAAAGGTCATTCTCTTAGATTGTAATTCATTTGTGAAGTGCTCTCTGCAAGATGCATAGATCATTCTCTGAGACTATTCTTGGTGACTTTAATTATAATTATAGGCCTTTTGGAAACGCAAGTATCATTATATAGGCCTAAATGGAATTTACTTTTATATAAATAAAATGTAAATAAAACATCTGTATGCATGTAATCTAAATATTATAAAACTAAATATTTATTTATTTATTTGAGGAAATGAACTGCAAGGACAAGTAAGTTTATCACTTTAAGTGATTTTATATTTTACATTTATCAGAAGTTATTGATCTTACATGGTCAGCCCTGTTAGGGTGGTTTTGTACTTTGTAGAAATATCTAAAACAGTCAATCATGTTACTTCTCATAAGGTAGATTAACACTGATTACAGTAGTTCAGAATCAGAATGAATCAGAATCAGAATGAGCTTTATTGGCCAGGTATGCTTACACATACGAGGAATTTGTTTTTGTGACAGAAGCTCTACAGTGCAACAGAAAGACAGCAACAGGACAGGATAATTTACAAATAGGCAATGTACAAATAGCAAAAACACAATATATAGACAATTATGGTGTACAGGTCTAATATGTGCAAATCTGAAATGAAAAAAATAAGTATGTGTGTTGAATAAATAATTTATAATAGTGTTGTGTTCCACTTTTAATGTCAAGTGTTCCATGCCTGGCTTTATAGTTAAAGCCAGGCACACATTTCAAATGATAAACTATTTTATTTGGACACAAACACAACTTGCAAAGTGATCAGAGTAATAATTAGTTAAAATTAGTCAAAAAATTATGGATTTTAATATTGTCCTGAACGTGGCCATATATTGCTTTTACTCCTAAATTTTTCTGTTGATGGCAAGAGTTATCCTAAATATGTTTTTTTTATTTTATTTTATTTCACAATTTTATTGTGAAAAACTATAGTGTCACCTAATCTTTTTTTCTTTTTCTTTCTTTCTTCCTTCCTTCTTTCCTTCCTTCCTTCCTTTCTTTCTTTCTTTCTTTCTTTCTTTCTTTCTTTCTTTTTATATAAACCTGGTCTTGGAATGTCTCCCTTTTTCATAGCCTTGAGTCTTATTTACATAGCTTATGTTTCTATAACATGCTCATTGTTCTCATTTACTGTTCATTACATTGAATACATTGAATGTAGCTGCCATGGTTGTTGCATTTCTTTGCCAGAGTTGTTTTATCAAAATGATAGTAATGACCTTCATGATCTTTCATAAGTGCTCCAGTTCCCATTGGTTTCCCTTCTATGATCAAGTTTCAGCACTTCAAAAACTACCAACACAGAAGAACTTAAAGAAAAACAGACCTTCAACCAAATGGGATTTATCTTGTTTAGGCTTGGATAATTATCTCTCTTTGCATCTTTGTTTGGGGCTGTGAATATAAATCTTGATTTTTTTTAATTTTTTTTTTTTCCCCAAGATGATTACCTATAATTTATATTAATAATGTTTTATTTACTTTTGTTAATGGCAGACATGGCAGATGATGAGCTGGGTATAATTAAAGATGAAGTAATTTGGCATAAAAACAGTACAACTGGGCGTTAGTATTATTTTATTTTGATCCAGACTTACAGTAATACTAGCTGTCCAGACCTGTAAGTTGTGCACTGAAACGTCTTGTAATCCATGTGTTTTAGTGATCAGGTCAAATAGAATGTGACTGAGCATGTTGGTAGCTAGAAATGTTGATATACTTGCCAAAAAAATGGGGAGTTTGATCCACGTCTCTCTTTGCTGTGGATTAGCCTCAAGGTTTTGGCGGAGGTCCACTCATCCTGTCTACGTGTTTACCACAAACTTCCAAGCTTCTGTTAATCACGGGTGAAGTCTTAGATGATTTGTTTCTTGCTCATTATTTGCTTTTATGAATGGCATGTGTTTCTATAAACTAGTCTCATTTGCACAATGCTGTGATAGGTTTGTTTGTTCATGTTCAGCTCACTTGTAAAAGCGTGACTGAAACATCCTTTTTACCAAATATTTGTGCACTGCTTGGAAAAGCTATACTTCTAACATAGGAATAATACTGATTTAATTACTTGGCAGCACATTCATTGTGTATTTCGCACAGAGCTTTGTTCATTAATTGACCATTTACCTGAAAATCACTTTGTCTGTGAGTTGTAAACAGATCTTTAGCGTATAATTGATGTTTGTTTCTTTTATTTTTCAAGTTTTATTAGTAAGTGGACAGGAAATGAGTGGAAGAAGGCAAGAACTGGTTGGGGCAATGTGATCGCAGTAGTAATCATAGGGTTTTGTGTATAAATTAAACATTTTATGTATGAACAACTTTAACTTTTTACTGTGGGTTCATAGAATATTGAATTCATGGAATTATTACGTTGACTTTATTGTATTTAATCTGTGACAAATGTGATGCGACTGAATGCAATTAATTGAAATATTTACCTCAGATATAACTCTACTATTTAAATAGTAAAATGTAACTATAAAAATATTTATAATATAAAGTATTTATAACGATTATTCTGAAAAAAAAAAAACCTTGTGCAAGTTTTTTTTTTTTTTTGAGAGAAGACTTTTGTTTTCACCAAGGGGGCTTTTACTTGATCAAAAATGCAGTAAAACAGTAAAATAAACAGTATATTGTGAAGTATTATTACAATTTAAATATAACACTTCAGCAGCCTTTTAGTCTTTAGTATCCAATGATCCTTTAGAAATCTTTCTAATATTCAATTCAATTCAATTCAAGTTTATTTGTATAGCGCTTTTCACAATACAAATTGTTGCAAAGCAGCTTTACAGGAAATTAAGTTTCTACAATATATTTATATATTGTAGAAACTTAATATATTTAACTTATGGCGAAATTTGGTAGTTCTGTATGTTGTCTGAGGGTAGGCATCATCTCTTCTCAGGTGTTCTGGATCCAGACTGAAGCTTGTGTAAATCCTAGTTACAGAAACAGAGAAACAAATAGAGACATAATTAGCGTAGCTGCTGTTCCAACCAAGCCAAAATGATTTGTTCAATCCAAGCTAAAGAACAATAATGTGTGTTTGATCAGATATAACTGCAGTACAAGATTATGAGATTCATTATGTGAATGCTTGGCTAAAGAGATGTGTATTTAATCTAGATTTAAAAAGAGAGAGTGTGTCTGAACCCCGAACATTATCAGGAAGGCTATATTAATTTGGTGCTCAAAAAAAATTTATTATTATCAGTGTTGATAACAGTTCTGTCATGACAACTCTCAGAGAGTTTAGCATGGTAATACTGTATGCATGGCAGTGTTAATGTGTTTGGTCTTGGCGGAATAGATCTACTACTGCGGCAGAGAAAGTATCGAGACTTGCTACTGCCATTACATCCACAGACTGATGTGAGCATGTAAGAATTACTGCTGCTGCACATATAACATATATGAATTAACCTCCATATATAACATACGCGAAATCACCCCATAACAGATCTATACAGGTGGAGCTGGGGAAGGTGGTGGGTTTCTGCTACTACCGCAAGTACTAGCCAAGTATGAGCAGATATTGAATGTTGAGCAGCAAGCTTATTAGCTGCTGATGTGAAAAGAAACCAATCAGCTGCACCGTGTGAGTAATGATGTGATTATATCAGATTGAGTTAAAACCTATAGGCCTAGAGTCTCATGACAGAACAAATGTTACAGTACATTTGTGCTGCTTTTTGGAAAATATGATGCATTTTTTTTAAATTAATGTATATGTAAAAAGGTTCAAAAGGACAGCATTTATTTAAAATTATTAGTTTTCCTATTTTACCTTGTCAGGACAATACCATAACAGACCCCCATGTGAGGATGAGTCTAGTCATCACTGAAAATAGCCGACGCTCTAAATGTTTCAGTCCCTGCAGTACTGACAAACTCTTGGCTCTTTCTAACTGCATGAAAAATAGCACTGTCACTCTGTCTTTGCCGCACACTTATCCTTTTTAAGCGTAATTTGACAATATTCATTTGCCCCTGCCATGATTTCAGGGGGGTTTTGTGTTGAATAGGTGCCATAAGTTTGAATGCAGACTACTGAGGATTTGGCTTCCTAAAGAGAAACAGATGTTAGCTTTGGCCAGAATTAAAGCAGGATGGTTGAGACACAGGTTGATGATGTATAGGGCTTTGTACTGTGTCAGCATATATATATGTGTGTGTGTGTGTGTGTGTGTGTGTGTGTGTGTGTGCGCACCTTTATCCTGTTAAGTGTGTTCTAATGGAACTACTACCATGGGCCTAATGATTATTTAAGAGGAATATAAGAGTGGGACTACATTTTGCATCAACATGACCCCTGTGTGTACACCCTGGGCAGGGTGTAAAAATGTGGTTCCAGATTTGAATCCAAGGCATTACATTTAAAACTCGAGTTGTATAATTTCTTTGAATTATGATGCTGGATAAATTCTTAAAATTCTGGGGGGAAAAAAATAAAATAAATAAATAAAGCATGCATTTGCAAATAAGTGCTTTTGGATTATTATTATTATTATTATTATTATTATTGAAAAAAAATCATTAAAATTGCTAGGTAGTTTCACAAATAATTACAAAGAAACTGCTAGTAGCACATTAAATTAAGCAAGAAATTTTGAAGTAAACCGACTGAAATATTATTTTCTTCCAATAATTATTGTTTCATTTACAACTTCAAAAAATTATTTCAGAAGTAGCAGTAGTTTTATTTATTTTGCAGCTTTTAAAACTCAAGATTGCTTTAAAGAAAACAAAGCATATGATTTTTTAATGAAGCTGAGAGATTTTCATACATCATACAGGATCTGTTGGATTTGAAGACTTTTTCCCACCAATGCTATAAATTCCCAGCATGGCTAAATTGTGCTTATTTTAATTCTTTATTTTTATGGAAAGACATTAAATGTGTTAAACTGCATGACTGATGTGTAGTGGATAATGAAGTCAAGCATGGATTGTCAAGAAACTGTTTATGTGGGTTTGCATAGGAAATTGTACGTGGTTCCGCAAAACCACAGTCTGGGTTTTTTCCTCCTTTAGGTGGTTAACCATTTGCCTGTTTTGGGATTTTCAACGCATATTTTACTGCAAAGCATTTCGTTTCTGTTTTGCTGTCTTGCTTTATACACAATTTGGGGTCATTTTAGCTCTTAATTTATTCTCCCATTAGGAGAAGAGACAATAATTTATCAGACCTCTAGGATTTTAACTAGCGAAAGAAAATGTTCTGCACTGTTTAAGTGCTACAGTACCAATCATTTTCTATTGCTAACAGCTGGATTTTCAAGCATTTGGATGCCAGTCCTCTTTTTTAGCACATTTTGACATTGTACCACCATTATAATATATGCTTCTGAATTTTAATATTTTTGTCAGTCAGATGGACTTTCCAGGTCATACATAAGTCACTTAGACACACTGCTTTCAGTTCAGGACATGCAAATTGTACCCACTCTGTTTTCTTGCTAAATCGCAGGGAAAAACTTGGTCATCTGATACCCCATAAGCCTTTGACTCTCCAACAAATTGGATGTGAAAGAAAAAACCTTTTTGTCTGAGAATACTTTAACTGCAGCTATCGTTAAAATCACCTTGTTGACATATATAATATATTTTCCGCTTAACTGAATCATTTGTTTCCAAGCAACAACTCTTTGTCCTGATTTGGTGTTTTTGTAAAACTCTTTTCAGAGGTCAGTGCCCCCAGGATCGATTTTTCAGAAACGATGGACGTGTTCATTCATTCATCCCATCATTCATTCGTGTCCTTCGGCAGTAAACGTGTCACTGTTTAAGGAGCGGCTCGAGTGGTCAGTCCATGCACTTGACATTTTCCTGGAAAAAACTCCCGTTACTGTGCAAATAGTCTGTCTGTTGAGGGTTCCAGTAGTCGAAGCCCTTTCTTCATCGTTGATCTGGCCCAAGGCCAGCGGTGTAGTATGGTTTGAGTTAAGAGAGTATAATGCGAAGAAAGGACATCCGTAAACGTGGATTCTGTATAACCACTTATGGACGGGCATGTTCTCTGTAATTTCCGGGGTTGTCAGGGTGAGAGACATCACACCGGTTAAATTCAGTGCCAGTCCTCCTTAACACGCTTCTAAAGATACATTGACTTCCTCTGCCTGCTGTATATTGTAGCCAGACGTTGCAGATTTCTTGGTTGTTCAAGGGTTTGTGTTTGTTTATCTGAGACAACGCACATCTTTTCCTTGTTTGGTTTAATTAACCTTATCGCTTACAGGCTCAAAAGAGATATTTAGATGGTCCAGATAAAGAAACGCGGTTACTTAGTGTGGAGAGAGAGAGAGATGGAGATGAGGATAGAGATTGTTCCACATGTGATTACTGGCCAAAAGGAGACAGAACTGCATCTAACCACAACCACATGGGCTTTGGGGGGTCTTTTCTAGAACCCTCCGACTGTTGTCAGGAAAATAAAGAAGTCGGCAAATTCTAATGTCAGTGAGCATGTGCAACAACAAAAACTGAGACCTTCACATGTGCGTCTCAGGTCGGGAATTTAGAATGTGATGGAAAAACAAGACCTCACACGATAATGATATAAATATTCTGCAACAGGTCGCCTCATGTAATTTGGGTTTTAAATGATTATCGAAGCAGTTTTAGTTTTGCTTTTCACTGATTTTTTATGTTATCAAGTAAAATGTTGGCCAGTGTATCAGACTATCTGCACATTCACACTCTGAAATGTGGCGACTGATTTAAATTTTCCAAACCACTGACAATGCTTCAGCTGGGAATGCATTACTAAGCGTGAAGTGAACATTATTAAATTAAGCAAACCATTCATGCGGGGTTGATATATACATTATTTGTTTAGGATAAGACCAGGCTTGACATGGGATTTTGGAGAAACTGTCTCACTCACACACACACGCACACACACACACACACTACCATGGAAAAGGTTGGGGTCATTGAGTGTTTTTGTTAGGGTGTTCTGAATGGTTGGCAGGGGATTTTGGGAGGTTGTCTTGTCTAGTGCCTCTTTTATTATCTGCCAGGTGAAAATTGTGAATCTCTCCTCTCCTCAAAAAGCTCAATGGTTGCTGCGTAAATTAGATTAGGTGTTTTGGAAAGATGGGGTAGGACGGAGACAGCATTTTCACATCAGAAAAATAGAAAAGCAACTTAAAACATTTGATTGAATAACGGTAATTCTGTAATGCAAATGCAAAATGCAATTCATTAGTTTGAAGACACTTTAGAGTGTAAATTCCCCTCCTGTATTGCAGATGCTTTTGAGACAGCATAACCAATAAGTCCCTCAAGTGTTCTTGAATTTTGTATTGCTTTACACAACTGCTTTTTCCTTGGCTTGTGCGTGACCACTGTAAACCGCACCATGGAGACTAACTAAACTTTGGCTGGTTAAGATTGAGATGGCTAGACAGTTCAGGAGCTTAATGATTTGATTCAGAATTATTCTCTTACAGAAACGCTGCCCGGTCAGACCGAGTCACAGACGCTTACCCGCACACAGCATGTCTTTAGAGTAATATCCTTTTTCAAGACAAATTGCCTTGTCCTCTGTACCTAGTGCAATTATATAATAAACGCCAAAGTCAATTCAGGCTATTATGTTTACAGTATTTTAGAGTCCCAAGGCAGCTGTACCGGCTGAAATTGGGAAGTGAATCAAAGAAGTGTACGTAACAGGAAAAACATTTTACTCCAGTCAAAAAAAAAGACAAGATGAATTATACCTTTTATAAAAAAGTGCAGTTCCTTCTGCAATTCGTGATAAACGGCACTTTTCTCAGGTCTGCAAAACATCCTTTGGTTTGACAGAGATATTTTTAGCAGGGGTAGGAAGTTCCTCCAAATATGACGTTTGGAAGAAGAAATACGTAAAAAGAATGACATAAAATATTGAGAACAAAATGATATCCAAGCACTTTTCAGAGGTAACTGTTCTTTGTAATTTATGCCTTCCTGTAACTGTATTCCCAGGAGGCAAAGTGTTTTGGAGACATAACACTAGTATTTTCCGACAGCCGTTCTCCTCTCTTGAACTTTCTGGCGAGGCCTTTCGTTCTAACTGCTCGCTTGAGTAACCAGCACACCATGACAGACATTTGGTTCATCCCTGCACCGATGAACGGTTTATACATAAGTGCGTGTTTTGACCGATAACTTGCCACGGTGTTGCCATAGATTACATAAAGTGAGTTACATAAAGTGAGCACATCGCCCAAATGTCAGTTTTATTATAACACATGGGGCTTGAGATTGTTTGCGGACCCCAGGTGTTGATATTTGAAGGACTCTGAGAACCGCGGAGGACTGTGATGGATGTCAAACTGCTGTTATTGAAAATTTTGGTGATTCCTAAATATTGCAACATCATATGCTCAGGGGTTTAATACAGCCTTCAAGAAAATGGCTGCAATGTGAGGTATCATGTTATAAATAAAACTTTGAATGATTGTTGGAATAGTAGCGCTTGATCACGGTTTCATATTTTGCATAGACTGTATGTTGCACAACTTCCAAATAATTCCCCATACTGATCCCATGTGTTTGCTTCCAGTTCTTGGCTGGTCTATGGCGAGAGACTACGAAGCAGTTTCTGATCACATATCGTAACATAAGCACTGGATAGACAAAACCAACAAAGCTTTTTTTTTAAACAGTGGAGAGTAGACAGATCCAGTCAACGCATGCTTCCACAGAATGACATTAGGCTGTCCGTAAGTGATTTCTGTTCTAAAGTTTGCCAGCTCCAGATCTAGATTCCTCTCTCGAGCTGTTTATTACAAACAGGAGTGACGTGAAAACAATAGAGAGAGAGCGAGGGCAGAGCGACAGAGAAGGAAGATTTGCCAAAGCAACAACTCAACACAGAGATTATATTTCTCGAATATCTCAGGTTTCCTGAAACTTTTCCAGCTTGCCAGTCTTGCTCAGGAATTTTCTTGGACTTGAGTTTCTTAAAGGCATTGATTTCCATCATAGATGAAACTGTGAACCCATACAAATTTGTGAACTGGTATATATATTTACTTCACGGTTGTGCAAAACAGCACTGCATTGTTGGGAAATCTAATCATTGTACGAATACCGTGAAGGAGAAAATGGGAAAATGAGAGGGCTTGGAAATGTGCACCTCCACGGTGTGGAAATTTGTGTATATTATATTATATTATATTATATTATATTATTAATATTTCTGTTCTATAAAATGTGGTTTTGATAGCTGTTCAAATTGTGATATTATTAATTTATTATTTCAAACAGAATTTAATGTGTGTGTATATTAATATATATATATGTGTGTGTGTGTGTGTATGTATGTATGTATGTATGTATGTATGTATGTATGTGTATATATATATATATATATATATATATATATATATATATATATATATATATATATATATAAGGGTCATTGCTGAATTTAAGTTTTAGAGGGGGTGTACTCATTTATGCTGTGCACCACTGTATGTATATATGTATATATGTGTGTGTATATATACATACATACACATATATATACACATACAGTGCACAGCATAAATGAGTACACCCCCTCTAAAACTTAAATTCAGCAATGACCCTTTACTTAGATGACATGTTATATAATGAAATATAATGTTCCAACAAGCCTGCTTGATCAATTACCAAAGAAGAATGTCAAAATTATTCAGCAAAATAAGATTTTCTTATCAAAGTGATAAAATGTTGTGTTCCAAAAATGAGTACACCCTCCTGAAAGTTACTAAATAAAACTAAAAAAAAAAAAATGTGTATAGGTTTAAGGCTATTTTTGATCAACAGGAAAGTATATTGAACCAAAACTTTTAAAGACAAGAATTTCCTGACAATTAAAAGTGTTATATAGCCCACTGAATCATACTCAGACTTAATCCTGGCAGCAGTGGAACCACTTGGGAGAGAACTGCCAGGTGACTTATTTCATAGCATAAAAGAGGACAATGGTACAAGAGGAATACCAAATTATTGTTTTAAGTGTGAAAATACAGCAGAAGTAGCACCGACTT
Source organism: Spinibarbus caldwelli (assembly GCA_039654775.1). NCBI lineage: Eukaryota > Metazoa > Chordata > Actinopteri > Cypriniformes > Cyprinidae > Spinibarbus > Spinibarbus caldwelli. Next base: position 6,582,218 of record CM077258.1, read on the forward strand.
TCAAAAACAATGGACTTGTGACAAGGCTCCTGAAATAATTAGGTCTTCACTTTAAGTTTTCATTTAGTGACGAGTGAATTTTTGCTAGAAAAAGAGCAGGAGAAATAACATGCAAGTGTCTCAGAGCCGGCAAAAGCTTTGAAAAGAGTGACACTTTATCTCACAGAGTATGACGCAGCCTGCAGAAGTGACATGCATGGTTGTTGTCACCACTAAAATTACTCACTTGTAGCCAAAGCAAAATAAACTCATTTAACCTCTTCCAAGGCCCATATTTACAAAATAGAGACTTCTGGGAATCCATACTCTGGTCTCAAGAAACCAAGTCAATCATTTCGGATCCAAAAGCATCCAAAATGTTCTGGTGTTGCTAGAGGAGGAGTACAGTGAGAAGTGCTTGGTACCCACAGTGACGTTCAGTGGTAGTAAAGCTTTTATATAGGGATGAGTGAGTGCTGAAGGTGTAAGGGAGCTGTGCTTTATCAATGCTGTCATGAATTCACACACCACTGTGTGATGTAATACAAAAACTATATATATATATATATATATATATATATATATATATATATATATATATATATATATATATATATATATATATACACACACACACATATATACACCTTATAATGCAAAAAAAAAATCACTGTATGATCTAATCATGAATAAATGTTATAATGCATTATAATACTTAGCTATTCATTTTTACACCTTTATAAGGTATATAAAGCATTAAAACATGATAAACACCTTCAATATTATAATGCATTTTAACTTTGGTTAAAATTAATAATGAAAAGATATAATGCACTACAGTGTACATTATGAATAGTTTAATAATGCATTATACAAAAGGCTTTAAGTGTTACTATTTTAATTTTATCACCCACCACATTCCCTCCCATAACTTTAATTTGACATTTAGTTTTTAATAATACAGCTTCATCAGCAGTTTGTAGGTTGAATTAATTGACAAGCACTCATTAAATTTGACTGAAATGTGGACTTTAATTGCCAAATGCCCTGCCATATGAATTACTTTACATATGAATGACTTTAATCAGCATAGTAAAGTAAAAAAGTCTGGATATAACTGGATTACATGGTGCCAATGCCAGCGTAGGGTTTCCAGACAAACTAAATGCTCGTTACAACATTAATCTGAATTCATATCAGTTTCTCATCAGCTCAGCATGTCTGAAATGTTGACAGGCAGATCTTTGCATTGGCAGACTGGTTCTGTCAGGCCCCATTCCAGGCAGCTACACCTAAACAAGCACCAGCACTTCTGTGATTTAATGTGAACGTTAAAGCACAGGGGGAAAAATTCAGTCCAGTGGGTTACCAGAGGCACACCGACTCATAAAAGACCTGTGGGTGGTGTTAGAGTGCGCACAGAGAGAGAAGACAAGAAAAACGAGGAGTCACATCTGGGGCCAGTGTGGAGGAATGTAGAGTTTTTGTCTGTGTGGGTTTCAGGCTCTTGATCTGTGCCACATTATCAAGATTCCTCTAAGCATTAAAGCAGAGAAGGTGAAGTGGCCCTCTGCGTCAGAGCACCATCAAAACAATTAGACCCCCCTGAACACGCATACACACACTTGGCACAAAAGCACCAAGATCAAATCAGTTTTAGAGGCCCAACTCGAGCGAAGGGCGTTTACTGACATGCAATATAAGATACAATGAGATCTAGGCTCTAATAAGACCCTTACATGTGTAAAACTGAAACTTCAAACAACCACACATGTACATAAAGCCTGCGTTGAGTTATACACTCATTATATATCACCAAACGTTAATGGAGGTCTGTGTAATTTACAGTTTCCAGCTGTAGAGGTTTTTGCTCAGGGGAGAGAGATGCCCGCCACGAATGCATGAAATAATACGACCGCTCTTCCTTACGCAGCTGCTAATGGCTTAGGCTCCTGGCCAATTATGTGGATGTTAATTATGAAGGAAACTGAGATTTTTGTTATGCGTTTGTTAGCCTGTGATTTCCAGCTGTGATCGTTGATGACTCTTTGTGCTGTGCTTGGCTTGATAGTCTGGAAAATTTATCTGTGAATATTAAATATGGGGTATCAAGTTCAAATGCTATGCTAATCTTAAAGTCATCATGGGGTTGAAATGCTCCCAATTTATTAATTTTTTTAAATTCACATTCCTGGACTTATTGTGCATGATTAATTAGTGCCTTTGAAAGTACCTTCCTCGTCAGGCTGAAATACATGAAATCTGAACAGATTTTCAAGCACTGGGCATCATACACTTTTCTACTTTGTAAATGGTTACAGAGAAAAACTCGTTATCATACACTAAATGACAGCGGATCACACACTACCAGACTCTGGTTCTCTGCCCATTATATATTACATGATTTTCTGTGAAGTATGTGAACTCTGTCCAAAACCTGATGACTGGCTCTGACTTTTGGCAACTCGACTTCTTCCAAACTGTAAAGTGTGACAAAAATCTGTGCAAATTCATGTAGTGTATTCCACCAGTTCTGTCAATTGATCAGTAATTCTTTAATTCACTTTTTAACAGTCTATCATACTTTGTATTGTATATTTTGTATTCAATCTATCATTCATTCTATATTGTTCTATCCTTCTATTGTTTTTGTCTTTCATTCTATATATTGTTCGCTCATTCATTCTATAGTTCTATCTATCATTCCTTCTATCATTCTTTAGCTCCATCTTTGTTCTATCATTCTATTGTTCATTCTATCTGTCATTTCTTTGTTGTATTGTTATATCTATCTGTAGTTTGTTTGTCCAATCATTCATTGTATTGTTCTATCTGTCGTTTGTTCTATAGTTCCATCTGCCGTTCATTATGTTGCACATTTTCTCGTTCTGTCGTTCTATCATTTGTTCTGTCTCTCATTCTGTCTTGTTGTTTGCTCATTTGTTGTATTGTTTGTTCTATCTATCATTCTGTCTATTGTTCTGTCTATTGTTTGTTTTGTTATATCTATCATTTTTTCTGTCATTGTATCTATTGTTTTTTTCTGTCATTATATGTAATGTTCGTTATGTTGTTATATCTATGTATTGTTCATTCTAGCTAACGTTTGTTTGTTCTATCATTCATTCTATCGTTCATTCTGTCGTTCATTTATTCCATCCCCTTCCTTTTTATTCATTCTATTTAATTATGATGTGTTACTTGGAAATGTTGCATTATGAAATTAAAAAAAGCTTGCGTTTGCTGCTTTATGTAATTTTTAATGTTCTTGATTTAATATTATCACAGAACTCTTTTAGCAATTTAATTTTATTTGTGCAAAGCAGAGCTGCTTTAGAAGAATGTGTTTGAATTTGAATAAAATTTATTTTGAATTCTGAACATTCATTGAGATCTTAACATCAGAGAACAATAGTATATGTGAGTTCTCTTATGACGTCATAGGACGTCATTTTTATATGGCATCATAGGAACTTCATAATCACTTTTTATTTCGGAACCTTTATTTAGAGCCTTAAAATTCAAATAGTATTTGATTTGAATTGAACCGAGGTTGCTCATAGACTCTGTGTTGCCAGAATGTAGTGTTATTTCCTCCATGTGCACTGTCTGTGAGTGTGTTTACTCCAGGTCTCTGCACAGTTTGTTTATAAGGTAATTAGAGATCTCTCAAAGCCCAGCGAGTGGGCCTGAGGTCACGTTAATCCAGACCTGATTTTCTCCTGGTAACCAGAACCCCATCAGCGTGGGAAATTAAATAAACACAACATTAGGAAAGCACAGGTGCTACTGTACCCACTAATAACGTCTGACAAGTCAAGTAAAAGCTCTGTTTAAAAGTGAATGTGACTCAGTGTTAATGCACCTGTTTTTGTTTGGACATGGTACCGGAGTCTCACCGCTCATTCATAGAGTTCCCATAATTTACATCTATCATTTAGCAGAGGCTGAAGAAAAACAACACATTTCCTTTTCTGCACTATTGTATCTAAACAAAACACTCCCAGCTCATTTTTTACTGTCTGACTTGTTTTAAACTCTTTTAACGTGCCAGAATAACTAAACCTTTCCTTAATAATCTGCAAGTAAATACACCTGCTCTTTGAGGACTGAAACACTCTCAGAAGTTGAAATCAGGTACTTAAGTGAGTGTACTTATATTGTCAATAAGTGATATTGAATAAATATGATGAGACATCTCTTCCAGTCACTTATTACACTGTATTGAACCATGTGTCACTGCATGCAAATTCCTTTGCTTTCTCTTTTTCTCTCTTACATAACGAGGATTTGGTTAGAAGTCTGGTTGTTTCTGAGTGACTCAACCTGAACTAATCCATTTCATCCCGTTTTAAACCTCCCGAGGTTGGGTTCACATCTGGATCCTCCCCTCCTGAAACGTGTGCACCATCAGAGCAATCGGGCCACACTACAATACCCCACATCCTCCTCTGCTCTTCAATGTGATCTTATCATTGCAATCTGGCCCCAAAGGGATGTTAAATAGTAAATGATGTAACGGCCTGCAGTTTCCATGGTATTCTGGAATAATAATCTACTGCATGAAAACATCTGTCTGACACAAGGTCCCCAAAATATTCAAATCAAATTTAGTTGCTTATCCTAATCCATAGAAATACTGCTTCACTCCCAGTTCATCAGGTTCAGTGCGGAAATGAATTAAGTTTCTTTAACTTTTTGGTGGATTTCTGAGGAGGAATGCATATTAGTTTAATATGTTGTATATTATTGAATTGTTTATTATGAGGAGACATTTAAGGCATCATATGAAGAAAAAAATCGAGTTGTCCTTGTTCTTCCTTCCACTCCAAAAAGATTTTTAAAAAAATGTAAACTAAACATTAAAAATTACTGTAAACCTATACTTTTTCAGACAGATCTCACATCAGTGCTGTCGTGTTTAGAAACTAGATGTGCTCAAACCATGTGTAATTCTTGTTTTTGTGTGACACCTGCTGTTCTGAATATGCTTTTTACAGATTTACAGTGTTAAGAAGAATTCCCTTAAATTCATGTTATATAATCAGACTTCAGTCTGCAACTATTTTATAGTATTTTTTACCGCTGTCAATCGATTAAAAAAATGAACTAATTAATCACACATTTTTTCTGAAATTAATCGAGATCCCACCTAACAATAAAGTTTTTAAATATACTTTTGTATTGTAATAATTTCACATTTAAATTTCAAATTAATGTAGAAACAACATAAAGACAGTATATTTGTAATATTTTTTAGCAGCATCTTTTTAATGACTGAAGGCAACTATCACTGATACCAATACTACTGCTGTCTCTAGGAAATTGTTCTTTTTTTGCCAATATTTAACCGTTGACTATAGCCATTCAACATTACAGTATAATTGAGAGCTACCAGAAATAAATACATTCTGCGTCTAAATAAATGCAATTCTTGTCAAGAAAAAAGAGACAGAAATAGTAGTTGTGAATGGGGTGGCCAACCCTAGCTCCGCCTTTAACTGCATTAAATATTTTTAATGCCGTTAAACTGGAAAAATTAATCGCCTGCGTTAACACACTAATTTTAACACCACTTGTATTTTTGTGTAATCATTTGTAGTATTTCTTTCATAGGAGCATAATGTTGCAAAGCCTATACGTGTCTAACTGCATTCATGAAGGCTGGAGAAACTCTCAGAGGTTCTGAAATGAGAAATGGTCATCAGGGAAACTGATTCTGAAGATTCTGGCCTTCATCAGACTGTCAAGCTTTAAGAACACTGACAAACACTCCACTATAGGGAGTGATTCAAAGGTTTCACATTAATATGTGTCATGTTTTTAAACTCCAGTGCCATTGACCTTAACTTTAGAAAAACCTTCCTTTTTTCTACTGATTTTGTCATTTGCTGTTCATCTATATAGTGCATTTTATTTAGAAGTAACAGGCTTGAACATTTACCAGGCACAGACTCATGATTAGTTTTGTGTTTTTAAGCTTCTCAGATTAAACCAGTGTTGTGTCACACAGATAATATGAATCGGTGTAAGTAGCCGTAGTCTATATAAGACCTCATCACAGAACATCTGGGGTCGCTCAAGGCAAAATATTATAGCTCTTGTGAAGTTTCGTATATTTACATAGTTTTGGATTGTGTGATGTATACAGTATAGTTTGATTCCGTGTTTGAACATTTTTGGCTCTGTTTAGGTCATTACGGGATTTGGTCCAGCTGGATTTCATGTTCTCCTATCCATTAAGCCAGTATAATTTTTCATATTAATGATGCACACACTAATAAATACTTTCGTGCAGTGCAGATTTAGTTCCTAAAATTCCTATTTGCATGCTTCATGCTGCATCACATCCAATATATAACTAAATTACCCTTTATTTTGAGGTTATATAAAGACGTTATGTTTACAGTATAAAAAAGCTAAACCTAATAATTGTATAATTTGTATTATACAATACTCATGATAGATTTCAGAGTTTGGGTTTTATGTGTCTTTATTAAGTCATTTTTCAAAAATTAAATAAAGTCAAACCCTCAAACTATGAATATTTGTGAAGGCACCAGATGGATGGAAACCTGAGTATAAACAGCTCTGAGAGTCAATAAACAAAGCTTTAAAAATATTTTTGGAGAGCTTACCCTGGCAGACACAGGTCCAGGGTCAGTTCTGGCTGTTCTCTCTGTGTGTTCTTCTCTCTGAGTGTTGCATGTTTGTTAAGATAGGGACATATCAGAGTTTGTGTATTTGTGGAGGATCAGGGTGACTTTGGTGTCAACATACCAGAAAAAAACAGATTTTCTCTTTTGGATCTCATTGTACTTAAACCTACCATCCTTACTATCCTCCTGGATGAGTTTGTAGAAGTTCTTTGATTTTTAATTACAGACTTTAGCTACTATCCTGAGCACAGTTTGAGACATTGTTGAGATATGTGAGTTTGATACAGATTTTCCCCTTTGTTTTAAGGGAAATATGCAAGAAGCAAGAGACTAGCTTAATGTCTCCATTTGCACTTCATTTAATCTGAGACAGTTGAGATCTCATTTGCATACGTTGCAAATTGACAGCTGTATTGTAACCCGTGCCATGTGTTGTTTATGTTTCTATAGCGATGATTTTACTTTGGTAGAGTGAATGTGACCCTGAGTGTCTGTGTGTACATGAATGCAAACATGTGTCAAAGTGTGAAAATCACCTCCACCTTGTTCTGCTCTCACACCCATCATCACCTCCCACAGCAGGAAATTTGTGCCTCTTCTGTCCTCCTCTTCCACTTCTCAGTGCTTCCTCCCCGTGGTCGCTCTCAGTTTCTGATGTTTTTTACCGTATAAATGCGAGTTACGGCGCTTATGTGGCACTGCACAGTTGTTTTTACAGCTCTGTGTTTTAGCATGGGTCTTATTGAATTCAGAATTTGAGATTTTTTACTGGGTAAGAAGGCAGACCATTCTACCCTGATCTCTCTTATACACTCTTAAAAGTTTTGTTTCTTTTGCATATATTACAAAAAGATTAATTTTTAAAAAAAAAAAGTCCTAAAAAGTAATTTGGAAAAAATAAAATGAAGCTTCTTTGGCAAAAAATAAATAAAACTTTATTTTATTTATTTATTTATACATACTATATATTATTTTGGAAGTTTTATTATATAGTATTTTTACATTTATAGTTTCATAAGAGAGTAAAAATTAATATTTTTTGCCCAAAAAAAAACATTTATTTATTGCTACATAGAGTTCTTTGAAGCATTAACACATAAACTGCGTCTCATTTCGGAGGCTGCGTCCTCCGGAGGTCGCATTTGAATACGTCATACCTCATGAAGGATGTCTTATTTAAGAAAAATAACTGTAATTTAACGGTTACTTTTCTTAAATGAGACTGCCCCAATGACGTATGCATCCTTCAAATGCGACCTCCGGAGGACGCAGCCTCCGAAATGAGACGCAGCAATAGATAAACAACTACTAAAAGGTTAAAGGTTCTCCTATGGCATCATAAGAACTAGGGCTGCACAATAAATCGACGTGAAATCGAAATCGCGATTAGGCAGAAGCTGCGATTGTCAAGCGTATCTTTCAGTAAAGCACAGTTCCGTGATCAGTAGTAAATCTACATCCGAAGGCCAGAGGGCACTCTTGCGTGGAAACTCCAAATACTCCCCGCAGAAGAAATCCAGGAAATGCCAATCGCTGCAGCTGAATGAACAGAAGATTTAACTGCTTTCATTGATTCAACGTGACTAATAAACACAAGACTACGACAATATATGGTTTATCTGAGTTCTTATTATTATAATTTTCATTATAATAAAGTATATTTATAATGCAATGCCTTTATCACTGCTTAGAATACTATGAAATATGTTGCGTGCCTTATTCTGTGTAAGAAGCCACTTCATCTCACAGAAAGATTTATTTCAAACACTCAACTGACGTTATGTGCAGGGAAAAAGAATGGTGTGGTATGGAAAGACTGCAAGTCTCTCTGAAAACAAGCTAATGTAGTCAGTATTTCAAGTCTGTTAAGTTCAATGCCAAGTTGTGGTTCTTAATTATTCTTTAATTATCAGTGATTTCTCCACTCCTTAATCAAAATTTTCAATACTTTCATCTTGCAGTTTCATTTCTGTAACGGAATTACATATGATTCCATGTAGTTGAAGTCTATTTTATGTGTATTTATTATTTTTTCATGATATCAAGATACAGATGGTTCCCCTTAATATTGGGAGGGTTTACTGTGTTTTGGTTCTAGGTTTGTGTGTGTTAGAGAGATTTGTAAGTAATTGTAGTTCCCAATATTTTCATCTCGAACATCAAACAAACCAATAAAGTTTTTCTGTGTGATTCAGACCACCTAAACAGCTCCCATGATTCAAACCATACCAGCCCGCCGTAGCCCAGCCCAGACCCCTTACTTCGTCTGTGACTAAAAGTGATTGCATGGAAATATATTAGCTGTTTATGATCTTATTAACTTGTAAACCAGTGCATTTAATTGTTTAACATGCTGATATGCTTTTTTTAATATGCACCATTTAAGCATTGTTGATCAGTTTGCTTCCAGATTAGACCAACAGAGCTTACTCTGGCAGACTAGACTAAACAGTTCCACAAAATTTGTGAGTAATACTGTTGGAAAGGATATCACCATTACTTAATATCCAAATTCCATTTCCCCCGTTGTATTTTTAGTTTTTCTTTTTTTGAGCGTTGAAACATTTGGGAATCGTAGCATAGTGTTGAAATGAATCATTTCTGTTAGTGCTTGTGAATTGTTCCCTTGCCATTCCGAAAGAGGAACATCTCCACGATGACCACTTAGAGCGGGAAAAGTTTGGGGGAATATTACTGTCTTACCTTGGAGGTGAGTTTTCCATCACTGTCCAGAAAAAAACACCTTTTTTCCCTTTGGACCTTCACTTTGTCTGTCTCATATTGTGGACATGGATTTCAAATTAAATACGATTAGGAAAATCGCAAAAACAGAAGAGTCACATTAATAATTCATGCAAGCTTGTTTCAGACTGGATTGAGGCCACGGTTTTGTCGTTTCTTAGGCAAGCATCACTATTATTATTGCTCATCTGTTCAGTTGGATGTTTGAATAAACCCAAAACCCTGAGTATTAAACTTGCGTGCGTGACTCGTCCCAGTTTGCTTGTGCTACAGATATGGATGATACCTCAAAACATGAAGCTTGTTGAAGATAGATTTGCTTTGATGCTTTTCTAAGCACTTCTGATTTTCCTGGCAGATGATAAAACAGGTGGGGAAAAAATATGATTAGATTTTAAGAAATGGGCCTGTATGCAACTACCGCAACTACCCAGGAATCACATCCAACTTACAATGTTGTTCAAAAGTTGTTTTTTTTTCCTCTCTTTTGTCTATTATGCTCACCAAGGCTGCATTTATATTTTTAAAGAATAGAATATGCTAAAAACAGTAAGATTATTACGGTTTCAAATATTATTTTTGTATTTTAACATTTTTTAAAATGTGTTGGCAAAGCATGAATTTTCAGCATCGTTACTACAGTCTTTAGTGTCACATGATCCTTCAGAAATCATTCTAATGAGCTGATTTGGAGGACAATAAACATTTCTTCTTGATGCTTAATGCATAGTATTTTTTGTGGAAACCATGCACAACTTTATATACAACTTTTTCAGGATTCTTTGATTGATTGATGGAAAGTTTAAAATAACATTTATCTGAAATAAACTCTTTTGTAACATCATATCTTTTCCGCAGAGCAAAAAATCTAAAAGTAATCTACTTTTAGTAATCTAAAAGTAATCTAAAAAGTAGTCAGAATGCATGACCTAAAATGAGTAACCTAGATTACGTTACTAACTACAGTTTTCATCATGTAATCTGTAATCAGTAATGGACTACAGTTTGTAAGTAATCTACCCAGCTCTGCTTTTCTGTCATTTTTGATCAATTTAATTTGTCCTTGCTGAATGAGAATATTAATTTATTGAAAAAAATAAATAAATCTTAACCCCAAACTTTTAAATGGTAGTATAGCAACATCCTGACATCCATCTGTAACAGTATCAATTGTAACACTTAATCACAATTTTTCAAGAAAATATTCAGTGTATTTCTTTCACTTCTTCTCTCTTTCAGAAAGAAGTGCTGTGAAGGTTTTAAGTTTGTGCTGGGACAGTGTATTCCAGAAGGTAAGACCTCTTTCCCTCACTCTCTTTCTCTCCCTACCCAGATTAGGCTCTTCTGGGTTGAATTTGCGCTGATATTTCTGAACGTGTTTTCCCTCGTCTCCCATTAGTGTTCTAAACAAAATCATTCCTTTTGGAAACTGCTCAGCTGGTGCTTTTAATGTTGTTTTAACATTTCCAGCACACCTTTAAGAGCTTGGAAGAGTTTCCCCACCAGTAACGATAGCTTGATTACCTCATGTGTATTTTTATAGTGGGAACAGGTCTGTATTTTAGCTTATGAATACAGTAATATACTTCTCGATCTTTGGGTGAGGGGTTCAAACCACTAACGAGTTTTTACTCGTAACTGTCAAATAAAAACATGCAATTATATTGTCTGCGTTCTGCGGTTCGCCATGCCACAATGAGAGAGTGTATAGTGGTCCCCTTTGAGACAGTCTACAGCTTGTTTTTAAAGGCTTTTTTCTGTTTCTGTGCTGTTTGTGTTCTCTGGTGTCCTTACCTGCCCTCTCTCCGCTGATGAGAAACACATAAAGTATCGGCTGAGAATGGACACATATTTCCCTGACTCACATGACGCTCCATGCTGTGTCTGAGATGGTTTGGCTCTTCTAGGAGAAACTTTGGAATAAGGAAAAGATGCGAGAATTCTTGTGCTGGAACTAGCAGTATTGGCTTCTCAGATTGCAGAGTTTTGTTTTTACTATTATAATAAAATTAAAGAAAAAAGACGTTTGAAGTAGCACATTTGCATATGATTTTTGGAAATGACCGTTATATTGTGGGTTTTGATTTAAAGCTAGATTTGTTTATTTTATAGTCTTGTACTTTCCTTTCATGTCATGTTTATTTCTGTTTGTTTGTGGGTGTGTTTGTATATGCAGACTATGATGTGTGCACTGGCGCCCCATGTGAACAGCAGTGTACCGATCATTTCGGCCGTGTGGTGTGCACCTGTTACCCTGGGTATCGTTATGACCGGGAACGACACAGAAACCGCGAGAAACCATACTGCCTGGGTAAGATTCTGCTCTTATTTATGTTAAGATATTGAGAACAGTGTACTTCATTTAGTATATTGAATACATATGCAATATATTCCGGTGTTAGTCAGGCATTAACTGAAATATTGCAAAGAAATTCAGTTTCCACACAACAAATATGCAGCGCAGGTGTGAATGTATCAATCATAAACAAGAAAAAATTTATTTTATTTTATTTTGTGAGGCTCAAAGTGTACATTTACCCATTTTATTTTAATTTTTAAAAATATTTTTTCCTTCTGTAAAATCATAGATAGATAGATAGATAGATAGATAGATAGATAGATAGATAGATAGATAGATCATATGTAAATATAATTAGATTATTTTAAAAATTAGCATGATGGATAGAATTTTACCCATTTTATTTGTATTTTATTTTTATATTTTAACTATTTTAAAATAAATAAATAAATAAATTTTCATTCATAATAACGATAGCTGTGCTAACTGTTATAGTTTTTCTGAAACTGTGGTTACCATGGAAACTGTTTTTGTAAAAATCTTTTTGTTTCTCGAAAGAACACTTTAAAATTTGTCATTTCATATATGTTTTGAAATTGGACTTGTTTGAAGTATCAGGAATATTTAACAGGGTGGACATGTTAGCGCCTTCTATGGGTTGTTTTTAGTTCACAGGGTTGATTTTTCAATGCCTTTTTAATGACAGCATGAGTGTTTCTTAAAGGATCTGACCTCCCAGACTGCTAAAGTGTTAAGTTGATTTGATGGGAGTCAAATATACCGCCCCAGGAGCGAACATCGCATCTTTTGCACTTTGCCAACTTTCCGTCCCTCACACTTTCACTCTCTGTTCTTGCATCAGACATTGATGAATGTGCCAACAATAACGAGACGGTGTGCTCACAGATTTGTGTGAACACCCCCGGCAGCTACCGGTGTGAGTGCGAGAAAGGCTTCTACTTAGAGGATGATGGGAAAACATGCACCAAGGGTGAGCGAGGTGAGTGTATATTCTCTGAATCTTTGTTTGTCTTTCTTAGCAACACTCTTTGTTCTTTTACTTTAGCTTGCTTGCTTTCTTTTTGGTCTTTCTTCTGTAGTTTGGAGTTTCCCAGACTTTTGTGGAGATATAAACCTGTTCATGGCTTGAAACTGTTCACAGACACCTCTTTCAGACTTTCAAAGTGTAATTGCTGAAATAATTACTGTAGAGAGATCCAGAGAAATTGTTGTTAACATGTAAAAGGTAATGAATCAGCTTGGCAGTCATGTGTTTTGGTGAAGAATTTTGTCATAAACTTATACATTTTTATACTCAGTTTCAGTGGTTTTAGTCAGTAGTTTTGTATTGAATAGCCATGTTTTTTATCATGTAGTTCGTAATACTTCATGGGATTGTAGTTCATTTCCACATTGTTTTCTGTGATGTTTCTGTGAGTCACTTTCCCATTAGAAGCTGTTTTTGCAAGCCTCATAGACAGTCCTGTTTTGATTCACCCAATGCATTTCCAACAAACAGCAGAAATGGAGCACAAAAAAGGCGAATCACATGCGTTTTGGGGTTTTAAATGGAGTACAGAGAACCAGAGATAGATAGATAGATATATATATATATATATATATATATATATATAGATATATATAGATATATATATATACAGTCAGGTCCATAAATATTGGGACATTGACACAATTCTAACATTTTTGGTTCTATACACCACCACAATGGATTTCAAATGAAACGAACAAGATGTGCTTTAACTGCAGACTGTCAGCTTTAATTTGAGGGTATTTACATCCAAATCAGGTGAACGGTGTAGGAATTACAACAGTTTGCATATGTGCCTCCCACTTGTTAAGGGACCAAAAGTAATGGGACAATTGGCTTCTCAGCTGTTCCATGGCCAGGTGTGTGTTATTCCCTCATTATCCCAATTACAATGAGCAGATAAAAGGTCCAGAGTTCATTTCAAGTGTGCTATTTGCATTTGGAATCTGTTGCTGTCAACTGTCAAGATGAGATCCAAGAGCTGTCACTATCAGTGAAGCAAGCCATCATTAGGCTGAAAAAACAAAACAAACCCATCAGAGAGATAGCAAAAACATTAGGCGTGGCCAAAAAAACTGTTTGGAACATTCTTAAAAAGAAGGAACACACCGGTGAGCTCAGCAACACCAAAAGACCCGGAAGACCACGGAAAACAACTGTGGTGGATGACCGAAGAATTCTTTCCCTGTTGAAGAAAACACCCTTCACAACAGTTGGCCAGATCAAGAACACTCTCCAGGAGGCAGGTGTATGTGTGTCAAAGTCAACAATCAAGAGAAGACTTCACCAGAGTGAATACAGAGGGTTCACCACAAGATGTAAACCATTGGTGAGCCTCAAAAACAGGAAGGCTAGATTAGAGTTTGCCAAACGACTTCACAGTTCTGGAACAACATCCTATGGACAGATGAGACCAAGATCAACTTGTACCAGAGTGATGGGAAGAGAAGAGTATGGAGAAGGAAAGGAACTGCTCATGATCCTAAGCATACCACCTCATCAGTGAAGCATGGTGGTGGTGGGCATGTATGGCTACCAGTGGAACTGGTTCTCTTGTATTTATTGATGATGTGACTGCTGACAAAAGCAGCAGGATGAATTCTGAAGTGTTTCGGGCAATATTATCTGCTCATATTCAGCCAAATGCTTCAGAACTCATTGGACGGCGCTTCACAGTGCAGATGGACAATGACCGAAAGCATACTGCAAAAGCAACCAAAGAGTTTTTGAAGGGAAAGAAGTGGATTGTTATGCAATGGCCAAGTCAATCACCTGACCTGAATCCGATTGAGCATGCATTTCACTTGCTGAAGACAAAACTGAAGGGAAAATGTCCCAAGAACAAGCAGGAACTGAAGACGGTTGCAGTAGAGGCCTGGCAGAGCATCACCAGGGATGAAACCCAGCGTCTGGTGATGTCTATGCATTCCAGACTTCAGGCTGTAATTGACTGCAAAGGATTTGCAACCAAGTATTAAAAAGTGAAAGTTTGATTTATGATTATTATTCTGTCCCATTACTTTTGGTCCCTTAACAAGTGGGAGGCACATATGCAAACTGTTGTAATTCCTACACCGTTCACCTGATTTGGATGTAAATACCCTCAAATTAAAGCTGACAGTCTGCAGTTAAAGCACATCTTGTTCGTTTCATTTGAAATCCATTGTGGTGGTGTATAGAGCCAAAAATGTTAGAATTGTGTCAATGTCCCAATATTTATGGACCTGACTGTAGATAGATAGATATATTATTAATAGAATTATGACATATTTATTACCATTTATATATACAGATATAATGCAAATATAATATATAGTTCTAGTTATTTTTATTCAATGTTTAACATAAATATTCAGATAGATAAACTGACAGACATTAAAATGTATGTATATAAAAGTATACATACACATATATATATATATATATATATATATATATATATATATATAAATAAAATTTTAAGGGCCATTAATTTCATGTCAGAAATGGTTTTGCTCTTAGTCTCCTCACTATTTACAAAAAAAAAAAAAAAAAAATCCATTCTGCAGCCTCTTCTAGTTTGACACATTTATAAGACATTACTTCCTGTCTCCCTGCAGGAAGTCCACTGACCCATCGCGGTTAATGACTTGGGACACCAGCTAGCGGGTAGCATTAGCATCAATCACTCCTTCCTCTCCACTCCTCTGTCCATCTATCATTTAGGCTTTCTTGTGCAGCATATCAGTCATTCAGAGTTTCCTGACTGCTGTTTCCTCTCTTTTGGGTCAATTCGAGATTCCCGCAAAACAAGATGACCTTCAGGGTATTCAGGGTTGCAACAATCCAGATGTACGAAAAAGGAATTCTGGGAATTCCAAACCACTGAGATTACAGTGTGTGGATCAAATGAGGTTATCGGCTGTGAGTCAAACTAAGCTGTAGGAGTGATTGTGAAATAACTCAGCAGACTTCTGGCCCGAATGACAGTAGTTAATACATTCTGATCAGGAGCTAGTATGTTTCTGATGATGCATGTATGGAGTGAGCCTCCATTGTGACCTTGAGCAAGACTTCAGATCCCTGTTATTAGTTTATGACACAGTTTAATGGCAATATTAGCTCCGTTCCAAAACCTAGAAAGCTGCCGTGATGTCTATGGAATCTTGTAAGCTAGTGATTTAGAACACTCTAAATAGGCAACAGCCATACATGCCACATATTGGAGATTCCCCTTTTGAAGTGCACTTAATTGTATTGAATGTGCACTAGTAGTGAATTTCCAGTCTTAAACATATATTTACTTGCTCTACTTTCAGATATAATATGAAACAAATAAAAGGCCATGTAAGTGTATTTAAACAGTGCACTTTTAAAAAGTGAACGCTGTAATAATGTCATATTAAAAGTTTTACTTAAAAGTACATTTTTCATTGTTTTAATAATCTTTTGTCATTCTTTAAAGAAGTACACTTATTTTTGATGTTGACAAACATACTAAAGCATGTGTACTTTGATAAACTGTTTGATATTGCATTTAAAGTTAATATATTTTAAATGTACTAAATTGCAAGACATGACAGTTTCAGTAGAAATTGCATTAATTATATTTTGGTTTACAAGAAATGTTTGTCAGTAAATTTAACAGTGCGAAGGAATGCTATTCAAATTGCGTACTTCAGCGAGTCAAAAAAAAAACACTCAACTAATTGTATTTAATATAAATTTAAACTATAATACATTTTAACTTGATTGTAAATATGCAATTGAGTATCTGTAAACATTACATTAATTTCACTCTTAAGTATACTATTTTAAAGTATATTATTACTCTTTTTAAAAGTATGCTAAAACATACTTTTCCACAATGGTCAACACTGATTTCATTGAAATTTGATGTTAACATATTGCTAAGCTAAGATGCATTACACTAAGCATAAAAATACATAGAGACATATTAGGTAAAACAGTCCATTTTTAATGAGTTTTTTAATTGCTTTCATTGAGAACTTTTGGCTACACTTTATTTTGATGGTCCTCTTTAGATATTCTACTAGCTATACCTAAATTTGTAACTACATGTCAACTAATTCTCATTAATTCGCAACTACATGTCTACTAATTCTCAGAGTAGACTGTTAGGGTAGGTTTAGGGTTAGTAGAATAAGTTGACACATACTTGCAAAGTTTCTTATAGTCAGTATGTTGTATGTTGTGGACCCAACAAAATAAAGTGTTAGAAGATATTAAGCAGACAGTCTACTAATACTCTAATGACTGCTAGTTGACATGTGGTTGCAAAGTTACTTACTGTTAGTAGAATGTCTAAAGTGGACTATCGACATAAAGTGTTACCAAACTTTTTTATTGCATTAAATATGTGTATTGATAATCAACAGTTCTCTCAGCTTTTGCCATCATGTCTCGACTTTTTTGCTTAGCAGCTGATTCGTTTTAGCTTTGTCCAACAACCTTCCTTAACTTCCACATTCATGTTGTTTCTTTGCAGCTCCGCTGTTTGAGAACGTCATGAAAGAGAGAACGTGCTCGGCCACATGTGAAGACTTCCATCAGATGAAGATGACCGTTCTCCAACTCAAGCAGAAGGTGCCCTATTCCAGTTTCACCTGCAGGGCATATTCACTAAAACAAGCAGCAGATTTACTTTTATATGCATGTTCTCATCCGTAGACGCGATTCGACTCAATGAGAACCTACCTGCCAATGTTTCACGAGCAAGTCAGACTCAGGTTATACAAGTCTTCAGGGATGTGTTGGTGACTTTATAGGCGAAATAAAAAGCGATAAAGCACGGGCCGAACAGCTGAGCGATCTGGTAGTGTGACTTATGTCTGTCCTTGCTGCAGGCTAGTAAATCATGTTGAATGCCGTGATGTGGTTTAGACGGGCTGAGGGCGCAGAGTCAGTGTTCTGCAGTCAAAGCGAGACTGTCAACAAATCCACTCAGCACCCTCATGGTCACGGCGTGATATATAGCTCTTGTGCGTGTGGTCCAGCAGACTATGAGGGAAAAGATTGAGAGCAAAAAATGTGGTGAACTAGTGAGAGTGAGGCAAGGCTTATGGTTCTGTGAAAAGGTGACACAAAAACGTTGATATGATTGTTACGAATCGTTTCTTTGACCGTTGTTGTAACTTCCCCCCATTATTTTGTTTGGAAGAGGAGATATTGGCTTGCTCAAGTTTTATTTATTAAGTAATTTTTAGATTTATTAATGTTTTTGTTATTTCAGTTTAAAGATGAAATGAAATTCTTTCTTTTCTTTACCTTTTGCCTCATCAAGTTCTCTTCCAAAAACTAGCCATCTTTCAATGCAAATGCTGTAATTATGATCATTTAGATTAGATTAGATTATCGAAATCCATTAAATAACTGTGAAATTATATTTTCTTTTTAAGATGCCTTTGTGGAGAATGCAGTTCCATAATGCAATGAGAAAAGCTCAGTAAAAATTAATCCAAGATAATTAGAAAGTGTTTTTTTTTTTTTAAGAAATTAATAGTTTCATTCAGCAAGGATGCATTAAATTGATCAAAAGTGTCTATAAAGACATATGACTAAAATTTAAAAATTAATATAAAAAATAATAAAAGATAATAAATATACTTGTTTAGAAAGTGTTTTTTAAAGAAATTAATAGTTTTATTCAGCAAGGATGCATTAAATTGTACAAAAGTGACAAAGATGATGATGATAATATTACAGAAGATTTCCATTTAAAATAAATGCTGTTCTTTCAAACCTTTTAGAATAAAATAAAAATTCAAGCAGAAATAAATTACATTTTTTAAAAATATGTAAATTTTTTACATTTTAAAATATTAAAATAGAATTTTATTTATTTATTTATTTATTTTTTGAACAAATAAATACAGCCTTGGTGAGCTTAAAAAGCATCTTCAACATTAAAACCCATAAAAAATAAATAAATAAAAAACAAAACGTTCACAAAATTTGTGGTCAGTATGCAATTCAGTACTTGACAATATCAATATAAAATGTTAGTAAAATTCAAAATGAACTATTGTAGTGTACAGAGTATACCATTCTTACCAAATCAGTCATTTATGTGGTTTAATGACTGTTAGGATTGTGCCTTAGAAGGCAGCTTACTATGTAGGCATTTTCTTCCATTATTTACTAGGTTTTGGAACAGAACTGTAGTGTTTTAACTCAACTGCAGATCTTTTATTCAAACTGGACTGTTCTTCACGGCACATAATTCTGTTAATCTCTCGCGGCATCATAAGTGGTTGACATTGGCACTCGGAGCAACATGGGATTGAAATATGTGAAGTCCAAGGAACCCAACACAAATCAAAACCAGAAACAATGACAAATGAGATTTAAATTGCTTGCAAAGGGCTGGACACAGACACTTACACAGATTTATGCGCTAGGCCTAGGGCTGTATCTACTGTGTGTGGCGAGACCTCAAAGGTCTGTGGGTGTGTGTGTGTGTACTGATGTCCAGAGCTCAGAGGTTAGCAGGTAATGGATACTTCCAGTGTGTCCTTTGAAGTGAAATATACCGCAAAGAAGGCTTGTAAAAGACAGGCACTGATCTTAGTCCATGCACCAAGTTGAATAATTCAGAGATTTCCTGTTTTCGCAAACAGAATGTACACAGATGTTATAGTTTATAGATCAGATTACATACTCATGTTACTTTGGTTTAAATTATAATTCTTTTATCTACCTTTTAATATTTCATATTTTAGCCATTCCCTCCTGTCAGATGATTAGTAACATCCTTATTATTATTTTTTTCATTTTATTTTATATAATTTGTAATTTTATGTAACTTATTTTATTTTATTTTTAGCATTTTTATTTTACTTTTCCATTTTTTATTTCATTTTATATTTTTATATTTTATTAATTTATTTTATTTTTCGTATCATTTAATTTTATTTTTCATATTTATTTTATTTTATTTATTTTATTTTTTATATTCTTTATTTTTTTGTAATTATTTTATTATTTTATTTTGTATTTTATTTTTTATTTTTTTATTTTTTTATTTTTTTATTGCAGCATGAAGATTCTTTATCGAAGATTCTTACTGCAAAGAAATAACATTTTGGGTTTGGATTGGCATAAGAAGCAAATAATGACATTTATTTTCATTTATAGGTTACTGTTCCTGTAAAACTGACTGCAAATCTTGTGTTCTTGATTCTTTTGAGCTTCAGAACCAAAAAAAAAAAGTGCATGTCCTGTTTCTGTTCAGTCTTGTCTAGTCCTATAGTGGGAGAAACACTGAGTCCCTGAATGATCTGTGTGTTTTGTTTAACTCTCCTTTCATCAGATTGCCTTGTTGCCGAGCAACACAGAGGTCAATAAACAGATGACCAATGAAAAGATGATGATGATGCACTCGTTCTTACCCGGACCTCCTGGGCCACCTGGACCTGCAGGTGAGCTTTGTCAATATGCTGCTTATTATTCTGTTTAATTTCTCCATTCTTTTCCCAATGCCACTCTTCTGTAAACCTCTCTTTTTACGTCTCTCTCAGGGAGCCCAGGGCCCAAAGGTTCCCCTGGTCCCCCAGGACAAATGGGGCCACCAGGAATGCCTGGTCCTAGAGGTGACATGGGGCCCATGGGACCCTCACCGGACCTGTCGCATATCAAACAAGGACGCCGTGGCCCAGTGGTGCGTATCAGTCTTCATAAGTAACCTAAACACTTATCAGCTGTAATCAGTATCTAAAGTCTCAGATTTGAGGACTAATGTGCTCTAGTTCATTTTCCAGTATCTATAATAATTAGCCTAGCATAAACATACAATCTGATTGCACTACTCCATTAATTCTTGATGTTTCGCGTGGGACACAGTGCAGTGGTGTTGTTTTCCAATGCCGTTTGTCTCTGCCGCACCATTAAGCTCTATGAAGATAACTCGCTTTGGCTCAGCATCTATTTTGTGACATCTGGGTGGCCAGTGGTTTTCATTCTTTAATATCAGTCAGATGGGTGTCCACATTTATTATGATTTACTAAAGGATGCACTAAAGCAGATTCAAGGTTGTAATGCTGGGGGTGCTCTATTCTATGTCTGGAAATCTACTTTCGTGCTAAGGTTTAGTTCTAGTGCTCGTATAACACACAGACTTGTCATTGTTAAATGACCCTTGAGACCTTGAGTAAAGGCCTGTTCACACCTGAAGAAGCTAAATGATAAGAAAGTAAACCGTATTTGCAAAATATAATTTTCCTTGTAATAGTCGCCTCACTGGGGGGACTAAGACACTGTTTTCTGTAAGGTGCTTTCGAAAGGATAGGCGATTTATTTTATTATTATTTTATTTATTTTATTTTTTATTTTTTTTTTTGTGAAAATTGATATACCATGTATACCAGGCTGATTATTTGTGTGTGTGAGTGGATGTAAACTAAAATATCAAAATAATAATAATAATGATAATAATTCATAAGTTTTATGTACCAATTTTAGTAAAGTAATATATAAAACTATAATTTAATTATTGTTCTTTTAGTATTATTTGTATACTATTATAGTATTTGAATTAAGCCTTAGTTATTTTATGTGCTTTTGTCATTTTTATTAGTTTTTTATATATCTATTTATCATTTGTTTATTTCAGTTTTATTTTAGCAATTTTATTTAACTTAACCTAATTTATTTCAGTTAGTTTACAGTTTTTTTTTTATATATATATATATATATATATATATATATATATATATATATATATATATATATATATATATATATAGCCTATACATTATATAGTATATTACTATTGTATTATTATTGTAGATTATACATAGTGTTGCAATATAATGTAGTATATAATATTTTCATTTAATATTTGTATTTTGTTTTTATTTATATTTTTGCTTTATTTAAATTACATAAAGCAATTTTTAATTGCACTAATTAACAATAACAACACTGAATATAATATAATATAATATAATAATATTTTTTTATGCTAGACCTATCAACAGAATGAATTTTCTCTATTCTTTGGAGAAAAACATCTGGATAGCAAAATGAATAGTTCAGCATTTAAACTGTTAATAATAGACTTAGCCTTAGTTCCTAGTGCTGGAAATCTAGACTTGCTGGCATCAGGCATTTAGACATAACCTCTGCAGGAAGTCAGGCCTCCAGGAGTAGGATTGAGCCCCCCTGCTGTAAAGATGATAAACATCACATTACACTTACATTCTTAAGATGCTGAGTAACTTCCTAATTGTTAGTTGCACTTGATCTTCATTGTTGCACAGCGTTTGCAGATTTATTGAGCTAAGCTTCATTTTAGACACAGCATGAAGGTGTTACAGCTCGCTGACCTGTGGTTGCTTTTGACGGTGCACTTCACTTCCTGTTACGGACTGTTAACCCTCATTACTCTTTCACACATTCTTCCCCAGACCGACGGACATAATGAATTATCATCTCACACACACACTTTTTCACACTCAAATTACAAGTGCTGTGAATCACAACAGGCTTTCTAACATTAACCTTTTCAGCCGAATAATCACTTTGCGGCATGTGTGTATGTAGCCTCTGGAGACAATGTCTTAAGTTCACGGCCGTGGATATTTGTAGATCTACTGAGCAATTCGGTATGTTGTTGACACTGGAAATGTCACTGAATGTTTTCTTTAAACATTTCAGATGCATTTGTATTTGAAATATTTTTACTCTAAGGTCACGAACGCGGAGTAAATCTGTACTGTCTGGTCTCGTTTGGGACATAATCAGTTTTGAGCTCTCGTAGCCATGGAATTCTTTGTTTTTGGATGCAGTTCCACTTTGTGTTTGCTTTTACGGGAGGCTCTTAATAGTTTCAGCAGCCTTGTAAGAGTGAAACTGGATCAGCAGGTGCAGGATCGGTTTCATTTGCACTCATATCATTTGAAGAGTCTTCGCGCTTCTAGCATATGTGGTTGTTGGCTTGTGGACTAATGAGATTGCAACAAAATATCCTGCTTCTCACGGTTGCTTGGGTCTGCTTGGGACAAAACTAGATTTATGTAAAGAGATTGTGTCAATTTATCACACTGTAACACTGCGAGGCTTAATGGACTGATCCAGTATTTTGACACACACACGTTTTTATGTCCTGATCGTTTACATTGACTTAAGACATTACCGACTGTGTTTACATTTAATGCTCTGCCAAGACACACTTTTTTTTTTTTGACGTGAAGTACCGTTAACATTTTTGATGTTAATCATTGTGCCATATCAAAGTGACCCTGCCAAAAAAATTATATACGCAGTCTCAATTTCAAAGATTGCTTGCAGTAACATCCCATCATTCATGCAAATTATATCATTAAAGTACAAATCAACTACAAATGTCAGTGGCGATTGCTTGGGCATACAGGTGCCACCATGATGCCAGGGTGTGGTGGAGTGGTTATTATACAGACTTTACTATACAGACTTTGGACGTTACTATACAGACTTTGCGTTCTTCTTTGAGTTGTGATGGGCACAATCACAGCCAGTCAGAACAGATTTGATGTTTGATTTAGGACCACATTTGAAAGTTGCCCAAATTTAAAATGAAAAAAAAAAATCCAATCCAACGTATTATTTTTTCTTTTTACATGTATGCAGCAATGTCTGTGATATTTTTAATATATAAGATATGATTTAAAAAAAAAAAAAAAAAACAGATCTGAAAAAAAAACAGAGTGTAAATATAATTTTAAATTATACATTTATTATTATTAAATATTTTGATATTACCCAATTAATTAATTAATTATTAAATATTAATATTTAACTAAATTACATTTTAAATTTAAATAATGGAAGTGGCTTTAAGTTAAATTAAACCAACATTCTTACTTTATTTTAAATTAAAAATGGCATTTTTAAAGACTTAAATATTAATACATTTATTAATTTATAACAATAATATTTTAATGTATTTAAATAAATAATTTAATTACTTTTTAATTGTAATTTAATTGTATTAATATTTTTATATTATTTTAATACTTTTTAATATTAATGTTATCAATTAAGAAATATATAAATTTTTCATAAAAATTTCTATTTAATTTTTCATTTAAATAAATTAGAGATTGGAAAGTTTATAAAGTGTCATAGAAGTTTATGAAATATCACCTTAACACTTTAGGCACTTTGAAACTTTTTAAATTAAAAAATAATTTAAATATTAATATATTTAATGTTAATATAATATAATATAATATAATAATATAATATTTGGTCACACTTTATTTTAAGGTCGGATTATTGCCATCAATAAACCATTAACTACGACTTTTGCCTCAAACTCATAATTTGCTGCTTATTAATAGTTAGTAAGGTAGTTTTTAAGTTTAGATATTGGGTAGGATTAGGAATGTACAATATGGTCGTGCAGAATATGTCCTTATAAGCATTAATAAACAGCCAATATATTAATAATAGGCATGCTAATAAGCAAGTAGTTAATAGTGAGAGATGGTCCTTATATAAAGTGTTACCTAATGTTTTTATTTATTAATGAATAATTTTATATATATTATTTTATTATTAATTTTAATAAATACATTTTAATGTTAACATTATAAATTAATACATCTATTGTTTTTTAATTTGCTTAAAATTACTTAATATTTATTTAGTTAGTAGAGATTTAGTAGAGATGTGACTTTAATAGTAAGTTGCTATAAACCAGCAGATTTTCAGCTTTCCAGATTGTGCTATCGGCTCATGCCTAGCTGGGTCACCTCCGCCTCGGCCAGCATTTGAACACGTGTCTCCCATACCCCCTGACCTTCAGCTGGCTAACCTCTGACTCTCTGAAGGGGGGCGTCTTTGCAGGTGGGGTGGAAACTAGGACGGGTAACAGGAAGCACTTCTATATTCCTTTTTTGTTCTTTTCTTCCAACAGGATCTGTCCTCCTTTATCATGTTTGATCCCCTGTTCTTTTTGATTGTTGCTTGATATATTTCCTACCAGAAAGCTGGTTGTGAGCCAAACTTTTCTTATAGTTTGCGTGTTTAGAAACAATACATTTTTCAATATACCAGAGCACAGCATTCATCCTACCTCTGAATGTTGACAAATGATAATGGCAATAACAGGGAAAAGGCTGACTGCGTTACTGCACATGGGTTGCTTTCTTTGGCCCGTGTGCTTCTCGAGGCCAACTGTTAACCCGTCCGATACAGTCGACCTTTTGCTTTTAATGTATTGGACCTCATCACTGAAGCACGAGTCATGAATGAAGAAAAATACCGTTGAAGTATTGCTGTAATTTATGAATCCTAGAAACATGAGCCCTTCAATGCTCTGGAGTCGTAGCTCATAACATGAATTTAGTTCGAGAGTGCTCAAAGTTTCAGTTTTTAATTTGATAAATGAGAAGTTATCCAGTGTTCTTGGAAAACGCTGTCGGGATCTTGTAGTGTTTTGCATGTGCATAAATACAAATCTGAAACCCAACATGTGTAGTTATGGGCCTCCCCTGTCTGTCACAACCGCTCCGCCCATGAACGCATGCACTTTGTGTCTTTACTAAAGGACTGTTGACGTTGCCACTGGCCCAGAACCAGCTCTCTCAAATCACCCTCATGAAGAATTCAATGCAGTATTTTTAGACTGATGAATCATGTTTTCCATTCTGGTACAAATATGGCTCAGATCTGCCCTAGAGATCTTGACAGGCATGATTTGATGTGTGAAAATATTTGAGAGTTGAATGAATAGGACCATCAAATATATAATTCAATGAATATAAATATGTCTTTCTTGGAGAGCTGAGGGTCCTTAGTTTGGCCTTTAGCTGTCATATGGTTTTGGTCAGATAAAAAGCTATTTTATGAAGCCTTTTCAGAGATGAACCTTTAAGCATAAATTCATTCATTCAAAATAAAAAAAAATTGATTTACAATATAATATTTTTAGAGCATGATAGACTTTTTAACAAGATACATTTGTGTTTCTAAACTGAACTTTTAAACATGAACAACTTTATATTATTTATTTATTTATGACAATTCTAAAGCTGCAAGTTTCGTAATTCAAGTTTCATTAATAAATATTTTTTATATTAACAATCACATTTTTAACAATCAAATTGCTATATTTCTAAACTGAACTTTTTAAACATGAACAACTGTATATTATTGATTGATTGATTTCAAGTCTAAAACTGCAAGTTTCATTAAATATTTTTTAAATGATTACATTTTTACATCACATTTTTTTAACAATCATTACTTCTGTAACGGGGCAAACGAGACGTGAGACATGCGGATCCATATGCAAAGCTTTATTTAGACAGAGACGTGGTCATAAACACAGGCAGGGTCGAACAACGGCAAACAGGTATGGCATGGACAAGACACAGAGTAATCCTAGGACAAGCGTGGGTCGACGATAAGCGAACAATATCCAACAGGGTAAGGCAGAGAGATAATCCAGATACAAGAGCAATAGTCCAAGCGAGGTGCAAACAGAGTCCGAACGGCAGAGCAAAGAGTTAATCCAGGAAACACGGGCAGGAATCAAAACACCGGAAAACAGGCAAGGCAATACTATGACAACTAAGTGGGCTCCGTAGAGTAGCTATCGCAAGGAGAGTGATAAACACTAGACAATACTCGGCAATCTGACTAAGGAAGTCCATGGCTTAAGTAAGCTGTGTGATCAGCGCAATCAGCTGTGTGTGTGTCGTCAGTGTAACGGATGATGTGTATTGTAGTTCGTGGGTGACGTACAACAGTAGTGTAGTGCAAGAGTCAATTCGATGGAAGGGCGACCTCTGGTGGCTATCGGGTGGAAGGCCACAGACCGGATTCGTGACAACTGCATTTCTAAACTGAATTTTTTAAACATGAACAATTGAATATTTTAGGTTCTTTCTTTCTTTTCTCTTTTATTAGTTAATAT
Organism: Spinibarbus caldwelli; assembly: GCA_039654775.1. Lineage (NCBI taxonomy): Eukaryota > Metazoa > Chordata > Actinopteri > Cypriniformes > Cyprinidae > Spinibarbus > Spinibarbus caldwelli. Next base: position 6,608,849 of record CM077258.1, read on the forward strand.
TTGTACAGCATGATAAAGAATTTTTTAACGATTATATTATATTTCTAAACTGAAATTTTAAACATGGACAATTGTATATTTTAGGTACTTAAATATGTATGTATGTAAATATGTATGTATGTATGTATGTATGTATTTAGCACAATTCTAAATCTATAAGTTTCATTAATAAACTTTTTTACAGCGCAATGAAGACTTTTTAACAATAAAACATTTGATAAACTGCATTTTTCTAGTGGTTTGCTTACTGTTTCATGACTTCATATTAATTGAGAAACCACATGGAATATTTGTTTATTTTGTACATTTATTTGTCACATATCAAGGCAAACTGTTGATAAAAATTGTGATAAATAAAAGTATAATAAAGTATACATCTTTTCCTTATGCAGTCATAAAAAATTAAACCTATATATTTGATGGGGAAAAAGTCAAGTATTTTTTAAAAGATATGTATGGTTGTGTGTTTAATCAGGATGTTTTGTGTGTGTGTTCGTAGGGTCCACCTGGGGCTCCAGGGAGAGATGGCATGAAGGTACGGTATGTTTTCTGTCTATCTTTATCTCTGTCCACTACTTTTCAAAGCTGTGGCCAAAGGCTGTTTTCCATGTGTGGAATGCAAATATTTGGAAAAACAGGATAAAGATGTTTAAGATCAATGGTGACCGATCACTAATGAAATAAACTCTTGGATGGCGTCAGGTCGATGACCAAAGGCCAAAATGTTCAAATATGACATCATAGATGGCAGGATGAATTGCAGATATTTTAGAATGTCAAAACACCCTTATTACGTTCTTGAAATGGCAAATATAATTAGTCCAAATATTGAGGAAAATTACACAAGAGGGATTTCACAATACACCACAGATAATCATGGTATATTAAAGCTTTGATATCATATATTTATATTACCATATCATTGTCTATTTTTATATAACACTGAAAGTTTTTAAACTACAGATATTTTAAAGATATCAAGCATAGTACTGTACTGTCATTCATTCTCTAGTCTAACCGTTACCTGCTAGCTCATGGTCTAAAAACACTACTAAAACAGTACCAAAAAATGGACAGTTTTTGCTAACTATTATATCAAAAGTTGTTCAAGTTATAGAAGAATTGAGGTAGGTCTTTTAAAGCCAACTAGACTAGGCTTGGTTTATAGACAAACTCTACATTAAAATACACTAAATATAACTCAAAATGAAACCAGAAACATTCTTTTCACAATTATATTTATAAAAAAATAGTTATGCAAATGTTTGAGATATTGCAAGTGCATATATAATATTTTTTTGCATTACTGGATTTTGCACTACGTATATGATTTTTTTCATTACTGCGGAGGTAAAAAGTTGCCTTTAAATGTCTATTCTAGTGGTGTAACAATATATTCTCACAATATATTGCAATACAAAAATGTAGCAGTATGTATTGTTGATAGTGACAGAACGTATTGAGTATAGTTCACTCAAAATGAAAGTTTGGACAGATTTAATTAAACATAAAGTAAGGTAAACCCAGAAAGTCACACATTTCAGCTTTCATGTTTATTAATTATTATTATTAAATTAAGGTTACACTTCATTTAAGGTGAAGGTGTGTGTGTGTGTGTGTGTGTGTGTGTGTGTGTATATATATATATATATATATATATATATATATACATATACGTATATATATATATACATATACGTATATATATATATACATATACGTATATATATATATATATATATATATATATATATATATATACGTATATATACATATATATATATACGTATATATACATATATATATATATATATATATATATATATATATATAAACAAAAATATTTAAAACTTTTAAAATGTATGTAGTCCATTCCTCATGTACGGTAATACCAAAATGTTATGAACAGTGCTTTTGTTAACTGTTTATCATAAGTTTTAGAAGGAAATTTTTTTTTTAAAAAAAACTATTTATACCATTTCAACTTTGTTTAAGGTATTGTGAGATCAATATCATGTATCGAACTGAATCATGGCATGAGTTTATTGTTACACCCCTAGTCAGTGCAATAAACCGGATGTTATTATTCAGGTAGCTAGCAATAAATATGTCAACAGTTTAACTAACTTTAACCAGATTGATTGTCCCTTGATTGTCCGTAATTGATCTACAAGAGAAAACTGGCTAGAAGTAAACTCTTCACAGCCTTCAAATCAACGCCGATAATTCAGAACATACCTGTGTCGCTTTATGAACTGCACCTTCAGGCATTTCAGAACACTACACAACCAAGCTGGCTTAGCCAGAAGTGGTTATGTTCACATATTTAGGTTTCAGGCCTACATAAGCACACTTTTCTAATGTTTTGTTTGTTTTCTGACATATGTGTGCTTGCAGAGGTTCAAGGTTAATCCGTGTATAGTGTGTGCATTTCTGTTACATGTTTGTATAGAAAGTTTTTGTGGCTTTGTATTCACAAATCAAAAACATCTGGGCCGCTTACTACCTCTCCATGAACCCTGACCCTACATAATCCCCACAGAGGGGTCAGTATCTGTGTGGTACCTACTGCCATACCTCAGCCCAAATGAGCTAGAGACCAGCTTCAAATGGTGCGCAGAAACACTGCTAAGATAACATTTATATATACACTCTATATACACTCAGATGCTGAATAAACTTCTTTCTGTCTTTTGATTTTAAATTGAATTGTGTGGTGATTCAGATGCTGAACAATGGAGTAGAGATGTCTGATTTCGACCTGGCCAGCGATGGCTTGTTTTCTCACGTGTGATTGTGTTACTGAGAGATAGCGGGCAATAACTGTCCCGTTGGACTTCTCATGGCTTCTTTACTGTAATCCGGCTAACCCAAATATTTGTTTGGTTTCTCCAGGGAGAGAGAGGGGTTCCTGGCCCTTCCGGACCTCCAGTAAGAACTTCTTATCATGGCACTTTCTCTCATGGTTCTTATGTCTGAAATATATTTGTCTGTTAGTCTCTCTCGCTCTTACCTTTGATCACTCTTCATCTGTCTATCTGTCTGTCTCCCTCTCAAAGCACTAAAACAGACATCTTATTGTGATTATTCACAAAAGCAGGTCTAGAAGATTTATTGGTAACACTTTACAATAAGGTGTCATTTGTTAACATTAGTTAATGTCTTAACTAACATGAACAAACAATGTACAATGCATTTGTTACATTATTTATTCATCTTTGTTAATGTTAGTTAATGAAAAACAGTTGTTCATTGTTTATTCATGTTAGTTCACAGTCCATTAACTAATGTTAACAAATACAACTTGTGATTTTAGTAATGCATTAGTTAATGCTGAAATTAACATTAACTAAGAGTAATAAATGCTGTAGAAGTATGGTTCATTCTTAGTTCATGTTTGCTAATGTTTTTAACTAATGTTAACTAATGAACCTTAAAAGTGTAAAGTGTTATTGATTTATTTTTCCTGAAAACAGACCAAAAAACTCTTCTGCCCCTTGCAAACTTTGCCGTGCCTTTTTATACTTAAATGGATAAGGGTTGTGTGCCACAAGAAAAATAGATTATTAAAAAAAAACAGTTATAAAAAAATAATAATACATAAATAAAATGTATTTTTACAAATAAGTGATATCTAAATTACATTTGTTAAAAAAGTTGAGCTATATCATAATTTTATATTTATGTGTGTTTTTTTAAATATAAAACAATTCTATTAATTACAATTAATAATATAGTAAAAATCATAATTCATTAACACATGTATGTGATTTCTATATTATGAATTTTATTGTGTATTTAAGTAACTTGTGGCTTTTTATGTAAAAGCCAACTCTTTATATTTTTGGTTACTTTCTACACTTCTTTTAAAAAATAAATAAACTGTTCTGTTTTTTTTTCTAACTATATGTCTATATGTATGTGTAGTTGTTATGTTTGAAATTAATTATGTATGAAAATCTTTTTATCTTCTAAAATAATGTATGCAAAATCACTGAAAATATGGGAACGTTTGCAGAAATTTATAAGTCTTACCATTTAAATTATTATAATTCATTTTTTTATTATTATTTTAAAGATAATTGTATAAACTATAAAATAATAATAAAATAATAAGAAATTATTATTATTATTATTTTAATAAATAATAAATAATTATTATTTTAATAAATGCATGCAAAAACTGGAAATAGGAAACTTGAAATAATGGGTAATTTATTTTCCTATTTTCAGTGATTTTGCATGCATTTTTTCAACAAAATCCTTAAAACATTTAAAATAAAAAAATAATAAATAAACAAAAAAATTATATTAATTTAAATGGTAAGAGTTAACTTCTGCAAAATCAAAATGGGTAAATATTTGAATGTTATGTTTTATTATTCATGTATTTAGCTTAATTAACCATAATTGATGGCAGTGCAGACAACTGCAAGCTGTTATGGTGCAACGGCAGTCACCTCCAGTTTAAACAGTGTTTAAAGAAAACTAAACTCTGAAAAGTTACTGTGAATCAAGTGTCCAAGATCAACAGGAAGGGAGGAACAGCTCATACAGAAATTATAAAGAAAGACAGACAGTATGTTGAAAATGTGACTCATCTGTATTTTACTTGATTGCTTAATGCCCATTTCTGTTAATCCTGTGGGTGTGGGACAACTCTTACTCCAGCGACCTGGAATTTCATGTGATGATGAGTGTGTTTGTGTTTTCAGGGCCCGCCAGGATCCTTTGACTTCCTGTTACTCATGATGGCTGACATTCGTAACGACATCGCAGAGTTGCAGAGCAAAGTGTTCAGCAGACCGTTGCACTCCGTAGAGGATTTCCCATCTGCCCCAGACAATTGGAGGGACACCCAGGAAAGCCTGGACTTTGGCTCTGGAGAAGACTACAAACCCCAGATCCCGCCTAAGAGCACCAGGAAAAGGAAATTGCCCCGGACCTTAAATAATCCAGATTGGCCAATTTAAGATTGCCCTTGAACAGTGCCAGAACTGAAAGAACGAACTGATTATAGAGAGAATGAGTAGTGTAAATATGACAGAATGACTGCTATTTAACTGTATACTCGCTGAAAAAAAGGCTGAATGTATTTCATTGTATGAAATTTCTATTTTTATAACATAAAGGATGTACATTTTGTATTTTGGGCATTTTGAACGTGTCATTTGTCAACCAAATAACTAAGAGGTTACATATACTATGGTTATCTTGTTCTGGGGCCAGATTCACGGAGCATTAAGAATAAAATTCTTCTTAACTGTTGTTTTCTTATTTTCTAACTAAAAACGTTAAGAATATTTTGTAGTTCAAAAAAAAAAAGATTAGAAAAAAAGAATCTGAAGATTAAGGTAATACTTAAGAAGAACTAAAATTCTTAAAAAGAATGTTTTCCAACTTCAGTCCCTGAAAGTAAGACTAATGACTTTATTGGGTTGTTTCAAATATTAAGCATTGCAAAAGTATAGAATGTGCCACACATTACCATTGTCAATTTTTTTATATTATTTGAAAGAAATGAATAGTTTTATTCAACGAGTGCATTAAATTAATCAAAATTGACAGTAAAAACTTTTGCACTGTTACAAAAAAACTGTAAATACTGTTCTATTCATTAAAGAATACTGAAAAAATATGTATGAATGTTTCCACAAAAATGTCAAGGAGCACAACTGTTTTTAACATTGATAATAATAAGAAATGTTTCCTGAGCAGCAAATCGGCATATTAGAATAATTTCTGAAGGATCATGTGACACTGAAGACTGGAGTAATGATGCTGACAATTCAACAGTAGTGCATATAACATGTAACTACAACATTTGACTTATAATCTAGTAGACTTGAATATTTGCAGCATGTGCACCATTAACCCTTGAAGATTAGAATTGCAGTACCACACATTGTATAAATTTGTTTAGCTTCTATGAACGCGTAATGAAAACAAACTATGTCTACTTACAAAACTGATTTCAGTTTAGAAGTTTCTTTGAGTTTACTCTTTTAGTCACACTTCAAATCCAGGCCAACAAATCAGCATTATAAGCAGGCACTCTTCACACTCATGATTCAGCAAATTTCAACAGCTCTGTTTTTCTCTGTCATCCTCAGCTATAAAACTCATTGCCATCCTTCTCACTCCTCTCCTCTTTGTATTTTCCCCTCACAGTTCATGAAGCGGTGCACAGCTATGGAACGTCATTGCCATTTGGCCTGCCTGTACGCTCATTTGTCTCTGAGGAAAACAAGATCATGGATAGCTGCTTCTGCATCTTCTGTAGGTTCTGTTTTCCATAGGTGTTGACATGACTAAGGAACTCTAGGACAGACTGTCTGTTAACACTCTGAGAGCCTTGTAAAACTGGAACACAAGGTAAAATAAAAGTGGGCCGAATACCGATCTCTGCGGAATACCGCTGAGTACTTGGTGCTTTCACCTTGACCTTCCACTTCCAGTGTGACAAATGAATCACAGGTAATATCTGCTATTATATCTTAGTTAATTTATCATTTAATTGGATTTATTAGTTAAGATACATTTTTATACAAAATTAAATTATATTAGAATAATATACACTACCATTCGGTTTGGGTCAGTACAATTTTTTAATGTTTTTAAAAAGTAGTCTCATTACCAATGCATTTGTTTCACCAAAAATACAGTAATATTGTGAAACATTTCAATTTAAAATAAATAATATGTCTGTGTATTTTAAAATGTAATTTATTCCTGTGATGACATCATTACTCCAGTTTCCAGTGTCATATGATCCTTCAGAAATCGTTGTAATATGCTGATTTGCTGCTCATGAAACATTTCTTATTATAATCAATACAAGGTCAGATGAATTACACTGCATGTGGGATAGTATTTCAAACATATCCTGAATATGATGTAATATCTGTTTGTTCTATGAACATTTATCATAGTTGTAGGTTGCAGTACTAAACTTGTTAATTCTTCCATTTGAAGCTTGTAAATCAGATCCAAACATGCTTGACTGACCTCTTACCCATATTCCCACCATCGGGCACCCGTCTGATTCTGACACTGTTTTCCCTTTCACATTTCATGGTTAAATTGTACTGATCCCTGTGAGAGCCGCTCAGTAATGGCCCATGAAGAGAAGCTGTCTGAAGTAACCAGCCAACAACTGTGGCCAGTTCACCCTGTAGGCCAGTTATACAGACTTCATCAAAACATCGTTTTCCAATGAGACAAGAACAACTTGAGCTGTGAGTACTCTGTGAACGCAAAGACAATATTTTGATTTGACTAAGTAAAACGATTAATATGAAAGTTTGGAAATGGCCAGTAAGTTTACATTACTTGTTATTAAAGAATGACGCATAAGGAGAATTAGAAGTCTATTTTTGTGGTACTTGATCTGCTTTGCGAATTGTGAATGAAAAATAGATCCACATTACACAGTTTAATTGCAAAAAAAAAACTATTAAAGTCAGTGCTTCCCATGCGATTTTATAATACAGTGTGTTTATAATTTTATAATTCATTATGTATATATAGCTGTAACATGAGGACCTTGATTTTTTTTTTTTTTTTGAAAATTATGCAAATTAATTTGAAATACAATAAAAATATAAATAAAAAGACAGCCACAAATAATGTTAAAATAGTCAACAGGAAGTGAATTAGAAAGTCAGACTAAATTTAACCTACATAAATAGAAGAGGAAAAAAAATTATTTTATTTTACAAATGTATATACTGTATACTCTGCCTAGATTTTATTTGATTTCATTTTATTGCTTTTAAAAAATATTCTTAAATTTCAGCCTAGGTTTTGTTTTACTTTACTTTACTTTACTTTTACTTTAATTTACAAGTGTGTATATACTCAGCCTGGGTTTTACTTTACTTTACTTTACTTTACTTTACAAGTGTAGGGGTGAGAACCAAAAGGGTGTAAGTGACATTTTGGGTGAAATGGAGATATATATATCAAATGAAAGCTCTTGATGAGCTCTTTCTACTGGCAAAACTATACTGTCATCCATGAGTGTACAAATTTTTATTATAAACGACTGAAATCAGTACACAAAGTCAGATCAAACTATTGTAAATTTTTGTTTTGGCCCTCCTGTAAAGTTGGTGAAATGCCACTTACGCCTTTCTGGTTCTCACCCCTCCATATATACCCTGCCTGGATTTTATTTGATTTCTTTTTATTGCCTTTTTTATTGCACACTCTTTGTTGTGTGGCTATTTAACCACTAGATGGCATCAGTGGTGTATTATAATGCTGAATAATATTGCAAATAATGCTGTGAGGTGCGTGTTGTCCACAAGATGACAGCAACAACACATAAACTCCAGACTGTGGTAGAACGGATGATTATGACAAACCTATAAATGAAAACTGGTGAAAAGTGATCACACTAATGTGTTGTGACACTGAGTAAATTTATCAACTCATTCTAATTCTGCACAGGTCACTGAGTACCATTGTTCTTTGTGTCTTCATTTCCCGCCTCCTAATGAGATTAAAAAATCAGGTGGAGCGTGAAGTAAACACAAAATGCCTTTTGTAAGCACTTCACTCACTCAATTAAATCTAATAAATGTAAAATAGACAATAGAGACTGCTTGAATTAGTGTTTATAGCCTCTCATGCCACCTTTCCAAACACATTCAGTCAGGTTGAACAATTTACTTTCCTTGATTTGTTTTAGGCCTAATTCTAAAAATAAGCCAAAAACATGGAGCAATTGCTTAATAACTATTAAAAGTGGCTCTTATTTTGACATTTCAGAGCCTGTGGTTATTTTAGATGGAGATGTAGCTGACATGAACAACTAACTCCCCCTTTCCATCTCAACCCATTCACAAGGGTTATTTGACACAGTGAAACTCATGCAGGACTGCCTTGGCTTGCTTTCTGAGTGGCACAATCCCCAAAAATCAATCCATGTTCAGATCTGGTCCCAATTATCTCCTTTCAAAAGCCTGACACCCTTTCCATGTCTCTTTTGAGAAGTTTGCGCCCCAGTTCCCCAGGCTGTAATTAAAGTCCATCCCTGTTTAGATCTGTTTCCACTAAGTAATTATCCCACCAATGCTGCTGGGATAATGACTTGATCTGGTTCAACATGCTGAAAAACCTGAACCGAACTAAGGCGCTTTGCTGGGCTTGGCTGGTTTAAGCTGGTCTAGCTGATTTCTGAGCTTGAACAAGCTGGTGTTTAGCTGGCTTAGTTGAATTGTACTAACATGCATGTGTTTGATCACATTGTATGAACATTTATATGTTTATATGTATACGTGTCTGATAGTGTGTACTGGTAATCTTTCAGTAGCATGATATATCAGGGAGACCGTGGCTAGTTGTCACGTTTTTACTCTAGTGAGCATTTATCCCTTTTTTGAAAGTGAATATGTATATTTAGTTCCAAGAAAAAAAACTATAAAATATTTCCACCATTATTTCTCAAGGGAAAATAAAGAATTTATTGACCTTTTAACCCCATGTGTGACAACACTTGATGGGGTATTTTTTTAAATGATGTTTTTCCCCAACAGTTATTTCTAAAATATAAAGATATTGGAGAATTTGGATAAAAATATTATTTTGACTTAAAACTCCTGAAATAAAGTCCTTCTGACAACTTCCTATGTGACAACTAACCCCAGCCTCCCTTATATCAAAATATTATGGAAGCCCATAAAGTCACTGTCAATTTCAACTTGTAAAGTCATAATTTCGACTTTTTATCTCGTAATTATGACTTAAGTATGTCATCGTTTTGACTTTTTATCTCATAATTTCTACTTGTCATAATTTCATCTTTTTATCTCATAATTATGACTTTTAATGTCGTAATTTAAACTTTTTATCTCATTATTATTACTTTTAAAGTCATAATTTCGACTTTTTATCTTGTAATTATGACTTAAGTATGTCATAATTTTAAGGCTTTTTTTTTTTTTTTTTTTTTCGTGGCGGAAATGGGCTTCCATACATGAGGGTAAGAAAATGATTCCAGAATTTTCATTTTTTAGTGAACCTTCCCTTTAAGAGACAGAAATGCTGTGCTAATAAAGCTATTAATGTAAGTTATTCTCTTACCCAATAAGTGATGTCATCAATTTAATTCTGGGCTAGTGACTTTTAACTCACTAACATTATTAACCCAAAAAGGGAAAAAAGCAGCATGAAACAAACAAGAAGCTCTTAAGATTAGAAGAAGAAGGGGCTGGGTGGGGAGGAGGTAAACAGGACATTATTCAGCCCGAAATATTCCCCGAAATCCCATCTGGAAGTAATTAATGGACAGTGTACAAGAGCCAGCCTTAAAAGATTTCAAATATTTGCTGAAGTGCCCCCTTGTTCCTAATTATATCTCACTGGCTGCCTCCCTCATTATTTAGAACTGCCCACTATGAAGGAAAAACCACAAGTGAAAGTGAATGCGGCCCCTCCCCGGAGCCCCCTTCCGGGCCCCGTTCAAACAGCATCAAGCTAATGCTTAATGGCAGATCCTGAATGAGTCACTGTGCTGGAATAAAAGTCATTAATGAGGTAATTTTATTAACGGCGCTCGCTCGCCATGGAAGAACGGGAGGGGAAAACTTCCAACGACGACAGAGGAAATTAGGGTTTCACTCCGCGCTAATTAATGCCTTTAAGAGATTAAATGCAAGCGCCAAATTAACTGCCCCAAAAACCTTCATTGAGGGGAAGAAATACATTGTTGCCCACCCATGTAATTACAGGACAGTGCAAATTCAATTTTAATGAGGCGAAAGCCACTCCTTCAGCTCATTTTTTCCCCCTCTTCAATCCGCCGAAAGAAAGAGAGCGCTAGTGAAAGCTTGCTCTTGTTGAGGCCTAAGTTAAAGGAAGCACCGGGAGGACAAAGGCCGATTGTGTGCAAGCCCAACGCTTTAGAAGCTGTAAACAGGTACAGGGGCTGAATAGCCCTCCTTCTGAGACTCCTGGGAGGCCTGGCTTCCCATCTCCACAACACTGGGCTCTTAGAGAGGTAGAGAAGGAGAAACAAGCTGAGGAGGGGACCTTCGGCGCTGAAAGGGCCCCGGTGCAGTGAGTGGGCCGCAGCCTCCCTCCCGCTCTCGTCCAGTTATCTTTATACAGGTTTTGTCTCTTCTAATTGGAGCTGATGGGTGACTAATTGGTAGCTTTTTTACAAAGCGCGCTACTTAAGCCACGGCAGGCCGAGGGAGACAGCATGAGCGGAGTTAATGAGAGGTTTTACACAAATAAAGGTCTTAAACTAGGCCCTCCATCTTCGCGAGGGGGGCCGCAGAGGAAAGTTGAGGATATCCTTTTGTCGTAAATTTCTCTTCTTCTTCTTTTTTTTCTTCCGTGCAGGTATCTGAAAAGGGGGGACATTCAAAGGTGGAGGAGATGGCGAGCACTTGTGAGGATAAAGGAATCCATTCGATATTGTTTGGAACCTTTGGTTTTCGTGTGTCGGTAAATAAGAGCAGGGCACGGCCTCTCCGGTGAATGCTCTTTAGTTCGGACGGATAATGAGAGAGCACTCTACATACACACACACACACACACACACACAGAACTGTGTTGAGCCACTTTAAGGTAATGTTTGAGTGCTCAAAACACCACACACATGCACACACAAAGGGCACTATTGCTTTATGTAGACACACACTCTCCAATACACTCGCATATAAAATAGGTGCCACAAGATGTTGAAGAAGTATGTACTAACACTTCATTTAATTGGCAGGTATTTGAAAAAAACATTTTTTTTTAATTTGTCCATTTATTTATATTTATTTTATATTTAATTTTATCCTGCACATTTAATTTATAATCTAAAATAATAAATACTAAGTATTAAATATATAATATTTCTTACTTCACTTAACACTTCACACTATAACACTTTAGGCATATATTTTAAAATACTGTTTAAACAATACATATTTGCTGTATTGCAAATATTTTTTGCAATATTATTTTGTAATATTAGGCTAATATTAAGTAATATTAGAAATATTATTTTGTAATATTAAGATTTTTTATTATCTGTCTATCTATCTATTTGTCTGTCTATCTATCTATCTATCTATCTATCTATCTATCTATCTATCTATACACACATACGTACCTACATACATATATACAAAAAATATATAATTGTTTATATAAGTAATTTAATGTTACAAAAAAATCCATTGCAAACAAATGCTGAATAAATTAACGTTCTGTTCATCAAAGAATCCTGAAACAAAAGTCTCAGACATATTAAGCAACAAAAATATTTTTTAGCATTGATAATAATAAACCGTTATTAATAATTAATTGCCAATAACAACTGATAATAACTGAGCAACAAAGAAGCATTTTAGAATGATTTCTGAAGGATCATGTGACACTGAAGACTAGAGGAATGGCTGCTGAAAATTCAGCTTTGTATCACAGAAATAAATTATATTTTAAAATATATGATCGAATAAAAAAAAGTTATTTTAGGTTGTAATAATGTTTCACAATATTTGTGTTTTAGTGTGTTTTAAATTATCAAATAATTAAATAATTTAATTATTAAAATTATTAGTGTGTTCATCATAGTGCATTATTTATATTAAATATAATAATTATCCACAGGGATTTCACAGACTCATACAACATGTTTTATTTTATGGTCATTCAATAGGTTAACACCTAAATAAGTCAATAACAAACACATCCCTAATGATCAACCTATTCATTACTTGATCTACACCATAAGCTAGGTCCAAATAGGGGTCAAATCTTTAATGTCGGTTCTACTGCAATGAATAGACCATCTAGGACTGAAGTGCTCACCATAGTGAAGTAAACTCCCTGCAGGTGAAGGATAATAAAATGCTACATGCTGCTTTTCTTCCACGCCGCTGTTATTTACTTAGGTTTTGTTTTGGAAATACTTGTTGTTTTTTTGTCTGTTTGCATTAGTTTGTGAATTCAATGCGAAAGACACACTGAAAAAGGGAACCCAGCTGAGAGGTGAGAAGCCATGCTCAGCTGCTCTGTGTCTCTTATGACCCGAAACGACCTTTTTATAATGCACAAAGAGCGCATACAATGAGTCCTGTTAGGAAACACTCGCTGCCGTAATTCAGTTTTTCTTCCATATCAGGAGTTTTTATGACTCTTCTTGCCATGCCGCTTTATTTTACACATAAAACCTGTGGCCTATCCGTATCTGCTTTCCAAAAACAACATTTCTTTGGCTGCATAATTAGCTGGCCAAATATTTGTGCTGAGTAATTTGTCGAGGTATTCTCCTGATGCGTAATCCATTAGCTCCCATCAGGTGCCTTTGTCTCCAATCCAAATGAACCATTTGCATTTCCTTTGTTATTTAAATCGTGCATTTCCTCCAAACTGTGAGAATTAACTTCCTAATGAACTTCACACAAAAGAGATGGGACCTCAATTACAAACTCTCTCCTCAGGCTAAACTAATGATGCGAACAAGAGAGACACTTGTCATGATTAGGGGAGTATCGTGAGCCGGAGAATAGGCCACAGGAAGAGATCAGCCAGAGTGATGCTGATGCGTTACTCACAAGCAGGGATTCCAACAGCCTTTGCGTAACAAGGCGTGACATTTGAGTCTGTCTAAGGATAAAGAGAGAGTTTTGGAAAAATACAACATGACGTGGTTTTTCAGGCAAGAGATGAGTCTTGATTTTGACATCAAAAGCAAAATGTTTACATGTGGGCATAAATAGAATCATCAATTTTTCCAGTGAAGGTTATAATTATTTGATTATATAAATAATTCAAATTCATAATAATATTATAAAATAATTTAGACAATTTTTAATCACCTATTAGTTGTTTTTTTTAAGTATATATATATATATATATATATATATATATATATATGTGTGTGTGTGTGTGTGTGTGTGTGTGTGTGTGTGTATTATATTTATTATTTTTAGTAGTAGTTGTATTTTTAATATTATTTTATTTTATTACTCATTTTACACTATTTTTAATAATATATTATATTAATTATAACATGAATATATTAATATAATATATATATATATATACTATTGTTAATATATTTATTATTTTATTATATTTATTTATTTTTTAAATCTTTTTACACTATTTTTAATCCCCTGTTAGATGCTGTTAGAAACATAAATTGGTCATGAATCCGAAAAGTTATATTACCGCTTGGTTAATTGCTAGTAAATCAAACTAGTTCTTAAGACAGTCTTAACATGGTGACTTATGCAACTGGCCCCTGATTGCAATGGTTCTTTATTTGTCAAATACACATTTATTTGTCAGATATGGTGACTCTCTCTAAGCAAGGCTATGGGACGTTTGACACTTCAAATATATAATCCTTATGTACACAAAATAATGAACAAAAGCACATCTAAGTATATAAACATGCAGTTTAAAATCGTTTTAGATGGAGTTTAGCATGTCGCTCTGCTTTGCTGTGTCATCATGTCAGCTATGTGCATGTCAGTTTAAATTATCCACTAAATTATCCAAAATCATTTTCTACTTTTATATGCAATACAAATGATACTGCATTGCAGGCCCCTCTTTCTCTGCCATGTCAGGGTCAGCTGATGTTAACCTCAGAGTGAGGTCACCCCCTCATTAGCCCTCAGCTATTAGCATAGAAAGTGAATGGTGGGGGATTATAACAGTCCCCCTCATGTCCTGCTGAGGGTTTGTGACGCCCCTATGAAAAAGACACCTCAGGAGCCCCTGCTCTCCATTGGGCTCTGATCGCTTCCACACGGTGCTAGTGATGCATTAGCACTGACCTGAGAGCGTTGGTCAGAATGACGGTGCTACCTGATGCAGCCCACAGTGAGAGGTCACGCCAACCATGCAATCTCATAAAGATAGCACTCATTAAGACCTTAATTACAGGTTCACTAGCAGGATAAGAGGACGTGCTGAGAGTCTTTTGTTCTGTCAATCAAGGTGTGCGTACTGAGAAGAAAACAGAGTCTTCTTATCCCAACATAACTTCCTGATCCTGTTGAATGCTTTGATATATAGAACTGCTAATATTTGTGTAAATTGTGCATGACAGCTGTACCATATATTATAAAAAAAACATCATTAAAAAACCTTTCACTATAAAATTGTATAGCACTAAATGTACATTTACATATTTACTCACACACAAAAATATGTAAATATATAAATATGTAAATGTATATTTAGTGCCATGCATATATCTATCTATCTATCTATCTATCTATCTATCTATCTATCTATCTATCTATCTATCTATATATTAATATATATAAATTAAATAAATATGTATACATATGGTGTGTTTATGTGTGTGAGCATTTTCATATATATATATGAAATATGATTAAATATTATTAATCACACCATATATACACTGCCGCTCAAAAGTTTGGGATCAGTAAGATTTTTAATGTTTTTTAAAGAAGTTTCTTCTGCTCATCAAGGCTGTATCTATTTGATCAAAAATACAGAAGAAAAGCTGTTATTTTGTGAAATATTTTTGCAATTTAAAATAACAGTTTTCTATTTTAATATACTTTAAAATATAATTTATTTCTGTGATCAAAGCTGAATTTTCAGCATCATTACTCCAGTCTTCAGTGTCACATGATCCTTCAGAAATCATTTTAATATGCTGATTTATAATCAATGTTGGAAACCATTGTGCTGCTTCATATTTTTTTTTAGGATTCTCTGATTAATAAAAAGTTTAAAAGAACAGCATTTATTTAAAAAATAAAGTTTGTGTTACAATATACAATGCTATCAATGCTATTCAAAAGTTTGGGGTCAGTACATTTTCCTCTCTTTTTTTTTTTTAAAGAAATTAATACTTATATTCAGGAGGGATGTGTTAAATGAATAAAAAGTCATAGTAAAGACTTATATTGTTAGAAAAGATTTCTATTTTGAACAAATGCTGCTCTTTTTAACTTTGTATTCATCAAAGAATCAAAGAAAAAAAGTATCGCATGTTCCAAAAAACATTATGAAGCAGCACAACAGTTTCAACACTCATAATAAATCAGCATATTAGAATGATTTCTGAAGGATCATGTGACGCTGAAGACTGGAGTAATGATGCTGAAAATTCAGCATTATTAAAATAGGAAACCAATATTAGAAATTGCAATAAGATTTCACAATATTACTTTTTTTTCAGTATTTTTGATCTAGTAAATACAGCCTTGATGAGCAGAAGAGATTTCCTTAAAAAAACATAAAAATCTTACTGATCCCAAAATTTTGAGTGGCAGTGCGTGTGTGCGTGTGTGTGTGTGTGTGTGTGTGTGTGTGTGTGTGTGTGTGTGAGATGTATGTATGTATGTATATTATTAATTTTTTTTTTTGTTTTTTTATTAAGGCTTTAATTCAATGCCACAAGAACAAGAGGCAGCCTATTACATATTCACATTATCATATTAACATTAACTGCCAGAGAGAAAAGAAAAGAAATTGTAATGCTTTCAGAGCATTACATGTTTTCAGCGCTATTTTCAGCGGTATATTCCAAGAGATTTACATATAATTTAAAGGCAACTATAAAATTTGCTTTATATTGAGTCCACTTCTTCTTATGGATAGCCTATGGTATTTTCCTAATAAAATAAACATTTACTATTCAAATTTTAAATTTTCTGTATATAAAAGCAGATCAAACTATGGTAATTTACTTGTATGCTATGACACATCTAGCACCATGTCATCAGTCCCTGAAAACGAGGCTCAAAGCGGTTCGCTTCTTAATGCCCCGTGTGTCAATCAAGCGCGTCAGCCAATCAGAGAGCGCCCTGTTGGCCCTTCAGCTTTTCCAGTCACCCCGCCCCTCTCTGCGCTACGTCAGCACTCGGACTCAAACATGGCGGTCCCCATAGCCAAGTGCCTGGCAGCTTATGCCTATTTATTACTAATATCTTTAATATTTCCGCACGTTTTCGCAGACAGCGCTGCCGGGGACTCGCCGCACCGGCGCTTTGAGTATAAATACAGTTTCAAAGGGCCACATCTGACACAGAGTGATGGAAGAATCCCATTCTGGATTCATACTGGGAGTAAGTTTTTAAATGGGTGTTTGTCTGTCCTCTCTCATCCATCTGTATATCTCTGTCATTTGTCAGTATGTTTAGTCCATGTAGTTTAAATTCCTCTTTAAATTTCTGTGAAGTTGCATTAAAATGAATTGAATCAGTGATGCAGTCATTATGGAATGATTGATGATGGATTGCATTGATTTTGCATGTGGGGTTTCTTGTAATAATGCAAATTATGATATTTTGTAACATATCTTGAAGTAAACTATGCACATATTTTAAAATCAGTGCACTACCTCAGTTCTGATATGTTTGGTGCACTGCCAGCTGTTTTTAATGGTGTGTTGAGAAATGAACAACTACTTTTTAATTTACAAAAGGTATCAGTTTGATTATTCATCAGATTCACATTCACACAGTCATTTTTGATGCATAATCTTGGTGACATTGTTAAAACTGTGATTAATAAATATATGCATGCAGTTTCACAGCTGACATAGCACTAGTTTTCCTAAAGGGTTAAACAAATCTGTCTCGGCATGTGAGAAGAGCAAAGTTCTGTTTTGCAACAGCTCTTTTTTCCAAATCTCTCAAATACACTGCACATATTAGCCAGCAGGAGCAATAAATGCTGTTTACTTAGTCCTCTGATTTAATGTTGTGGTTTCTGTCATTTTGTTCTGTTTAAATAGATTTAGCCTATCTCAACAGAGAAGTATGCTGTCAGGGAAGTCTCTACTCATAAACCTGGTATTGTGCCAGATATTACCGCTTTATTACCTCAGCTCTTCCTGGTTTTGAGAAACAATCCTTTAATATACAAAAATTAGTGCTGGGCAGTGATTAAACGCATCCTAAATAAAAGTTTTTGTGTATATAGTATATGTGTGTGTACTGTGTAAATTTATTATGTATATATAAATAAATACACGCACACATGCATGTGTATATTTAAGAAAAATGTTATGTTTATATATATTAAATATATATAATATAAATTATATGAATATAAATGTATACATCTAAATACATGTAAATATTTTCAAAATATGTACTGTATGTTTGTGTCTTTATATATACATAATAAATATACACAGTATACACGCATATTATATAAACAAATATGTTTATTTCGGATGCGATTAATTGCAATTAATCGTTGCCCAGCACTAAAAAAATAAATAAATAAGAGAACTTGTTTACATCAAATCTGGTTTCTCAATGATAAGTATATGCATATTATGAAATCATTTTTTATTTATGCATTTTCCCATTTCCACCTTTTCTCCAGATGCCATTCCTAGTTCGGATCAGATCCGAATCACCCCTTCTCTGCGGAGCCAGAAGGGTTCGGTATGGACAAAAAGCCCTGTAAGTTTTGAACACTGGGAAGCTGAAGTGGCATTCCGTGTCTCCGGAAGAGGCCGAATGGGAGCAGATGGATTGGTAAGAAGAGGGAAAATAATTATTAAATATTTATCTAATAAATATTATATAAAATAACTATTTACAGGTGCATCTCAATAAATTAGAATGTCGTGGAAAAGTTCATTTATTTCAGTATTTCAACTCAAATTGTGAAACTCGTGTATTAAATAAATTAAATTCACACAGACTGAAGTAGTCTAAGTCTTTGGTTCTTTTAATTGTGATGATTTTGGCTCACATTTAACAAAAACCCACCAATTCACTATCTCAACAAATTAGAATACTTCATAAGACCAATAAAAAAAACATTTTTAGTGAATTGTTGGCCTTCTGGAAAGTATGTTCATTTACTGTATATGTACTCAATACTTGGTAGGGACTCCCTTTGCTTTAATTACTGCCTCAATTCGGCGTGGCATGGAGGTGATCAGTTTGTGGCACTGCTGAGGTGGTATGGAAGCCCAGGTTTCTTTGACAGTGGCCTTCAGCTCATCTGCATTTTTTGGTCTCTTGTTTCTCATTTTCTTCTTGACAATACCTCATAGATTCTCTATGGGGTTCAGGTCTGGTGAGTTTGCTGGCCAGTCAAGCACACCAACACCATGGTCATTTAACCAACTTTTGGTGCTTTTGGCAGTGTGGGCAGGTGCCAAATCCTGCTGGAAAATGAAATCAGCATCTTTAAAAAGCTGGTCAGCAGAAGGAAGCATGAAGTGCTCCAAAATTTCTTGGTAAACGGGTGCAGTGACTTTGGTTTTCAAAAAACACACTGGACCAACACCAGCAGATGACATTGCACCCCAAATCATCACAGACTGTGAAAACTTAACACTGGACTTCAAGCAACTTGGGCTATGAGCTTCTCCACCCTTCCTCCAGACTCTAGGACCTTGGTTTCCAAATGAAATACAAAACTTGCTCTCATCTGAAAAGAGGACTTTGGACCACTGGGCAACAGTCCAGTTCTTCTTCTCCTTAGCCCAGGTAAGACGCCTCTGATGTTGTCTGTGGTTCAGGAGTGGCTTAACAAGAGGAATACGACAACTGTAGCCAAATTCCTTGACACGTCTGTGTGTGGTGGCTCTTGATGCCTTGACCCCAGCCTCAGTCCATTCCTTGTGAAGTTCACCCAAATTCTTGAATCGATTTTGCTTGACAATCCTCATAAGGCTGCGGTTCTCTCGGTTGGTTGTGCATCTTTTTCTTCCACACTTTTTCCTTCCACTCAACTTTCTGTTAACATGCTTGGATACAGCACTCTGTGAACAGCCAGCTTCTTTGGCAATGAATGTTTGTGGCTTACCCTCCTTGTGAAGGGTGTCAATGATCGTCTTCTGGACAACTGTCAGATCAGCAGTCTTCCCCATGATTGTGTAACCTAGTGAACCAAACTGAGAGACCATTTTGAAGGCTCAGGAAACCTTTGCAGGTGTTTTGAGTTGATTAGCTGATTGGCATGTCACCATATTCTAATTTGTTGAGATAGTGAATTAGTGGGTTTTTGTTAAATGTGAGCCAAAATCATCACAATTAAAAGAACCAAAGACTTAAACTACTTCAGTCTGTGTTAATTGAATTTATTTAATACACGAGTTTCACAATTTGAGTTGAATTACTGAAATAAATGAACTTTTCCACGACATTCTAATTTATTGATATGCACCTGTATATGTGAGCCTCATTTCTGCATTTATGGCTATAGGATATGTAAACATACAGAAGCACAGACACAAATTGTTACAGTTATGACAGTGCACCCTTTTATGGGTATGACAGCCTTGAGGTAGTGTCACAGGTTAAATTTCAGATCAAGGTGATCTGTGAGCTAAAGAATTACTGATAGAACCCTTTTGAGTTCTTAAGTTGAGCATTTAACCATTGGATGCATACTTTTGTTTAAAAGTTTGTAAGATTTCTTTTTTTCATATATATATATATATATATAATTTTTTTTAAATTTTAGTATTTTTCTGTATTGAAGCTTATTTCTGCCACGATAAAGGTAATTGCCTTTTTTATCTTTTTAAATTCAGAAAAGTCAGAATTGTGAGATATAAACTTGCCATTGCAAGAATTGAATTTACCTTAATGCAATTACCTTACTTTTTTAATTCCTTGGTAGTGAGAAGCTTCTGTACTAATACTGCATTTAATTAAAACTCTACGATAAAAACTTGTTATTGTAAAATATTATTACAGCTTAAAATGACTGTTTTCTATTTTAAAATTAAATTTATTCCTGTAATGCACAGCTGAATTCAGCATCATTACTCCAGTTTTCAGTTCTATTAGGACCGCTGTCATCAAAGATGACTGACAATTAGCATACAGTTTGGATTGGCGGTACGGTTCTGTTCTGGACAAGAACTCCCTGCGCATCCATGCAGCCTAGCATGGATAAGAGCAGGGAGAGCAGCAATAACCCCCCAGGGTAAACAGAACAGAACCAACATAAAATGTGTTGCAGATATCATTAAAGTTCAATAATTTAATGTAACATTTTAGAAATTAGTCTGATTCAAAGGAGAATCAGAAGGCTGAATCCTGACTGACAGGAGGAGTTGGGGATGGAGGAGGGTAACTAGCTATTGAGCAATTGATAATACTGATGGACCTTATATATGAGTGCTGTGATAGGTGTTGCATCCCTATAGGTAGATGTGGATCAGCTGAGAGTCAGCTGATGCAAGCTTGACTAATGTGACCTGCCAGAAGTAACGCTGACGCTAGATTGTCACATGATCCTTCAGAAATCTAATATGCTGATTTAATTTCTTATTATCAATGTTTAGTTTATGATTTTTGTGGAACCTTACTTTTTTTCCTAGATTTTTTGAATCCCTGCATTTTACTAATAAACGTAATTTTAAACTTCTTTAACTGACGTGTGAAGGACACATATGTGAAACGGAAAATGCAAAACAGTGAAACAGAATTGTAGTGTATCTACTTCCTGTGAAGTCATATCTAGAGATCAGAAAATCATAGAGACTTGATTTTGGGAACTTTTTATTAACAGCATAGAAATAAGCTAAAAGCCACTCAGAACACCTGCATAGTCATGCCTGAGCAACCACACAGAACACCCTAGCATTGTGTCAGCTGTTTTGCATGGGCAAACAAGTCACATTTTCTTCATAAGATGAAGAAAGAATTTAGTTATTTGTTACTTTCATTGTTTTTCACAAACCATACAATTGTAGGTTTGCATATCAAGCTCACTATGACTAATTTTGTGTGGCTGCATTCCTGGGCGCTATACTGCTTTAACTTGCAGAAAATCAGATTTTCTTGATTAGAAGTCATTAGGTTTAGATATTTCATCTTATCACATGCACTTCTTTTTGCACAGAATAAACCGTTTTATCAGGAAAAGTGTCCATAGGTCAGCCTTGATAAATTCATGTTGTTCGGCATTTGCGGTGTAGAATGAGCAATTAAAATGTAGTGTTGTACAAGTAACATGTGCTTTCTTTGAATTGTCCCATAGTCCAGTGGAGCAGACCACACTGATCTCAAGCACCACTTACCAAATTACCCATGCTCACTGAAGAGAGCCTGATGTGTGTGTGTGTTTCTGTAGGCCATATGGTTCACGGCCAGTCAAGGTCTGGAGGGTCCTGTGTACGGAGCCGCTGATCAGTGGAACGGCGTGGGAATATTCTTTGACTCTTTTGATAATGATGGAAAGGTGATTGCACACAAGTATCATTTTAAAAATTGCATTTTATTAAATATAATTTATTTAATTTTATAATCTAAATGTATAAAAATAATACATTTATAAATAATTTTACAATTATAGCTGTATCAAATGTTATTCCGAATTGTTGTTGCTTTTAAATTAGAAATGCTCAAGTTGCATTTTTGCTGAATAAAACTAATAACAAACAATATATTGACTTTTAAAGGCATTTTATATTAAATGTTTTTACTCATCTGTCTCAATAATTTTACATTTTTAAAATATCTTATTGCTTGGGGCTTTTCAAAGCAAATTTAATATTTGATTTGATTAATCAGCCTAATAGAATTTATTGTAATTATTTATTGTAACCCTAGAATTTATTATTATTTGTTAAATGAAAAAAAAAATAACACTTGTTTGTGTCTGTTAAATGCCCCAACAATGTTTGTTTTTGAATGATGTGCATTTTTCAGTCAAAACATCTTAAGGTAGAGCTAAATATATTTATCAAAGGATTATGATTATGTGTTTTGCCTTTGCCTCAGGAACAAACACCAATGTAGCTCAGTAGATTTATCTCCTCTGTACTAAATAAGGATTATGTGTCTTTTCTGTGACCTTGCTATTGTAGAAAAACAACCCTGCTATCCTGGTGGTGGGTAACAATGGAAAACTTATTTATGACCATCAAAAGTAAGTAAACATATCCTCCTTGCTGACATCAGCGCTCTCATTTTTACAACTGAAAGGAGATTAGGAAATATGATTATTTATGAGAGAGAGAGTCTAATCCTCTGTCTGTCTTAATCTGAGTGCAGTAACAGTGAAAGCATTAAATTAGATCTGTGAGCCAGCGGGGGAGAGCTGTCTGCAGCATATGTGCTAGACTGCGCAAACATAACCATAGGCCTTCATATTCTTGATCTGTTTTTATTGATTCATGACATTAAGGAAATTTTAATAGAAACTAATTTAGTTTTTTCCTATCGACATGAAAAGGAAACGTTTTGTTGTTGTTGTCTTTGTGTTTATGTATGCATGTGTATATATGCAACATACCATATTTTTCCTCCAGTGATGGCACAACCCAGTCTCTGGGTACATGTCTCAGAGACTTCAGAAACAAACCTTACCCTGTACGTGCCAAAATCACCTACTACCAGAAAACTTTATCGGTAGGTCAAAGTTATATTAATTATAAAGAACCAACTATAATTTTACCTTTTGACCTTCATAATTTATTAGATTTTTGTACAACTGGTAATTTTTTTTTATTTTATTTTTTTGTTTGTTTTTTTGTTTTTTGCATGTTCATGTAATTTGGGTAAATGTTTAACTTTTTAAAAATTAAGTTTAAATGAAAATCTGACATTTCCAAGCTATAGTAACATCTGAATATTCTCAATGGGTTCAGGTTTTCATCAATAACGGCTTCACTCCTGATAAAGACGATTATGAGTTCTGCACCAGAGTTGAAAACATGATTATCCCTGATACTGGTTATTTTGGCATCTCTGCGGCCACTGGAGGACTTGCAGGTATGGGATAAACATAAAGTTTTCTTGTTCAGATTGAAAGTCCAGTGTTTTCTTTGTTATCCTTCAGCTGAATCAACTAACAAGAAAACAGTTTGCTTTCAACCATTAAAGACATATTTTAACCAAAAATTAAAGTCATCGTTTACGCATCCTCGAGAAGACAAAAGTTATTTTGAAGAATGTTGGTAACCAAACAGTTGCTGGTAGCCATTGACATCCATAATATTTTTTTCTTCCATACTTTGGAAAACAATGGCTTCCGTCAACTGTTTGCTTACCATTCTTCAAAATATCCTCTTTTGTGCTCAACAGAAGAACGAAACTCATACGGGTTTGGAACAACTTCAGGATGAGTAAATGATGACAGATTTTCACTTTTAGATGAACTGTCCCTTTAAGCCATAAAAAGTAATCTAAAGAATAGTTTATAGCATTTATAGCTAAAAGAAGCCATTTTAAACTTAAAAACATGTTTGGTGTTGTTGGTGGTACTGAAATTGCACACTGCAGCTTTAAAAATATGGCTAAACAATTTTGTTTTCAACAGATGACCATGACGTGCTGTCATTTTTGCTGTTTAGACTTACAGAGCCTGGGCAGAATCTGGTACGCATTTTCCTCCCCACACAGTCGCGTACACACATTTAAGTATGATTAAAAAGAATCGGCCATACTTATTTCATAAGTGTCCACCTCTTACTCCATTCCTCTTGTTCATTATAATTGGAGTATGCATAAGTGTGTCTGTGTGCGTGAGTGGGTTTGAATGTGTGTTTTTTGTCTTTCTATAAAGCCTCCCCCAGAAAAAGAGATTCCCAAAGAGGAGAAGGACAAGTACCAGGAGGAATTTGAGAATTTCCAACAAGAGCTGGACAAAAGGAAAGAGGAGTTTCAGAAAGAGCACCCTGATGTCCAGGGGCAGCCCAGTGAGTTGCTCTCATTCTGTCTGAAGTTTTCACCTCAGACGCACATTCAGCTTTAGGTTTTCATGATGTTCATAGTCAAAAGAAATGTCCTGGAAACATTAAGAGAAACTGACATAAAAACACAGAAATCTAGAAAGCTAATATTTTATCTATAAAACACACTTCCAATACACTTTTTATAAACCCTGTTCTGATCTTAGATCGAGTCACATTTTGTTGCAACAGACTAATAAACGTTATTTATATATAATATTTATTTTATTTTATTTTACAACAGATTCTGTTTCCACTATAATTAATTTTAACTTACTGAGTTTAAAAATGAAAACCCATATTTGTTGAAAAACATCTGTTCAGTGTTTCTCTTCTGGCAGTTGAGGACCTGTTTGAAAGCGTTAACGACCGGGAAATCCGTCAGGTGTTTGAGGGGCAGAATCAAATCCACCTGGAAATCAAGCAGCTGAACAGGCAGCTGGCCATGATTCTGGATGAACAACGCCGTTATGTGTCAGTCATCACAGAGGAGATCTCCAAACGCTCGTCACAAGCACAGTCAGGACAGGTAGAATATGACAAATGCAATTCAAATGTGGCAAAAAAAAAAAAATTGTTTTAAGCATTGAACACTAATGTTGACCAGATTTGTCATATCAGATCCAATCAAAATCCTTCATAAGATGTATTTATATCTAGTCTGAGATTTTTTTTAAAACGTGTTGCTTTATCAGTTTATGAAGCACCAAAATTATGATTGCTTTAAATATTAAATGATTAATCTAATTTATGATCTAAACTGTCCTTGAGCCTAACTAATAGTTTGTATTCTTTATTTAGGCTCCCAGTCATGATATGGAGACCATTATTAATACACAACAGGAGGTTTTGAGGAACCTTAATGAAATAAGGTAAGTTCCCAAGAAAAATATTGTTCTCCTGTCCAAAATAACTGAAATATTGCCTTATTTTCCAAAATATGTCTTGCCTGATTTTAAGTCACACCTGGTCAAAATTGCATTGTTGAAAGAAGAAAAGCACATAAGTTGCATCAGCACATTATAAGCATATTTTATTTTCCCTCACTCCACAACAAATCCTTTACGTTTAACAGTATTTAGAACGGAATAGAAATGGATAAATATAAGTATAAAACAAACATGGGTTATAGTGGCATTCATTATAAATAACATGTATTCTAATTGCTAAGCCTAAACAAATTAATTTAAATCAAAACTAAAACTAACTAATAAAAAACTCATATGGTATACTTCAGAAAATTCCTAGCCAATAAAGTGTTTTGCCGCATACAATCTCTGAGTGAATCAACTACTTATAGGCCTTAGCGCGCATTACGTCTTTGCAAAAGACTGAACAACGCAACAGATTAGGTTTTGTCTGTAAACTTCTTGTTCGTTGTGTGTCTACATAAAGATCTAAAGATGTTCATTGTTTAATCCAGATTAAATACATTTGTTTGTTATTCTGTTTTGACCTCTGTAATGTCAGCATTGTTTTTTTGTTTTGTTAGCGGATAGTTATTTGTTTTCCTCCAGGTGTTTTTGAAGCAAAGTGTAGACGAACAAGGATTAAAGCACAAAGACAAAATCAAACAATAAGGCTTTGGGATTAGACACCAAAATACAGCATTTAAAACTCTTTTAACTGTGCAAGGAGAGGATTAGCCCACAAAAGACTGTTTTTACAACTCTTTAACTCAGATGTATCCAAACTATAATGATTGTTAAACCGATTTTTAGAACAACACTTACCGACGGTTTTGTTAGGGATTTAAACAAGAGATTTGTTTGTAGCGGATGCATTTAGATTAAGAGTTTGGTTGCAGAAGTGCATTGTTTGAAACTTTTAATAACCTAATTACATCCTATATTTTATTGAAACTGAATTTTACCACAACATAAAAAGGTTTATTCTTATCTTTATATTATCAATCTTGAACCTTTTACGCCATTTTTTCCATGTCAACAAAATGGCGTTTGAACGAATCTGTAATTTTTTTAAAACCTATAAAAGGTTCGCTATTTAGAGAATATGCAAATATTGTTACCTCTAATATTGCTATTAGCAAAACATAATACTGCAGTCTTCATCAAAATGGAAAAATTGAGACCACGTTGTCATCCTATTGTCAGAAGGACATCGAAAAGATCAGTAATCTGTCGATTGTTCATTTAGGCTAATCCTGTTGCTGCGTATTTAAACAGCTTTTGGTCCACAACAAACAAATGCTCAGTTGATCAGATTCATCTTATAGATTATGCACATATTAAGATCTTGACCTTTTCTTTTTTTTATCATAATTTCATTTTACTCATCTTAGCCCTATAAAATGACTTATCTGATGGGAAAAAGTGCCTTCTGACATATAGGTCATTTGAAGTGGATAAAGATTACTGGGAGGGTTACTAAATGTTCACTTTTTGCCTCAAGGGAGATTTGTGTCTAATTATTTTTTTTCTCCCATAAGAAACCAATTTGATTTCGTTTAGGCTCCTTATGGGCCTCTGTTTGATGGATTATATGCGCATCTTTAAATATATCCATCATACACCAGCAAATACACGGTCTGCTTCTGATTGCTTTCTTGTCTTTGTAATTCCCCAAGGAGACTGTACTTATGACTTACCAAACGTTTTCATTTTCACCATCCCCTCATATTTTTTTTTATCCTAATAATCATCTTAGAATTTTGAAGACGATATCCAAAGAAATAGGGTTCAGGCACAGGATAATACGTGATCAGTCGAAAATGCAAGTAAAGCAGAGAAATTATCTTAAATTTTAAGATGTATTCCTGATTAAAAGGTTAAACTGTGCGCTGCTCTTTTTTTAATATGCTGATCATAAATAAAAAAATAAATAAATACTACATATTAAAAAACAGTTCTAGCAATACATTTTAAATTAAATTAATTTATTTTTCTTGTGTATTATAAAATAAGTATATTTAGAAAATGTTTCTTTAATTCCTATAGTATTGAAGTATTTTCTAGATTGTTTGTTTATACTCACTACAGTTATAAATGTATCATTTTTATATTTATTCATGTAATATTTGTATAATATTCCATCTTTAATGACCATTTTAAGTGTACTGCTTATAGCCAAATGAAAGTGTCCCCCTGAGGAAAGCTGTGGCATGGCCTGAATGGGTATTTCTTAATCATCTGAAATATGTTTAAGAAAGGGACCATGTTTTTTTGGAAGATTAATTTAGCAATCATTGCTGCTTGAGCTGCATGGTAATTTCATTTTTTCTATGAGGCTGATGGATATATATGGCCTTTTGGGAGAGTTAAGAGGAGGCTTAAAAGATTAGATTGGGACAATTCACTGTAATATTAAGATGAAGATTTTCTTGGCCGAAGACCTTGGGCGCAGCAGTCATATGCCAGTGTAATCAGGGACACCAGCGTTTGCATGCAGTGCTATCAAGATACCACTAGAGGCGAAAGAGGCTCAAAACAATTAATATAATATTAATATATTTCTCTCATCGAGCGCTCAGAAAGTTGAATTATCCATTGAAACCATTTGAAATGTCAGAATGTTGTTTGTCATTTTGGAGACAATTATATATCTATTTATAATTGCTCAAGTCTATTAGTTCCAAGGATTGGTGTGTGACATGCTGCATTTTTTTAATACTTTGACTGAGGATAGGGAATGCAAATCATCTTTTTGCATGCTCATGTCTACAATAAAGAAATAATGTCATGAAATCCAAAGAACATGAGCTTTTTCTTAGGAATCAGATCAGATATTCTAAGCTTAATGTTGTTTTATGCATTTAAAACATAGATTAAGTCTTGTGACACTCCGTCTCAGAGGAATTGATTGTTTGATAAGATCCTGTTGTATGACATACTGTTCCCTTGTATGTAAACAGGCAGAAAACAATCTGCATCTGGAACCATCTGGCATGCAAAGTCTTTGAAAATGTTAACTTTTCTTCTTGAATAATTAATAGTATTTTACATGTCATCTGAATCATGAATGTTTTTGAAGTATTTAAAATGGCCATTGAAGCATCGCTCTAATGTTGTGCTGTGGTTTGTAGGAACTCATTGTCAGGCTCAGTTAAGGATCTGGCAATGGGTCAGCAGCAGGGTAACGCAGGCGGACTAGGATCATATGAGACAGTCCAGCATTTCAATGACATCAAGGAGCATTTGCATGTTGTCAAGAGGAACATCGAACACATAATTCAGAAAAATGTGGTAAGTTCAAAATAAACCAGCATTTCTGATATAGACATTATGTCCTATAGCACAGTATATGTGAGGCTTAGCTGGTTTTTGTTTTTGATAACATGATACAATTTGTTGGTTATTATAATAAACTAAAACTTTGGTTATTTGAAATAAAGTAAACTTTAACTGAGGTAAGACATAAATTATACTCGTTTTATTTCAGCTGTTACCAAGCCAACCTTTCGCATTTTATTTCAACTTGATGTACTAAAATACCCAAAACTAAAATTGGAATAAAAAAACAATGAAAACGATAGACCTATTAAAAAAAAATAATAATAAAAATTGCAAAAATTTGCAGCAAAATTGAATTTTTCAAATTAAAATGAAAACAGAAATGTAAAAATAAGACTAATTTGAAATAATAATAAAAATTGTAATAGTACGTCAATGATACTAAAATAACACTGATACTTATGCTGTAACAAGTTTTTTAGTTTAATATTTTTTTTTTAAATGTTATTTTATAATTATAAAATAACCTCCTTTTTTTGTTGTTCGTGATCCTTAGAATCCTGCAGAGAAAGTGAAATGTCCTGAACTTCCTCCTTTAACCACCTGCCTCTCTACCACACACTTTGTGATCTTCATCGTCGTTCAATCCCTCCTCTTCTTCGGTTACGTTATGTACAAGTGAGTGAATTTTTATGTTGCAGTGTTCATGCAAAGCTCTTTAAGTGGTATGTAAATGGTAGAGAGTTTCTGATTTCACCTCTGATTGGGTGCTTCATTAAGCTTCAGCTGTTGGCTTCCTACAATGGATTCTCAGACGTTTTGGTAGTTTAAGTACTGAAATCTCTCCCAGTGTCTTTAAATTAAAAGCTCCCTTGTTCTCTCTTGTGTGACATTTTGTATTCATGGAACAAAAATTAGGACCATTATTCATGGATTGTAAAAGATTTATTTTGTCATAGTCAAAATCGAGAGTTGTGATTTAATTAGTGTGTTTTATTTTTCTTTTCTTTTTTCTACTTACAGGAGTCAGCAGGAAGCAGCAGCTAAGAAGTTTTTTTGATGATTCGTAGCTCTTGGTAAACACAGCACATGTAAATTGTCCATTTTTGTTAATTTCCAGTTTGTTTTTTTTCTGTTTGCAAACTGTAAATTATTATACTTGAAAACTGAAGTATTTTGTTTGAGGATTTTTTTTGTTTGTTTTGTTTTTTAATTCTTGATTTTTAAGTTGATCGGATTTGTACAGGAATGAATGACTGCTCTTTTCCAAGTATGTGTGGCATTTGCAATTGAAGATTCCTGAATATGATGTAATATATTCTTAAGAGGTCTGACGTTATATTTACTGTTCAATACTGGTCCAGGAATCATTTCATAAACTCATTCACTGTACCCTGTGGTAAAAAAAAAAAAAAAAACAAGTAATTGCAACAGAATCAAGTGTTTTAACGCATTCCCTTTGGTAATAACTTTACAATAAGGCAGATTTTTTTTCTCCAAAAGTGTTAAAGCTTTATTGTATTGGCAAAAGCAAGAACCTAAAGTTGTGAATGCTTATTTTGAATCTTTAAAAAAGAAACAAACGTTTTTCCTTCTCAAACAATTTACATAAAACACAAATCAAAGACATTTTGTGTCTTGTTTTTATTAAAAAATGTTGTAAAAAAAATAAATAAATAAAATAAATATATATATATAACCCCTTAATATTTTTTCACGTTTTATGTTGCAGCCTTATGTTAAACTGCTTTAAATTACTTTTTTCCCACATCAATCAACACTCCATACACCATAATGACAAAACAAATAACAGGTTTTTAACATCTTTGCCAATTTATTAAAGATAAAAACTTGAATGATTCCATAATTGCATAAGTATTCATACCCTTATCTGGGACAGTTGAAATTTATCTCAGGAGCATTCATTTTGAGTGAAGCTAACCTGTGGCTAATTGATTTGTAAAGGCACACATATCTTAATAATAGGTCTAACAGCTGAAAATGCATATTAAAGCAAAGACCATGCGCTGAGGTCAAAAAACTGCCTGTAGAGCTCAGAGACAGGATTGCATCAAACCACACATCTGGGGAAGAGTTCAGAAAAAATTCTGCTGCATTGAAGGTTCACAGAAGCATGTAGCCTCCATTATCCATAATATATACACACACACACTTCATAGGTAATTTCTGCCTGTTGCTAGATTACAGTGAGGGAAAATATATTTGATCCCCTGCTGATTTTGTACGTTTGCCCACTGACAAAGAAATGATCAGTCTATAATTTTAATGGTAGGTTTATTTGAACAGTGAGAGACAGAATAACAACAAAATTCCAGAAAAATGCATTTCAAAAAAGTTATAAATTGATTTGCATTTTTAATGAGTGAAAAGTATTTGATCCCCTATCAATCAGCAAGATTTCTGGCTCCCAGGTGTCTTTTATACAGGTAAGGAGCTGAGATTAGGAGCACTCTCTTAAAGGGAGTGCTCCTAATCTCAGTTTGTTACCTGTATAAAAGACATCTGTC
Source organism: Spinibarbus caldwelli (assembly GCA_039654775.1). NCBI lineage: Eukaryota > Metazoa > Chordata > Actinopteri > Cypriniformes > Cyprinidae > Spinibarbus > Spinibarbus caldwelli. The sequence continues at coordinate 6,640,228 of CM077258.1, forward strand.
CACAGAAGCAATCAATCAATCAGATTCCAAACTCTCCACCATGGCCAAGACCAAAGAGCTGTCCAAGGATGTCAGGGACAAGATTGTAGACCTACACAAGGCTGGAATGGGCTACAAGACCATCGCCAAGCAGCTTGGTGAGAAGGTGACAACAGTTGGTGCGATTATTTGCAAATGGAAGAAACACAAAATAACTGTCAGTCTCCCTCGGTCTGGGGCTCCATGCAAGATCTCACCTCGTGGAGTTTCAATGATCATGAGAACGGTGAGGAATCAGCCCAGAACTACACGGGAGGATCTTGTCAATGATCTCAAGGCAGCTGGGACCATAGTCACCAAGAAAACAATTGGTAACACACTATGCCGTGAAGGACTGAAATCCTGCAGCGCCCACAAGGTCCCCCTGCTCAAGAAAGCACATGTACAGGCCCTTCTGAAGTTTGTCAATGAACATCTGAATGATTCATAGAACTGGGTGAAAGTGTTGTGGTCAGATGAGACCAAAATCGAGCTCTTTGGCATCAACTCAACTCGCCATGTTTGGAGGAGGAGGAATGCTGCCTATGACCCCAAGAACACCATCCCCACCGTCAAACATGGAGGTGGAAACATAATGCTTTGGGGGTGTTTTTCTGCTAAGGGGACAGGACAACTGCACCGCATCAAAAGGGCGATGGACGGGGCCATGTACCGTCAGGGCCAGGGCATTGAAGGCAGCCAGGGCATTGAAAATGTGTCGTGGATGGGTATTCCAGCATGACAACGACCCAAAACACACGGCCAAAGCAACAAAGGAGTGGCTCAAGAAGAAGCACATTAAGGTCCTGGAGTGGCCTAGCCAGTCTCCAGACCTTAATCCCATAGAAAATCTGTGGAGGGAGCTGAAGGTTCGAGTTGCCAAACGTCAGCCTCGAAACCTTAATGACTTGAGAGGATCTGCAAAGAGGAGTGGGACAAAATCCCTCCTGAGATTTGTGCAAACCTGGTGGCCAATTACAAGAAACGTCTGACCTCTGTGATTGCCAACAAGGGTTTTGCAGCCAAGTACTAAATCATGTTTTGCGATGGGGTCAAATACTTATTTCACTCATTAAAATGCAAATAAATTTTTTGTTGTTATTCTGTCTCTCACTGTTCAAATAAACCTACCATTAAAATTATAGACTGATCATTTCTTTGTCAGTGGGCAAACGTGTAAAATCAGCAGGGGATCAAATAATTTTTTCCCTCACTGTTTATGGTAATATTATTCTCAGCTCACAGTGTGTAAATGAGTAGCAGAAGTGTGGCTGGAGGCTTTGAGCTGCTGGATGCAGATGTAACTCTGTCTGACAGGACCGGCCTCATGCGGGGGATTATGTAAGAACCCCAGCCATGAGCCATAGAGCTGCTCTATGGAAGCTTCTATGACCCGGGCCATCATTAGGGATTAGATCAGAGACAGAGGGCTTTAACACACTTTCTCCACCTTTATTCAGCTTCAGTCATCACAAACAACTGATTGCATGCATGTTGGTTTAAACGATTTTGGTCAATAGTGAAAGAACAAGAGGTTGCAATCCAGAATGTTATGAAAAATACAGGCTGATCAGTTTATGATAGGATAAATGTTTTCTTATGGGGAAATGTTAGAAATATAGCTATTTTATTATCTTGTTTTGTTTTATTTTTCACTGTAGTTCTTTGTAATGAAAGAACAGTAGTGACTGCAGTCCAGAATTTAAAAAAAAAAAAAAAATACAGGTTGATCAGTTTATGATGGGATAAATGTTTTATGACAAATGATAGAAATGTTGCTTTTTGAACTTTTTTATTTTATTTAGTTGTATTTATTAATGGTTCTTTGTAGCAAAAGAACAGAAATTAGTGCAATCCAGATGTTTTGAAAAATACAGGGTGATCAGTATATGGTGCGATAAGTGTTTTGTTATGGGAAAAGTTAAACATATGTAGCTATTTTTATTTTGTTTTGATGGGATAAGTATATTGTTGTGGGAAATGTGCCTTGTTTTGTTTTATTTTATTTCTCTTTGTTTATCTGTAGTGGAAGAGCAAAAACAATTGCAATCCAGAATATTTAGAAAAATACAGACTGGTCAGTTTATGATGGCATAAATATTTTGTTAAAGGAAATGTTAGAAATGTAGCTTTTAATTTTATTTTGTTTTGTTGGGATAAATGTTTTGTTAGAGGAAATGTGGCTATTTTATTTTATTTTATTTATTTATTTATTTATTTATTTTTTCTCTGTGGTATTATCAAAGCATTGTTTGTTTGAGCATCCTGACCAGTCTGTTTTGGGAAATGTTAAAAATGTAGATTTATTTTCTATTTTATTTTGTTTTGAAGGGATAAATGTTTTGTTAAAGGAAATGTGACCTATTCTATTCTATTCTACTCTATTCTATTCTGTTCATCCGGACCAGCCTGCAGACAATCACTGATATTATATCAATTGCTAGATGTTTAATACAGCAAATTTAGTGTTTATAGTGCCACCATAACTAATCATCAAATCATTGTTTATATCTTTTATCGTTTACCTTATGGTTTTAAAATGTAATACAATATTAATAATTAATTATACACAGAAAGTTACCAAAGTTATGATCTGAGTGATTGTTTGGATGCTACAGGCCGTCAGTGTCCTCGTTACTTGCGTCCATTTGTGACATTAGAGTATTGCGCTGGGATATGCCGATGATTCTTAGCGCTGATAATCCACCAGCCATTCCCTCCCTCTGTCTCTGTTCACTCTCAATCACTGCTCTGGCTTGATTGCGTACTCTCGCTCTCTCCCCCACCCCTCCGTTGTCTTTTCAGGGGATTACACAGAGACATGTCGTGTACGTTTAGCACATCTGTCACTCCATCCCACCATGCTGTGCGATCAATCCAGCATGAACTCACTGGCCCTAACAGGAGTTGCAATTGTGAACCATTTCAAATGGCCTCCTCTACATTTTAATTATCTAGTTATTTAAGGACACTTTAGTAGTTGCGCCCTTTCAAGGCAACCATATTGTCACATGAGGTAAATTCAAATTTTAAGAACTTTGTCCACAACAATTCACTCCTAAAATGACCTTCCCTTCAGGAATAATAGTTTTCAGCATATTTATGTTTCCAATAGACCCATAATTGAACAGTTGTTGGACTGTGGGGACATAATGACATCCTTATTGCTGTTAGTGTCTTCACCTTGGACAGGCATTGTCAGCTTCGGTTTTGACAGTGTCAGAGCTTTAATAGGAGATAATCGCCTCACAAAACCAGAGTTGTTTTGTTGGACAATAGTCAAACTACAATCAGAATCAGAATGAGCTTTTATTGCCAGGTATGTTTACACATACGAGGAATTTGTTTTCGTGACAGAAGCTTCCACAGTGCAACAGAATGACAGTGACAGAACAACAAACACGGATAATAAAAAGAAGAATTTAAAAAAAATAAATAAATAAAAAAATAGAACAAGTAAATAAGGAATAAAAATATACAAATTGACAATTGTATGTACAGATATATAACAAAAGACAATTGTATGTACAGGAATATTATGTGCAAATTGAAATGTAGACTAAGTATGTGTGTTAGATAAATAAGTATATAAGTGTATAAATAGTGTGTGTTCCACAATTATTGTCAAGTGTTCATGAGATGGATTGCCTGAGGGAAGAAACTGTTCCTGTGTCTGGTCGTTCTGGTGCTCAGAGCTCTGTAGCGTCGACCAGAAGGCAACAGTTCAAAGAGGGAGTGTGCTGGATGTGAGGGGTCCAGAGTGATTTTGCCAGCCCTTTTGCTCACTCTGGATAAGTACAGTTCTTGGAGAGTGGGGAGGGTTGTACCAATGATTTGCTCAGCAGTCCGGACTACCCTCTGTAGTCTTCTGAGGTCAGATTTGGTAGCTGAGCTGAGCTGAACTAGACAGTTATTGAAGTGCAGAGGACGGATTCAATGATGGCGGAGTAGAACTGTTTCAGCAGCTCCTGTGGCAGGTTGAACTTCCTCAGCTGGCGAAGGAAGTACAACCACTGCTGGGCCTTTTTAACAATGGAGTCTATGTGATTGTCCCACTTCAGGTCCTGAGAGATGATGGTGCCCAGGAATCTGAATGTCTCCACTGCAGTCACAGTGCTGTTCATGATGGTGAGTGGGGGGAGAGCAGGGGGTTTTCTCCTGAAGTCCACGATCATCTCCACTGTTTTGAGCGTGTTGAGCTCCAGGTTGTTAAGACTGCACCAGACAGCCAGCTCCTTAACCTCCTGTCTGTAAGCAGATTCATCACCGTCCTGGATGAGGCCGATCAGTGTGGTGTCGTCTGCAAACTTCAGGAGCTCTGTAGGCAAACTGAAGAGGATCCAGTAAGGGTCCAGTAATGTCCTTCAGATGGGCCAGCACCAGTTTTTTAAAAGACTTCATGACCACAGATGCTAGAGCCACAGGCCTGTAGTCATTTAGTCGTGAAATTTTGGATTTCTTTGGGATGGGGATGATGGTGGAGCGTTTGAAGCATGAAGGGACTTCGCACAGCTCCAGAGATCTCTTGAAGAGCTGTGTGAAGATGGGGGCCAGCTGGTCAGCACAGGATTTCAGACAGACTGGTGTAACACAATCTGGGCCTGGTGCTTTTTTCCTTTTCTGCTTCCGGAAGACCTGCCGCACCTCGTCTTCGCTGATCTGAAGTGCAGGTGTGGGGGAGGGGGGGTTGTTGGAGGTGTTAATGGTTGTGTGGAGAGGTGTTCAGGGCGGGTGTGGGGTGTTTTTTCAAACCTGCAGTAGAACTCATGCAGATCGTCTGCCAGTTGTTGATTCTCCACAGTGTTGGGGGATGGTGTCTTGTGGTTGGTGATCTCTTTCAGACCTTTCCACACTGATGCTGAGTCACTGGAAGAGAATTGAATCCTTATTTTTTCAGAATAATTCCTCTTTGCCACTCTGATCTCCTTTTCCAGTGTGTATTTGGCCTGTTTATACAAGACTTTTTCCCCCTTCCTGTAAGCATCTTCTTTGGCCTGACGGAGCTGTCTGAGTTTTGCAGTGAACCACGGTTTGTTGTTGTTGTACGTTAAATGAGTCCTGGTAGGAATGCACATATCTTCACAGAAACTGATATAAGATGATACAGTCTCTGTGGGCTCGTCCAGATCGGTGGCAGCAGCTTCAAAAACACTCCAATCAGTGAGTGAGAATATGAATTGACCTGAGGTACTTGCCAAATGCGAATACCTTTTGGTAATTACATTTCGTTTTTTTTTTGTTTTGTTTTTACAAGGGTCATGGGAGTTTGTAGGAACCCTAGTTTGTAGGTACACCACCTTAAGCTGATTTAGGGTATTTTTACCATTAGACAATCAGTGTCAGAGCTGTAAAAGGAAATAATCACCTCACAAAACAACAATTGTTTTGTTGGACTGTAATTGCAACATAAATTGACTTTTGAAACGTGAATAAGAAAATAAATGAGACCTTTCTGCAATTACGTTGAGTTTTTACACAGGTCATGGGAGTTCGTAAGAACACAAGTTTGTATGTACACCACCTTAGATTGTTTTAAGTTGTTTTTAACATAGGACAAAAGGGAGATAATCGCCTCAAAAAATAAATTAATTAATAAATAATAATAATAAAATAAAACAACACTTTTCAGTAATTGTTGAGTTTATTTACAAGGGTCATGGGAGTTCGAAGGACTGTAGATTCTTAGTGTATGTTTGTAGTGTGTATTGTTCAAAGACACATGAATGTTATGCTACATGCTAATATGCTAAAATGTTAAATTCATTAGCTGATAACTGAGCTATTCCTTGTTTGAACCATGCTAATGCTAACAAATTATGAATGTCCTGTGGTAAAAATGGCTTAAAACAGTATGCAGTACACCACCTTCGGCTATTTTAAGATGTTTTTACCTCAGCAAAACGTAACTTCTGTGTCAGTTTAAAGGGACATATTTACATCACAAAATGAAAGTGCAAACTTCAAGAATTTTGTAGGACAATAGTTATATTACATTACATTACATTTAGTCATTTAGCAGACGCTTTTAGCCAAAGCGACTTACAAATGAGGACAATGGAAGCAATCAAAATCAACAAAAGAGCAATGATATGCAAGTGCTATAACAAGTCTCAGCTTAAGTACACGTAGCAAGGTTTTTTTTATTATTATTATATAATAAATAAAAAGAAAACAAACAGAATAGAAAAAGAACAGAGCAAGCTAGTGTTAGAGGCATTTTTTAGTTGAACTCCAACATGAATTGACCTAAAGTACTTGTCAACTACAAGGATTATGGGAGTTTAAAAGATTGAAGATGCTTATTGAGTGTTTTTACTGTATTTGCTGCTCATGTGTAAATGTTATGCTACATACTAATATGCTAAATGGTGAATTAATTAGTTGATAGCTGAGCTTCCTTGTTTAAACCATACATTTAAAAGTTTTTATTGTCCTGTTGTTAAAAAAAAAAAAAACACTTAAAACAGGTATACCACCTTGGACTGTGGTGTTTTTACTTTTAATTTGTAACATTGTGTCAGAGTTTTAAAAGAATTATAGTGAGAGTTTGTTCAGTTCAGAAGACCATCTGTTTTAAACTAGTTTTAAAGGGTTACGCCACCCCAAAATGAGAATTACTCACGCTCATGTCGTTCCAAACCCATAAGACCTGCGTTCATCTTCGGAACTCAAATTAAGATATTTTTGATGCATTCTGAGAGCTGTCTGACCCTCCCATAGTCAGCAATGGAATTAAAACTATCAACGTCCATAAACGTAGCAAGGAGATCGGTAAAATAATCCATGTGATATCAGGGGTTCAACCGTCATTTTACAAAGCTACGAGAATACTTTTTGTACACAAAGAAAACAAAAATAACGACTTTATTCAACAATTCGTCTCCTCCGCGTCACCGTAGCACCATTTTGGAGAGTATCCACTGAGTGTAAACAGCGTATGCTGTTCTGTGTCAGCCACACCACACGGATACGTTTTCTACGTTTATTTACGCTTTGATTTGAATGAAAACAGCGTATCCGTGTGGTGCGGCTGACACAGAACAGCATATGCTGTTTATACTCAGTGGATACTCTCCAAAATGGCGCTACGGTGACACGGAGGAGACGTAGCTCCTGATCATCATCTTCACAACCTGTGGTTTGTAATCCTGTAGCTGTGCTTTCCTTAGCTCACAAGGGGTATAAATGGAAAACCTTTCTGTAGATCTTGCAGTAAAGTTTATGCTGCTCCATGTGTGAATGTTATGCTACATGCTATGCTAATTGGCAAATTTAAGGCCTGAACTGAGTTATTCCTTGTTTAAACAGTGCAAAAGTTGTCTAATAAGATGTGGTAAACCGCTTAAAAACAGTCTAAAGTGGTTTGCTGATTTTAGCTGGCTAACAGGTTGGTCAAGTTTAAATTGTTAAAAGTTGTTAGTCAGCTTGGAAGATTAGCTCACTGACCAGCTAAATCAGCCGAACACCATCTTTGCCAGGCAAGGAGAACATCTAGACCACCTGAAGACCAGTTTGGTCCCATTGGGAGACCAGCTAACTGTTTTAATCCACCAGAAATCCATGGTAAGTGAAATTTTTTGTAAATCAGTATATTTCATGTTTAGTAACCACTATCTATTTTTCTTCATTTTTCTCAGCAGACAAGAATTGAAGAACTGAAGGAGCATCTCCTGTTTGCAGGTAAATACGGTGTATGAATTCATGGTTCCTGTTCTTCATCTGTGGAACACATAAATAGGTTTGTAATCCCGTATCTTTGCTTCTCTGGGCTCACAAGGGGTATAAATGGAAAATCGGTAACCGGTTGGTTGCGATGCATTGGTCAGTCCCTCGTTAAGTAATGTGATTAGCAGTCAGTGGGTGGGTGCACCAAACATGACGTCAACAATGGAGACTGCCCTAATCTGCAAAACACAGATTTCATAGTTTTCAAGTTTTCTCCTACTATTTTTCCTCTAGTTAGAGCTTTTGATTGATAAATGCATTGAGTTTTTTCACTTTTATTGTGTGGAAAAGAGAAAGCCACAGCCATCTGCCTCTCAGTGTAGATGGCCGCATCTTAATCCAGATTATGGCTGCAGCATAAACGTTTTTTTTTTTTCTGGCCGCCATTACTAGTCAACAGTGTGTCCTTGATAACAGACAGGCAGGTCGTTTAGCCTAGCTCCAATTAGACCACCAACAATCCATCTGAGGGACCTCTCTGGATTTTCTCCGAAAGATTTCAGAAATCACAACTTGACGTCAAGCTTGAGACTCCAGCAGAGGAAAAAAATAATGGCATTTCTAATCAAAAGTATGGTGGGGAACCCACTGAAGGGAATGGGATTTGGAGGAGGAGAGGAAAAGGCTGAGGAGGAGACCCCCAAGGACCCTGCAGCGGCAGCCGGTATGACTAGAGAAGAATATGAGGAGTATCAGAAACAGGTAGTGGAGGAGAAGTAAGTAAAGTTTGGCCCCCTCAGGCCCTATTTGTTCTTACAGTACATACTTAGCATTTAATGACCTTGACAAAGTAAATAAAGAATCTTGCATATTCTGTCATGCGTATTAAGTTCTGTATTTATCTCTTTGGAGATTTTTTTTTTTCTCTTAGTGAGATTAATGCATTATTAATTTCTGATAGCATTTCAGTTCTGGATCCTATTGCATCTTCCACCCTTAAAGCTGATGATACATCACAGAAATGCTGTAATTCAAATAAAAACTGCATTGATGTCTATTGCAAAGGGAGCTGCAGAGATTCTCAGAGCAAGAACATGATGCAGACTTAATCTTAAAGGCATCTGATATTCTCAATGATGACGTATTCATGCGAACACCTGCACCTTAAATCTCTCTGGTGTAAAAAAAGATGATAATGTCAGTGATTAAAGATGAACAGACTCCATGTTGGTATCAGAAAGTAAGCGTCAGGTGCTAGCTGCTAATCAGTCCTAAGAGCAGAGCTTAGCGCGGGTTATCCTGGCCTTGTTGATCTGGATAATGCTATTTTTAGAAGCAATCATGGTAGAGAGTGAATAATGAAAGTATTGGAGAATGTTAGACCTCTGCATATATAAAACATGAAATTTATTTATTTCCAGGCTACAATTGTCTGTTGTCACAAAGACCTAGCTGATATTTATTTATGACTAATTCCTAAATTATGACTCTTGCAGTGTAACAACAGAAGTCTGATTTAATTTAGCTATCTATTTTGATGGTCCCTTTCACACATTCTGTTGACTATAAGTAATGTTGCACCTACACATCTATTACGTCTCACTAGAGTGTTAGTAGAGTATTAGTAGACTGGTAGGGTTGGTTAGGGTTAGATTGTTGACGTATTTGCAAAGTTATTTACAGTCAGTAAAATATCTGTTGAGACACCATCACAATAAAGAGTTGGCAGACATTAATCAGACAGTATACTAATACTCTAATGAGAGTTAGTTGACATGTAAATGCAGTGTTACTTATTGTCAACAGAATGTTCAAAAGGGACCATCAAAATAAAGTGTTACCAGGCCATCTTTGTGATTTTCTGACATTCACAGTGTTTACAGTATATTGCTTATAAACAGGGAACGTGATTACAGAGAATCAGATTAACACATGGAATGATGGTGTTCACTCCGGTCATGAAATCTTTTGCATATATCCTAAAATGATTATGCAAACTAAAATACATTTTGAATAAGAAAAAAAAAATTCATATATATAGCTTTTGAAAAGAGATTTTCCAATCAGAAGTTGTACAGGAAAAAGCATCTGAAACATGCTAATCCCAAGAGTTGATATTATTCATGTTCAAAAGAGATGAGAGAACTCTCATCAGCAGGCTCACTTAAGTAGAAATATGCCTAGGCTAGAAACAGATGATTCATACAGTAAACATACATGTCTGCTATGAGATTACATCTAAACATCTGAAGAACTTTGTGTTGCTTCAGATCAAACATCCACAGGATTTTATTATTTAGTTGTTGCTGGTAAACTAGCTAAGAGCTTTGCTTCAAGTATAGCCATAGCACTGCCAGAACAATACTGTAAGCATCCTGAAGCTCTTTATCTGGAATTAAGCTGTAGTGATAAACCCTGGAGGTTATTTTATTTTACTGCTACAGTGTTTTGTCACGCATGGATTTTAAAACAAACTGTTTGTGCAATGCATGTTTTCCACTGAATTATACATGTGTACCGTGGTATGTTTTTTACATGAAAATCACAGATTTGTATCCACTGTATTACATAGAATTTTTTAAAAAACTAGATTAATATGCTGTATTTTTCTTAGCACGTGATAATGTGTTGTCAAAATATTTCTGATCGACAGAATGGAAAGAGATGCAGACTTCTTGCACAAGAAAGCAGAGAGGGCGACTCTGAGGGTTTGTCTACGAGAAAAATACAGACTTCCTAAAGTAAGAGCCATTTCGCCACTTCTCAAATCCAAAAAGAATCTATTTTGGAAAGGAAATGTTCTTCAGTTGGCAATTGGCATTATCTTTTTAAGGTTATAACTCACATGCATTACCATTCAAGTTTGGGACCTGTAAATTTTTAATATTTTTTAAAAGGCTCCTATGCTCACAAAGCCTGCATATTTATCAAAAATACAAATAACTACCAAAAACTGTAATTGTAATAATATGTTACAATATTTCACAATTTAGAATGACTATTTTCTATTTTAATTTAAACCGATGAAACTATTATTCCAGTTTTTTAGTGTCACATGATCCTTCAGAAATCATTCTAATATTAAAATAATAAGTTGAAACCATCTCTAGCATTCCTAATTTGCATGTGGCTCCCACACACACACATATACACTAATGCAGTTTCTCCCATATGGATGCTTTGTTTGGCTTTAAGTTCTTGGCACTTCTGATAAATAAGATAACCAGATTAAGAGAGTGAACTGAGGTCTGTGCAAGCCTCCAACCATATTGGCTTTCCTTAACATCTGTTCACCTTTGTACAGCTTCATTCTCTCTCTTAAATCCTTAATGCAATAATGCAAAAGACTAACATACAGATAGTAGAGTCTAAAATGTTGGATATCTAAATTAGAATTGTGTATAACACCCCAAATTTATTGGCTAAGCCAGTGTAAGCCAGGTACTTCAGTGTAGTCTGAAGTAACTAAATGCACCAATGATCCACATTGTTTTTAGCATTTATGAAAATTAGTGGAACTGTGTTTGATAATAACATGGTGTGTATTTTCTCCTCAGAGTGAGCAGGATGACAACATGATTCAGATCGCAGGAGATGACGTGGACGTTCCTGAGGAGCTGCTGAAGATGGTGGATGAGGATGCCACGGAGGAGGAGGAGAAGGACTCCATCCTGGGGCAGATGCAGAACTTACAGAACATGGACATGGATCAGATAAAAGAGAAAGCCAGTGCTACACTGACAGAGATGAAGTCCAAGGCTGAGGAGAAGTGTTCTGTCATGTAGTGGTTTAGCAAATTCACACATTTCTACAAACCAGGCCAGGTTTTTGATACAGTTTTGATACAAAAACCAGGTCGGGTTTTTGAAATACGGTTTTGAAAAACTTTTTTTGACATGTCTTCAAATGAAATTTCATTTGAAAGCTTGTCAGGAGAAGTCACTCAAGTTCTACATTCCCAAAAGCTGCAAGATCCTGGCTCTAGATCAGCTTTTCTTGCTTTGCTCCCAATTTCGCTGTAGGACTGTTAAATTTGTATGTGTTGTTTAAATAAATGATGTTGTAGTCTATTCCCTCCTTTTTTTTTTTTTTTTTTTTTTTGCAGTATTACCTGTAAATATATCTAACAAACATCTAACTTGAACCTGAGGTGGAGAATCTGTTTAAATCCCCCTCCTGCTTTTTTGCACAAGGGATGAGATGAATGTTATGCTGTTATTTCTTGTTCATTTTTTTTCTTTTTTGACAGCAGACCGTCTGAAAAAAATACTAAATTATTTTAAAGTAAGTGGTTGCAAACAATTTATTTTAGCTACATTTAAATAAACAAATTTAGTTGAAAGTTAGTCAACTAAAGTTATTTAAATGTAGCTAAAATAAATTGATTGCAACCACTTACCTTAAAAAAAATTTAGTAAATTCAATTAATCGTTTTTTTCAGTGCACATGTGATATTGTATTACTCATTAGGATTCTTTAGTCATATGTATTAAGTTTTTATGTTAGGTAAATAGTCATGAATAGGATTGTAAACACACAAATAAAACAGTCGATTAAAAAACTGAGTCTGCCATGCATTTGTGAACATAAGTACATGTCTGGCCATTACAACTTATTGTGTCAATGTTTTACACCATGTAGCTTTATATTTACAAGAAAACAACTAAATCCGGTAAAAAGGGTCTGAAAAACATATAGCAACTCACATGAAAAGTTGTTACCACATGACTAGACAGGAGAAAAATATTAAATGAATCTAAGTTCATGTTTATTGAAAAAGAAAGGCTTTGGACTTTTAAAGATTACCTGCTAATAGGATCATCAGGTCTGAGACAAGTTAAATGCCTTCACTAGACATAATAACAGACAATATGTGACCTCATATTACTTATCTTGTATTTGTTTGTTTAATTTCAATTGTATTTTATTTATTTTTTGTCATGCCAATGCAGTAAAACCAAAAAGGTAATTTAAAAAACTATAAGGTACAAAAAAGTACAATAATATATGAATATAATCATTGAATGAATGAATAAATAAATAAAGACTTATTCCCAGGGAAAGCAAGAGCTGATCAAATGTAAAAACTGTAACTTGAATGCTATGTTAGTCGCTTTGGATAAAAGCGTCTGCTAAATGCATGAAAATGAAAATGAAAATGAAAAAAAAAGTCATTTTTAAAGTGTTAATCAACACATTCAAAGATTCATGTATTTTGCAGTGTGTTTTTGTTTTTCCAATATGTGTGTGTGCGTGTGTGTATCTTTGAATAAATCTGGAAATACCAACATTATCTGTTGTAATTAGGGAAAAGGCAAGCAGTTGAAAGGATTTGTGCTGTTTTGGATAGAGGGGGGAAAGTGTGTAATCCCCTCAAACCAGCGTGTGTCCTGCGGATTATCAGACTGCTGTCAATCTTTGTTCGGAGCTAATTACACGTATCCATTCAATATTGAGGAAGTTTGCAAATTCTTCCAATTAACTGCACCTCAATTGTAGGCTAGCTCTCAGGGGTCGCGCGCTTGCTGCTTGAGATCGTGTTTTGTTCATGTAACAAAATCCACTAAAGGCCAAAACCACTCCACGCTCGAAGTGTAGGCCTAAAGTAGTCCTTGGTGGTGTTTTATCGTTTTAGAGTTGCAATTAGTTAGCTAGGCTGCTTAAATGTTTGACCACCAAAACATATGATCATTTCACTCAACAGATGTCAATTTACCGGTTTTATCTTGTAGATTTATTCCGTTCGTTATAACCTACGTTTTATTGATTCCGTTTCAGTGTTTTATCGTTCACAAACAGACTAAATAACATTTCATTTTCTCCTAGAAATTATATAGGCTATAAACTAAACTTTGTTTTTACTTTATTTTATTTTATATATTTTTATATATATTTATATATATTATTTTTAATTTATTTTTATATAGCCTAGCCTAGAAGACTATAATTTGTAGTTACACCATTTAATTACAGTGGTAACCTAACCCTTGTAAATCGCGGAGTGTTAAGCAAACACATTTTGCTTAAATGTCTATAACTCAACTTTATTTTATTTTATCTTTGCGCTGTTTCAAACTTTGATGTAATACTTCCATATTTAGCTGCAACGAATTAGTATAAAAATCTACAACCTAAACTGTGTAAAATAATTTCAAGTATGAAGAGTAGTATTCATTTTAAACATTTTGTATCCAATAAAATTAAACAAATAGCCTATAGAAATAGGCCTAGCCTTTATGTGTCGGCCACTCTCACAAACGTGGCAAATGTAGCAATAAAAGCCATTAATTTCTTTTTAATTATTTAATTTTATTGTTCTTTTATTTTATTTATTTCTATTTATTTATTGTGTCTTGTAAATCCTTCTTAATTCCAAACAGAGACATTCAGTTTAGCTGTCACCTCTAAGAAAGTGATATAACCTAATTTCACTTTAACGTGGAATTTCCTTCAAACAGTGTCAGAAAAAGCTTTTAAAGACTTTGTCACTTGTTGTATTTTTATTTTATTTTATTGTTAGTTTTATTTTTAATTTATTTTTCTGAAAATAGTGTAGAATACACATTACACATTTCGGCGCGAGTGTAACCACAGAACAATTTTATAAACTACCATTTTTAATGGCATTTGCGCGTACAGAGATCTTGATCTGTTTGGGTCCCAAAGATGTAATCCCAGCCTGAGTTCCTCTTATTTCTACAGGCCATCATGATCAAGACATCTGGAGTAGGAAAAGATGATTTAAGATTTATGTAAGGTGGTTTATAAAGCTGCTATTATGCCCACAAGGATCTCTGGGAGGAGTTAAATGCTCAGGGACAATACTACATCCATCACTCCGGCCAATCTGACGTTTCTTGACGTGTCGAAGGGGATGTCACTCACACAATAGAGTCCCGGTCGAGGGGGATCCATATAAGGCCCCTGGGGGCCACTGCATCCTCAGTGTGTGCAGGATCACTACTGGAGAAAGTTGCTTCTGCTGGAACTATTGGAAATAGAGTGTATTTCATAGGAAAACAGGGGGGATCCTTAGTGCTTTCTTTTTTTCTGAAACTAAACGTTCGATGAGGCTTGTTGGATCTCAGTCCCAAGACATGGAAGAGCGTCTCTCCCCATCCGCGCGCTTGGTGCGCAGTCCTGGATCCCAAACGAGGATCCACAGCATTGAATCCATTTTGGGATTTAAAGGAGAGAATATCTTCCACCCGGCGTTTTCTTATGGATCCGGGAAGCCGATCAAAGACACTGAGCATTTGTCTTCCCCCAAAAAGGACTCCAAAAACTCCAAAAACTTTGATGGTGAGTTAACAGCTTCTCAAGTGACACTTTTCTGGGTTTAAAACTGGACGTTTTGGCAGCATTTTATACGAAATTTTATTTTTTAAGTCATGAATAAATATCTACAGGTACATAATAGACATTAGAATACTGATAGTCTATATGAAATCTGAAAAGTTTTTCGTTTTTTATTTAAATTGAAAACGGAAAAAAAAGAAGTTTAAAAAGTTTTTGAGAAAATGAAGGGAAAAGAAACTAAAAATGTTACATTTTTATTTGAAAAATTCTAAAATATAATTAAATAATCAAAAATGACGACGTCAAAATATATGATGACGTTAGATATAGCCTATGAATAACAGTTTAATGACTTTTTAGTGTTTTCGTGTGATGTTAAAAAAGGAAAATAATTATAATAGGCCTACGTGAGTTTTAAATTTAATTAAGATCACACGTTCTCAAGGAAAACTCTGCATTGTTTTTCTACAGGTGTCTGTAGATCCGCCGTTATGGTCAGTCCGAATCTGCCGGATGTGGATGGTGGTAAATTGTCGGATGATGAAAATCCGAAGAAAAAGCACCGGCGGAACCGGACCACATTCACCACCTTCCAGCTGCACGAGCTCGAGAGAGCGTTTGAGAAGTCGCATTATCCGGACGTGTACAGCAGAGAGGAGCTCGCGCTCAAGGTCAACCTGCCGGAGGTTCGAGTGCAGGTGAGCACAGCATACACCACATGATGGATGTATTTGAGAATAAGAATGACACACGCTAGCAATAGGAGCACTTTGTTTAATAGATCACTGTTCAAAACCTTTTATCATTGATCCCTTCATTAATTTGAAAAAATAAAAAATATTTCTTGCACAAATTCAAGGCAAGTGATCATATTTTCGTTTTATAAATAATAATAAAATTGTATAGACTAAAACAAAACGCAATATGAATTGAAGGAACCAGGGCATTTATTTCTTGAAAATTTAATGACAAATAGCAATTGTTTAAGAAATAATACAATTAAAAACTTTAGAAATATTTAAAGTGAATTTAAAAAAAAATAAATCTTGTATTCCATTCATTAAAAGTAAAACTTGACAAATATAGATTTCAAGAGATTTCACATCAGAGTACTTTTTTTGTGCAGTAGAAAATTTAGCCTCCTTCTTCTTCTTGATTTTATTGGGATATAATATTCTGATTTTAAATATTATAAAGTAATTTTAGTGACAGCAAATAAAATGTGGCTAATATATATTTGTTTTCAAATATCTGATCCTTATGTGTAGCAAATTAAGATTTGGGACATAAATAACTGGCAAAAAATAATTTATAAAATTGTAATATAACATTACATATAACATGTAAAAAGTCATATAAATATAATACAATTTAATCCAACTATGAACATTTTAACTTTTTTACAAGTGTATTTGAACGGTTTTGTGAATTATTAATTTATAATATTGTAATATATAATATCACTTGTAATACATGTAAAAAATAATATAATACAATTTAATCATGAACTTATATCTACATATATACACTTTTTCACCAGTGTATTTGAAGGGTTTTTGCAAACTATGAACATTTGAACTTTTTTGCAAGTGTATTTGAAAGGTTTTTGAGATTTATTTATTTATTTGGAAGGTTTTGGCTAATTATGAACATTAGATCTGCACTTTTCTATATCATCCCTCACAGTTGGACATTTAAACATGTTACTTCTGCATTCTAAACTAAATCCTTCTTATGTCAAATTTCAGGTTTGGTTCCAAAACCGCCGTGCAAAGTGGCGACGTCAGGAGAAGCTGGAGGTGAGCTCTATCAAGCTGCAGGAGTCCTCCATGCTGTCCATCCCTAGATCGGGGCCGCTGTCTCTGCCGTTAGAGCCCTGGCTTACCGGACCCATCACCTCCTCCAGCTCTCCCCTGCAGTCCCTGCCCAGCTTCATCACCCCTCAGCAGGGAGTACCAGCCAGCTACACCCCTCCACAGTTCCTCAGCTCATCCACGCTCAACCACCCTCTGCCCCATATAGGAGCGGTGTGTCCCCCTCCACCAGTGTATCAGTGCTCGGGCTTTATGGATAAATTTACACTAGAAGAGGCAGACCCACGAAACACAAGTATCGCCTCGCTAAGAATGAAAGCGAAGGAACACATCCAGTCTATAGGGAAGACGTGGTAGACTGAGGAGGATGCTGACTCTGAGACACTCAGAGACTTGTTTGCATCTCTTTTAACTTTCTAAATCAGACTCTGTTCGAAGAGAAGTGGTTTTCACATCTGTTTGTGGTTCAGAAAATGGTTCATTGTGGATGACAAATTTTGTAAAACAAATTCACTGTACATTACTGTCTTTTTTTTATTATGAGTTCATTTAAAAAAGTTTCCTTGCTAATTCATAAAACATGCAACCAGACTTAATTATACCCTTTTTTTATAACGCATTCAAAGAGACAAATAAAAATTTGCATTATAAATGCATGCATTTAATTTCATTTGAATCACATTCGTCCCATTCAAAATCCTCATCGAGACTTTAAAATACCATTCAGTGCTAGCAAAAGGGTTTCATTCTTTAAGCACTGTACGATGCAGATGGTCACTTTCCATGACATTTTGCTCCATGCTTTCACGTTGTACAGATTTTGTATTTTATAATAAAAACAAGTTTTTAGAAAAATGTCAAATGCATCCTTTCTCCAATAGTTCTTAATGCATATTTAAATTCAATAAAACAGTTGAGGTTATCATGCGATGTGACAAAATATTATGTTCATAAAGTAAAGTTCTTAAACTAAATAACACATATTCTTATATTCCACCATTTTTTGTACGTCTTTGTTATTATAAAATATTTTATGTATTATTTTATTTCTATTTATTTCAGTAGGCTATAAACTTCCATTGTATTTTTAAGACATCAAAGCAAATGTTTTGTGGTAAATTCAGTTTGTAATTAATGCCTTCAGTATTTGAGAAAAAAAATTATATTCATATATTATATATATGGTTATTTTTATTTTATTTTTTTTTATTACTGTTCACTTGCCAGGTTAATCCGGTTCTCCAGTGTGGCGCTTCTCCTTGATTATGCCGCCATCTAGTGGTTACGTTTTGGAACATTATTCTCCGGTAATAACGGACCAGTGTTTTTGCAATCTATAAAATTTAAATTGTAATTTTGTGGTGTATTTTTAGGTTTCTGTGGGTGTTTCTATATAGATCACTAAACTAAATCTGGGGTTATTAATGTTAAGGAATTTTAAAAATTTCCAAAGCCAAGCTAAATATATGTCGTTATGTAAGCTTTTTCTTTTTCATTTATACTTTGTATAAATAAATAAGTCTGATACTATAAACACTTTTGATATACTTTTATAAAGATAATTAGCCTATTATTCTACACACAATGTAAAGTAAGACATCTAAACCTTCCAAATAAAATACAGATTTGTTTTAAAATCCTTCAGGAGATTAAATATCATCAGATCATCTAAATTTCATAAATTCCTTCATATAATATACTATAATATAATATAATATAATATATAATTCCTTCAAATTCATTCGTTGGCATTAGCAGTTGGGACCTGCAGACCTGTACCAAACCCATCTTCATGAACATATGACTATCACCAAATCTGACGTTTGCCATTTGTGCAGCAACTTTATCAGTGATGCAATTAGATTGAGACTGAAGAGGGTCACATTTCTATTAATGGTCGTTCATCTGTGACAAATGAGGAAAGCAAACATCAGAAAGGAAACTGTGAACTAGATGAGCTTAACCAAATGAAAGTGGCTTCAATCGACATCTTTCATTGTTAGAAACATCAGTGTGTATTATTGGAGCCATTATTGTGCATGGACAGCTGAGAGCGGCGAGACAGCAAGACCATCAACAATTTCTTGCCAGTTGTCACAGACAATGCAGAGGTTGTGATTTAGTTATTCAGATGGTTATTAGTGTGCGGAGAAGAGTTTTTCTGTCACCTGCCTGCCTCTGTTAAGTGACTGCTTGACTAATAAACAGGTTATGGCCAGCCACCTCAAGAGATCGATTATAACCTGTAATAAACAGAGCAATTCCAACAGGGTCCTCACACCATCGGTGCTCGGGCCCTAACAAATTGCTTTCAGAATGAGACAGGGTCTTTTAACTCTCAAACTACACGTACTCAGCTCAGCACATTCTCTATTTAGTTGTAATACATGGACTGTAAAGGAACTGTTAATGTTAAAGGAATAGTTCACCCAAAAATGAAAATCTGTTTCTTATAAACACACAGCTTTTCGCTTCACAAGACATTAATTGATGGACTGGAGTGTTGTGGATTACTTATGGATTATTGTGATGTTTTTATCAGCTGTTTGGACTCTCATTCTGACGGCACCCATTCAGGATCCACTGGTGAGCAAGTGATGCAATGCTAAATATCTCCAAAACTGTTCCGGTGAAGAGACAAACTGATTTACTGTACATCTTGCATGACCTGAGAGTGAGTAAATTTTTTGCAATTTTTCATTTTTGGGTGAACTATTCCTTTAATAGTCTTTTTCAAGTCAAGACATTTCAAATGATATGCAAGCGAGCAGACTGTTGTTTTTATAAACCGCAGATAGCCCAACAAGTTAAAGTTTATTAAATATTAATCAATTGAACTGTGAATACAATGGTTACTATGGTGTCAGTTATCAAGAAGGTGAATTAATTTACAAAACAATACCATAAAATATGCAGAATGATGACACTCAGTTTATGTGTGTTTCTTTGTAGAGATATTGACATACAAAAATATAACATGCTTATTTATATGTTGTTGAATAAAGAGGTTTTGTATTCGATCAAGCCAGTTGTCAAGTGAACTTCAAACCACAGTCTTTTGTCCAGGTGGTCCTCAGCTTTCGTTGTCACCCTGCATTAATAAACCCCGTAACAAGACATCCTCAGCCTGTATATGAAATATAATAAAGAGTAATAATATTATATAAGAATCAAAGGAAACTGACCTTAAATAAAACATGGATATCATCATTAGCTTAGAAAAATGGTTACAAAAACTAGTACAGTCAACTAAAACTAAAACCATGAAAAGTCTTCATTACTTTAAGTAAATTAAGCTTTCATTTAAAGAAAATACAAAGTTAAAAACTTAAACTTATGTATTAAAATAGCTAAATCTAAAACTGAAATAAAAAATTAAAAACTATATAGACATTAAAAAATATATATATATAATGACAAAAATACACTAAACGACTAAAACTTTATTAAATCAGAAAATATAAAAATAAAAACAAATTCAAAATATTAATAAAACATTATAACAGTATCTCAAGGATACTAAAACAACACTGGTTACAAAAGGTTTGTCCGTGTCTTATTTGTCTGGTCAAAAGTGATTCTTTATTTGCCCAACAATGAAAAATGTTTTATAATACACATTGCAGAATAGTTTTGTGATTAAAAATAGATCAGAAACACCTATATGCACTTCAAATGCATCTTAATAATAATGATCGTGTTAAGGATTTCTCTTACCAATTTGACTTGTCTGTCTCTCTCATGACCTTCCTCCCACTGACGTCTCTCTTCCAGCATGCCCTGGAGCAGTTTATGAGCATCGATCTCCTCTGTGCCCTCCAGCATGCTCTCCGGTGCCATCCGTCCTCTCATGAGCACATGCATGAGTGGCAGCAGCAGATGTTTGTTGTATCTTTCCAGCTGCTGATCCTGATCTCGAGTCGTCATAGAGGTCTCATCGTTGCCTTCTGGATCATCAGATCTGACCTGCTCATCTGTGCTTTTCTTGCCCATTAAGTGCCCTATAACAGATATAGGTCATTATAGACTGATTGTTGCTCTTTTTTTTAAGTAAAATCAAAGCATTTAACACATATGACAAGCAGGACAGCATCTCCACACTTAAATAAGACTTCATGTGTAGGTTGCAAACAAAGTCACAACAATGCATTTGATACATTATAGTACAACCTAATCAAGGAAAAGCTATATATTAACCATTTAAACAAATACTGAATCCAGTCTGGTGCAAACAAAATGCAATTTGAGTCAAAATAATCCATAATTCCTTCTATTCACCATGTCACGAGCAATTGCTTAATACAGCATTTTCTAAAATCTCTAAAATCAAGAAAAGTATCATATTTTACCTGATTTTCACTGCATCAAGTATCATATTTTACATGATTTTCAATGCTATTTTCACGGCCGTTGCTCATTACACCCTATGGATCCACTTTCCCTCTTCAGACTCGCTTAAGTGACACTTGAGAGTTTTGCAATCACTTCAGATACATACTTAATGAATGTAGCCTACTCAATAAACTACCACTGGTACATTTAATCAAGTGATTTAAATTGTTATTATCTGCTAGTGTTATTGATTTCATTTGCTGCATATTCTTAAAACTTTTATTTAATGGTATTTAATGGTTTTATTTAATGGTTCATTCAACGGTTTAGCAACAAACCCTCATTTTTCTCTGGAGATTGAAAGTTCTAGATGACACATTACAGGTTCTTTAGACCAGCATTTTGGTAAAGGCACACACCAATTTAAATTTGATATTTATTTAATTTTTATTTAATTTTTATATTTTTATTACTACCCGTTTATGTCGTAGCTACTACGTATTCTTTAAAGAGTATGTAGAAAAAATACATTTCATTTGTCAACAAGTTTTGTTGTTTCACGTTTGACAAATAATAGGCTACTTAAACTAAAATGATCAACCTTCATTATCTTTTAAGCATTTTTAGATTATTTAAAAAAAAAAAAAATAAAACAGTTATTTAAAAAAAAGTAGTAAATGAAGAGTTTGAAGACTTTTGAATGTAAAAGAATATTCACTGCTTAAAAAATAATAATAATATCAATTTAAATACTTGTGGCAACAATAAGACAATAAATAAAAAATAAAAAAAACAATAAGAGTATATAAGTGTAAGACCCAATATATTTTAACTGGTAAATTAAAAATATGATTTTCACTCACCAACAGCCCAGTGATTTCCGCGCGGATAAACTTTTCCAATTGGTTGTGCGTCTGCTGCATAAACATCACAGAGCACAACCAGCAGAACGATGGAAACGACTAATCTGGATCTCCATACGAGGCACATAACGCTCATGTAGGACTCGAGTCTCTTCAGCTTCTTTGATCAGCACTCCTGCAATTGCTCGTGCAGTTATTGCTAGTAGAGGCCCATGTAATGCTGCATATGGATAATCACTTCATTTATATACTCCGTGACGACGAGCACTTAGAAAGTGAAAGAAAATGACGCGCTAATTTGTTGCGCTATAGAGAGAAACTGTCGTGCCAATGTCTGGATGGCTCGTGTGGGGTGGTACGCTGAAAGTTTAATGCCCCCTCCCAGGGCTTCTGCGTCAGTATCTTGGTAGGTTAGGCTACTTGACATAAAAACACAGAATGTCATGTTGAGCTAACCTGTCTTTATCTCAGCCACGGGCTATTGTGTTAGACAGATTCAATGTGAAATGTCATCAGTATTTCATTAGATGCAGGGTAAAAAATAGCTTGTAATGGCTTCTTATTGTTTTCTCGTGCAGTTGGTGCAATAGAGCCCCAATTTCTTTATGTCATAGGAAAATTGGGATAAAAACACAGAAAGAGGTCTCATGCTAAACTGGTCCCTGACTCGAGTAATGCTCCAAACCCCTTTAAAACCAGCCAAAATGGTTTATTTTATTTTATTTTATAGCAGGGAAATGAATAATAAAGTTTCTAGTCTAATAAAGTTTCCATCTACTGATGCCCTAAAGCCAGTGATCTAAGTTGCAATTTTTTATGTCAACAAATCTCCAGTTACAAATCTATTTATATTATAATACAAAGACATTATAGTTTACTCTACAAGGGTTGGTACTCCAGAAATATTTTTCTTCTTCTTTCTTATTTTTTATTTTTTTGTTAATTTCATGAACATAGAATTGCTGTGAAACCATAGCGTGATATATTCATTATATATATTATCATATTACATTTGTTTTATTGTCATTTTTTAGGACTGCAAAACAAGTATTTTGATTAAATTCAAAATAATATAAAAGCTAAACGTTTAAACAAACATGAACATCTACATAAGTACAAAAATAAACAGTTAGTGCCACACAACAAAGATAAAATAGCAACTTATTTTTCAAAAAGAAAAAGAAAAAAAAAAAAAAAAAAATATATATATATATATTAGGGCTGCACGATATTGGAAAAAACTCACATTGCGATATTTTGTTTTTCTGCGATATATATTGCGATATGAAAAAAAAAAAAAAAAAATCACCAAATGACTTGAATAGCTCTATTTGGAGATAAAAAAAAAATATTGATATTGTAGGTGAGTAAATCAGCATAGGAAATAAACAATTTACAAGCATAGATAAATATAATAGAACAAAGATACAAATGAAATAAACAGTGCTTTGTATTTTTAAGGCAAGTCCAACAGTATTCAGGTGCAGAAATTGAATAATAAAATGTAAAATAAGACTGCATAACACAGTCTTCATTGTATAAATTAAATCTAATAAATCTGTGTTAAAGCTACAAAAGTGATTTTTCTCTGTTTTGTTGTTTGATTATGACACAGAAAGCAACAGAGACATTAAACTGCTGTTATTGTTATCCTCTTTCTTTCTCAATTGTTTACCTAAGACATAAGCAACTGTTTTTTTTTTTTTTACAAGGATACATGGAGACATGCATTTTGACACGGTTTCGCGCATATGTGTCGTACTACACTGGATGCGGCGCGACACGACGAATCCCCGCCAGTAAACTGATATGCCTCGCTCTATTTATCACATACTGACACAAAGTTGACACGACTGGCAACGGTCGCTTTGTCGCATCCAGTGTAGAAAGACTTTGGGGCCGTTCACATGGTGCATCTGCAAACGCGTGGAAAACCCCCGCCGCGCCACTTCCTCCTCCTTTCCAAAGCGCTCTGGAGCTTGCGCTTTCCTGGCGCCTGCCGTTGCTAAACATCCGTGATGTGCTCTCCTCGACGACGCGGAAGTTTCAACAAAGGATAAATGGATTTCCAGCACTGAAAATCGCTTGCAGTAGCTCTGCTACTAAATTTATTTAAAAATGGGTATCTCTGTGCAGCTGTCGCGTCCGGAGTACGCACGGTGTCTGTGTGTGAGCAAAGAAAACGATCAGTATAAATATAACGATCAGGCCTGCTAAACATCGCACATCCTGCGATGTGACTATCGCGGATGCGCACATCGCGATATCGATGCTGAAACGATATATCGTGCAGCCCTAATATATATATATATATATATATATATATATATGTTTTATTATTTATATTATTTTATTTTTTTTTATTATTATTACTTATTTATTTTTATTGTTAACTTTTAGGACTGCAAAACAATTATTTGGATCAAAATGCAATTATATAAAAAATATACATGCATGAAGTAAAAGCTTGAAACATATACCTGAAAAATATATGTTGGAACCACAGAGAAGATATAATCAGCTCTGTCCATTGATGTAAAGTGCTGGGTGAAGATGTATAACTGGGAGAAAAATGAAATTTTTTTTCAGGATGATCTTACAAAGCGGATGAAATTACTTGGCACTCATCACTGATATCAGCTGTTCATTTCACATCTCTCACCCAGCAAACAATGGCAGAATGGAAGTTCCTGCAAAGCCTATAAACAAACAAATGTCATGCTATGAAAAAAAAAAGCCTCAATAAAATTTAAATAGTTTTAATTACATGGCAAACAGTTCATTCAGTGGCAATGAAGGAAAACAACATCCCTGGTAACCTCCAAAAAGCTTGTATTGTTCTGTAAATCGGAAAGAACAGATGGGCTTTGATGCTTGTGGTTTTACTTGGATGGAAAAAACAATAAATGAACAATGCGTACATTCAGATGAAGCAATATATGAGGTTTTCTATGAATTTCTGTAGTGATTATACATGAGATATCTATTTGGGATAATCCAATTTAAAGATATAATATTTCAGGATAATGTGACCCAGATATCAAAGCCGAGATGACAAGACCTTGAAGGCACTGTCGGTTTTGTAAACCGCACAAAGCAGGGCAGGTGAGGTGAATTTCTCATGCCGGTGTTTACGTCACCATCACAGATTAAGGCTTAAGTTCTTAATGAAATTAAATGTGAACGTCAAAAGAAATATGAATTGATACCAATGAGTAGGCCTAGAGTTAGTTATTTGAAAGCCTTGCAAAGCAAAGTAGCCTATGCTGCTTTAAAATGTCTTGTTTATTATTGAACTGACATTTTGACAATGAGAAAGCAAAGCATCACAAACTTTTTTAAAAATGGACATAACTGCAGTGTGTGTTTAATCGCATGCAGCTAGAGTAAAATGCAATTCCTACAAATAAACATAGCATGATATTCACCACTAGATGGAACTATTTGGTTTCATTTGAAGGTTACCATGTGGCACATACACCGGTATCAGTTGACCTGAGGACAAAAACTTAAGTACGACACTTTAACATATAATAATAAACGCCCAGTCACAGTTTATATTATAAATAAATTATAATAATTTCATCATGTGAAAAGCAAATGCATTTATTTGCAATAATGCAAGAATTGCTGCATTCTGTATAGGCTGGATACAGTTCAGAATGACAATTAAAATTGCAATTGTTAATTAAGATATTACTTAAAAAGTATTGCCTCAGGCCCAGTCAGCAAACTGAGTACTTTTTTCAGATCATATTAAAGATGAAAAGGTCAGAAATGAAAAGATGTCAACACAACTCTACCCTTAAAGACATCCAGGTCAAGTTTCCCTTCATTCTGTCAAACATGTAGACGAAGATTTAGACTACTGCTGTCTGTTAGGGTTATATTTGGACTAAAAATGACCCATATGTAATATTCATCTCTCTTTTTTTTTTTTTTTCACTGTTTGGTTTGGGGGGGCGGTTTGTTCCCTGCAAATTTTTCTGTATGATTCTGTTCAAAAACCTGGTATTCACAATTATTTATGTACAAATTAATAATGTGTTTAGATTGTTTAGGTTATCATAGACTCCCTCTGCTAGCACAGTGCTGATGTGTGCAGCAAAGACTTCTGGGAATCAGGTTTGGTCCTTTGAGGAGCTGAACTGGGAGGCTGCCACTCACACACCAAATACACGCATGATGTTAAGAAACATGTAAACAGCTGAATATTATAATAAAACTTTGATTTAATAGGAGCATGTTTAAATGTTAATTCCGACCTTGAAGATTATAAGGAGCGAATAGGCATCACCGCGGTGATTCAGGGGTAAGTATGGCTCAAAACCAACAATCCACAAACTTTCCATGGGAATCGTCAATTATGTTCCATCATTTCGCCATAATAACGTTATTTTCATACTTAAGAACGTAAATTCATTGCACGGACTTGTTTTGAGAAAGAGATCAATGATGTTTGATCTCAAATCATACACCAAGATTTTCTTTTCCAAGTGCGGTGAATGAATCATTCTTATGAGTCGGATCTTTTCAGTGAATCAATTGAACCTGTTTACGGATCGGACTAAACGAATGGTTCATGAACCAGTGGTCCAAAAGAACCGAGAACAAAACTTTCGGACAGTGGTCCGGATTATTTGGAAGGAATTTTATGTATCGTTGTATTACTCAAGTCATATTGTAATTCTATTTGTTTAATGCTAATAATAAAAATAAATGCTTGTATCACAGCTTGATACGCGCGTACAAAACAGAGTTGGTTTTAACGTTTTATTAAAATGTGCAAAAATGTGTTTTTCTGCCAAGAGTAGCCTATTTAGAATTTAAGTGTGTTCTTCTGTGAATATTTCGGTTCTAAATGTCTTTTTGAAACTTCAAATTATGGCTGAAGCAAAATGCAGCAGGACACATGAATTAAAACGTTATTAAACGTAATAAACATAATTTTGTGACTATATGCCACGCCGGAAGCACGTATGATGCATTTGCGTCGTGATGTAAAACATTCACTGAATCATTTTTGGAAATGAACTGTTCAAAAGAACCGAATCGCGCCGTCGTGATAATCGCAAGGGTTTGTGGGATTGTCAGTCACAGTCACACACACACACACAAAAAAAAACATCTCAGCGCACGATATTAAAAGCAGTGAAGTACGAAATATTGTTTATATAACGCAAATGTTCGTTTCATACCGAAGCCTTTTAGAAATGTATACGCAACATTTGAAAGAACATTTCCAAATGGGAAGAAAAGCAATTTAAAAAAAAAAAAACATTAATCCGTTAATAAGAGCGAATAAATTCTCCGCGCTTTGCGAGAACTTCATGGTGGCGTCATGGAACGTTTTGAAACTCAAATGTAACATTAATGTTGCAGCTGGCAGTATTATGACGCGATATGAGGAATCAATAGGACACAGGCAGTCATGTGACTGCGCTTACATCTCGGGGGGTGGGCAGCAGTCTCTCCATGTCTTACTGCTGAAGTCGGCGGGGGGAAAGCCATGCATTCTCGATCATTTTAGAGCTGTGCTGTCATGAGGGCTGTTTGCACCCATGAGCAACGTTTTGCAATGCTTTTTGACAGCACTGCAATGTATTCCTGAGTCCCTCTTTCATGCATACTGATGATGTCTGTCATTATAGCTGAATTTGGTGGTGCAGCAAGAATCATGGCTGGCCTTCTTACCTTTGATATTTGCCTTTGCTGCCCTGCTGAGAAGAAGAGCCCTCACATGCAAGCTTTTAATTGAGACAGCCCTTTCTTACAATAACCCACAGGTAGGTCAGCATCTGTTCTTTGCTCTTTGAATGGGTCCTTCCGATAGCTGTCATAGTGGTAGGCCGGGAGGGTTGCTGATGATGGGGTGTAGTGGAGAGCATACATGCATTTATTGGCCGTAGCTTTGCTGCCGTCATGGTTTTCTGGTTTGAATGGGTGATTTCGTTCGCTGTACTTTGAGTCTGTTGGTTTGATGTGCAATAGCTACATGCATTCATGTTCTTCTCATTGCAGAAGTCATCAGAAGTGAACCGCTCAGTGCCTTGTAAATGATTCAGGGGCCAGGGCTAAAGAAGCCTCATGTAAGCCACAATGAACAACCTCCTTTACTTTATATAATGCATTATAGTAGGAATATAACATTAACATTAACATGAAATCAAAATCACCTTCTTATTGCATGTGTTGCTTGTACTGCTAAAAATTATTTGACAAAATATAATTATATTTATATACTTAGCTCATCTTGTGAAACAACTTTAGAGCTGATGACATCATGCAGGCCGTGCAATGCTATTGGATGATGTTAACAAATAGCCAAACAACTATTTAGGCATTATGATTTTGTAAAGTGGCGTTCAGTTTGGCTGCATGCTGGTACGTAACGCTCACTTTTCACAATCCAGTCAACTCCCAATGGATAAGTTCAAGTTCCGTCCTACATTTTTTTTTTTTCCTCATTGAATATTAAATATTGAATATTCAGTCATCATTTTCTTTGTCTAATTTTTAATAAATGATTATCGTTGAAATACATCTTTCTCCGTTTTTATTTAAAGTCAGAAGGGAATCAAAATTGACCCTAATGCATGTCTTGCTCATATTATGAATGCTTTTTTTTTTTTTTTTTTCACAAAAAATGGCTTTGTAAAATCAAAACGCTTTAACTTGCTCATCCTGTGAAATGACTTCACTGCTGATGTCATCATGTAGACTGTGCGACGCTATTGGATAATGCTAACCAACAGCCAAACATCTATTTAAGCACTGTGTTTTGTAATTTCGCATTTGCTTTTCACAGTCCACTCAATTCCCAATGGATAAAATCTCACTGAATATTCAATTTCACATCAGATATGACAAGTACAAAAGGTTGCTAATAGAACAATTGTACAAAACAAAATCTGCTTTTTACTGATATGTGAGTACATAAGTTCACGGTCTAGTTTGGCTAGTGTTGGAAATAGCATTTGATTGGTCTTGACTTTAGCATTTTTCTGCATTATTAGGGTGTCTCAGAGTAGTTTGTTTGCTTGGCAAAGGCCAAATGACAGAAACAAGAACATCTAGTTCTTATTTTTATATTAACAGCTTAGCAAATGGTGCCATCATTTAAGAGAACAACACCATGACACAGCATTGTAAGTCATGTCACTAAAGCTTCTGTAAGGTTCTTACCGTAAAAAATGCTACAGATATGTCTGACCCTGTTGGATTGAATGTTTCTCTATGCACCTGCATGAAAAAACAACACACATACATGATTGATTAGCCAACGCCATCATGGGCCTTTGTTCTTCCTGCTCGCAGTCTCTCTGCAAACGTCATTCCAGAAGATTCCCTTCTCCCCTTACACCCCTCCTTCCAGTCCCGTCTCATATTCCCTCATTTTTTCTCCACCTCTCCTTTCTGCCTGTTCCTCACTCTCTCTCCTCAAAGCTGTTTGTCTTCTTTGGCTGCAGCTGCTGATTGCAGTCTTGAGCCAGAGAGTCTCATCCCCGCATCCCCCTCCCCCCGACGAGTGCAGGCAAAGACAAAAGGCCAGGGCTGCTTGTCGGAACACTGCCCCCTTCCTCCCTGCGCTGCCGTGTGCATCTGCAGAGGAGATAGTGACCTATAGCACAGGAACCAGCAGGCTCATAGTGAAGGGAAAAAAAATCACTCATACAGAATGGGGCCTGGCTGGACTGACGTCTTGCATAAGCCTTTCCACGAAGATTCCCGGTAGTAGGGCCGAGGCGAAGCGGGGTAGGGCGAGAGCCTGCTTTTTCCCTGTTTGTGTGTCTCTGCGTGTGTGTTTTTCTACGTGTCACGGCCTTTGTTTTCTCTCTCGTTTGGCAGAGACCGGACACGGTTGCCCAGGGCTGGAGGATTAGGGGACGAGCAACTGATTTTAATTGAGAAAGAGCCGTGTTTCTCAGCGGTTTTCGGGGGGAAAGGCGAGAGGAGGAAGCAGGGACACTGGCTAGAAGAGAGGAACAGGGACCATGGAGAGTGTGAGAGTGAGGGAGAGAGAGAGAAAGGGAGAGGGGAGGCAGAGAAGGAAGTAGAAGCAGTCCAGTGCTGCAGAATGGGGTAAAACCGAGAGGCACAATCAAAAAGAGGTCAGGTACCGAGCCTGTTTAAATTCTACTTACTATCTCTGTGTCTTGTTTTCTTCTGTAAGGAAACGGTGCTCATCTTGTGGTTTTGGTTTACACAGTGCTTGTGGTTTTCCTCTGGAATGTGCATCTGCTTTTTGGCTTTTCATTTTTCCTTCTCTCATTCATCCATCCATCCATCCATATAAACCAGCCTCTGGTGTGCATGTATTTTTCATAAACGTCCTCCACAGTCTGTGTTTTTCAGGCCTAGCATTTGATTCGGCTCGGCAACATCAACTGCACACGCATTCTGAACACAAACCTCTTCGGTAATATTAACACACACTCAAAGCAGGAATATTTTGCAGGAATATCGAAGATTTGATGAAGAAACGGCCAGCTTCTGTGTCTCCAGTGTGGCTGCACTGCAGCACACACATTATGCAGGGTGACCGGAACCGGCTGAAACCGGTTTGAGGCAGACGAGGAGGCTCGGAAACAATACAGGCACTGTGCTACAGGCAGATAGCCGACTGCTTCATGGCAGCCAAAATGGCAGAGTGGTCTTCAGGAGTGATGCAGCCCAGAGCAGAGACGTTAAAGAGACGGTCTTTGCGCACCTCCAGACGGTTATGCACGACAGGGCCGGGCGGCAGCCATGAGAACTGAGCAGATATGGTGACCGTGGGTCACTGTGTGCTGTTATTCATGGTGGTCACCATCCAGAATGGTCTCTGGCGTGCCTTTCCTCCTGGTGGATCGTTTCTTGAAGGGCCCTGCCTAGTGCAAAAAGTGGATTTTTTTCCCTCTGCTGTCAGGGAGAAAGGAGGAGGAGGGTGGTGGTGGTGTTTTGCTGTGGAGGTGGTGAGAGGAAGGAAGGAAGGAAGAAGGGAAGGAAAGCAAGATTGTTTGCTCTAGTTGTCGGAACACAGAGGGTGAGGAGTGGCTCATTTGCATGTTTCCACTTCTATATGTTTGCATGTGTGTGTTCTCTTTTATTATGTGTGATATTTTGTATTGTTCTGATAGTTGGGCTACTGCGTCATACACTGGCCTGATTTTAAAGGCCTCGGATAGAAACCCAAGAATCACAGTTGTTTTCCTCTGAGCGACACTCTCAGTTGAAATCAGGCTGTTCGGCTGTAAATGTGTTTAGGCCCCATACTGGCTTCAACAGCTTAATGTCTTTCATTAAAACCCTCTTGTTCCTGTGTTATTTCTCTCATTCTTTTTCTGTCTTTTGTTTGCTGCTCCTTCTCTGCTTACATGCCTTACCACGTTGGCTCCATTGTGTGCGGGGAAGGCCGTCTTGGCCCTGCGCACCCTGTGCGTGCAGATGTTATTAGCTGTAATGGAGGCAGGGCTGCAGTGCTCTCTTCTATTTCAATAAAAACAGCAGTAGCAGGAGTAATGGGGGGTGGCTAACCTTACTAACACAACACAGCTATGTTTTCTTTGTGATTTTCTTTACTCTTAGCACTTTAAATATGCCAAAATAGTGATGTTCATATGTGATTGTTTTTTTTAGTTAGTATTAATATTTTAGGATCAACTCTGAGGACCAAATTTGTGAAAAAAAAATATATACAAAAATAAATTATTCAGGGGGAAAATCATTATTTTTTTACCAAATGTATTATTTTTCACACAATGTGGTCTTATTATTATTATTATTTTTATTTTATATATTCAATATTTATTTTATTTTTAAATATATTAATCCTTTATTCATTTCCTGTATTTAAATACTTTATTTGTTACTTTTTGTAAGTATAAAAATTTTAAATAAAAAAAAAAAATTATTTAATAATAAAACAAAATTCTAAAATAATAAATAAAACTTTTTATTAACAAAAAAGGGCAAGACATACCCAGTATTAATCAATTTAACATTTTGACTTTCTTTGGAAAAAAAAAAAGTTTCCATAGCACTGTACATCATATTTGGTTGCAAAGATACAGTTTTCTGGTTCTCTCCTTTTTAATGTTTAGATTGTGTTCTAAATGTTGTATTCGGGCCATTCCTACCATTTTCAGAGCCTTTTATATACAGATATATTTACTGATAGACTGTTTACAGTATGTCATGTTCAAATAATTCATATGCATTTAACTGACTAAATTTGCGTCTCCAGTGAGAGGTATTTTTATGGTACCTACAGTCAGGTTTAAATATAGCACACACTAGTCATTCAGATAAAGAGGTTTCTACATTTCAGATTTTTTGGATCTTATGGAAAGTGAATTATGATCTTATTTAATGAGAAGATAAAAGTACGGAGGCATGTTGGAGATCAGTGAGGATGAAAAAGAGAGTAGTCAGATTATATCAGGTGCATTTTAAGAGTTTCGCCACTTTCATTAAAAATGCTGCCTGTTTGACAGAATATTTAAAAAATGATGATAGTAAAAAAGTTGCAGTTTCTGCATTTTGGTGTATAGGTTTTGAAAAGTTGTAATGCCAGTGTAGTTCATTTCTGTTGTCCATGTCTTTCTTATCTTGAATCTAATAATTTTTATAGGCTTTAAGCACTTCTTGCTGCTGTCCTTTCACTACAGTCTAATCAGGCAGTTTTTTTTCCCCTTCTCTAATTGTAATGGAATGTCTTTCCCTTGTTTCTCAAAGGTGTTTAGCTCATTCTCATAAGACCATGGGCGACATGAAAACCCCAGACTTTGATGATCTGCTTGCGGCCTTTGACATTCCTGATATGGTTGATCCCAAGGCTGCCATTGAGTCCGGCCATGATGATCATGAGGGACAACTCAAACACAATGCCCACCATGAAGAGGACTCCCATGTCTCCTCTGGTCCAGATGTTGGGGTTAGTGTTATTGTTAAGAACGTCCGGAATTTTGATGCCACTGAACATCTCTCAGAGAAGGATGTTAATCCCACTGTCGGAAATGGACTGCACAATGGTTTCTTGCCCGTGTCACCCAACAACAGATATAGCAAAGAGAGCGACAAGCTTCAAAAAGGTGAAATCCATGGGATGGCAGGAAATATCTCCACATTTAACCAGTTCAGTCCCATCTCTAGTGCTGAAGAATTTGATGATGATGACAAAATTGAAGTAGATGACCCTGCCGACAAACAAGGTAATTTACAGTTTAGACCAAACCCTCTAACTGGTCTGAGTGCAAAGACAGAAGAGCCTCGTTCTCAACACAACAAACCGGATGGTCCAACTAGGCCAAGAACAAATGGCAATTACAATCATTTGAAAGTTGAGAATAGTAGCGCAAATGGCACAGTGGGACACTCAAACCTATTTGAATCTCAAAAACCAAGAAAAACTGAGGAACACTCCAAAGAAAGATGCCAAGAAGCAAAAGAGCTTGGAGAACCAGTCGTTGAGTTGAATGTGACCAACCTCTCTCAAGCCAAGGCCAAATCATCTGCAAAGCTCTCATCCTGCATCGCTGCAATTGCAGCACTTAGTGCAAAGAAAGCTAGCACAGAAGCAATGTCTCCAGAATCCCTAGCCGCACCTCAAGATTCACCCAGAGAGGCTAAAGAGATCCCAAAGGTTACGGATAAATCACCAGAGCAGGAGTCAGCTCTGGAGCTTGGCAAGAAGGTGCTCTCAAAACAACCTGAGAGTCCTTGCAGTGTTACCAGTGAAAGCAGCAGCAAAGAGTCTCCTGCATCTCCAGCAGGATCTATACCAGTCATTCCCAAAGTCCGCATCAAAACAATCAAGACATCTTCAGGGCAGATCAAGAGGACAGTTACCAGAGTCCTGCCCGAGTTTGATCCTGAAGTCTTGAAGAAAGGTATCGATTCGTCACCCAATGTCGTCTCTTCTTTGCTGTCCTCTTCAGCCTCACCTTCTGTTTTCTCATCTCCCACGAGAACATTGCCGACCACAGTAGTATCAACTTCTGGAGGCTCTGCCATTGAGGTAACTAAACAAATGACCATCAAGCCCGTGGCCACTGCCTTCTTACCTGTCTCAGCCGTTAAGACGGCAGGCTCCCAAGTGATTAACCTGAAACTTGCCAACAATACGACTGTAAAGGCCACTGTCATACCAGCGGCATCTGTTCAGAGTGCCAGCAGTGCCATCCTTAAAGCTGCTAATGCCATTCAGCAACAAACTGTCATGGTGCCTGCTTCCAGCCTAACAAACACCAAACTTGTGCCAAAGACTGTCCACCTAACCAACTTAAATCTCTTGCCTCAGAATGCATCAGCAGCTGAGCTCCACCAGGTCCTGACCAAGCCCCAACAACCCATCAAGCAAGCTATGTTGGCCCAACAACAACAGAAGAAAGTGTCTCGGGTCCAGGTCCTAACCAGCTCTCAGAGTTCAGTGGTAGAAGCCTTCAATAAAGTTTTGAGTAGCATTAACCCTGTGCCAGTTTATGTACCCAATCTCAGCCCTCCAATTTCTGCCTGTATATCTTTACCATCCCGTGGGTACAAATGCTTGGAATGTGGTGATTCCTTTGCCCTGGAAAAAAGCCTCACTCAGCATTATGACCGTAGAAGTGTCCGCATCGAGGTCACTTGCAACCACTGCGCCAAAAACCTAGTCTTCTACAACAAGTGCAGCCTTCTATCACATGCTAGGGGCCACAAAGACAAAGGGGTTGTCATGCAGTGTTCTCACCTCATCTTGAAGCCAGTTCCAGCTGACCAGATGATCCTTGCTCCATCAGTAACCTCCAGTGCTCCCACCTCTTCAGCTAACCTTGGATCCTCCGTAGTGGGGAGTCCAGGGAAAGGAAACCCAACCACGGTTATCTCTGCACCCTCTTCGACTCCTGTTGTGGCTGCCATGCCTCTAGATAAGGATGTCTCCAAGGTCTGCAGATCGAGTCTGAAGTGCTTGGAATGTAATGAGACATTTCAGGAAGAGTCATCTCTTGCAATGCACTACCAGCAGGCTCCCGAATCCGGTGGACAGGTGGGTGCATGAATTAATTGTGATGTAAGAGTTGAAATGGTCATTAGCTTCTTCCAGCGTTGTAGTCGAGACCGGTTTGTTTGAGACCAAGTCCAGGCCGAGACTTGAGCAGCTTCAGTTCAAGTATAGACCAAGACCAGAAGAGGGTCATATCAGAGCCCAGTCTCGAGTACAACCCTGGCTTCCTCTTTCGTATACAGAAATAGTTAAACGTTTTATTAAAGATATTTTGAACAATTTGCTTTTGCTTCTCCTTCAACTGAAACAGAAAACCTGCGGCATTTGCCAAATGCTACTGCCAAACCAGTGTAGCTTTGCTTCCCATCAGCGGCTCCATCAGCACAAGTCTCCATATATCTGCCCTGAATGTGGAGCTATCTGTCGATCTGTCCATTTTCAGTCTCATGTGACCAAGAACTGCCTGCACTACACACGCCGAGTGGGCTACCGGTTAGTACTGCATTACTCTCTATAACTGTCAAGGCCAAAAATAAGCTCCATGCTTTCAAGAAATGTCTTTTTTTGCAAGTAAATTAAGTTTTTATTTATTTATGCTAAATACTGGAGGATTTTAACCTTACCCAAAGATCAGCAAAACTGTGTAATCTTCACTGACCACTAGGGGTGTAACAATACATCATGCCACAACATAACAGATCACAAATCAGTTAAAAAAATGTGATTACATGCATTGTGAATATAAAAAATGTAGTGTCATATATTAGGAATCTCAGGTATTCTTCTACAAGAACTAAGTATTGTGAGAGTGTCTCCACCTCTGCTGACCTCAGTCCCTGTTCTTATTTCAGAGTTTACATAAAAGCTTCTATTTATGCATAAAATGTGCATTGAAATACAAAATGTGCCTAAGTGATTAATTGGTTTTGAGTGGAACATGAAATGAGGGCTCGTCATGCTTTCAAAATGGCAATCATGGAACTATTCACTGTTATTATTCTGCCATTCGCCCATGATTGATGCCGCATTAAAGGTGGCTGGCATCGATTACGGAAAAAAAAGAGGTTTAGGTTATATTCAAGAGTAACACTTTCTTTTTTTTGTCTTCTAGCTGTGTTCACTGTAGTGTCATCTTCGCTGATGTTGCTGCTCTCAAGTCACACATTCAGGGATCCCACTGTGAAATCTTCTACAAATGCCCCATCTGCCCCATGGCTTTTAAATCAGCCCCCGGTACACATTCTCATGCCTACACCCAGCATCCAGGAGTTAAAATTGGAGAGCCAAAGTGAGTCTTTTCTTATAAATTCATAGAATTAATAAAATGGTGTCTGTGTGATGTCCAGTTTCTATTTTTCTTTCTCATTGTTTTGAAGCTGGAAACAATTTTTGTTTGAGAAACCATATGGTTAAGTAAGCGATAATGCATAAATAGCCATTCATTATACCAAAATAAACCCATCTGGATCATCGGATCCTATATTCTATTTATTACTTACCAAATGAGTAAATAGATAGACGTGAAATATTGATTTGAGTTGAAGTAATTGTATTATGTGAGACGAAAAACTGTGACATCCAGCTCTCACAGCTATGTTTTTCTGGGAAAATGGTTAGTTATACAGTAGAGCAGATATTATGCAAGAATATTTGACCTCAGATTTCAGTGAGTGACCAATTAGAATCAAGTATTTCATTGAGCTGTGTAATCATTTTTATTGCAGATGATACTGATGGGTATTTATGCTTTGTGGATTGTTTTTTTCACTAAAATAAAACACTATCCAGTTGTTTTCTAACAGTGCAAATGCACGCTTTGTGCTAAACACTGTCATCTTTATGACAAAACAAGCTTGCATAATTCAATTGCTTAATTCTTAGTAGTAGAATGGAGGGAAACTCAATAGGTGTGTCAAATCTGTTCCTTTAGAACTCATATACCACTGACCTTTTCAGGTGCAGAAAGAAATTATGCACGGTGGCTTTAATTACTGTGTCCTCTCTTTGAACCCGACCACCCCCCAGAAAACCTGTCGTGTTCATCAGCACTTGTTAATGAAAAGGCCAGATGGTTTGTTTGCACTTCCTGTGTTACCTGTATCCATGTTGGAAATATGATCAGCTGGCTTATTGACAATTCGAGCGTTTAATGGAGATGTTTGACACATAAATGAGCTGACAAGTGGCACTTTCAACAATCATAATTCCTTCAACACAACAATAGATTTACTCTAGGGCGAGAAAGAAAATGTTGTTTGTTTTGTTCATCCAGAGTTATTGAACCTTGTAATGAGAAGTAGGAATGAACACCTACACAAGCAAAAACAAGCAACAAAGCATTTTAGAAAATACTCTCTTCACTGATATGTGTTGTTTTGCAGGCTGATCTACAAGTGTTCCATGTGTGACACCGTTTTTACCCAGCAGAGTTTGCTCTACACGCACTTTGACCAGCACATATCCAGTCAGAAAGTGTCTGTCTTCAAGTGTCCGGACTGTTCGATGCACTACGCCCAAAAGCAGCTCATGTTGGATCATATTAAAGTAAGGGAATAAATCAGTGAAAATTGTTATTAATTGTCATTGGCCAGGTCATTTAAATGAATTAAAATTATGTTTAAATTAATTTTACATTCAAATCTTTGTTTACAATAAATAATAATAAATATTAGGGCTATTAAATCGATTAATCGCAATTAATCGCATCCAAATAAAAGTTTTTGTTTACATAATACATGTGTGTGTGTTGTGTATATATTTATTTGTATGTATAAATACACATACATACATGTATATATTTAAGAAATATATATTATGTAAACAAAAACTTTTATTCTGGATGCGATTAATCGCAATTAATCGATTTGACAACCCTAATAAAAACATACAATTAAATGTATTATTATTTACTGTTTTATTAATATTAAAATTATTATTTCTTTCAAGTCCATGCACGGCATCTTAAAGACCATCGAGGGCCCTCCAAACCTGGGAATCAATCTCCCTCTCAGCTCCAAACCTACTAATTCCATGAGCCCGAATAACAACAACAAAGAGGGCATCTCTATCAGCAGCCTTGAGAAAGCAGAGAGGAAACCAACATCCCCAACAAAAAAGAATAGTAATGGGACAGACCTTCCCAAAAAAGCCCCGCTGTCCATCTCCTGCCCTGGCTGGACCTGCAGGGAGTGCGACCGCTTGTTTACACAGAGAGAAGTCTTCATCGCTCACATGAAAAGAGAGCACGGGAAGGTAAAATATAGCTGTTTTAATAGATGTTTCAAACTCATGAGTCTCATGATTGAGACCCGAGCTTTAGGACACATTATGAACCATGCTGAATTCCTGTACATTATTGCACACATATTGGCATGATTATAATGAATCATTTTCTTTCTGCTACACCAGCAACTGAAAAAGCATCCGTGTCGACAGTGTGAAAAGTCCTTCAGTTCCTCTCACAGTTTGTGTAGACACAACCGAATCAAACATAAGGGCCTACGGAAGGTCTACTCGTGTCCGTGAGTATCATGTGTTTCTGGACCCATCGAAATTTTCATTCGTTTCATCTGTGCTTGTGAATTCAATTCTCGTTCCCTCACGTCTGCATGTTCAAGCTTAAAGGGATACTCCACCCCAAAATGAAAATTTTGTCATTAATCACTTACCCCCATGTCGTTCCAAACCCATATAAAAGCTTAGTTTGTCCTCGGAACACAATTTAAGATATTTTGGATGAAAACTGGGAGGCTTGTGACTGTCCCATTGACTGCCAAGTAAATTACACTGTCAAGGCACAGAAAAGTATAAAAAACATTGTCAAAATAGTCCATCTGCCATCAGTGGTTCAATCTGAATTTTATGAAGCGACGAGAATACTTTTTGTATTATATCTTATATAACTATCTTAAATTGTGTTCCGAGGACAAACGAAGCTTTTATGGGTTTGGAACGACATGGGGGTAAGTGATTAATGACAAAATTTTCATTTTGGGGTGGAGTATCCCTTTAAGACACTTAATTTGACATTAAAGCTAATCACAAACACTTACGAGTGTCTAAACAGATCTCTCTTGGGTTTCCTCAGACACTGCCCAGAACCCAGTCGGACTTTCACCAAAAGACTGCTGCTAGAGAAACACATTCAGTTGATGCATGGCATCAAAGACACAGAAGCCAAGCTTCCGGCAGATTCCAGCAGTGCAGAGGCCACCCCAGACAAAGAGCAGGTAACCAACGGACTAGCACATTTGGATCTGTATTGTCCGGTATTGTTGCAAAAGTATTAGATAGATGTACATGACCGTTCAAAAGTTTGGTAAGATTTTTTAAAAATGTGTTTGAGAGAAGAATCTTATGCTCCTCAAGGTTGCATTTATTTGATAAAAAATACAGTAAAAACAGTGATATTGTGAAATATTGTTACAATTTAAAAGAACTGTTTTCTAATTTAATATATTTTAAAAGGAAATGTATTAAAGCTGAATTTTCAGCATCATTACTCCAGTCTTCAGTGTCACATGATCCTTCAGAAATCATTCTAATATGCTGATTTGCTGCTCAAGAAACATTTCTTAATATTATCATTGTTCAAAACAGTGGTGCTGCTGTTTTTTGCTGTTCAGGATTCTTTGATTAACAGGAAATGTAAAAAACAGCATTTATTTGAAATATATCTTTTATAACATTCTGAATATCTTTACTGTCACTTTTGATTAATGTAATGTACTGTATACTTGCTGAATAAAAGTATTGATAAAAAAAAGTACTGACCCCAAACGTTTGAACTGTATTATATAAACATATATATGACCTAATGAAGATGCAGTCTTTTTTTCATGAGAAATGCGTTATATACGTATATGTGTGTGTGTGTTTATTCTAAATTTTATTTACTTGTTGATATAGGT
Source organism: Spinibarbus caldwelli (assembly GCA_039654775.1). Classification (NCBI taxonomy): domain Eukaryota; kingdom Metazoa; phylum Chordata; class Actinopteri; order Cypriniformes; family Cyprinidae; genus Spinibarbus; species Spinibarbus caldwelli. Next base: position 6,680,093 of record CM077258.1, read on the forward strand.
TAAAATTGGATATTTAATCACATGCTATTTTTCACATTCTCACTTAAAGGCTCACTTAAAGTTAATATTTGAAAACGCTGATTTTATAACCATGGTAAATGTAATTTATAATGTACAGTATAAAAAATGTATGTTGCGTTCTGTGATAATGACTGGCTAACAAAATACAATATATTAAAGATAAATTATTTCATATTAAATTACAATGTAACATAATATCTGCCATTTTCAGTTACCTGCCCTAACATGAAAGTAGTTATCAGCTGCTTATTATTAGCCAGATTTTTAAAATCAGTGTATTACTAATAACTTTTTTTTTTAATAAAACATTGTAATTTTGTATCTTCAGGTCCCCAGTCCTAAACGAAAGCTCCACTCTGAAGATGAGGATGCTGAGAGGGAAGAGGAGGTTGAGGAGGCCGGAGGAGAGGTGACTTCTACTCAGCGGTCCAAGAGCTCATCCTCACAGCCTCTAAAGAAGCTAAAGATCAACGTCTTTAAGACACACAAATGCGCAGTATGTAGCTTCACCACAGAGGACATTGTGCGTTTCCACGAGCACATTCCCCAGCACAAAACCGACGTCTCGTCCTACCAGTGCCGTGAATGCGGTCTTTGCTACACCTCGCACAACTCCCTCGCCCGACACCTGTTCATTGTGCACAAGCTGAAGGAGCCCCAAGGACTCGGGCGACACAACGAGCAACAAGAAAACACGCCCAACCCAGACGCCAATGACGGTATCCCAGATACTCAATGTAAAGTATGTTCAAAGACATTTGAAACAGAGGGAGCCTTAAACACACACATGCGGACACACGGAATGGCCTTCATTAAGTCCAAACGGCTGAGTGCAGCTGAGAAGTAAGAGCGAGGTAGTCCCCCCTAGTGGATGGGTGTTGGTTTGCAAGGAATTATTTGTTTGTATGTTGTATGTATAGAAGCGTTTGACATCGTATTCCTTCACTCTGGCCTCTTTGTATGCTCATTTGTTGTGCATACATATATACAAAATGTATAAATCTATACACACAGAATGTGTGTTTAAAGATGTGTAATATATTAAAAACGGATTTATGTGTATTTAATTATCTATGAGAACACATTTTGTATACTTTATGATAGATGTTTGTATGCGTGTTGGATAGACTTTTTTTATAGATTCTTTTTATTTTCTATTTTAGACAGTTCTCGTTGTTTTCTCGTGGGAGCAGATGCAGTCCAAATGTCTGTGTCAGTCTTGGGATGCTTTTGGTCCCAGTTTCCGAACTGCTGCTAAAAAAAGTGCACAGAATGTCACCGTTACACTTCTCAGTGAGACATTTTGCACTCAAAAAGGACAATCAGTCCGCATCCTACAACACAAGCAGGAATAGCGTATCCTAAAGCAGCCGAAAATGGCGTTTGACTGAAGATTTGGTTGTTGAATTGAGCCTGAAAGCTTTTTGCGGTGCATTTCTGTTTTGTGAATTAGTCGTCCATTTAAAACTACTATAATTTAGCACTACGGAAGAGCAAGACATGAAAGTAGTTCTTTATCTATCTCAGCCACTGCCAAGAGGTCGTGTTGAATCAATATGTGCTTTTTAACTTCAAGTGTCGTCACAGCAGGACGATTCTTCTCTCTTCATTTCTTCTCAGGCAGCTTGTTCCAAATCATAACTTGTTTGTTTGATTGCATTTGTGTTTTGGATTATTACCACCTTACAGTGTTGGAACTTTGGCCTGTTATCAAGAACCACATTTTGGATTCATGCCCATTTAATTTTGAGGTACTTTGGGAAGCTTTTATTTGTAATTTGAATCCAAAACCACTTTGCAAATGAAACAAATCGAATATGTCAGTTTAGCCTGTTTTTTTTTTTTAAACCAAAGTTCCTTCCTTACATATGAACTCCAAAGTAGGACGCTCCACTCATAGTTGCGTGTTTTTGAAATTAGTATTTCATAAGTGCTGGTATACTAAAGTGTGGTCAAGTGCCTCCGGCGCTCGAAAGCCAAACGCTGATTCATCATCAACCCAATGTGCGTGGTGTTTATTTATGTAGAGCAAAAAAAAGTGTGAAAAAAAAAGTGTGAAAAAGGGAAAAAAGAGCTGCCTTCACTATAAATGAATGTTTTGGTCAAAATGTGAAACGAGCTGTAAAATTTCTTTGCATTTTTCCCCTCTCTAACCCATTAATTTCAGTTAATTAGTTTCACTTCATGAGGAGCTCAGTACTAGTTCTCGATTTTCATTTGTCCTGGAAACTCAGTATTTTGCTCTTCTTTTCCTTTGGATAAATGAGTACTATTGAGGATGCATATGTGCATGAGAGAAGCCATTCACGGTGATTGTTCTGTTTTATAGAATGTCTTGCTGATGTTCGGTAGGCTTTGTTCTATGTTTGTGCAAAAAACGTTATCATTAATAAATGATACATACACAAATATCTAATATGTCTAAACTGGTATGGAGTTTGTGTGCTTCAGCTCTCGCTTTGCCTCATTTTAATTAGCCTGAAAGCAATTTCCTTTCAGCCACTGGTTACAAGTGAATTTAGTGTAGTGTAATATAGTGTAGCACAGATAATTTGGTCTTGTTTTTTTCAACTTTGATATCTTGATATCATACTGCATAATTTTGATCAGAGCAGAGACCTAATCATGACCACATTCACAAAACAAATGTTGTGTTGTTGAACTGTTTATTGGCCTCGCAGATGTAAAAGGCTGACTGTGTTAGGTTTGAGTGTGCGATGAGTGACCAGACTATGATCCGAGCGTGGCGTTTTGATTTCCATGGTCATTTTGGATGGTGAGAGAGTATGACAGATCACATGTCCAACTCTTCTCCCATCATGTGTCCTGCTCTCATAATATTTAAACCACTGAAACACCCAAAATGAAACACTATACAAGATGCTACGGTTAACGTGGAGTGCTGTCACTCTGTACCTGTTGGTTTGGCACACTGCATGTGCCTGGAACGTGTCGCTAAAATGCAAGGAAGACACAATGGCGTTCCTTAGGGAATTACAGAAAGATACTCCAAGCAAATATGCTGTCTTGAGTAAGTAATAATGCCAGATTTTACTAAAGCATTCTGAATGGGGGTAATGTTTTCTAGTTGTGGAATGAGGTGTAAAAATAACATATTTGTGCCAAAGTCAAGTCATTTTTATTTAACAATATCAATATTTGAAATGTGTAAAATAATTTTTAATATTGTGTATATTATTTTATTATATTGTTTGTTTCTCTATATATATTTTTTAAATTTGTATCACTTTATTTTATTTTCCTTAATTGTATTATTTAAAATTTAATTGTTTCATTGGACACATCTTTTCCAATCTAAAAAAACATTTATTTATATATTTTTAATGTTATATATATTTTTATTATTTATTGTTGTTGTTATATAATATATATATATATATATATATATATATATATATATATATATATATATATATATATTGTATTTGTATTTATATATTGTATTTTATATATATATAGTATTTTCTGTTTATTTATCAGTTTATTTTATTTTCCTTAATTGTAATATTTAATATTGAGTTATAATATTGAGCGCATCATTTAAAATCTAAAAAAAAAAACATTTATTTATAAATTTTAATATTATGTATATTTATAATTTTTTCTCTTGATCTGTTTTTATTTGCCATTGTTATTATTATTGATTTCTAAGATTTGAAAATGTTAAATGTCTTGGAGCTGTTTATTTATTTTTATTATGATGTATACTATTATTGTATTTATTATTATTATTATTATTATTATTATTATTATTATTATATCATTGTTTTCTCTTTATTTAACCATATTTTATTATTCTTTATTATTTTATATATATATATATATATATATATATATATATATATATATTTTTTTTTTTTTTTTTAAATATGATGTTTTCCTTGTGATATAATTTCTTCCCTCCTACTCCACTTGTTGTTGTAGTGTACGATGCATTTGGTAAGATTGGCAGCGATGTTAAAGGAGGGAATGTGAACAGACCCGGGTCTCTGAGAGAGTGTCTGTCTGTGGAGGGCCCGGAGTTCAGGGGACAGTACTGCCAGGTGTTCCTCAAACAGGTACTCTCACACAAACCATGAAAAAAATGCACAATATTTTCACCTCAATCCACTAAGAACCTGAAAAAAAATCATTAGTAGTATTATTTTTTTATTTTTTTTTACAGTAAGTGTTTTTTTTTAAAGCCAGTGTGTGTTAATCCTTAATTTCCAGATAATGCAACTATTATGATTAAATAACCAGATACTGTCTCGAATTGAAATGAAAGCGTGTTTGTTGGTGATATTATTCTGTTATGCAGGACAGGGTGGAATATTTTGTGGGTATTTGCGTTCCAGACTCTTGTACAGAATCAGAAGTCCAGACGCTAGTTGTTTATGGTGAGCAAAATCATTGTGTTCAACATTTACCTGATCCACACAAAGATCCAACAGTATTTAAACACTTGCACTGCCCTTAAAATTTGTTTGTCATTGCATTAGACAAATGATTGAACCTTGTGTAATTTATTTGATAAGCAAAAAGTATAAATCTACAGTGGTTCTTATATTTGTGTGGGATGTACAGTATGCACACCTGTCTACATTTGTGTTTATGTATGCAGATGCATTTGATCAGAAACAAATCTCTTTGCTTCCGTCGGTGCCTTCAATCTTAATGTCGGATTCCACATTTGGTGTATTCATGACTCAATGCCTCAGTGATTCCCCTCATGCAGACCTGTCTGCCATAGTCTGCCTGTGAGTAACACACACACACACACACACACACACACTCACACACACTCACTCACACTTTCAACCACATGTGCACAACGTGTGGGTTCAAGCCTTCAATGGGTGTTTAAATAAACAGATTCTGTTGTTTCTAGTCTGCTCATTTAGTCTTTGTACATTTTTAGAAGTAGATTAGAAGTAAATTTACTTTCCTTATGGCACTTGTACATGCCACAGTGCTAGAGTGTTGTATTTGTGGTTTCCAGGGTGTTGCTAAGGTGTTTTGAGACTTTTAATACAGTTGCTAGGGTGTTCTGGGTGCTTGCAAATAAGGATTTTTTTCTTTCACAATTGTTATCATAATAATGTGAGGATTCCATGGCTGAATTAGTGTTCTGTGTGTCTCAGGTTTGTGTGTTGTGTGTTATTGGCACTTCCTCTCATGGCTTCCATTTGTCTGGCGGTAATAAAAAGGAAACGAATGAGAGAGGTGAGGCCAGGGCTGGGTTTCGCTCATACCTCAAACACCAACCAATACGGCGCTGTCTTGACTAATGGCTCAGCCAATCAGAGTAAAGAGAGCAGTGCTGCCCCGGATACCACACAGAGGAGGGACCAAAATGCAGAAAATGACCAGCAGAGCATCTCAAAGAGCAAGTACACACACAAAGACACGCAGACACTCATCTTACTATTTATAGCAAACGTGACTGATTTGACCCATTTTAATTGATTATTTTTTCCTCCTTCATGCTCTTTTCTCGCATTATTTCCCCCTTCTCCCTTCCTCTCTTCCTCATATATTCTCTTTTTCAGCTGTGTTATCGTGCCTTCAGGCACTCTCAGTACAGAATAGCAGTCAGGGGTTACTCGCCATAGAAAGCTCTGGAAGCAGTTATTCATCTCTGAATGGCATCCGTATCCTCAGTTTACTCTGGATCATCTCGGGCCACACCGTGCAGCTCAGCGCCTGGAGTAACCTGGGTGAGAGCAAGGGGAAGGGGCAAATATCAGTGTATATGCACTACTTTAATTTTGAGACATTTTGTCCATGTCTTGAACTTTCACCTGATTTGTTTCTGTGTAGATAATGATAAGAGGTGGAAGGAAATGGTGGAGAGGAACCCTCTGTATGTTTTGGCTTTCAGTGGGCCAGTGTATCTAGCGGTTGACTCTTTTCTGCTGCTGGGGTAAGACCACCTGAGATATTAGTCAATATTAGAAGTCTTAAGGCCTGATCATACTATGAATGATAACTATAAAGATAAAAATAATGATATTAGTGTCCACACCATGGCACAATAACATTCTGTTTATTATAAGCACATGCTGCAATTATGTTGTCGGTCACTTTAAATGCTTGAGTTTATAAAGTTGGGTAGATTCTGATTGACTGTCAATGTTTTTATTATTTTATTAATCATTTATTTTATAAATTGTATTTTTATAAGTAGTGCAGTGAATTATTTATTTATTTATTTGATTTTGTTTTAAAATAACATGCCGTTGTTAAGCCATACGACATATAATATTCTCTTTTTTTTCTCATTTGTGAATTTGAATAATTTTTTTAATTCAAAAATAATATATTTTAAACTATAATAAACTATTACATTCATAAATAAAATAAAATTGTTACCATATGGCAATTCTTTCATATTTCCTCTTTAGAAATTTTAATAAGTAGTGGCATTAAATATATTTATTTATTTATGTATTTATTTATTTGGACTTGTTTTAAATAATGTACTTGTATTGTTTTGCTCAGAATATGTTTATTCAAATGTATAAATATATTAATAATATGGATTTAATTTGAGGAAATAAAAAAAAAACATTGACCTTGTTGCAAAAAATTTTAAATAAATAAATAAAAAAAATAGTCAAAAAGATTCCATTGTTCGTAGTAATCTCCAACTTGTAAGAAAATTGATTATTTAATATTGACAGTGTCTTGTTTGTTTGCTTGTGTCAGTGGTCTTTTGAGTGCCAAATCACTGCTGAGCTCCATCCAGAGATCAGATAACACGCTTAGCTTCAGTCTGGTGGCTCATTTCCTCTTCAAGCGGTTCAAGCGGTTAGTTTTATCTTTGTAGCTTCCAGTCAAGACACATGTTAGTTCTACACCACAATTTTCAGGGTTGATTTTCTGATAATCATTTGCCTTTATGTCCTATAATAATTCTTGCCATGTGTCCAGGATTCAACCTCTCCACCTCTTCATCGTGTGCCTGACCATTGGACTCTTCTCCATCGTTCAGAGAGGGGTCTTCTGGTTCATAGCAGAGGATGAGGTCTACAGCTGTAAGAAATACTGGTGGTCAAACCTGCTCCTCATCAACAACCTCTTCACCATCACAGACATTGTACGTCTAGATTAATCTTTTGGTTAATCTTTATTTCACTTGTGTTTCACAGCACGTTTAAAAGTACATGACATTTATTATAATGAAAATGTCTTTTTTTTTTGAAGTGTGCACCCTGGACGTGGTATCTCTCCATTGACTTCCAGTTCTATGCAACAACACCTTTTCTGATATTCCTGTACAGAATGTAAGTTCAGTTCTTTGGACTGGATAATAAATACAGAAATTATTAAAAGAACATAACCACACCACCTCACACTATGTTAGAAGTGGTTGAATTTTACAAAAACGTGCTAATCACATTTAACCCCAAAATTATAAGATCTATCTATCTATCTATCTATCTGTCTTTTTAATATTGGTGTTAAATGTGGCCATTATGTTTATTTAATTTTTTTGCATCATAATAATGCACTAATTAATTTTTTTTTTTTAATGGTGATTCTCAGTAGATTCTAACACAGTAAATATACTATAATAAAGTAATAAAATAATGTAATAAATAGCATAAATTAGCTTTAGAAGCAGTAGAACGAAAAAGTTACAAATTAGTATTATTTTTTTATCATTCAAAGGTTTTGGGTCTGTAAGATTTAGTAAAAAAAAAATTCTGTTTTCACAGGATATATAATATTGTGAAATATTATTACAATTTTAAAGAACTGTTTCTTACTGTGATGTATTATAAAAATTTAATTTATTCCCATGATGGCAAAACATAATTTTCAATGCCACATGATCCTTCAGAATCATTTTAATGTGCTGAATAAGAAATATTTATTATCAATGCTCAAAAGAATGAATTTAAATTATAAATCATTTGTAACATTATCTTACCACTGTCACTTTTGATCAATTTAATGCATCCTTGCTTGCGTTAGTAATAAGAATGAGATTTTTTTACATTACAGTAATGCAATACAAATTGTCATAATAGTTCTAAAAACAGGCTTTGTTTTCTTTAAACAAACCAAGGGTTCTAATTTCTTTCTTAGAATTTTTGAGTAAAATCTGAAATATTCTTGACAGTTTTTGTGAGATTCACCCATGTAAAGGTTGGCAGTTATTTCCAGGTCATAAACAAAGCTTCTTTGCTTATTTCCAGAAACAAAAGTGTGCTTGTCGTTGTGTCGGTTATTCTCCTAACGATCTCCAGTGTAACAGGAGCCCTGATCACTGGTTTGCTGCATCTCCCTGTGCACCAGCCAACCACACTGTAAGAGATCATTTCTTAATTGCAACGTTAAACTAAGAAAATGCTCCCAATGAGATGTAATCACACAGGCAATGCATGCATTTCTAAAACACTGTGATTAAGGCCTCTAGCAGCTGCCAAGTGCAATACCAAGGCAGTTTTAGTACCAAGAGTCTGATTTTTGTTCACTCAAATGTTACATAATTGTTTCAGATAGCTTTATTCTGTACTTGTTTCAGGGCATACGAAAGCTATTTTCAGTATTACTACAACAAACCCTACACAAGATATGGGCCGTATCTACTGGGCATTCATGCCGGAATATACATGACAACCAAGAAAGAGACACTTATAAAGCAACAGGCAATGTTTTTAATGTTTTTTTTATTGCTTTTTTACATCAAAAAGGAGTTTTCAGTCTCATAACAGATCATTTTTGCTATGTGACAGTGGCAGGCAGTCATAGGTTGGCTCTGCTCGCTGTCAGTCATGGCCCTCTTAGTGGGACTGGCCTATGTGCTGAGAGATGTCCCACCATATCCATCCCTAACCCATGCTGTTTATCAGGGAACGCACCGCTCACTTTGGGCCCTGGCTTTAGTCTGGATAATCCTGGCCTGCGAGGAAGGATACGGAGGTAAAAAGAAGAGCTTTGGAATCTTAGATTTTAGTAAATAATTAGGTTAAATAAGGGATAACACAACTGTCAGCCAAATAAAAATGCATTTAATTGGCTTCTGTTAAAAGGTACCTAAATATTTATCTGTCTGCACAGGGTTTGTGGATAAAGTTCTGTCTTTAGGCTTGTGGGCTCCTCTGTCTAACATCAGCTTTGCCTGTTATCTGATCCACCCAATCATTATTATACTGTACAACGGCAAACAAGAGACAACCATGCACTACACAGACTTCAACTTTGTAAGTATTACCTTCAAATAAATGCAAATGAGAGTGGGCAGGACAGTGTGCATTTGATCAAAATTAGTGCTGTCAAACGATTAATCGCATCCTAAATAAAAGTTTTTGTTTACATAATATGAATGTGTACTGTGTATATTATGTATATATAAATACAAACACATACATGTATATATATTTAAGAAAAAAACAGTTATGTTTATATATTAAATATATTTATATATAATATAAATTATGATAATATAAATACATAAATGTATATACATGTAAATATTTTCAAAATATATACTGTATGTGTGTGTATTTATATATACATAATAAATACAGTACACATACATATATTATGTAAACAAAAACTTTTATTTTGGATGCAATTTAATCGCAATTAATCGTTTGACAGCACTAATCAAAATACAATCAAAATGGCAATATTGTGAAATATTATTACAATTTAATATTTAAATTCATAATTTAAAACCAATTTCTATTTTAAAATATTTTAAAATGTTTTTTTATTCCTGTGGCAAAGCTGAATGTTCAGCATCATAACTTCAGTGTCACATGATCCTTCAGAAACCATTCTAATATGCTGATTTGGAGCTCAAAAACATTTCTTCTTATCAATATTGATAACAATATATATGTAAAATGATTGTTTTTTTAAGCAAGTGGTTTATCATAATAATAGGTAGTTCATCTTTCTGGATGCCATTTTTAATGATCATTTTGTCTTTCATTTTTTTTATTCTCATTTTCTGTCCTCAGTTCTACCTGTTTCTGGGTCACCTGTTGTTGACAGTCTCTGTAGGTTACGTGTTAACTGTGCTAATTGAAAAGCCGTATCTCTTCCTGTCAAAACGATAAGTCCTGCTTCATTACCTCAAGACTGGAAGGTGAAGAGAAGATTTAAATATATTTATGTATTTAAGAGAAACAAGAAGTACAGTATATTCATTCATTCATTGTCCCCCATTTTCCCACTTTATTCTGTTTGAAAGCTGTAGATTGCTGTTTATGAACCGTGTTAGAGAGCTTTGGTGTTGTTTTTTTGAATGCATTAAATAAATGATTTGATGTACAGAATTAACAGATGAAAGTTTATTGTTATAATGTATGTTGTCATATAGTGACACTGCCTGTTTTTAGTAACTCACAGAGAGTGAAAACAATGTACTGGGATGGCATCAGATGGTAACACCATGGTACTTAATGTTACAACAGCCTGTTTTTGAGGTACACAGGTATGTATGCATCTTCTGACGCAGGAAATGCGTCTCTGCATAAGTGGAATGAGCTGCTGTCACACGAATGCCTCAAGTTTGAGCAGCTCGTAACAATAAAACAATGACCGGACGTCAGTATCTGAAGTGTAATTGAGGCAACCACATCTTAATTGCAGGTCATTTAACAATCCATCATTTTGAAGTTAAAAAACCCCCAAATCATCCCATTTAACATTTCAGAACACAAAGAAAGCTTTAAAGTAACAGTACTGCATAAAACCTTGTTAATCATTTTTATTTGGGATGCCACTAAACATTTTTTTCCAGATGGTCTAAAGCACTGGTATTATAACTCAAGTTTGCAATATATTGTACTGTATCTCCTTCTAAGTTCTGAAAATGTGTGGTCATAAATGCTATTACCCACCTGTGTGCATGCTGTAATCAGGCAACTCACAAAATCCTAATTATAAGAGGACAATCAACATCAAGAGGCCAATCAAGTATTCAAGAGGCCAATTAGCTATTTCAAAGCTTAGAAATACAGAACTACTTTAAAACTCCATGCAACTCATTTTGAGCTTTGTGTTCCACTGCAATGTAGCAAGTTAAAACTCAAAGTATTGCAATAAATTCAGTTCTGTTCTGAATAGAATACTAACCTAATACCTATCAGTTACTGCACAGGTATATACTACATGTTGCCTAGTTAAAAAATAAAAAAAATAATAAATAAAAATAGTAGGTGAAGCAGTAAGACTTAATTCAGCAAAATATTTTAATTTCTATATATATATATATATATATATATATATATATATATATATATATTTTTTTTTTTTTTTTTTTTGTTTTTGTTTTTTGTTAAAATGTCTTCAAAAATTAGCAGGTCCATGTAACTAGTCACAAATAAATAAATAAAAAATAAAACATCTGATAGGTCATTCCTCAGGAAATTAAAGGTCAATTGATTCCATTGCATTATGGGATACAGTATTGTGGTAAGTATATACATTATATAGGCTACTGTAGTATGTAGCAGTTTTTTTTTGTTTTTGTTTGTTTTTTTGTGGTATGTATCATAATATTGTCCACTTTGTGAAAGAATCATTCGCTCGAAATGTTTCTTAATATGATTTGAATTTCATCCAACTCATTTAGAATCATAAAATAAGTGTTTACACCTGAGGGCGCTTATGAATGACTATTCAAACCAATCGGTGAATCAACTTCCGGTTCATTTAAAAGTGCTGTTCGAACCGTTTGAACGGCCGCTCGCCGCAATGAATCCGTCTTTCCAACGTTTACCGCGTTAAAAGGTACTTTTAGACTAATATATGATAATATATGACATTTCTACAGTCAGTATAAAGGTTTATTCAGATGTTCGTTGTTTAGGAAAAAATGCATGAATGCTAATATACATTTTTGATATGTATTTTTGATTTAATTCCGTAAGGTTATAGTATAGCGCCGTCTTGTGGACAAAATGAAGAGTGACATGTTTCTCAAATGATGAACATGATTCAGAAACATTGAGTGAATCTCCAGGGGCTTTAGCACTTTTGTTCATGAGTCCGCCACTAAAGCGTGCTGTACTGTCACTTTACGTTATGACATCTTAAGTAAACATTATTTGAGAGCTGATACTGTTGTCATTGTCCACATTAGTCATACTGTCTTCTAGTTGTTGACGGATGCTTCTTAGATCAGTCTTTCTATTAAATTTCGTGGATGAATTCATATGTAGACCTATGATAAATTCAAATCAAGGTTTGGTCCAGTACTTCAAGCCCCCTGCTGGTAGATGCTGTAACTACACACTCAATATCTGTGGTGGTGGCCTTTAAACTATGTATCCTGACTTTTTCTTTTCTTTACAAGCAATATAAACGTCATTAGAGTATGGTAAATGTTTTTTAAAAAGTGGCAAGTTATTTTTGATGGGCTCTTAAGGAAATAGTTCACCCAGAAATAAAAATTTGCTGAAAATGTACTCACCCTCAGGCACCCCAAGATGCAGTTGGTTTGTTCATTGCAAGGGATTTGGAGAAATTTAGCATTACATCACTTGCTCACTATAATGGATCCTCAGCAGTGAATGGGTGCCGTCAGAATGAGAGTCCAAACAGCTGATTAAAAACATCACAGTAATCCACACCACTCCAGTTCATCAATTAACATCTTGTGAAGCAAAAAGTTGTAATAAACAAATCCATCATTTTAACTTTTAAAAGGACTTAACTTAGTCCTCTTTCAAATATATTTCTGATGTGAGAGGACAACATGGGATGGACTTTTTTAGTGCATGAAGTGTTTTTATGGACTCGTACTGTATTTTGACCAGAAGCTACGGTTTGAAGTTAATATGCTTTAATGATTGATCTGTTTATTACAAACACACAGATTTTTACTTCAAAAGACATTAACTGATGGACTGGAGTTGTGTGGATTATTGTGATGATTTTATCAGCTGTTTGGAATCTTATTCTGACGGCACCCATTCACTACAGAGGATCCACTGCTAAGCGAGTGATGTACTGTACAGTAATGCTAAATTTCTCCAAATCTGTTTTGATAAACTCATCTACATCTTGGATGGCCTAAGGTTGAGTACATTTTCAGCAAGTGATGTGACTTTTCATCAAAGATTGAGAGAGCTGGGTTGTAGTCCTGTGAATGAAGTCAAAGGCTGCCGCTGCCCTACTTTCGGTTGAAGTCCCTCTCGCCCTAGCTCTTTTAACCCCCTACTGTGCACATATATTGCATATACAGTGATTCAGAGGGTGTAGCAAAAAGTACAGATGCCCCATGCAACAACACATACTAGTGAGGTTATATTTAACTGACTTCAGAAAGCTGACACTCTGGACGTTTTCCAGATCACTCCACTCACGAATGCTTAAGGTTCTGTGCCAAAACAAGATTAAATCTGTAAGCATGTGTCTGGATTGGTAATAACAGCACAATTAAACCTTCAAACAAGCTCATTTTCATGAGTGATTGCACAGAGGTTTGTGATTTAGGACTTTAGAGTATAGGAAAACTGTCTGTGTGCTCAGCAGGTGTAATTGCGTTTACGTATGTAGGGAAAATGATCCAATTAAACATACCTCATGCCCACTTGAATATGAAATATCCACTTGTTTGGGGTCAGTATATGATTTTTTTAAAATGTTTTTGAAAAAAGTCTCTTATGCTCACCAAGGTTGCATTTTTTTTGTTCAAAAAATACAATAAAAAACGTAAAATTATGAAATATTATTACAATTTATAATAACGGTTTGGTATTGAATATATTTTAAAATGTAAATTCCTGTGATGCAAAGCTGAATTTTCATTATCATTACTCCAGTCTTCAATGTTACATGATCCTTCAGAAATCATTTTAATATGCTTATTTAGTGCTTAAAAAAAACATTTTAAATCAGTTCTTTTTTTTTCTTTAAAATATATTCTTTAAAATACTTTTTTTGTGGAAATTGGTACGTTCAGAACTGTATGATATAGTTATAGTTATTATACATTATATAGTCTTTTTGTAACAACATAAGCCTTTACTGTCACTTTTGATCAATGAATAAAAGTATAAATTCTTAAAATATATATATTATAACTATTATCATTTTAATTATAATTAACCATTATAATTAATATAATTATGAATTATACTTTTTGAGAAGTTGGATTTCATTATAATTTAACACTATGGTAGGAATGATTGGTGAAAAAAGTAGGATATATGTTTGGTTATTAAATGGATGGTAAAAAAAAATCAATTACTAAACTGATTAATAAAACAGGAATAATTTTAAAGGGGTTGGGCTTACTAAAATGTACATTATAAGTGTTAAGATGTGAGATTAACCTTGATTTAATACAAATTTAAAGGCTATTCACATAAGTCAACACTCAGTCCCTGTGGATTCTGTTTTTAACACTGTAACACGAGTGTGTCTGAAGGGCTTTGAGTGTTCTTTGATAACAAAACAAGAGCATAAGTATTTTAGACCTCGACAACAGTGCTACATGTTGATAATTACAAAACATTTACATTTAGTTATTTAGCAGATGCCTTTATCCAAAGCAACTTACAAAAGAAGCAATCAAAATCAACAAAAGAGCAATGATACACAAGTGCTATAACAAGTCTCAGTTAGCTTAACGCAGTACATGTAGCAAGGTTTTTTTTTTAATCATATAATAAAAAGAAAATTGATAGAATAGAAAAAGAATATAGCAAGCTAGAATTAGAGGCATTTTTTTGCTTTTGGTAATTGTATAATAAATAAAAATAAAACAAATAGAATACAAAAAATATTAGAGAAGCTAGTGTTAGGTTTTTTTGTTTGTTTTTTTAAGAAAACAAACTGTTTGTAAATGAATAGAGTGCAAGTGTAAAAGGGGCAAGTTTTTTTTTTTTTATCAAAACAAAATTTTTTATTAATTACAATATAACATTTGAATAGGTGTGTATGGCAGAACCCACAGTAAGTGTGTGCCAAGGTACCATGGTATTTCCATCTAATACCACCATCGGTATACCATGGTGGTGCTATCTCAAAACGTAGTTTCCAAAATGGTACGTAATGTATAAATTATAACATTCTATTTTAAAGTAACTGTGGAGACATCAAGGTCGAGTCTCCAAGAAACAAATTAGTACAAGACGTACATGTCCTCATATTAGTGTTTATGATTAAGGGTGTGTGTGGTTGCGTAACTGTTTTGGGATCAAAGCGACACTTGGTATTTTATTAGTGTAAAATAACTGGGTGGGGTCTTCACCTCAAGACATGACGTGTGGTGTGTGTCTTTCTGGCCTGTATCTGCCCAGCAACTGTTCACACACACACACACACAAAACATCAACATGGCTTGTTAAACACACAGGAATGGTCATGCTGTGTTGAAGACCTACAGCCTGTCCACACCTGTTCCTGTTTCCAACACAATGCTGTCACTGATCCGTTCATAAATATCATTGTTATAAAATAATACACCACACACACTGAATCATGTAACACTGTCTTTTTTTTTTTTTTTTTTTTTTTGCAGTGCTAAAACCTCAGAACAGGAGATGTTTCTCCTCGATTGAAGGTGAGCAGTAATGTCTCTATGGAAAATGTGACTGTGCCAGTAATTTTAGTGATAACAATGTGAAATAAATGTTTGTTAATCTATTTTTTTTCTTCCTACTTAAAAAAAGTGAAGGAATATTAAATGCTGAACCCAAAACACAATATCTCAAATTATCTCTGTTTACAGGAAGATATGTTTTGTGTAAAGTAATGGCACTCCTCTACAGGAATGTGTGTGTTTGTGTGTTTTGTAAGAGGTGTCCAGTGGAATCTAATGAGTGTGGCTCAATGGGAAAATATGGTCACATCACTTGACCTGTCAACCTGTGTGTGTGTGTGTGTGTTTGTGGGATGTTCATGACCCGGTCTCAGGACACAGACTGGAGTCAGGGGTTTACGTCCTCAGAGGTTTGCAGTAGGACACTGAAGGAGTGAAGACAGTATGTTCCCACAGGGATTAATCATAAGGCAATGCTTTCTGAAGACTGAAACCTCAGCGTGATTTTAACAACCTGCAAAGCTTAAAGGTTTCTCGACCTGTGCCAACCCTAAGCTGGAGTATGTCAGTTAAATTTGTTGCATCCAGAGACACACTTGTAAATTAAGGGAGATATTAAACATGACAATGAATCCCTTTGATGAACTCAACTTTGAATTCAAAGGACCTTTACTAGTGAACCTCAATTTAAATCTCATTTTGCATGAAAATGTGCATTCAAATTTTGTCAGTTTGTAATCCATGTTGCACCACATAACAACACTGGTGTTGAAAAGATCACCCAAAAATTTAAATGAACTTCATTTTTGGTCTGTTCCTCATAAAAAAGTTTGCCTGCACTACTTTTTTCCTGCATTTGCATCATTTTTAATCTTGAAAACTCCAGTCCTCATTCGTTGTAAGTGCATGGGCAAAAAGCATAATTTTAATTTGATTTATGAAAAACGTGTTTTGTATTTTACTGGAGAACCTGATGGAGAGTAAATGATGACAGAATGCTTGTGTTTGGGTCATCTATTCCTTGAATAGCACAAAAAAAAGAAATATTAAGCATGCTGCTTGTTGACAGCTTCATGAATTCGGTGTTAAGACCGAGAGAGCAAGTATCCATAACTGTGTTCGTCGAATCAAATGCACCTGTTGGGAAGGCCACCTCACATTACAGATATGTGTGCTAGAGAGAACGAGTGTGTTAGAATAGATAGGAGGAAGGAGATGTATATTAGCTTGTCTAAGGAAAGAACAAAGCAATTCAGAGAACCTTGCAATCTTCTTCCTCTGCGTCGAAGCTTGTAGATCAGATCCTCCTTGTGGAGCTTTAAACGTTTCTTATTTAAAATCCCTCTATCTGCGTCTGTGAAGCCGATGCAGGATAAACACTCGCCCATCAGCGCCCCTGAGAGGCATTAAAATACCTTTCAATGTCAAATTCCCCTCCACTGTTCTGACAGTAATAATCTCATTCTGGCTTCGCAGATGAAAACACCTCAGAGATCTTCTTCATGATGGTTGTCAACTCTGATGATCGCAAGGTGGGCAAATATAGCCGTGAAGTGATAAATCGTACGGCATGGCACATGTCTCTGCTATCAGGTAACCCACTTTGAACTAAGGGGGATGTGGACTAAAAATAACCCCTCTCCCCAAACCTCCAAGACCTGTCAGCTTTACGAGAACCTCATATTCTCCAGACCTACATCACCGTTGAGTATAATTGCCCATTTGGATGTAAAAAAAGGTACCTGCTTCATTGTCTGGGGATTTTTTTTTTCTGTTGGGACAAACCCCACAGGGATCTGATTCTGAGCTCTGGCTGCTTTAAGAGTGAGATCTTTGAACTTTGAACTTTGAACTCTGGTCTCTCATGACAGATGTGTCCAAACTGAGGTAATGAGTCTGTCAAAGGTCGTCAGGTTTTATGGTTTTGGCTGCTAATTATAATTGAAATTGTAAAAAATTCTGAAGCCAATTTTATTTTTTTGAATGAGATGAATTTATAGTTTACCTTGACACTGTACTTTTAATGGTATAATGACAAAAATGTATTTTTAAAGAATACGGTTTTCTTATTTAGTCATATTATTCTAACACGCATAGTATTTTACCATAAGCTGATTTAGGCTTTCTTTACTCTTTTTTTGTTACAGTATGAAGTTAACATTTTAAATTGTACAGCACACAACTTTTTTTGCATGTTTGCATGCATATTGAAATCAGTTATTAGTTGGAGGCTGTGTATGTGAGTAATAATTAACCTTATTTATTTATATCTTGCGTTACGTCTCTTAAATTTATGACATCTTGCATCTGACTGAAGTGCGCGATGACAGTTTAAGAGAAGCTTAAGAAAATCATGTGTGTAGGAAAAACAGGGTTGAGTCATATTCATCTAATAGATTTGACGTAAGAATGACGTATGGAAATTACACACACATGCATGGGATGATTCAAATCTAAGTGGAAACTCATCTGACCAATCACTCAGTTTGTTTTCCAGTGTAGCCCAACACCTTTGGGCAGTAATAGAGGTTGTTTGTTATGGAAAAACCTTGGATTAAATGCAGTTATTTATATTTCTATAGTGCTGTCGAACGATTAATCGCGATTAATCGCATCCAAAATAAAAGTTTTTGTTTACATAATATGTGTGTATACTGTGTATATTTATTATGTATATATAAATACAAACACATGCATGCATATATTTAAGAAAAATATGTTTATATATTAAATATATTTATATAAAATATAAGAATATATATGTAAATGTATAAACATGAATATTTTCAAAATATATACTGTATGTGTGTGTTTATATATACAATATAAATATACACAATACACACATACTATATATAATGTAAACAAAACTTTTGTTTTTAATGCAATTAATCACGATTAATCATTTGACAGCACTTTAATTTCAGAAATTAACTTAATTAGTTTTACATTTATTTTATGTATTTTTTATATATTATGTATTTTAAATAAAATATCATACATATTATATAATATATCAAATCTATAGTCATTATTAAATAAATAATACAATATTTAAAGTTTAATCTTAAATTTATCTTGTTCAAAAAATATTTAGATATTTTTATAAAAATGCATAGGGCTCACAATATAGTGGCATAATTTTGCCTGTGATGTCTTACAAACCATACTGGTTGTACAATGGTGTACTGACAGTATCAGATGAAAGTTACTAAAAAGAATGGCATGTTACCAATTCTGAAAGCCACAGTACTCTTTTCTTGCTTTTTAAAATGATCTATAGCTCTCGTTTGCTATGCATCTAATTGTTTCTTGTTTTCTTTTTTCTCTTCTTTGGTTTCCTCTCTTGCAGTGACGTGTGTGCAGTGATCCAGAGAGAGGGAGATGACAGCTGAGCGGGTTGACATGGCCACCCCAGACAATCTGCTGTTCCTGGACACAGATGCTGTCAGCTCTTCCTTCGCTTCACTGCCCATAGAGCAAAATGAGCCCACTCGTGCCACAGACAACCAGACAGACGACAGCTTTAGTTCAGTCCCTGATAAATACCCTGATCCAGACTCAGGAAGCTCAGGATTAATGCCAGTTCTGTGCCAGGATGGGACCATTGAGATCCATAATACAAACATTGAAAGGGAAAACGAGAGTGGTTTAGTCTTAACACAGCCCCTGGATCACACTGCAATGATAGAAATGACAAAAAATCATCCAAATGATGATAAAAGTGATAACTGCGACTTCAGTACTGCTGCTGTAATGGAGACTGACAGTATCACAAACAGTACTAACATCCCTAATCTAATTCACCTATTGGACAGAAATCAAAATGACAAACATGATAACTCAAACACTAAAGAGGATCCAAATGATGCTCATGGCACTTTAATGAGTCCATTATTAACAGAAAACAACAGACAAGAAGAAATGAGCCAAAATGCCATTTTAAACCAATATGCCTCCTTTGAGAGCATTGGACTTGATGTTAACCCAATGGCTAATGATGATGATCCCTTGGTAAATACTGTCTCTAATGTAATGAATTGTGCAAGCAATGAGTCTGTTGAAACGTCTTCTGAAACCCTCATCCAGACTTGCCAGGATACATCTGAAGGTGTTGATGTCGCATTGGAAGCGGCGACTGCCCATAAAGCTCATCCAGAAATACATGACATTGCAGAGGACTTGACATGTTGTGGCTTCACAACCTCTCAGATACACAAGACAGGAGATCCGAAGACTGGCGTTCATTTATCTTTGGCTGATTTGCATGAAGCAGACACTCTAAGCATCTTAAAACATGCCTCTGAAGTATTAGATTTTTTGGGGTTGAACATAAATGTCTTGGAAGCAACTGACTGGCTGGTCAATGACAGTGAGATCATTCAGACTGTAAATCAAGACTTGGCCTCCTCAAATGTTGAGTTTTGCACTGGCGCTTTAACCCAAATGTTTCCGAATCTTCTACAGGATTCAGAACATGATGTAACGGAATCAGAATCCAACAGAACTGAAGATTCCATGCTTGATAGAATGATTGAAACAAAATTCCCATTGGACGTCAGTAGGCTGCAACCATTGGCAACTGAGACAACAGATAAGTCACTTTTCCAACAATCCATGCTTAAAACCTCACAAATTGGTGAAAAACATGAGAAAGAACTCTCACAAGTGATCCCTTGCCCAACACCTGTCATGAATAGAGATTTAGGTAAATGTTCTGAGGAGACCGATGGTGCTTGCTTAAAGTTCACAAGAACGGAACGTGATGTTGAGGCTGGTAGCGAGTTGTGGCTGGACGCTCGCCAGTTCTTGGCAGGTGAAGAGGATGAGAGTGCTATTTTTGACAAGTGGGGTCGTTCGTGTTCTCCCAGCCCCACCACGGCCCATCCAGACAAAACAAAAGCCTCGGATTACTCCAGGAGAGAGAACAGTTCAACTGACCACCACACTGAAGACTGGGAGCTGAGGTTTCCACCTGTTGAGAGGTGGTCGTCTTCAGACAGCTGGGCTAGTGCACTTTCAGACTGGTTCCAGGCAGTTAACACCTATTCAGAAGACTCTTTCACTAGCGGTAACACTTTGAGCACTGGTTCTAAGCACGGTATGGCAATCCAAGACAACATTTTGGAGCAAAGGACAAGTCCTGATAATGCAAACATCACTGGACAGACATTCCTGAACCTCTTAGAACCAGAAGAACCAGGTCAAGCCTTGAGTAGAGGACTAGTTGAGTCTGATAACACTAATGGAGCTCTTTTTAAACAAGCTGATAAAGATGGACTTCTTTCTCATTCAGACTCAGACAGACAGGACAATACAACGATGGAAAACAACATGAGTTTGTTGGAGAGGTCTGAATCCAATAAACCAGATGCAGCCATGCATATGCTTAATGCATCAAAATCTCCTGCAAATGAGGCCAGTGCCAAACTTTATGGAACTCGGCAAATCCCTGGAGAGCTTTGGAGTACAAAGGTGAGATGGCTTGCACGTTTTAAATACAATTAGCACAGGCAGACATACTGTAGACGCCAGTTTTGACTGAGTTTTCTTTAGATCTTTTGCAGTTTGCATTGAGAGATTTGCATTTTAGTGTTTTCAGTTTAAACTAAAGGTTAGTTTTGGTTAACTGTACTGAAGAAACCACATATTGAAAGCAAAATTTAAAACCTGAGTCTGAATGTAACTGCCACACAGTTTCACATTAGTACCTAAAAAAGTACTTTGGTGCAGCCATAGTTCAGTGACGGTATGATCATGCATAAACATGATACTAAATGCATACTGTTTTCACATACCGTGGTATTTATATATAGGTACTGTAGTGCAAAGAATGCAAAGTTTCAGTTTCAAAAACATGGTATTACTATGGTAACATGTCCAACAAAATATGCCAGTACCATGGTATTTTTGATACTGTTGTATTAGTGACCATTTCCATTATGTAAAATCTTCCACATATTATTGTGATGAAACGTGATCTTAAATAGCCTGTCACCTTTAATATTTCCTATAATAGGTCTTGCATGTGTGGAACACTTTCATTGTGACTTTCATTATTTATTATGACACTCTGTGTGCTGGAAGAGCCAAGTCATTCCACACAAAAATATCACTTCATAATGTACACACATACTCTCTCTCTCTTACTTTCTCACACACACTCTAAACATAGATTAAACTAAACATATACCTGTGAATTACAATTTTCTGCATTTAAAGAAATATTATTTTATTAAATGTGTATTTTTATTTATTTACTTATTGTTTTCCACTATTTTCTACTCAAATGTTCTTCTAGAGCCATTTTTGACAAACTCATTACCAAAGTATGGCTCAAATGCACTCACTAACGCTTAAACATTCACCACCCTCCTCATACATACATGATAGACAGCTGTGGCTGCTGAGGAAATGTGAGGTGCAGAGAAAAATACTGATAAACATAAATGAAGACTAATTATAGAGGATGGTGGATGATAATAGACCAAAGAGCAAAAGAGGAACTGGAGAGGCAGTGGGTGAGGGGCACGAGCACAGCTGAGGGCCGAAATATGACCCCTGCTCACAAACTCAGTGTCGTACTGTACATCAGTTTCTCCAATCCCACAGACCCCTGAAACAGCGGGAGAGCTGTGATTGGTTCACTTACGTTACACAGCGGCTGTGATCACTATAATAGATATGATCCCTTCCATTGCTAGCCACATGTGGCTATAGACTGCAGCATTAAAGCATAATGGTTTTTGCATTAGGCGGACCTTCGCCTCAGTGAGGTATGTAAACAAACAGCTAAATGTAGTTTGGATGAGAATAGGCCTAAATTGACTTGTCAAATGATACAAATGCTTCAATTCCTATGCTGTCTGCCTCTGATTTCTTCTGTCTTCTCCATGACATTTAATGTTTTTTCTATGTTTCTGTGTTTCAGTCAGAAGGAAGTGCACTGGTGGAGGTGACCGGAGACAAAGTTCCCCAACTCGGGTTGGTCTTCGAGGAGGAACGTCAAAGCAGTTTTACTTCTCAAAGGATCTTAGCGTACACCAGCGACAAGAATTTAACTGACTGTGTGAGCGGCCGGGAGCGGCGTCACGGCTCCGATGCTGCTCTCCACACATGTCCCTCTCAAACGAACCGTCACGTGTCTTCTGAGGTGGGACGTGCTGAAGGAAATGAAACGTTTGTGCATTTTAACACTGAGGAGTGCACCGTGAAGCCAAAAGAGAAGGAAAGAAATACATTTCCACAGTTTATTATGCCGTTTGCTCCACTCAATACTGGAAATACTTTCCTCCATAGTAGTTTATTGAAAAGTCCACAGGATGATCTAGATCTTCCACCTAAAGGGATTATTAATGAGATACATCTTAAGAGTGATCAAAAATCATTCAGTAGTGACGATTCTTCTGAAGATCGCTTTCATACATGCCCTGACCAGTCTTTATCTTCATCCAGTGGAGATTCAGATGATCCTTCCATCAAGGGCACTAGGAAAAAAGCCGAGTACAGTGATACCTGTGACATCAGTAAAGAGTTTTCTAAGTTAATTTTACTCACAGGACAGCGTTTTATGGTGTCTGAAGACAAACATGTTGCATATGTCACTCTAGACTTGGAAGAACCCAGTTTGAGTCATTTTTCATTTTCAAACTGTGAAGAACGACCCAAAACAGACAATATGCCTCACAAGACTTCCAAAACTTCCTCAGATGGTAAAACACACTCTAAACATAAGGAGAAACCAGCTGAGAAGCAGCAACATGGGATTCAAACATCAAAAAAGCAAGATCTTCAGGCCCCATCCCAGATGAAAGAGGAATTCAATTCAGAAGCAGACGGTTATGAAGATCGTCCAGTTACTGTCATTGAAACCATCGTCATCACAGAGAAGATCGCTCCTAAAACCCAAGGGAAGAAGAAAAAGAAGCATGCGCAACACGGGACACCAAAACCTGAAAATGATTTAACGAGTGACATAGGGAGCAGAAGCGCTCAGAAGAGCATTAGCGGCAAGCCCGAGAACCTTGACGTGAAGGTAGCATCAAATGGTCTGGATAAACCAGCATCTCATCTTCCCACTAAAATGGACGTTGCTAACAAAGATAGCACTCAGAAAGTAATTTCAGTGAGACCCAAAGTAGAACCCAGTGGGAGTTTTGGTGCCAAGATGGACCCTAGCAGCGTAAATGCCACTCAGAAAGCCACCCCTATAAAACTCAAAGTAGATGCCAGTAACACAGCTAAGATGGAAAATAAGACGTGCACCTCTGATTCTCCGAGCACGTGTTTACCCAGCATGCTGAATGACGACATTAAGCGCAGGCGAATCGCAGACAACCTGTCTGGGGCAGTTCCGATAAGGACGAGGCCACAGCTGCCCGCAATTTTCTGGCAATCAAGAAAAGATGGAGAAGATACGACCCGGAGAGCTTACAGTGAGGTTGTCAAGCAGAAGGCTCCAATACCCAAAGAAGGTTCTCCAAATGCATTCCTGTTCAACTTCAAATTAGAAGTCAATCCAGTAGAACAGGGGTGTCCAATTCTGCTCCCTGAGGCTCAATGTCTGGCAGAGTTTAGCTTCAACCTGCCAAAAAACACTTGTCTGGAAGTTTTCTAGAACTTGATTGTCTGGTTCAGGTGTGTTTGTTTAGGACCCAAGCTAAACTCGGCAGGATAGTGACCTTCAGGAACAGGATTGGACAATCCTGCCCAGGAATATTTTTTATTTTTATAGTATGCGTTTTATAGAATGAGTCAGAAATGTCAGAACCATACAACTTGACCCAGTCTGATGTGGTTTGCTGGTCTTGTCTTAGCAGGTTTAAACTGGTTTAGTTTAAACCAGCTAAGACAAGACTAAGTCTAGTTAAGGTGGTTTTAGCTGGTTTGTCAATTGGTCAAGTGACCATAAATCTCTAAAACCTACAAAACAGACCAGCATAATCAGCTTGGCCAACTTAGGGAGACCTTAGGCTGGTTCAATTTGTTTTTTGGGGTGGGATACAATGGAATCCAGGGGCCAGTTGCATAAACCGCTAAGACTAGTCTTAAAAAGTTAGTCATCTAAATTTTTTCGTGAAGTCATAACTTTTTAAAGTCAGATTTAAAAAGGGAGAACGGTCTGATTTGAATCCAAAAAGTAAGTCTGATTACCTCTTGGCTAACTAACAGTTGGTCAAACTAGTTCTTAAGACGCAGTCTTAACATAGTGTCTATGTTTATGCAACTAGCCCCTTCAGGTTATCAAATAAATTTATACAAAAAGGGTTATAAATTATGCTTTTCTATGTTTTTGTTGTAGTTGTGGTTCCTCGTGTAGTCTCAGAGATCCAGGCTGACCCAGTCCCTGCTGACCCCCAGAACATCTTGCTTTGGTGCAAGTTCAGTCCTGTCCCACTTGATGCCACCATTAAGTGGACTAAAGAGGGAACAATGCTGTCAGAGATAAACAAAGTGTAAGAAAACCCTCTTTTCCTATCAGGCCCTGCTTCACCTTACCAACCTACATTATCGTCTGACTCTGGTCCAAAATGAAGTTTTCAAATGGAATTATTTAACGGAGATGACCACATTTCTGAAGGTCATCATTATAATGTAGCTCTTTTACCGCTTGGTGGCACTCTGTTCTTGTCCAAATCTGCTGTAAATTTTGGCAGAGACCTGACTGAACATCAGCGCTCTGGTGATTCAGACATGACTTGGAGTGGGAGCGAAATGAACCTTTTAAAGAACAGTGTGATTCATTCCTACTAAATGCTGACTGTGCCTCAGACGCTCTCAAACAGGCCTCTGCAGTCCAGAATGGTTCTTTTGAGATGTTTTGTTAGCTGTAATTGAAGTTTAACTGCAGGATTCAGAAATGAACATCTGGTCTGCATAGACCACTGTATTTAGTCTCTAGGACCCTTTGCCCAGATGTGTGAAGAATTATTGATTCACTATAAATGTTCAGTTAAATGTTTTTCTATTTTCTGTAGAGAGAAGGACGACGGCCGCTTCACTTTGACCATCCTAAAGGCTTGCAGTAAAGATCTAGGGCTGTACAAATGCAGCCTGAATGCTGCCAACATTTCTGTTTCGACCTCAGAGTACCATCTCACGTCTGAGGGTAAGACATAGAGGGCTGCTTTCCCAGACTAATGATTAAAGAGGCTATACATTACGATTTTAATTTGCTGATGTGCTCCATGACTAAGCAGAAAGTTAAAGCAAAAATTCATGCTCTGAAGTTTCAGCAGGGTGAATGAGGTAATGGTCTTAAAGTAAGCCATATAAAGACTTCTCCTGCATCCAAAATGGCTCACTGTATTTAATACAATTCAACGGTTAATTAAGTACATTAGGTATGCATGTGTGCAGCATGAATACTATCCATACGTAATACACTACCTTTAAAAAGATTTTTGAAAATAAATTCATACATTTATCCAGCATGGATGCATTAATATGATCAAAAGTGACAGTAAAGACATTTACAATGTTAGAAAAGATTCCTATTTCAAATAAATACTGCTCTTTTATACTTTCTATTCATCAAAGACTGCTAGAAAATGTATCAGTTTCCACAGAAATGTTAAGCAGCACAACGGTACTTAATTTATGGGTTGCATTTATTTGATCAAAAAAATAAATAAATATTTTCTTACCAGACATCTCATTTTGTAAATGATCTAATACCATTTATATGTCTGCAAAAATGTAAGATGAATTTTCAGCAGTTATTACTCCAGTCTTTTGAGCCTTTAGAAATCATTCTAATATGTTGATTTGCTGCTCAAGGTACATTTCTTGTGATAAGATTTTGAAAACTGCTTATTTTTTGTGTAAGCCATGAATAGAAAGCTCAAAAGAACAGCATTTATTTGAAATAGAAATCTTTTGAACCATATTTACTGTCACTTTTGATCAATTTAATGCATCTTTTCTGAATAAAAAGCATTAATTTCTTTTCAAAAATCTTACTGACCCCAAACTTTTGAACAGGAGTAAACATATAAAAATATTCAAATATGTACAATTTGTGTCTGGGAAACCAATCCTCACTTTGTATATCTGCAAACATACGTAAGCATATTACACTCACTGACTGTAAAATTTTTAATTTCAGTGCTTATGGAACTAGTCATTCCAAGTCATGATCAGCCAGGTAATCAGACCTTTCATTTCATGGTCTCTCTGCTGTTCCTCTGGGTAGCTAAAATAGTATGAACAGTATGCTGAATAATAGAGAT
This sequence comes from Spinibarbus caldwelli, assembly GCA_039654775.1. Classification (NCBI taxonomy): domain Eukaryota; kingdom Metazoa; phylum Chordata; class Actinopteri; order Cypriniformes; family Cyprinidae; genus Spinibarbus; species Spinibarbus caldwelli. The sequence continues at coordinate 6,706,862 of CM077258.1, forward strand.
TTTCTTTTATGGAAATCTAACAGGTGTATATGTTTTAATGGGTTGCGAGTGTGATCGGTTAGTTTTACAACACTTCTCATCCTATTTATCTATCTCCCAGCTGAGCGCAGGGTGGTGGACGGCAATGAGGAGAACATCCAGTGCAGCCCGCTTCTCTTTAAGGAAGATTTTCTCTCAGATCAGTACTTTGGAGAGAATCAACCAGCGAGCATCGTGACTGAAAAGGTCCACTTCGGTGAAGGCATGCATCGCAAGGCTTTCAGGACCACTCTTAGAGAAAGCAAACTGCCGAGCTTCAACCCCGGCCATCCCTGCGTCCTGAAAGTACACAGCGCCATCAGCTATGGGACCAAAAATAATGAGGAACTTGTCCAGAAGAGCTACAGCCTGGCTGTGGAGGTGAGAGTGAATGTCTCCAGGGAGATGTTTAATTAAGAAATTAGCTTAAGGAGATTTGGAACTGATTGTTTTTTTTTATTTTTTAACCAGGAATGTCATGTGCAGAATATCGCCAGGGAATATATTAAAGCGTACAATAGTGTGGCCAAGTCTGCAGAATCATTTGGAGAGGTGCCAGAGTAAGTGTAACAATACACACACTTGTGAAAAGTAATAGGAAATTTGTACACAGAGGTTGTTTCATTCTCAATTAGGTATCCAAACATAATTGTGTGAGGTGAAAAAGTTTCCAAAAGTTTTACTTAAGTAATTTGACACAATTGAACTTCAGGGTTAGCAGAGATTTCTCATTAAAGTAACGTACTAAAGTGATATTTTGAAATATTATTTTAATTTAAAACAAGTGTTTTCTATTTTAATGTATTCTAAAATGTAATTTATTTCTATTATGCAAAGCTGAATTTTCAGCATCATTACTCCAGTCTTCAGTGTCACATGATCCTTCAGAAATCATTCTAATATGCTGATTAATGTAAGAAACATTTTTTATTATTATCAGTGTTGAAAACAGTTGTGCTGCTTATTATTTTTCTGGAAACCGTGATAAGTTTGTAGAGAAGAAAGTAAAAATCTTCTGTTACATTATAAATCTTGTTTCTTTCACTTTTAATCAATATAATGCATTCTTGTTGAAAAATGGTAATTTCTTTCAAAAACAAAAATGTTTGGTCAGTGTATATTTAACACACATACTAAATTTTTATTATAAAAACTACATTTTATATTGCTTTCTTCAGTCTAGTCAGAAATCCGAAACTATTTCATGCCATTGATATCATTTTAAAGGTTATTAACAGGCTTGAAATAGAAATATTAAATATTTGAAGTTATATATATATATATATATATATATATATATATATATATATATTTGTTTGTTTGTTTGTTTGTTTGTTTATTTGTAACAATGTAAAGGTCTTTATTGTCACTTTTGATCAGTTGAATGCATCCTTGCTGAATGAAAGTATTTTTAAAAAATTAAATAAAGACAAATTTTTTTGAAAGCTAACATTTGAATGTTAGTGTACATTTCATAATCTAGGACGCACTTTATTCAAAAAAATATATATTTTGTTTCATTATTTGTATTAATTCATTAAATTGTCCTTAAATTCCCAGAATCATCCCTATTTATCTGGTGCACCGGCCATCTAACAACGTCCCTTACGGCACGCTGGAGGAGGAGCTGCTGGGAGATTTTGTGAAGTACTCTGTGCAGGACGGGAAGGAGATCAACCTGATGCGCAGAGATTCTGAGGCGGGACAGAAATGCTGCGCCTTCCAGCACTGGGTCTATACACAGACCGACGGCAACCTGCTGGTCACCGATATGCAGGGTAAATAATCTACAGTACTTCCATTTTACCATATTTACTACACATCATGACATTAACAGGGCTACTGTAACAAGAAGAATGTAGATTCGAAAACCTGCAAAGAATGAAACATACAGTTTTTTAGCATCACAAATTTTCTCTTTTATGTCCAGGTGTGGGTATGAAACTGACAGATGTTGGGATTGCCACCTGTAAAAAAGGGTAAATTCAGATTTAAAAATATCACAAATTTATCCAAAAAAAATTAAATGTTAATGGGTTTAAATATATAAAAGGTACATATAAATGCTGTAAATAATAATAATAATAATAATAATAATTACTTAAGTATTTAAATATTTACAATAAAAACTGTGTAGTTATGAAAGCAGTAATATAGATTTTTATCATTGCAGCTATAAGGGGTTTAGAGGAAACTGTGCCACATCCTTCATTGATCAGTTCAAGGCTCTTCATCAGTGTAACAGGTACTGTGAGCTTCTGGGCCTGACGTCTCTTCAGCCCAAGCCCAAACGGACCATCGGCCCGCCAAAGCCAAAAACACAACCCGCGCCAAACAAAAAAAAAGCCTTCGGCCCCGTTCTGAATGCCAAATCCTGATCGCACAGAAACTCTGAATGTCTGCTTGTAGGATAACTGGTGTTCGTCGTTTTCTTGCTCAGGGACAAATGTGTTTCTGAGATGTTTCTTTAAATGTAAGATGACATTCATCTGTAAGGACAGTAGGGAAGTTAAGTCTTTCTTGAGAGCTCTTTTGTGCTATTTTAAATGAGCTTATTAATGGTTTTTATTAAAATTTTAATGTTTTTTAAGGGGTGAGTCGACTGATGATCGATATAACACTTTTTTGATGTAATATTTTTTGTTTAAACCAAAGAAATATCATCTGTAGTGTTTTATCCCGATTTGCTTTGTTGAAAAGTCGTGCCTGTGGTGCTGCCATCTGGTTCTTTATTATTAGCCTACTGGCACTTCTGAATAGCAACAACTTCATGTTATTATGATTGTTTGTTATAATATGTGCAATAAGTACTGAGTTTATCAAACTGCTAAATCTTAAATAGATATTTACTTTATGAGTGAGATTAATGTACTGTACAGCAGTAAAAGATTGTTAGACTTGAATGTAACTGCTAGAATTGAATGTTTGAAGCTTCTCATTTTCAATGTTAAAATACTTTTTCACGCACATTTTTATGTAGAGTTTAGTATTTAATTTTTCTTGAATGTAGGATTTTTTAAAGTTCATCTGCACTGTTTCTGGGAAGGAAGGATGAGGTGGTCAATCTGATACTATGGAAAAGTTTGTACACTTGCCCTAGTAAACAGCTGTTGATTTGCCTCAGTAAGAATGACAGTCCTCCACCTTCACGTTTCCATCATCCTTCCAAAGTCAAATGACTTATTGCCTCATTGCTATTTATAAGCACACGTTTGAAGTGAAGTATTTGTCCTGTTTATGTTAATAAATTCCACAAATCATTCACCTGAAATTAAAAACTGGGATGTTACTGATGCTACTGTTGCTACTCTAGATAGTCTTATCTATTAGTAGTCTTAGTGAATGTCAAGGTCAAAGGTTATCAGATTCTTGGCTTGACTGAACCACAATCGTCTTGTATTGGCTTTGAATGATCTCCTCTGAATGGCATATTAAGTATTTTTTTTTTTTCTTTATTGAGTCTGGATTTTATTTTAATCACAAACTTAAAAGAAATTGCTTGAATAATTTCATTACTTATTTTATATATATAAATGAACTTTTCCACGACATTCTAATTTATTGAGATGCACCTGTATATATGTATATGTATATGTATATATATATATATATATATACATACATACATACACACATATATATATATATACATATATATATACACACATATATATATATATATACATATATATATATACATATATATATATATATATATATATATATATATATATATATATATACAGGTGCATCTCAATAAATTAGAATGTCGTGGAAAAGTTCATTTATTTCAGTAATTCAACTCAAATTCTGAAACTCGTGTATTAAATAAATTCAATGCACACAGACTGAAGTAGTTTAAGTCTTTGGTTCTTTTAATTGTGATGATTTTGGCTCACATTTAACAAAAACCCTCAACAAATTAGAATATGGTGACATGCCAATCAGCTAATCAACTCAAAACACCTGCAAAGGTTTCCTGAGCCTTCAAAATGGTCTCTCAGTTTGGTTCACTAGGCTACACAATCATGGGGAAGACTGCTGATCTGACAGTTGTCCATAAGACAATCATTGACACCCTTCACAAGGAGGGTAAGCCACAAACATTCATTGCCAAAGAAGCTGGCTGTTCACAGAGTGCTGTATCTAAGCATGTTAACAGAAAGTTGAGTGGAAGGAAAAAGTGCGGAAGAAAAAGATGCACAACCAACCGAGATAACCGCAGCCTTATGAGGATTGTCAAGCAAAATCGATTCAAGAATTTGAGTGAACTTCACAAGGAATGGACTGAGGCTGGGGTCAAGGCATCAAGAGCCACCACACACAGACGTGTCAAGGAATTTGGCTACAGTTGTCATATTCCTCTTGTTAAGCCACTCCTGAACCACAGACAACATCAGAGGCGTCTTACCTGGGGTAAGGAGAAGAAGAACTGGACTGTTGCCCAGTGGTCCAAAGTCCTCTTTTCTGATGAGAGCAAGTTTGTATTTCATTTGGAAACTAAGGTCCTAGAGTCTGGAGGAAGGGTGGAGAAGCTCATAGCCCAAGTTGCTTGAAGTCCAGTGTTAAGTTTCCACAGTCTGTGATGATTTGGGGTGCAATGTCATCTGCTGGTGTTGGTCCATTGTGTTTTTTGAAAACCAAAGTCACTGCAACCGTTTACCAAGAAATTTTGGAGCACTTCATGCTTCCTTCTGCTGACCAGCTTTTTAAAGATGCTAATTTCATTTTCCAGCAGGATTTGGCACCTGCCCACACTGCCAAAAGCACCAAAAGTTGGTTAAATGACCATGGTGTTGGTGTGCTTGACTGGCCAGCAAACTCACCAGACCTGAACCCCATAGAGAATCTATGGGGTATTGTCAAGAGGAAAATGAGAAACGAGACCAAAAAATGCAGATGAGCTGAAGGCCACTGTCAAAGAAACCTGGGTTTCCACACCACCTCAGCAGTGCCACAAACTGATCACCTCCATGCCACGCCGAATTGAGGCAGTAATTAAAGCAAAAGGAGCCCCTACCAAGTACTGAGTACATATACAGTAAATGAACATACTTTCCAGAAGGCCAACAATTCACTAAAAATGTTTTTTTTATTGGTCTTATGAAGTATTCTAATTTGTTGAGATAGTGAATTGGTGGGTTTTTGTTAAATGTGAGCCAAAATCATCACAATTAAAAGAACCAAAGACTTAAACTACTTCAGTCTGTGTGCATTGAATTTATTTAATACATGAGTTTCACAATTTGTTGAATTACTGAAATAAATTAACTTTTCCACGACATTCTAATTTACACACACACACATATATACATATATTACAATACATTTTACAATAATTTAATAAATTATACAATTTATTAAAAATAATTTATAATTTATATTATAAATTACATTTCATTTTGCTTTTTACAGTCTAGGGAGAAATCAGACATTATTTTAGTTAAACTAAAATAGGTTAAACTAAAACTTAAAAAAATTTTTTATATACTTTATATACGTTAATACTAAACATACTATATGTAAAAAAAAATATGTAAACTACAGTATATGTAAATGAGTTTATATATTTATTTTTTTAATATTTAAAAATATTTAAACTTAAAAATATATTTTATTTCAACATTTTTATATACTTGATATACTAAAAATTAATATAAAAAACTATTTTTTAAAAAAATTTAAGTAAATTTTAAATGAAAACAGCAGGTATAAAACCAATCTAAAATATTAATAAAACTACAACATTACTTCAATGATACTAGCATAGCACTGCTTTGCTCTATACTGCTTTTGATCAATTTAATGCATTCCTTGCTGAATTTCAAATAACTCTTGACCCATTAAAACACTTCAAGAGACTTGCAAGTTTTTTTTATTGCCGTGAAGATACGATACTAATACTGAACAAAATATGAAGAAAGTGTGTCACAAGACAAGCATAACTATCAGGCAACTGGGTCAGTACACACATACAGCAGACATACAGCATTTTTGGCAGATGCCAAATTATCAGCCTTGTTTCACGCGCACACACACAGTCACATATATTCATTTAAAGACACAAGGGTGTTTAATATTCCCACAATAGAATCCATCATCATCCTCGTGTGTTTCTCTGTGCTGATTGACTGAGGAGGCTGTGAGGTCTCACCGTGGCTATTTAGTGTGATAATGGCGTTTGACAACACAGGATACAAACACCATTGTCACACTCCACAGCTCAGGAGGACGACAGACTGACCGTCTAGAGTGACAGGAGAGCTTTAGTGTACTAGTTTATTAACATCAATTTTTTAGGCTTATAGCCTAAGTAATTTTTTCACCTATGATAACTCAACTTTTCCCTCAGAATGAATCTATGAACAGAAACTTGTACGTAAATGAACAAGGCCTGCAAGTGTCACCCCGTTTTCGCCCTTGTCTTTGGTTCAGCAGCTGGCTCTGGCTCTGGTCGATTCTCGTCTTGTGTTTACATGTCTGTCAGTGGAGTGGATGGTGACGGGAACCGTGCAGATGGTCTCCTCTAAATGATCAGCTATGCCTTGGATCGGGAAACTTCAACAGAGGGTTCTCCCATTATTGCGCTCAAATGTATTTTAGTGAAAATAAAAAGCAACCTAGACCACAGCTATACATGTTAGTTCAGATAAATGTTTCAGTTGTCACTCAATTTAATATGGGATTTTAATTTCATGTGCAAATATATGACTGCTATCCCATTAATATATTTATATACTTCATGACGCTTATACTGTACATCAGTAATATTTAAATGTGATACTTTTTAATGTAGTATCTTAATATAGGTCAGGCTTAATTATATACACTACTGCTTATTCCTGTGATGCAAAGCTGAATTTACCGCCTCATTATTCCAGTCTTCAGTGTCACATGATCCTTCAAAAATCATTTTAAGATGCTGATTTGATGCTCAAGAGACATTTCTGATTATGTTGAAAACAGTTGTTCTACTTGATATTTCATGGAAACCATGATACTTTTACAACAATAAATAATTAAAACAATATTTTATTCCAGTTAGCTGCCAAGGCAACATTTCTTTTTGATTTAGTTTAACTTGTGCTGAAATAGCTAAAACAAAAATTAATAAACAGTATAGACTTTAAAAAACTAAAAATGTACTAATAAAAGTTTTAACTTTTATTTTAACTAAAATATAAAAATGAATTCAAAATATTCATAAAGCTATAATAGTATTTCAATGGGACTGCTTTACTGTCACCTTTGCTTGCTGAAAAATAAGACCAAGAACTATTGTAATTTTCTTGAATCCAAAATCCAATTTTTATTATTTTTATTTTTTTTGTGATCTTAATATTATAAATAAGCTAAATTTATTTATTTATTTTTTGACATCCATTCTCAAGTCTTTTTTTTTTTTTTTTTTTGAACAAGTTAATTTACCACATACCCTGTTCGGTAAAGATGTCCGATCCACATGACCCTCCATGCTGTAGAAATACTGAGAGCACTGAAAAAGAAACACTTCACAAAACACTCTAAAACACAATATCCTTTATAAAACACTCACACTCTTCCAGAGATCCACAGTCTGCAAGAAAATGAGAAACTCTCTGTCATGACTGGTCATTCTTCTCTCCTTTAACCTCCATATATGTACCTAGAGGGGGTTTAGTCAAACAGTTTTGTGATAAGCTTAGAGAAGTATTGATCGGCCGTGACGTGGGGACAAGGTCACGAACCCAAAACCTGGGAGTGCTTCCTTTAAAAGCACCATTTCCTCTTAACACACTACAGTTTTAATGAACCCATGACACCTGCTACCATGAGAAGAATCATTAAGACACTTGTGAGATATAGAGGTCAGACCACCCAAAATGCCTCTTTATAACCATATTTTAATCACTGATTCCATGTTTAATGATTTAAAAGTCCAGATATTTCAGAAGTGTGAAAAGATCCCCAATGTACTGAAACGACAGGCCAGTCTAAAGTTGATTCCATTCAATTTCACAAATCGCTCGTATAATCATACCTAATTTCCAAGAAGTGTTGACAAACAGTGTAGTGAATGGGTTTCCGCTGCTGCAGCTCATTCTGAACCCCGGCTCTGATGTGATGTTGGTTTGGCGTTGGACTTGTTTGTGATTGCAGAAAGAGAGCTCTTGATAAAGTGTACAGGCCGCTTTTATTTGCTTGTCCTTGGATCTGATAGCCGTCTGATTGCATGTGTGAATGAACTGAGTTTCCTTCACCGCTCAGCAGAGCCTCGTGCCATGTGTTCAGCAACAAAAATGTAAAAATTACCAGAAATGATTGCCAGTGTCAAATTGTGATACAGCAACTGCCTGGGAAACAAATATATAAACGTTTTTGAAATGCCAGCCTATAAAAATAGAATTCATATTATTAATCTTCATTTTGTAATGGGAATAATATAAGAAAATTAAAATGTTTAATAATATGCTGTTACTATTGTAACAAATGTATAATAACATTTTATTGCTGCACATTAAAATTACTTATAATGTACATAAAAATATACATAAAATAATTCACACATGAAAATTATATTCCTAATATTAAAGTATAATTATGCTGTCAATTCCACCCAAAAAAGAAAAAAAAAAAATATTCAGCAAGGACACAATAAATTGATCACGTGACAGTAAAGACATTTCATCAAAGAATCATGTTTTTTTCCTATAAAATTTAACAGCACAGCTGTTTTCAATATTGATAATAAGAAATATTTCTTGAGCATCAAACCAGCATATTAGAATGATTTCTAAAGGATCATGTGACACTGAAGACTGGTGTAATGATGCGGAAAATTCAGCTTTGCATCACAGGATTAATTACAACTTAAAATACATTCAAATATAAAACCGTTATTTTAAGCTGTAATAATATTTCACAATATTACTGTTTTTACTGTATTTTTTGATAAAATTAATGCAGCCTTGGTAAGCATGAGACTTTCAAAAACTTTTTTGTTTCTTTTTTTTTTTTTAAATCTTACCACCCCAAACTTTTGAACAATAGTGTGTATGTGTATATATATATATATATATATATATATATATATATATATATATATATATACACACACACTATTGTTCAGAAGTTTGAGGTGGTAAGATTTAAAAAAAAAAATAAATAAAAAAATAACAAAAAAAAGTTTTTGAAAGTCTCTATATAATGTATAAACTACTAATACATGTATAATATATTATGCAACAATTTTTATAATATAACAAAATAAATAAAACAATATTTTTGATATAATTTTTTCAAGATTTTATAGATGTAGGCTTGCAATGTTTAAGCATGAGAGCAGAAAATCAACACAGCAGAGAAGTCAACACAGCCTTGAACTAGATTACAAAGAGGGTTGCCAGATTTGACCCGGTTAGCTGTACCTGCAGCGTTGAAATAGGTCAAATCAACAGAACATGTAAAATTGCATATCTGTAAAAAGAAAACCCCCACAATAAAGCAAAATGCTGTCCTCCTGTTTGCTTCTTCTTCGACTTCGGACAATCCAGTAAATGACAAAAAACACTTTATCTCAACCTCTCAACCTTCAGCTTAAACTGAAACCTAGAACAGACATGTATTTACTAACCCAACTGCCAACAGTTACAGAAGCAGAAATACCATGAATGTGTTTACCTTGAAATCAATCAATCCAAACCCATCCGATACCATTTCAAGTCTATAGTTGATTTCCTGTCATTTGGTCTAGTGTCAACTAACCAAACACTGAGACTTTTAAAAATCAGTAAAACAACAACACACCTAAATTCCATTTATCAGTTTATTTCGAACGAAGTTATACGAATCGCAAGGTCTTGTGGTGAGCAGGAACCAGACAGTAATGTTCCTCATCAATAAAAAAGAACTGCCCCTACAAAAGAGGAAGGGTAATTTATAACAATAACAATAATCATAATATTATCACAAACCTACAGAGCCACAGCAGCCTGAAAAGTGTGAGTGGGGAGGCGTACAGATAAAAGACTGGAAAAGAAAATAGAAAAAGAACCAGTCTGAAGTCTGACTCCAGGTGAAGCTCGTTCCTACAGAGCCGATCCGGATTCACACTGACGAACCAGACTGACTCCAGATCAGCTGTAGGGCCGAGCTGTGATCTGATATGTTAGCAGCAGGCCGATTATAAACATGAGATATTGCACCAAGGAACCGAGTGCTTTTAAAAGAACAAAATAGATAATCACATTCAAGTTCACAAAAAAAAAAAAAAAAACACAGGTGACATGACCCTAGTGTGTGATCAATAAAGTGCCCTTTTAGGTACAGTGGTGTTAGAAGAAACAAAGAAAGAAAGAAAAAAAAAAAAAGTTTATGTCCTGAAAGTCTACGAGACTTGCAGTGTTGAATCACAGCGCTTTTAAGATAGCTTCACTCTGTGTCGCTCTTTAATACTTCAAACAGATTTAACACGTACAGTAAAAATCCAATCGCGTCTTTCCCCCAAAACAAACTCATTTACAGCATTATGAACAGGTATAATCATAATAAAGATAAGAACAATACTTATTACAATTGAAGAAAACCCTCTCCGACAAACTCATGTCCGATGCATGTCGACGTTTTCCATCTTTGCTCTCAACCAAGAAGGAGAATAGCTTTATAATTACTACGTAATCATATTGAAACACAAGATACATGTTCATACCAGTTTTCATAGCAATACAATAATCATGTTGATTTTTTTTTTTTTTTTAACCCACAATGATATGGATATTGAATTGAATATAGCCAGGCCACTGATGCATTTCCGATAACGTTGTTTAAAATAGTAAACCACATTGTTGGTACAAATATCTGTTTACTCTGTAAGAATGATAATAACAGCGATAATAATAAACTATTAAAAACAATTCCCGTTGCTTCTTGGCGTTGCAAAAGAAGATAAAAAATAATCCTCGACGAAAGAAGGAAGGAAGGGGAAACTTGGCGTAGTTTGCGGGATAAGGGAGGATGAGGATGTGTCCTTCATCCTGGCTGTGATTCCTAAGGTAATCTGGTGTTAGTAAGACCTGATAAGAGAGTTGCCTCTTCACTGAACTTATATTATGTTTGTGGAATTAATGGGATTGGTTGCGGTGGTATATCAAGGCCACGCCCACTCTGAGGCCACACCCAAATACTGAAGTTTCTTATTTACTATCAATATAAAAGTCGCCACGGCCTCAGAGCTGGATTTTGAAATAAAACGTTAGAAGAGAGCATGATTTGTGGGATACTGCAGGGCTGTTTGGCGTCAAAACGGGTTCACAGCCAATGTCGTTCCAGCTAGACAGATTACATGCATATACCGTGCTGACATCACACACCTGCGACTGCTGGGATCTGGCTGTACAATGGCAACTCGAGAGTGTGTATATGCGAGTATAGACGTGTGTGCGAGTGTGTTGTACATGTCTTTGCTCTTCAGTTGCGTTAGGAGATCGCATGGATATAAAGGGATTTCTTTAGTCAACGCCCTCGAAGCCTTGGGCGTTTTCCACCGCCATCAGAAGCTTCTCTCGCAGGTCTTCAAATGACTCATACGTCGGGAGGTCCAGGCGATTAAAGCTGCGTGGGAAGAAAACAACGGAATCATTGAGATAAACTAAAGCAAACATTTAGTTGTTTTTAAATTAAAAGAGAGTGACATCTTTTCAGAATATCCCCAAATTGTTTTTGGTATATTTTGGTATTTTCACTAAACAAAAAAAAAACAAAAAACAAAAAACAATAAAAAAATAATAAAATAATATAATCCCTTCAATGGGAGACGAAGGGAAAATATATAGATGTTTGAGTAAATAAAGCAGTCAAATCCCTCTAGGTCTTACCAGGTGTGAGCACGAGGGAGTTTGTCAGGTGTCCCCCACTGCTCAATAGTAAACAACTGCGGCCCATTGGAACCTGCAACAGATCACGTGACTTGTCAAGGACCAATCACGAATGGAGCCAATATATGTATAGGTCTCAAAGGGAAATGCTAAGATCTGAAAACAGAGGAAGCTGCTACAAACATCATCTTATAGACTGTCTGCATTAAATTGTCAAGAGAAATGATCCTATAATTGTACTACAACGCCAGTGACATTTTCTGAAAAACAAACATACATTTACAAAATAACACACACATATACAGTCATGGCCAAAAATATTGGCACCCTTGGTAAATATCATCAAAGACGACTGTGAAAATTAATCTGCATTGTTAATCCTTTTGATCTTTTATTTAAAAAATTCACAAAAATCTAAGCTTTCATTGAATAATAAGAATTTAAAATGGGGGGAAATATCATTATGAAATAAATGTTTTTCTCTAATACACATTGGCCACAATTAACGGCACCCTTTTATTCAGTACTTTTTGAAACCTCCATGTGCCAGTTTAACATCTCTAAATTTTCTCCTATAATGCCTGATGAGGTTAGAGAACACCTGACAAGAGATCAGAGACCATTCCTTCATCCAGAATCACTCCAGACCCTTTAGATTCCCAGCTCCATATTGGTGCTTCTTCTCTTCAGTTCACCCCACTCATTTTCTATAGGGTTCAGGTCAGAGGACTGGAATGGCCATAGCAGAAGCTTGGTTTTGTGCTCAGTGACCCATTTTTGTGTTGTTTTTGAGGTTTGTGTTTGGATTATTGTCCGGTTGGAAGATCCAAACATGGCCCATTATAAGATTTCTAACAGAGTCAGTCACTTATTGATTTTTTTATCTGTTGGTATTTGATAGAATCCATGATGCCATGTGTTTAAACAAGATGTCCAGGACCTCCAGCAGAAATATAGGCCCACAACATCAAAAATCCAGCAGTATATTTCATTGTACACATGGGGTACTTTTTATCCCTGTGTTCACCAAACCCATCTTGAGTGTTTGCTGCTAAAAAGCTCATTTTTTAGTTTCATCTGACCATAGAAGCCAGTCCCATTTGAAGTTCCAGCCGTGTCTGATAACTGAATATGCTGGAGTTTGTTTTTGGATGAGCTAGGAGAATTTTTTTGAAACCCTCCCAAACAACATGTGGTGATGTAGATGCTGTTTGACAATTTTTTTTTTAAGGTTTTCTGACCCCGAGACTCAATTATTTTCTGCGATTCTCCAGCTGTGGTCCTTGGAGAGTCTTTAGCCGCTCAAACTCTCCTTCTCACCGTGCATTAGGACGATATAGACACACGTCCTCTTCCAGGCAGTTTTGTAACATTTTATGTTGATTGGAAATTCTTAATTATTGCCCTGATGGTGCATAGGAATTTTCACTACTCTAGCTCTTTTCTTAAAGCCACTTCACTAATTTGTGAAGCTCAATTTTCTTTTGCTGCACATCAGAAATATATTCTTTGGTTTTTCTCATTGTGATGGATGATTAAGGGAATTTGGGCTTTGTTTTCACTCCTATTTATATTTCTGTGAAACAGGAAGCCATGGCTGGATTATTTCATGTTCATAATCACCCCGGAGTGCTCAAAATTGTGAATATGAATGGGAATATACTTCAGAGATATTTTACTCATAAGAATTTCTAGGGGTACCAATAACTGTGTCCAACGTGTATTTGAGAAAAACATTTATTTCATAATGATATTTCCCCCCATTTTAAATTCTTATTATCCAATGAAAGGTTAGATTTTTGTGATTTTTTTAAATAAAAGATCAAAAGGATTAACAATGCAGATTAATTTTCACAGCCTTCTTTGATCATATTTACCAAGGGTGCCGATATTTTTGGCCATGACTGTATATATATGTATTGTATTGTATTGTATTATATTATATGTGGCACAGTAGAGCATTATTTACCGTAGAGTTCAGCAAAACCGTTCATTGGCACTCTGGATGTTCCAGTGACAAACTGCAAAAGTCTGATCCGCTTTTCGGCATCCATTAACAACACAGCCTGAGTTAAGATGTAGAGAGACATAGTTAATACCAGTAACTTTCATCTCTTTATACTAGCAGTAAGGAAAACATTTTCCAGAGAAAGTGTTCTCAAAATAACCATGTAAGGGAACCAATGTAATTTTTCTCTTGAAATAAATACATTTAGAATTCCATTCAAATAATCATCAGTAGAAAACCTCCACTTGAAGCTTTTCTAGTTAATGTGCCAGTAATCAACTGGCACATTAGGATACGGTGGCTTGATTGCTAACAATGACTCATATATCTAAATGTATTAAAATTAGTTTAATTCTGTATGACGTATTTTTTTTTTTTTTTGGTGTTTATAATTTCCATCATATTTTTATGGGGGAACAGGATCAGAAAATGCCACAAGCTGGACTTAAACCAGCACTGCGGCTCAGCATGTTGGAGCCAGGGGTCAAAGTTTGGCCAGTAAACCCCTGCTAGCAGATGCCATTAACTACACCATTATGGGGGGAAAAAAAATCATCTTTCTCCATGGACTATTATTCAAAAATTTGTTTGCTAGCTCAGCAACTGCAGTTGAAATAAGTATGAATAGGTATATAGAAGTTACGAACATCCTTGGATGTACAGCTCTGACCCAATAGATTTACTTCACAACTGAAGAAAGTTGTGCCTAATTTCACATAGACTTCAAACCAAATTTCAAATATGACACATTTGCTGTATTTATGTACTGGAAAGTAAATCTGTACGTATTTACCTATGTGTGTGTAGAAAGAGCAAGTCTGGCTCCAGACTACTGATAAGAAGTTCCTAATGCGCGCGTGACTCTTTCATCAGAGTAAACACTCGATGAGCCTCACATCAAACAGACTTTGATCGGTAACTGCCCGCAGTGCATATGGCATGGGGTCAGACACACTCATGCATACAAAAGTTTGGACACACTTGACTGAATTAGTTTCTCATGATCTTTAAAATCTTTTGATCTAAAGGTTTGTTTAAATGCCTGAAATTAATTTTGAAGAAAAATATGCATTCATGACTTATTTACAAAACTAACATTCAATTTTTTTAAATGCATTAGTTTGAGGAGATCATTCCAGGATGCACCCATTAAGTTAAAATAAACATAAGGACGCTCTGATTTTTTTTGTTTTCAGTCACTACACATCTGTAATATTTCATGGTTCATATGATTTTACTACTGCTATAAATGTGAAAAAATAGTAATAATAATTGAATGTTGTCCAAAATTGAAGTGTCCCCAAACTTTTTGCACACAAAACACACAGACTATGTGCTTCTCCATACCTTCCAGAACCACTGGATCACAGGGTGATTAGGACAGTAGCCATTCTTATAGACGGTGTGCTGCCTCCAGTCATTGACATCCACGTCACCCAGACCGCACATCAGCAGCTGGAGACAGAGAATACAGCACAATAAACACACTGTAACACACAGACCAACACAACTTCAAAAAGTATTATATATATATATATATATATATATATATATATATATAAATAAATAAATAAATATATAAATAAATAAATAATGTTTAGGGTCGATAAGATTTTTTAGTTTTATTTTTAATGTTTTTAAAGGACATCTCTTATGCTCACCAAGGGTGCTAAAAGGCTGGATAAAAAATTAAGACAGTAATATTGTGAAATTTTATTACAATTTGAAAAATTGAAAAAACATTTAATAAATAAATACATATATTTTTTTTTATTTTTTTATTACATTATTTCTGTAATGGCAAAACTGAATTTTCAGTCTTCTACTATGATGAACTGGTAGTCAATAATTATTTTCAATATTGAAAAAAATGTTCTGTCTAATATTTTTTGTGAAAAAAAAAAAGGTTCTTTTTTTTGCAACATTTTAAATATCTTTAATGTTACTTTTGAGTGTCCTTGCATATTTAATTTATTTAATTAAAAGTAATTAAAATAAAAAAAAACAGTTGAATAATACTATTATATAATATGGTTTATAGTATACAGTACCCGAAATGTTTTATATACTGCTTGTGGCAATAAAATTTTCTACAATACAATTTTCGGAAACTTAAAAGTCCTTTATGTGATTTGATTTTCTTCAAAATAAGATAACTGATAAACTACAAATCTTCACATTGTTAAAACCATGCAGATGATACACTGCTGTATAAATAGTACATCAGCAGAACCTCTACTGGCTGGCTGACATTTATACCATGATCTATTCAGCACAGTCTGCCTTTATTAGTTTATTATTTGCCACTATGATGGGTTTAAGTGCGGTTTTCTCCTACTATACAAACAACAGCTTGAAAAGGAATGCATTGTTCTGTGCTCGTGTGAGAAGAGTTGATTCATTCAACAAAATACAGGTTTTTTTGTTGCACTTTTTTGTATAAGTCTATGAAAGTCTTGGACATGGAGGATTCAGTCTCCATGACAACGGCAGACACTGAGTAATGGGTATGTGGGAAGTTGTTACCTCCAGTTCGTTTTCGTCAAAAATCTTAATCAAGTCGATGGGAATGAGTTCAGTGAAGCCCTGTGAAACAGACATGTGAAACATGATCAAAACATTGCATGTCATTACAGCATATTGGCATGCAGCCATAAGGAATAATCTGCTACCACCTAGTGGCAATACATGGAACTATAGAGAACTTTTATTGTGTGGGGGATTTATCATGCACCTCCAAAAAGGCGTTCATCTGTTTCTGGACCCGGTTCACAAACCGCCACTGAATCACCAGGCTGTGCAGAGCCAAAAAAAGAAAGGTTTTGTCAGTATAAAATGCCATATGTAAGAATTTACAAATAGAGCAAGAGAGCAACTCACTCTATGTATTCTTTTTTGTTGTCATTGGTTACAACCATGTCTGATCCGCTTGGCTTCAAATCCACCTGATATGTCTATAAATATAAAAAAAAAAAACATTAGCAAAAATTTTACAATAATTTTTTTTTTTCATTTAAAATGACTTCACCAAAAACATATTTAGACACATAATGGTGTTACCTGTCCAAAGTTGTCCTCATCAATGCAGAACCGCAAGTCCAGTTCTGTGGGGTCGTTTTCCAGAATCCACTTGAGAGAGTTGTAGTATTCACTGTCCTACATGATGTACATGAACATAAAACAGAAGTGAGAAAAATGAGAAAAGTATACAAGTGCACAGACACACTAAATTCAAACCAATGCCTTTAAACAACATACTGCAATGAGAATTCTGTTTCTGCACTGTTTTGCTGTGGGTTATATCCTACAATTGGTGTGTGTGTGTGTGTCTGTGTCTGTACGCACCACTGACTCCATATCATTCAGTGTGATCTGTTTGCCCAGCATCATTTTATAGAATGGTCGAATGAAGAAACCTGAAAAACAAACAAGAATACATTTCTGTTTGTAACAGGGAACAGCAACTACAAATCAAATCCCAAAACAAACACAAAAAAAAAATTATAATAACGTCATAATGAAAAAAAAGGTGAACTATAAAAATAGAGAAAGTGTCACGATGCTTCAGATCGGCTCTTAAAAAACAGGTTTATATACCGTCTAACAGCTTTCCGTGATACACAGCCATGCCAGCCACCCGACCGATGAACTTGAAGTATGAGAGGTGATCCTCATTACAGAGGCCGGAGTTTGGATTGATCTGAAGGGTGTAGTTATCTCTGCAGACAGACAGAAGGGAGACGTTAAATGAATGAATTATGGTGCCAGCTCTGCTGCATCTTCTAATGAGTGTCAGTGGGGGAGATCTAACAAGATAGCAGACCAGCTTTGTAACACAAGAAATGCTTGCTTGATTTCAGAAAAACAACACAGACAGACAGACAGACAGACAGAGACGCAGACGCAGACAGACAGACAGATATATACTGATAGAAAGACATATTTATATACAGACAGACAGACAGACACGTAAATATGTAGATAGACAGATATATACATGGACATGAAGACAGACATACAGATATAGACAGACAGATAAACAAATAAAAAGATAGAAAAAAAATCTGACAGATTGACATAGGCAGCCAGACAGACAGACAGATAGAAAAATATATATAATGAACAGATTATAACATAAAAATAAAAAATAAGGGAAGCGATAAAAAAAAAAAAAAAAACAGAACAAGAAAATGAGAAAAAAAAAATGGAGATGCCGGCTCACAGCTAAATAATGTCACATCTACAAAACAGCATTAAAAGTGAATTAAGAACTGCAAAGGAAGGCAAAATGCCAGTTAGCTAGTAAAGCCTCTGGAATGAATGCTATAAGGAGATACGAATACGAAGTGAGAAGTGGAGGTGGGTGGTTCAGGATTTACGTGCCAGTTTGAACAAATCTGCCAAAGAAGCTCAAACTCCACAAAACTATAGTGGACAAACACTTGGACACTTACGTGGCAGAGTACTCAAACAGCCCATAATAAGGGTTAAACATCTCCTTGGAGAGCAGGAAGAACCATTCTCTGGCCACGCCCCCGTAGTCCAGGCCTTTCTCCGATTCAAACTCAATCCACAGACGAGCCTTCAGACTGTCGGGTCTCTTCAGGGACATGATTCGTCTGTACGACTCCTCCAAGATGTTATTCCTGTGCAGCTTCATCTCAAAACGGTTTGGAATATCTGCCTGTGGGAGAGAGAGAGAGAGAGAGAGAGAGAGAGAGCGAGAGATTCAAATAACATACAGTTGCATTCATGAAATTTGGATGAATAAAAATCACAGAATAAAGTGAAGATCACGATTACAACATCTAGACTTAATATTAACGTTTGAAACAATCACAGCACTGTAAACGGCTGCGTTTCTGTCGTGTGAAGAACAATTTAACACCCAGTAGAAAAAATTAAAACGTTCTTTACTCCTTGACAAGGATTTCACACGGAATAAATTAGAGTGTCTAGGAATACAGTATGTGACAGGAAAGAGCTCACTGTAATGTCTCTGAAAACGCTTCATTTCTTACCGGCTTCTTTAACTTCTTTCTGAAGTAATCATACTTCTGCTTGAATTCTCTGGAATATGGCACCGCCTAAAAGACGACAAATAAACAATTGATACATAAATGTAACATAAGGATAACAATAAATACCAATAGGACAAGCAAGAAGACAAACATGAGTTTGGAAATTATTAGAAATGTTTTCAAAAGAACATCTAATATATTATATAGTATATTTGTATGAACATCACAAAATCTTTCAAAAACACATTCTGGCCAGGCCGTATTTCAAATGAATATTTTAACAATTTTAATTTTAATTTTTTTTAATGCATAAACATTTAGAATGAAAATGGCCTCTATTTTTCATTGTGACATAGCTTTTTTGTAATTTTACTGTATTGCAAAAAAGAAATTTGTATGTTATAATACTATACCTCTAATTTAATGTTTTTTTTAAATACATTCTTTAACATTTTTAACTGTAATGCAATAAAACGGCAAAACTGCAGTAATGAGGATCATTATGATAAATGGGAATTATTTATTACTACTACTACTAAAAATAACCGCACAACAAAATTAAAACTAAAAATTAGCCATTACAATTTTTTAATTTTGTCTCAAAGTATTTTGAAAAAGTCTTTTCTTCCCCTACTTCTGACAAATCTTCTTGTATTCTGTACCATTTTTTTTATATAACAAAAAGCCAACAGTGTTATAGCAGAACAGAGTCAGAATAACAGAAAGACTGTGACAGAGAATAAAGGTACACTCACGGGTCCAGTTATGGCAGGACTCTGAAGGCGAGGGTCTTCCCACTGTGTTTTTTTGGTGTCTGAGGAGGAGAAGAGGAATTATATAAGCCTCACATTTTTATGGCTATTTGGTACTTTTTAAAAATTAAAAAAATTTAACAAAATTTCAACGTGGTGGTTCAACATAAATCAGTGTACACACCACTAGAGGTCGTTTGTGAATGTGTGGAGCTGACAAACAAGACAGGTGTATATCGACCACGGCAGCAGACTCAGCAGTGCTTGAACACACCTGTGTTGTTGTGACGGACACTGAGGACATGCCCGAGTTTAATGATGCATGAGAAAAATGATCTCACAACTTATGTTACCTCTAACATCTAAATTGTTATTGATCACACAGCACAGAATAAAGTTACTGAGACAAAACAACAAATAGGAACTTGAGAGCATATCTGTGAATGGAGCCTGCATTACTGTATGTGTAAAACAGAAGGCAGGTGGATTACAGTGCCCAACAGTAGACAGCAAAACTATGCTGCATTCCACGGCACCTCATTTTGGTCACATTGTAAAGCAGCGTTAAATAATTTCAAATGTCAAAATTGAATAAAAGCATCTGCCAAATGCATAAATGTACTTAATTAAAATGTAGCTTTCTACCCACTATTACAGTATGTTTAGAGTGATGTAAAGACCATCAAAATATAAAAAAAGTCTTATTGTTAAAACCTATTGTTATCAATTGCATAAAACAGTCATTTCTGAATAGACCATATAAAGCAAAATGAAATGTAATTTGATAATATAAATTTTTGTTTGTCTTAAATGCTACTGTTCAAAAGTTTACGGTTAGAAAGATTTTTTTTTTCAAGAAATTACTACTTTTATTCAGCTAGGATACACAACTGTTTTTAACAATGATTAAATTGAGAAATGTTTCTTGAGCTCCAAATCATCATATTTGAATGATGTCTGAACGATCATGTGACACTGAAGACTAGAGTAATGATGCTGAAAATTCAGCTTTGCATCATAAGAATCATTTACATTTTAAAATATATTCAAATAATAAAAAAAAAAAAAAAAACTTATTTTAAGCTGTAACATTATTTTTTTTTAACATTTTTTAAGGAATTAGACTTTTTGTTAAAAGTGGTGATCAACTGCTAAATTGGTTTGAATAAAAATAAATAAATAAATAAATAAATAAATGTAATTGCTTTCTACCTCATAACAGTATGTTGATGGTGTATATAGTGACGTATAAAACTTTTTTTTTTAAATTATAAATAGTATTTTCTTAGTGTTAGAATTAATTGCTGCCAAAAGTTTAAAATATTTAGAATACTTTGGAAAGGAAAATTAAATGTAATTTTAGACTATAAATATTAAATGGATAGTTCACCCAAAAATGAAAATTCTGTCATTAATTCCTCACCCTCATGTCGTTCCAAACCCGTAAGACCTTCGTTCATCTTTGGAACACAAATTAAGATATTTTTTGATGAATTCTGAGAGCTCTCTGACCTTCTGACCGTTCAGATCATACAATGTAAACAATGTAAACAACGTATCCGCGTGGCACAGCTAACAAAGAACAGCATACGCTGTTTACGTTCAGTGGATACTCTCCAAAATGGCGCCAGAGTCCAAAATGGAGGAGACGAATTGTTGAATAAAGTCGCTATTTTTGTTTCCTTTGCCCACAAAAAGTATTCTCGTAGCTTTGTAAAATTATGGTTGAACACAAAAAACAAAAGACATTTTGAAGAATGTGGGTAACCAAACAGTTGATAGTCCCCACTGACTTCCACAGTATTTTTTTCCCATAATTTGGAAGTCAATGGGGACAAGCACCTGTTTAATTACCAACATTCTTCAAAATGTCTTCCTTTGTGTTCAACAGAAGAAAAAAAATCATGCAGGTTTAAATCAACTCGAGGGTGAGTAAATGATGACAACTTTCATTTTTGGGTGAACTATACCTTTACTGTAAGTTAACATGTTATCTTAAATAATTATGCTTATTGTGTGAGTAAATGAGTGTCCTTACTATGGTCGATGTAAAAGGTTCTTCCATCTGCGTGCACTCGTTCCTCCCACCCAGGCTGCGGAGATTCAGAGAGAGAGAAAAACAGAGACATTAAGATCAGACGAAACCCCAGACCTGATACACCACTGATACACCAACACAACAATTGTAACAGATAATGTGACGAGAGGAAGGAACAGAAAGATATGACGGTTCCTCGGTTCAGTGTGGGAGAGCTTCCACGACAGGGTTCCACTGGCATGCAAAAGAGACCTCGTTTATTCGCTCTCATTCTGACAAACACGCACTCGCATTCACATACTGCCCCTCTTTTGAGAGCGGAGACCCCCCGAGACCTGCAAACCCACGTCGATACCAACATCACAAGAAACTGCCAGGCTTGACGAAAATTACAGCCAACAATTCATAACCCACAACATCAAGGGAAGCTGTTTGACGACCCACACATTGGATCCGGAGAGGGGACAAGACCTTCGTTCACAACTGAGAGACTGTGAGCCAGCACTGAAGACAAGCGCTCTCGTGCTGAACGGGCATCAACCAAAAACTGGCATCGAATGAAGCACAGGATGGACACTGTGCAGGGGTGGAGGATGCAGAGAAGAGGATAGATGGATGGAGAAATGATAATCAACATAACCAGATACGAGATACGTGCAGGGAAAAATATAAAGAGAGAAAGACAGAGACACAGGACAAACAGAGCTTAATAGAAGGGTTCTGGAAGTAAAAATCCCATTCAAAATATCCTGTTAAGATAATGTACATAACACTCAAAACACACATACCAAGAGTTCTGGGATTTTAAAGTAATGGTATATGCTAATGTAAATGCTATAGTGATATTTGGTGGATCAAAACCCAAAACCCTATATTTTATTGGAAATTAATCTGACATTTATTCAGTATTTGGCCTGGTTTTTAAACCATGTGCAGATAAATCCTACCATTTATGCATTTACAAAACTGTAATTTCTCCTAATCAGACAGTATAATTTTAATAATTTTGCATATTTGATAAAAAAATAAATAAATAAATAAATAAAATAAAATAAATAAAATAATGCACTGTGTGTACAGTCACTGGTAACAGCTGAGAATCACTGATTTAATCTGATATATTTTTTGAGATTCCTATCAAGAAAATGAATGGAAAAAATACTTCTGGAACCATGGCTGCTTAAAAGTGGGCAGTCAATATTGAGCTCTATAACTGAAAGCATTGAACAAAAGCCAAAAAAGAAATCAGAACAAGAAAAAAAAACAACAACAACAATAACAACGAAGACTGACAGTAAAAGAGTGTAAGCGGGAGTAAAACAGAAAAGGAAAAAGAAGGACAGTCATCCATGCCAGCAAGGATAAGAAAGGTGGAGAGGTCAGAGGTCAGAGGGCGGACAGGCTTGTGGGCAGGCAGGTAAACACGCAGGCAGAGAGAGGACCGACCTCCTCTGGAAGATTCTGCCACAAACAGCATCAAGCGTAGAGCGAACCATGTTCCCCCACGCCACCGAAAGAGAAATCACACACACACACACACACCACCAGCTTGTGAGACAGAACTGCAGTCAGTGCAGTGGGAATCATTTATATAGAGTTTTAAAAAAGAAAAACCAGTGTTGTTATTGTTAACTAAAACCATTAACATCAATTTAAATAAAGATCAAATAAAATAAAAAAATAAATATTTGATTATATACTTAAACTTAAAATGACAAAGCTCATAACATAATTACTAATTTATGTATAAATTACATATAAATTTAAATTAAAATGGAAAAAATAAATCCAATTCAAAATATTAATACTATATTAGAATATAAATAATACTACAAAAAGACCTCAGGAATGTACTAGTTGATGGATGAAGGACGGAAAAGTATATTCTTAGATATTTGATTAGTGCTGTCAAACAATTAATCGTGATTAATCACATCCAAAATAAAAGTTTTTGTTTACATTATACATGTATGCGTACTGTGTATATTTATTATGTATGTATATATAAATACGCACATGCAGTATTTTGAAAATATTTGCATGTTTACACATTTATATATTCATATTCTTATATTTTATATTATATATAAAAATATTTAAATGATAAACATAACATATTTTTCTTAAATATATACATGCATGTGTTTGTATTTATATATACATAATAAACATACACAGTAAAAAACATGTTATGTAAACAAAAACTTTTATTTTGGATGCGATTTATCGTGATTAATCGTTTGACAGCACTATATTTAATCTAAGAATTTGTAATAAAAATCAATGATTTGCAGGCATATGACTTGTTACTTATAACTAATATATTTGCATATATTAATGTACTTTTAATTTACTTGCATATGTATGGCATTTTCAACATTACATGAAAACAAGCATGAAAATAGATGTTTATTAGATAAGTCCCTGTTTCCTGGCACGTATTTCCACTGAAAACCTGAGAAGAGAAGGTGTGATTACCAAACACCGGCATATAAGTATTTCTGCTAGGTGGAAAAAAAAAATCAT
Organism: Spinibarbus caldwelli; assembly: GCA_039654775.1. Classification (NCBI taxonomy): domain Eukaryota; kingdom Metazoa; phylum Chordata; class Actinopteri; order Cypriniformes; family Cyprinidae; genus Spinibarbus; species Spinibarbus caldwelli. The sequence goes on from CM077258.1 coordinate 6,731,077, forward strand.
TAAGAGTTTCTTCACAATCTCATCATGTGAGATGCATATTGCATCAACTCTTGCTTAAAGACGAAAAAACCAAACTGTTCTCAAACATATGAAATGATAAAAAAGCTTGTGAACTTACTGGAGATCATTCGTGCTACCAGGGATGCATTATTCTTTGGGTTCAAAAATTTATTTTATTTTTTATTTACTCATAAATACTACATTAAAACACTTTTTTCGATATATAAACATGATTTTTTATTATTTATAGTATTTATGGGAATATTTAGAATATCTTTGAGGTTCTTGTGATAAGCCAGACTCTGAAATGAGGTGACAACACAAAACGTCATTTGTGACCCTGGACCACAAAACCAGTCTTAAGTTGCTGGGGTATATTTGCAGCAATAGCCAAAATACATTGTATGGGTCAAAATTATTGATTTTTCTTTTATGCCAAAAATCATTAGGACATTAAGTAAAGATCATGTTCCATGAAGATATTTTGTAAATTTCCTACTGTAAATATATCAAAACTTAATTTTTGATTAGTAATATGCATTGCTAAGAACTTTATTTGGACAACTTTAAAGACGATTTTTTTTAACCCTCAAATTCCTAATTTTCAAATAGTTGTATCTCAGCCAAATATTGTCCTATCATAAACCATACATCCATGGAAAGCTCATCAGCTTTCAGTCATAATTTACCCTTATGACTGGTTTTGTGGTCTGGTCACTTCTCATATTTCCATTTATATTGTCTTAATGTGAGTAACATTTCACGTTGTCACGTAGTTCTGAAGAAAAAAAAAAACATAGTAGATAAAGTTGGCTACACAAGTCACAACAGCTGTTTTCTTTAGCAAACCCTTTTATATCTGAATAGAATCCGCTGTTATTTAAATTGCATTAAGTTGCATTTCCTTATAAAGTTATCGGCCAACTCGCGAGCATTGCATTTACTTGCCAAAGGCAATTTTGGCATTTATCAAGTGTTCATTTTGGACTAAATTTCAGTACTGTTCTTGGACAAACTGCATTCCAGCTAAACAAAAAAGAAGTGATCTCTGATGAGCTAATCCACTGTCAAATTTTTGTAGCCATTGTTCTTTTACAAAACAGCCTGAGGATGTAGTCCATCAACAAAGAAATCTACAAAACACCACAGTCAAATTCCTGCTTTTGTGTCATTAGTTATGGTTTTCCCATTCGATTATCAGACTTAATCCTATTTTTTGCTTTGCAGATTGAATTAGTTTCGCGATTCTCATATGATATCACTGTTGCTTTCATGATTCTGCATCACTGTGTCACAACACAAGGACACATGTCACACCAGGCTGTAGAAAGAGCTCGGATTGTGGGTAATATTGCTCAATGGTGTTTTTGCACTCACAGGAAGTGGGCCGAGGTCGCCAGGGTCCAGGGATGCTTTTGTCCTCATGTGAACGGGATACTTTAAGCGAGGATCTTCCTGAAAAGAGAAAAAGAGAGAGGTTGACACATGCTCAGATTTTCCCAGAAGGTTTTATTCTCATTTAGCAGTAAATTGCATTCGCTGTCTGCTGCCAAAATGCAGTTCTTCAGACAATAAGGAATACTGGAACGATTGTGTTTCTTTCTCACCTCATGGGGAGATTATGCAGTAATTATACAGAGTAAACTTTTTTTAGTTTTCTCTGTGGACATTTAAAAACCACTAGCAGGATTTAATAAGGACATACTTTGTAAACCACAACATACTATTTTAAGCAATGGTGGAAAGAAGAGAAAATCAATTTGTTTTCATTTTAAATCTGTCTAATTACACAGAACCTCTAAAGAGGATGCAATACATTTGAAACAAACAGACAAAGGCGAGTCTGTGCTGGGGGAAATAAGGGCACTGGTGAGAAGCTGCAGTTCCTCTGTCAGACACCAGGTGGCACACTGATTCTGAGTGCATCACATTGGCATCACCCGGGGCCTCCCTCCAGCTATGGGGCACTGAAGTGTGCAATTGTGAACAAGACTGTGTGTGTTTGTGTGTGCGTATCTGTGAAAGTCTTTTTCTCTCAAATACCTTTCACGCATCTTAACGTAGGCAAAAGAGTAACAGTAAAAAATAGCAGATATTTTAAACATTTGAGAAAACAGCAACCACTAAATTTATTATTATTATTCTTTATTTTTATTATTATTATTATTTCAATAAATTAACAGTTTGTATTAGAGACAGTAGTATTTTGTTATTGGAGATTGTGTTATTTTAGTATAAATTATATAGTTTATATTTTATATTTTATTTTGTTAACGTTTTGTATTATGTTTATAATTTTTGTTTTCATTTCAATATTTATATATTATTTATTTGTATTTATTTATATATTTATTTATTTATTATATAATATTTTAATAATAAATACATACATACATATATACATACATATATAGTATTTTTAAGATGTACCGGTATAATAAATTTTGTATTATATAATATTATACATTTTTAAAATAGGAAGATTTTTTTGGTTAGTACTTAGTACTTTCAACATACATATTTACATACACATTTTTTTGGTAAAACTTTCAACATACACATTTTATTTCAGCTAGTTGCCAAAGCAATTCTCATTAATGATTCATTTAAATATAAAATATTATTTTTTATATGTTTATTTATATTTTATTTCAAGTAATAAGAGTTATGTTTTTAACAACCCTGATTGAAGACACATTTAAGAGAGATATATAATGTTTTGGAAATTATACACATTTTGAAGTAATAAAAGTATAGAATTAAGCAATAAAAATAATCAGTAGACTAAAACAATAAAAACTCACCCTGAATATTATGATTCGTGATTCATTATGCATGCAAATAAAATGAAATAAAATAAAATAAATAAATAAAATAAAATAAAATAAAATAAAATAAAATAAAATAAAATAAAATAAAATAAAATAAAATAAAATAAAAATAACTCCGCAGCTGCAAGCACACAATCCAGGTGGATACCATCTGACTGTCGTAAGAAAAAGACGACCAGTCAAGCTCCAGGTCAATCTGCTGACGGTATTTGTATCATAGTAAACAAATGCTTAATGATGAGATATAAATAGATAATAGCAGTGATCACAGCTGCACATAAACCAAAGTTATGTCAGCAAATGGAACTGTAGAACTGTTCCAAAATCTAAAGAGCTGCCATGCTGCAGCATCACAAAACATATGACTACAAAACTTGACTATGACTGCACATATGACTACCACGATTACAACAGGGTTTGTCATTACCATGCTACTAAGCGTGGTTTTAATTAGGTAGAGAGTTATAAATACATTTTATAATGAACATTTCATTTTTTCACTCATGGCCATCTTGCATTTTTTTCCTCGGAGGTCATTACAAAGCATTCAGGGATTGCCCTTACCATGAACTTATCTAGTTTTGGGAGAGATTTTGTGAGTGTTTGTCTTACCCATGTGGTGGTTCTGCTGTTGTGGTCGATGAAGAACGGCCGTCCATTGGGTGCTATTCTCATTTCCCATCCAGGGGGCAGGAAGCTCTGGTTTGCTTTATGCTGGGATTTGGGTGAGCTGTAGGGAGAAGGCTGCGGGGACTGAGGGTTGGAAAACGTGTCCTTTACAGCTCGCCGTATCTGGGCGTTATTGGCTCCCTGTAAAAGGAAACAGAGCCAACGTTAATTATTTCCCTGTTTGCCAGTCTCTATTATTTCGTTTTCCAGCTTTTATGTATAATTCATTAGAATTTTGTGTAAGAAAGACTTTTACGAACGGGATATGTCAAAAAATTGAAAAGATTTGGAAAACGCAGTACGTGCTAATGAGGAGGCACGCTGTTATTTAATCCTGCTAAAATTTTAATTAGCACACAACTCAGGAGGATTTCACCTCCATTTCACCTCTGGACGTCTTTCTCTCCCTCTCCTTTTTTTTCCCCCCAAAAACAAAAGTTTCCCTTTCAACACTGTAATTAAAATTCACATGGCCCTCTGCAACCCTGATCATTTATAAATAAAACCTAGTACTTCTTTATGTAAACTTTCAAACCTTTGAGAAATGTTTACTCAATATTCTACAAGATCTTCTTACATCAGATGCGGAAAATGTTGCACCTGTCATAATTGCTTATCTGATGAATGAATTCGGGGTATTCTTTCCTTCTGAAAGCTAAACCAACAAAGGCAATAAGATGCGAATAAGGAATATGACTGTGTTCCCAGAGTGTTAACACAGAACATGAATTACAAAGAACCAGCTCTTAACTTTATGACAAAGCCTATCAAAACTCAGAGAAATGTAACTTAAAATTAAATATTTTTTACATTACTTTCTAAGCAGGCGCTTTACAGAAATCCCTCAAACTTTATTTTATTCACATACTTCTCAGCAAATAATCTAGCTCCTAACTTAACACTTATACTTTTGTGAATCATTTTAGCCATATTATCTAATTTTACAAACTTTATACTTAAATGGAAGAATTTTTTAATTTGTAAAAACAGCAATTCCACTAAACTACAGCATCATAAATAATACTATAATATCTAAAATATTATATCATAAATGGTAGAGGAATATTATTATAATTAATATATACATATATTACATTAAAAACACATTCTTGAACATGTACAGCATTATATTATTTTATTTTATATTCACTTTAGTCAATACATATCAAGTTGTACGCTATAATGTCAAAAGCATAACATGAAAGTGAAACTCTTTTCTTATTGGTGACGCAAGCAATTATCAAGATTTTTTTCCCAGTTCTAAGATCAAATACAAGATACCTATTTCAGTTGATTTCACTACTTGCTTTCTGCACAGTAAAAGCAATATCAGCAAAGTGTTTCATGTTTCAAGTGGCGAGTGATGCTTCGGTTAAGAGATGCGCTGAAACTGTAGTTTTGTTTAAAATATCGAGCTCAAGCTATGACAGAAAGAATCAAGAGGGACAGAAGAGGGATTTTAATCGATACCACACCCCATGCCTTTTTTGTCAGTTACCATGTTTTTTTTTTTTTACATGGAAGTGCGTGGCTGTAATTAGCAATAGTTGCTATGAGAGCAGACACAAGACATTTATTCCCCAACATCTGCAGATTAGCCACAAGAGCTATTGTTTATTCCATTAGCAAAGCCATTCTTCACAGCGGAGGCCATTAGCTCTGGCTGAGGCCCATCATCGCAGATAAAATTGTTTGCCATTTTCAAAGGAATATTCTGGATTAAATTATGATTTGAGCTCTATAAACACCATAAGTGGCCTGTTTTCGATTACCACTGGAAATAATTGTGATATGTTTATAAAAACAAACAGTAAAAACAGCACTTACACAAGTCCAAAGCATCACAAACAAATAACATAATATCTATAAAATCTATTTTAAATTAAATTAAATTAAATTAAAATTAAATTAAATTAAAATTTAATCATGTCATAACGTTAATTGAAAGCATGTTATGGGAAAGTTTAGAAGGTATATACGGATATATTTCAGAACAATGTGCTATAAAAGCAAAATAACAAGTAGGTTTAAGGTCAGACATGGATTTAGAGCAAGAGAACAGAAGGAAACTATGAAGTCATGGCTGTTTGAGAGGTTAAACTTCTTTTTGGCAATGGTGACACCTTGGCGCGTTTCACGATAAGCAAACGGACAGCTGCCCCAACCCAAGTCTTAGGTAGCGTCAGCTGATACAAATTTACAAAGCGGGGGTAGAAGCCCTGTTCCCTCCATGCAAAAGTAAATGTTGATGAGTACATTAAAACTTGATACACACAACAGCTGCTCAATTTAACTTTGTGAAGATTTCAACATCATGAATAAGGACTAAACTTCTGAAAGTCTGTGGGACGATTATAAATACAGTACATGTCAGTAACCTGTTCTTTAAAGATTAAATATTTACAAAAATCTATCCTTTCATCACAGAAATAAAACTAAACAAAAAAGTGAAATAAAAAAAAAACTTCTCCAAAACATAAGCCAAATTATTGGGACACCTATTAATTCTCATGATTGAACTATTTATATATATATATATATATATATATATATATATATATATATATATAAAATGCAGGAACTTGCCTGACCAAGTAAGCAAATATACATTTTAGTGGTTATTATGCAAAATACATGACCTCAGAATACCACAATGTGCAAAATAATATTTGTATATAAACATCTGGGTAGTAGACATCTACTCTACAATCTTTCCCCAAAGTATCTCATGTTAACTATCCATGTACTTCATATATCAGATCTGCTTTCCAGAAATCAACCACTGCCACAACTGTGAAAAACTAAAAAAAAAAAACAAAAAAAAAAAATTAATGAAGAACCCATTGGCTATTGCAAAAATTTGTAGGTATTTTCAAGAATGTATGGCTGTTCGGACATTTTCCTAAACTTTTTCTATCAGAAACGCTTAATAAAACAAAAACTATAACAACAACAGCACTAAGCAGAAATAACAGGATTTTCTTTTCTTTTTTTTTCTTTTTTTTTAACTGTGCATCGAAGTGAATTAAATTAGCTTGAATTGAAAGGTCTGGAGCAGATGGGTCAGGAAATTGTCTCTCAATTGATTTGGCTTTTGGGACATCAGACTTTAATAATAAAACTGATCCATGCATAATACAAGGGCTACGACTCTGCTGTTCATACCTAAAGAAGCCAAGTGGCAGTGTGCATAGAATGAGATTCTGATTTCCTATTTCGACCAACTGTGTGTGGATATTGTGATTATATTACACTGCACTGTTGCAATGGAAATAAAACAGGTGTGAAACCTGCTTTAAAATTAACACTGTCTATCACCAAATGTGATGGAAAAAATTGCCTGTCAATTGCACGAATGATAATCTGAAACTCACATGTGTGTCACGATTCAAATCAAAGACACAAACTGAAGGAAACATATGTTGACATTTGAGCTTTGTGCAAACAACTTTTTCCTCAGAAGTTTATCCAGAAGAAATCTTTTTTTTCTCCAGAACTCCATGTGTCAAGACAAGGAATAAATATTCCTCATTGTCAACAAAGCGAAAATATGTGGAACAAAACCACAATATGTATGAGGCAAAAAAGAAACAATGACTGGCACTGTTGTCACTCATTTGCAGAAGAAAATAAACAAAGCAAAATATGGCAAGGACAAGTATCAAGTACAAAAAAAAAGTCCAAAATGTAAAAACAAAACAAAAAAAACACAAAACAAACAAAAAAAAGTTGATATATTAACAAAAAAATTTTTTGCAAGTTAACACTTAATCAGCAAAGATACTTTAACTTGTTCAAAAGTGACAGTAAAGACCTTTATAATGTTTATGGATTATAAAATATATTTTTATATTGTTATATATTCTACTCATTTTAATACCTAACAATTGTCCTAATCATTCATGTTAATAGATATTAGAATGATTTCTGAAGGATCGTGTGACACTGAAGCCTGGAGTAATAATGCTGAAAATTCAGCTTTGCACCACAGGAATAAATTTTATTCGGTTATTTTAAATCGTAATAATACTTTACAAAATTACTGTTTTAGCGTAAAAGCAGCCTTAGTGAGCATAAGAGACTTCTTTTAAAAACAAACAAACAAAAAAAATCTTACAGACCCCAAACTTTAGTAGTGTAAATAATACAAATGAAAAATAATTTGGTAACACTTGTCAGAAAAACTGTATAAAAATACAAAGAAATTAAACAAAATACTGGTTAATCACAGACAAGACTGAGACGGATCACACAGTCAAAAGGAACTCTTTCCTCATTTACTCACCCTTAAGTTGTTCCGAAACTATGAGTTTCTTTCTTCTGTTGAACACAAAAGAAGATATTTTGAAGAATGTTGGTAATCAAACAGTGGCTGGAAGCCATTGACTTCTACAGTATGAAAAAAAAAAAAACTACGGAGGTCAATGGTTACCATCAGCTGTTTGGTTACCAACATTCTTCAAAATATCTTCTTTTGTGTTCAACAAAAGAAAGAAAGTCATACAGGTTTGGACCAAGTGGAAGGGGAGTAAATAATGCCAGATTTTTCATTTTTGAGTGAACTATCCCTTTAATACATGGACTGGAATCAGGTGGAGGGGCAAAGTAAACGGAAAGAAGGAAGTCAGGGGACAAAACAGAGGGAAAGGCAGATGTTCTCACCTCTAGCGGGGAAGAGAGAGTGACGGTGGGGGAACTGAGGCTACGGGGTCTGCGCACTTGTGGTTCGCTTAGATGGCCGCTGGAGGAGGAAGGGGTGGAAGCGGGGGGCGTGGCTGCTGTAGCGCCCCCTACTGCCGCAGCTGAGGTACTGGCTCCATCTTCAGTGTGCTGCTGGCCAAAGAAAGGGATCAATTAGCTAGTCACCACAAGCTCTTGTCCAAGGGCACGCCATCCAACACTGAGTCTGCATTCAAGGTTTAAAAGGGGCCCAGAATGGAGAGCAAGGTCTAAAATACTGTATTAGGAAATGAATGCTATTAAACTGATCAATAATTGTAAGGTTTAATTTGATTGTGTGGACAAACAAGAGGTCTGTTTGGTTTTTAAATGACTACAGAATATTTAAGGAAGTTAAAAGATTGGAGATCAATTAAATTAGCCTTTTATCTGGTCTGTTGTTTAAAAAAAAGAAATGGAGATAATCATACGAAGGATGAAGAATAGAGAGTTTACTACCTCAAGGAACAGAAAGATAAGATATAGATCAAGAGCAACCAGAGTAGCAATAAATAGATCAAGAAAACATAACGGTTGGCAAAACAAATAACATCCAGACATTGTGACGGGACAAGTACACAAGAACATGGAAGCAAACAGATAAAGGCAGAACAACAAAAAGAAGACTGGATTGATAGAGAAGAGAAGAACCTTGAAAGACATTTAAATTTGACAGTGGGTGATGCTACAGAAACATCGAGGAAGAACAGACCTCCGTTAGCTTTAACTAGGCTTTGCTACCTGCAGAATGGGCCGCGTCCAGGTGGTGCTACGGTTGTTGTGGTTGACGTAGTACATTCGTCCCTTGGGGTCTTTGCGTTCCTCCCAGCCTGGCGGAAGGCCTGGTGTGGTCAGGGCGTAGGAGGCCGATGGAGACTGAACAGAGTGAAAAGAACAGATGAGTATGCATATTGACAAAACAAAGCAGAACTTGGTGATATTAAAATCTGTATCACTGTCAGTTCTGCTACAATGAATGAATCTGTATAGATTTTATATCAGGGTCATATCTGTAGGAGAAGCCTTGTTAACTGATATGACATTCAATATGATGAGTGAGAATATTGTAGACTTAAAACCAGAATACTAACACATTTTCACAAACACAAATGTAGATACAAATACACTTAAACACAACTAAACACAGCATCCAAAACACACTCCACACAAGGTGACATGACTCAATCGTATTATGGACACATTTGAAATGCATCCGATAAATATGTCTGGGTGAATTTATATGTTGGGGTGTAAATAGATCCCTCAGAATTTCTAAATTTATAGACATACACACTAAAAACCTGGTATAAAATGAAAAATAAAAAAATATGAAATGAGATGTGCCACCAAATAAAGAGTGCTCTTAATAATAAAAAAAACAAAAAAACAAAAAAAGGTTAAATTAAAACTTATTTGTACAAAAATGTATATGCGCAAAAAGTATACACGTATAAATATAAATTAATATTACAACAAAATAAATTACATTAATTTTAAATAATAATAATTATTATTCTAAACCATCTTACTAAAAATTGAAATAAATTAACGAAAAATAAATCTCACAATCTCTTATATCGCATTAAAGAACGCTCCTAACAAAAAAATTATACATTTATTAAAACAAATTATGAATTTATAAATATAAATTAAATTAATAAAAATGTATATAAATTATAAATTAAGTAATAAAAAAATGTAATTACAATAATAATAATAATAATAATAAAGAATATACTTAACACCTCTAAATATATAAATAAATCAATAAATAAAAAAGAAGAACCAACAAGACACAAATGTACAACATGTGGACTTTACCATGGTGTCCTCAACGCCTGTGACCGTTTGTGCTCTTGTTCGTCGGGTCTGGGAGCTCTGCTGGACAATAACAGCTGTTTTTAGATGGGGCGGGCAATTGCCCTGTTGTGGGCCAGTGAGAGAGGGGAAATGAGGGCAAATGGAAGGACAGGGTCAGCCAGAAAGTGTAACGAAGAGTAGATGGGGGAAGTGATTTTAGGGTGGTTTTGGTTATTTTAGGTGATTTTTGACAGCTGAAGGGGGTAATTTTGTGAGAGGTGCACTGTGGTGTGACGTAAGGATACAGCAACCCAAAAAATTGGTATAACGAGATGTGATTAGATGAACTTCAGGGAGTGGATTTAATTTGAAATCACTTTTGGATGATTAGAATTGAGAACACATCGTGATTTAATTAAAGAGTGATAGGAGAGTGAAAGAAATGCCCAGGTGCTTATTTGTAGAAAATAAAGAATCATCAATTTGCAATTAAGAGATGATTACAGTGCCAACATTTTGTTTTTGTCTTATAATGACAGTAAATCATTACAGGATTTTCTTTTGTATGAACCATTCCTTTAATACTGTAAAATCATAGCGAAGCTCATTAAAATGAAACTAAAATAACTAACCAATAAATAAATTTGTAATATATACTCGTATGCTTACCGAGCCAGCATTTATTTGATCAAAAATCCAGTAAAAACAGAAATATTATGAAATATTATTACAAACTGTAATAATAGTTTCTTATTTTAATATCTTTTAAAATGTAATTTATACCTGTGACGGCAAAGCTAAATTTAGCAGCCATTACTCCAGTCTTCAATGTCAGAAATCATTCTAATATTACTGTTTTACTGTATTTTTATTGGTCGCTTCCATAAACGCAGCAATAATAATGACTGACTGTAACAGAGACTGTCCTGAGATTAAATGGTGTCCACAATGACAGATCTAAAAGGTTTCCAAGAATCATCCAAATAAGTAGCTTCCTTCAGCATTTCAAACTGACTCACATGCCCACTGACTCACCGACTATAAAAACAAAGGAAACGACACCTGGGGTAGTATCCGACTGGCACTCAGAGTTTACATTTCAAATACTGAAAGAGTCAACTCTCTCACAGACAATGAAATGCTTTCCATCTGCTTTTACATGGATGTAATAAAAGACACTCTTGTCTCAAACAGGGCAATCCGATTAGCCATCCACTCAAGTAATGATTGTACATTTCCACTCGTGTGAAATGTCAGCCTCCTCGCACACAGGGACAGGAAGTGTGGGGGAAATGCCACCTCTCACCCACGCTAATATCAGACAGATTTGCTGTGACTTTAGTGAAATCCCTCATCTGCAGCTCTCAGAAGCACTTCACAGCCAGAGAGAACCGGGCCACCAACCAATCGGCCTCTTGTCAGAATAAAGTAGACACGAAGCATAAAGGACACGGAATGGGCCGCTATTTAAAGTGGATTCAGGCGGATGAGGAAAAGCATTTTTTTCCAGTGTAAAGGAAATGTTACTTCAAAGCTTCAAAGTTCAAGAATGTTGCTGAAGTGTGGAGTTCAAAGATTAATGTGACTACTTTATATTCAAACTATTCAGGTGGACAGACTTTGGACATTTAAGACTGCTCTTTTAAACGATCCCAGGCATTAGGAGATGCTTTGCAAAAGCTTGGAGCAAAAGAATAAAAGCTTCCAGAGTGATTCAGGTAAATCAGGGACTGAGAGAGATATATAACACTATATATAACTAAAAAAAAAAAAAAATTAAAAAAAAAAAATCAGATTTACTCATCCATGTCATTTTATATCAGTATGACATACAGAAAGGAAAATGTTAAGAAGGGCGAAAAAAAGTAAAAATTGCCCTTGTGAAATATATTCAAAGTCTAGATGCCATATAATTTTAAGTATTTTTTTGTGTCTTGTTTTTTGGTAAAGAAATTAATACTTTCATTCACCAAGCATGCTTTAAATTGATCAAAAGTGACAGTAAAAACATTTAAAATTTTAAAAAAGGTTTCTATTTCAAACAAATGCTTTTTTAAACCTTAAAAGGTGGGGTATGCATTTTTTATATATTTATTTATTTATTTTTTTTCACAGGAATAAATTACATTTTAAAATATATTCACATAGAAAAATTGAACCTTGGTGAGCAAAAAAACAGCACAACATTTTTTTTTTACTGACCCGCAGACATTTGAACAGCACTATAAATTCTGACTTTTCGTATATGTTTTTAAATGACATTAAATATAAAGCCTAAGTTGTACGGACCAGATTTTAAGTACATATCTGTCTGTCCTTTTCTGGGCCTGACAGGCCCTGGTCCAATGTTTTGTTGTATGAAGAAGAGCAGCACAAACATTCATTTAAATCATTTTTTGTGCTCTACGGAAGATAAAAACTCCAGTAGGTTTGGAACAACATTAGAATGAGTAAATAATGAATTATGGGTGAACTACTCTAGAGTCATTTACATTTACATTTAATCATTTAGCAGATGCTTTTATCCATGATGACTTACAAATGCAGACAATAGAAGCAATCAAACCAACAAAAGAGCAATAATATGTAAGTGCTGTGACAAGTCCCGGTTAGTCATGTGTTGTTATACTTCTGAAAACCTTGTCAGCACAACTAATATTCATATAGATAAAGCTCTACAAACAGTTGAATCATACAAAGCTTACAACAAGAAAAAAATAAATCACATTTGCTTTATGCCTTTATAAGGTTTAACAACTGATCTTAATACACAGCACAAGGTTATTGGAGCTCTCCTGTGTGAGCTGCCAGATCTTATCTTGGAAATTCCCAGCATGCATTGCTCTAAATGCCACAATACAATAATGAAATGGACACCAAAACATTCAACGGACTAAACCAACCTCATGACCCGTCCACAAACCTCATTTCAAACAGACTTATAGCACACAGAAGCAGACGGGGTCATCAGACTGCCACATCTGCAGGAACTTGCAGAAAATAAATACATAAAAGTTTCAAGGCTGGGAATCATGCCATTAAAATGAAGCACAATCGCTTCAGAGATGTGGTACACTTCCAGTGAAACATCCAGTGTCTACGTCTGTTTCCTGCCTCATGCAAACGGGAGCAGTTCACACGGTGACCTCATCCACATGGGTAATGTAATTTTACCATATGCAGCTTATCTGCTGTAAAACAGGATCATTTAAAGAGACAGCGCACTATTTACCAGTCAAAATGTTTTGCTTGTGCATCTTAAAGTGTGAAACAAACTACATTATTGCTGCTTGTAACAGTGAGAAATTATTTTGGCAAGCTCTTAAAAATTGGAAATGCCCCAGTGCAGCGACGCAATCGATTACGAGGCAGCTCTTTTATAGAACGCAGCACTTTTTTTTACAAACATTACTGAGCTGCACTGTTAAATGATCCATTAAGAGAACTCCCACAGTCACATTATCACCATGGAAACACGTCAACTTATCTCTTACGATGACATCATAATCACCACTACAGCTTGACTAAATCAATCCTAGGAGCGTAATAACACCTCATAAGTCACTCTGAAATATCATTTGACATACGTACACAAAAACTACACAAACACTTACAGGTGCTACATTTTTGACCAAACAATAGGCGACATTTTATAATAACATTGGTTTAGTCATTTTCATAACAATGTTTAACAACAGATCAGTCAAATATGAATAAATGAATGTTTAATTTTTTTTTAAATGTATTATATATTAATCAAAGTTTCATGATATTTCTAACTACCTGTTCATGTGCATTAATGATCTGTCAAGCATTATGTAATGTGTTTTTCCTTTTGATTCTTAAGGTCTTTGCACACTGAGTCCGAAATTCTCGTCTGAAATTTTTGCATGTTAAAAAATAAATACGACCTCACGTTGTGTCAATCATGTTTACACACTGCCTCTGAAAGTTTTGTCCGTCATAAAAAAATTCAGATCAGGTTTGATTTTTCTGTGTTTTTGCATCAGTAGCAAGCATTTGGATAGGAAAGGATGACGAATATGAAAAAAAGAAAAAGAAAAAACGCATACGAAAATTTCGGTCTAAGTGTGCAAAGACCTTTACTCAACAGATACAGTAGAAAGAGGACGGATGTTATGATTAAGAGATGGAAAATTTGCCAGTCCGGATTTGAACCTGTGTCAACTATATAAGCATCAAGGCTCAACGTGCCAGGAGTGTCATGGCTCCAAAGTTTGTTAAAGTCAGCATGAAAGATTACTTGCAACCCATTTTAATGTGTAGAGCCTTTTATTTTGATGAAAAATTATAAAGACAAACACATTTTTCTCTTTGAGAATTTATAGAATTGTTTTAGAATTGTTTTTGAAATGAATTGGAATTGATGAATCATTTACAATAAAGTCAGGAATGTGTATTAATGAAGCAAACAGGGTCAATTTTAACTTTATGTTGACTTTAAAGCATTATATAAAGTGTTACTAAAGATTCCTATCGTCACATTCATGGCACTCCCAAAAGCAGCCAAGATGTTCATTACAGACAACAGGAACATTTTGAAATCAGGTGAACTTCTGAACATGTTACGGAGTTTATAGCTCTTGATTCGACGCCGAAAGAGTGAAAAATGTTATAGTACTTGAGAGTGAGTGAAAAAACACCACATGCAGAGTGAAGGAGAGGTGAGGAGGAGAAAAGTAGATGTACCGTTGGTGTGGGAGGTTGAGCTTGATCACTGACTCCATCGATCATACTAGAGGAGCGTAGCCGAGAGGAAAGATGACTCTGCTGGAGTGAGAGAAAGAGATAAAAACGCATTAGACACTGTTATAAATAAATAAAGACATAAATATCTAATATCATTCAGAGTGGCCATTTTCTAAGTGGTCCTCTGAACGGCATAGGCTCTGAATTCAGCCAAGTCATAAAAAAAAAAGTCAGACATGCAAAAATCTTTTTGGCTTAGCTGAATTTGAAAAGAAATAAACCTAATATTTAATTTAAATAATTTAATATTTAATAATAAACATTTTGTTTACAAATTCTTCTTTGAAGTATTTTTTGTCAGTTGGGTTGACATTTCTAAATTCATTCACAAAGTTCAGTAGTGTACAAAGTATTGCACAAAAAATAAAATACTAACTTAATTATTTCAATTTAAATCATTTCATGATTTATTTATTATTTAAGGTTTTTTTTGTTTTTTTGTTTTTTTTTTAAACACAGCCTCTGCTTTCAAGTAGTTTTTTTTTTTCTCGGATCATTTCGATGTGATGTGACATGACCAAATTCATACAAAGTTCAGTCGTGTCCAAAGCCGTCTGAATTCATCTACACTCACGTGCTATTCAGTATGTACCGAATGATAGATGAGGGAGCGATCAAGTGATTTAAAACATGCATATGCATGAATGTGTAAAAACAGTAATGCCTCTGGCGCTTATGTATCTGATACACTGATATCTGATGAATTCAACACTGAGGCAGATGTCATGATAGGCATCAGCAGAAGCAACATTTTCAGTTTATACCTCTCTAGGCCCCTTGTTTTTTTTTTTTTTTTTTTTTTTATTAAACATTTAAATTTGATCTAATTTGACTATACTTTCAGCCACAGAAAATAGTGTAGCAACTTCAGGTCTGTTTAACACAATTAGAAATAGAAACAAGACCACAGTTTCTGTCTGAGCCTATTCCAGACAGTTTTTCATCTAGACACGTAGACTACATTGTCTGAACAAATTAGCAATGTATTATCCAGTTTCATTACTATTGTTTTATTCAAACAATCCAGTCTTAAGTGCAGTGTGAACAAAGCCATAGTAAGAGATTTTTCCCAAATGAGTGGCTCCTTTCTGCAGAAGTTCACAGAGGACTCCTGCGCTGCCTCCACAATGACTCAGTGAGTGATTCAGCATGAATGTACAGAGGTGCATGTGTGTGGAGTCAGCTACTAGTTTTGACACTCTTAATAACAATTTGACTCACCATTTCAAGAAAATCACATATAATACCCACACAAGTAGCTGTGCTGGTATAGAGCCATATTGCACAGCTATGAGTGTAATATTGCATTTATATAACAGTTTTATGGCACAAGTGCGTAAATAAATACGCAACAACCATGGAGTGTCTTAAAAACCATTCTGTGTGCCAAACTACTTCCTGGATGTCCACTGAGGAACACAATCTTATCGCATCATATTGTATTATGTTATTGTATTATTTCAACTGTTAAGGGGTTTCGCATGACAACGCTGGTCAGTGCATTTGTTGGCTGTGTCTTACAAGATGCTGCTGAAAGCAAAAATAATGTCGTTTACAACCTTGTTTCAGTCTTTTTCAATATAAAAGCCTTTGCTACTGACGTACTCAAAGACAGTCTCTTGATGGTGTAACAATGTAAACAAAATGACCATCACTAACACACAGACTATTTCTCAATATCAAATAATATTTAATACTACTATAATTTATACAAAATATTATTTATTGAACAGAAATATTTAATAAACAACAATAGCCATTATAAAAGTTGCTAAGCAATTCAGTCAAAAGTACAAAGGCAGTGCTCTGACATACAGCATTAAAGTTGCATAAAAAATATAAAGTTAAGAAACTTTGCCCACAAAACTATTTTCTCTGGAACAAATAATACTTTAATGAGACCAAAGACTGCCTGTTAGATACCTAAAATGAATTATTGCCCATGTTTAACCTCTATAGAGACATCAGAGCCAGAACTGACTGAGGTAAGGCTGCTCTCGGCAGGTTCATAAGCACTGAAAGAGCTCACATCTCTGAAAACATTGAAGCAAATGCTCAAATAGGGGTTATCTTTTTATATATAAATATATAGAGAGAGAGCAGTTGGTTATTAATTTTCCTCTCTCTCTTATTCTCTTTAGGCGCTTTCGCACCACGTAGTTCTAGAAACTTAGTTCTAGGAACTAGCCTGCAGGGTCGTTCCGAGAGAACCAATTTCCCCCTTGGGCCGTTTTCCAGGTTGCATTCGCACCGGCAGCAGGAACTCTGAAGCGGCCGACAGCGTCGTCTTTTTTTGCGGCATTTACAAATGTATACCGGTGAATGGAGGACGCCATGATCGGCGCAGTTTTTGATGTGTGTCGTGGGGTTTGTGATAATGGAAATGGAATGTAAATGAACAATTTACGCAATTAAGAGCATGACAATTTGACTAAATCTCCTATGACAACTTGCAGTGTTATCGAGGCTGAGAAAAGAACATAACGCTGCAGACAACAGGCAAACGGCGTTACAGCTGTGCTCCATGTTCGTGGAGTAAATATTCTCACAAGGCTTTTTAAAAATGCCGGGTAGCCGGTGTTTCGTATGCGTTTGGCCAATCAGCATAAACTGCGTCACTGGTAGCTCCTATAGAACTGTTTTAGACCCTACTCTGAAGTAGGAGCTAAATTAGTTCCCCCAAATGGAGTTCCTAGAAATACATACGTTCCTAGTTCCTACGGTGCGAACACGCCAAAAACCGGGAACTCTCGGCAATAGTTCTAGGAACTATGAAAAGGTTCCTCCAGTGCAAAAGCGCCTTCTGTGGCCCTTCGAATATAGATGTATAGATGACAACAGATTTAAAACTTTGTTCTGTCTTACCACAGCAGAGCTGGGTCCTGGGATTTCTCCGTTCATGTCTGGAGCGAGAGACAGTCTAAGGCTGATTTCATCTGAGAATTCTGGAGTGCTGGAGACGGGCATCGCCAGAGAGGCCGGTCCGGACAGAGAATGGTTCAGACTGTCCGTCATTAAAGTTGGGTCCTCCTCTGATATGGGTTCCCATGACTGGAAAAGGGGAGATATGCATGAGAACCAAACAATACTGATTTTATTTTTAAAAAAATGGCACTAAATATGTAAAAACATCTGATTTTTAACCACAGTGAGAGGCTTTATTTAGAACCAGACGCTTTTCACAAAAATGATGAAGCTATCTAGCTCACGTCATAGCTGCAGAGGTCAGGGTTAAATACTAACGTCGTCTATGTCCCTGATATCCAGCTGCTCATTTTCCAGGTCTTCGCTAATGTGCCGTCGAGAGCGGAAAACTCTGTGGGCTTCCTGGTTAATCTGCCGCAAGTTATTATCATTTTCCGTTTCAGAAACCACATCCCTAAAGCACAGACAGGGAGAAAAAAGTTGTTCCACATATATCAGAGTCTGGTAAGGTTGTCAGAAAATCATGATAAATTCAATCACATCAATATCCTTGATTTCAGTTTTTCAATGTTTTTGCTCCTGTGCTTTTTGATAAATGACAAACACGGTCACATACACACTACTGGGCCTCTTCCACTGTGTGGTGCGGTTGTTGTGGTTGACGTAGTATGTCCGTCCCAGGTTATCCACCTTCTCTTCCCAGCCCGGAGGCAGCGGAGGCAGGAGCTGCTGAGGTCTCTGTGAACCTGGATCCGTGGAGTCTGTCACTTCCCAGCCCTGAGAAGAACAAAGTGAGAGACAGAAGAGTAAGTGAGAGTGAGACGGTCATCAAAATGTTAGTATATTAGGAGCAAAAATATTCATTACAAAAAATCTAGGGACAAGGTTATTTTCAAGAATATTTCAAAAGTCGAAAGTCTCAAAGTGTGTAATTTTTTTGAAAGTTAAATCCTTTCTCCTATTCCATCTTAATGTGCTATGATTAGTATTGCAGCTGCTATGACACAGCACTCTCCACTAGCAGAGAGAAAAACTGAAATCAAACCAAACTGACAACTGTACAGAGGGAATAAAAGTCACAGAACAGGAAGCTAAGAAAGTTAAAGGAAGGAAATGCCAGACAGTCAAACGGTTCAAGCCAAATGGCATACTTTAAACGAAAAATGCCAAGTAGTCTGTGGGGATGAGGATGAAGAGACACTAAAATCACTAAAAAGCAGGAAAGGAAAGAAAGCAAGAAAGGAGACATTTAAGTGTGTCTCCATTCTGGATAGAAAACATTTCAAGCCATCTGTCAGTTATCTGCCATGGTCTATAATATTGGAGTAATCTCTGCATCTAATGCAAATCTACATGTTTCAACAACTACAATTCCACTTACATGATTTCTTCTAAAATAAAAGTTTTAGTTACAGTTTTTTATCTTTCAAGAAATGTGCTGTAATTTAGATTCCACTGCCCTTATTATTTATTAATAAATATTAATTTATTACTCGTTTACTTACATTTCAGCATGTCATATACATTCATTTTAGTCCATTTATAATGTTGATGATTTAGTTGATAAATCTGAATACCTTCTGAATCAATTTACTACAGACTACAAAAAAACATTGTTAGTGCACTATTAATATCTTTTATCTTGTCATATATTTGTAAAAAAAAAAATATCTATCAATTATATATACATATATACACACAAAATGTTTACCTCAGCTTCCTCTCTCATTTCACTGGTTTCCTCCTCATGTCCTCCGTTTTTTGGCAGATAGGCCATCTTCAGCCTCAGGTACCCTTTCACCCGAGACTTATGACTACATAAAATCATAAAAGCATGTCATCACACAAGTCATCATAGAACATACTAAACCAGTATATTTTTTAACATTATTTTGTATTCTTTCCATAAGCTGCAATTGAATTTGTTAAACCCTTAATTAGGAGGAATTTAAATTGTTTGAATAATTGCTTGAAGTTATTTTTAATCTTTTAGGAGCCCCAATATTTTCCCTATAAATAGTTTTCCTTTAAATAGTAATATCCTTGTTTAAGAATCACTGTATAGCGAAATATAGTTTTTAGTGAAGTCATTCAAGATAACATTAAAATGCAGCAAAGTGCAATCCACATGCTTTAACTGTTCTTTTGTAAAATCTTTGGCTGTAACTATAGCCACAAGGCATTAAGGGGATTCACAGGTGTTCGCGTGTTAGTTGCACATTTCATTCCGAATGAACATACAAATCTCAAATGTGCTGTATTGCGTCAAATGTCCAGTCCTCTGAATAAGGTCAAAGTGCAAAATCAACACTTGTAACTTTAAAAATAACTTCTAATGTTCCTGTGTTGCACTTGTGAAATCTACATGACCACTAACCTTCTTGGACGCAGGAGAAAGTCTTTAAACGTGTACGGTCGCTCCATCGCAGGGTCCTCTGTCTATACATCAACAAAACACCACAGAAAATAAACAAACGTATCAAATCTGGGCCAATTTTAGTAGAGTCTTATAAAGCATAATAGTCCCAGCTTGTTTGGGGGTTGGAGAACAGGAGATATAGACCCTTGGATGACGTCCAGCTGTCTTATGTAACATTGTTCTCCTGTTACTTTTAAACTGCCCACAGGTTGGATATACACGGCTGGTCATTAGTGGCTACAATTTGATGGAAATTGATGGAATTGGCACCTCTGCCAGTGCCCAAAACCAAAACTATGTGAGAAAAGTTTGGAGGCCCTGAAGGAAAACGGGAGAGTTTTCCTGTTTGGCAATTCTAGATCAAACAGGAGGTGAAACGCATTCAGACTTCAAAACCAGTTAAACCAAAAATCCACAAGGTAGCTTAATCAATAAACCAACTTCAAAAGGAAATATAAATCCATATATACACGTCTGATCCAAGTATAGGAAACCGCTTTTAAATATTCAGCAATAAGAGCAGGGAGAGAAAGAGCGCGTGGTCTGGACTGCAACCACGCAGAACTGAACAGTAGATATGTAGGCGGCCGCAAGGAAAACAGACCAGACTCTGTGTGCGCGAGCCTAAATATGCAATCCAGCAAAGAAATCTCACTTCGCCACTGGAAATAGTTTAAATAAAAACAAGAGCTGTTCCATTCCCAAATGTCCAGGAAAACAATCTCTTGCTTAAAACACGTAAACTGGAACAAAATACCATATTGAAAACCAATGATTTTGACGCTGTGTGGTTTGGATGATTTTGAAGCAATAAAGTACTAAATATTTATTACTGTACTAAACTGTACTAAATATTTAAATATTTATATTATTTTTCAAACTAATGTTTTTTTTTTAAATTACATTACAAAATTTAATAAATATATAACTTACAAATACATTAGATATATTTTTAAAGCACAAATTTATTTACATTTATTTACATTTGAAAACATAGTTTTATAGTTTTTCAAACTAAATATAAAAAAAAACAGTTATTTATATTTTTCCAAACACAAAAATATAAAAGTTAAAAAAATATTATAACATTAATTTTTAATAACAAAATGAATTTAGAATTTACATCACATTTATATTATTATTTATATATTTTTTTATTTATATTTCTATATTATCTGCATTAATGATACTTAATTATAAATAATTATTATAATAATTCTGAAATAATACTTATTTACATTAATAATTTACATATTTTTCACACACACAAAACATTTATATTGTCTTACGACTTAATTTGTCACCGTTTCACTTTTTTGCGCATAAATTTATAACTGTAGTTGATCAGCATGCATGCCGCTTGATAACATTACATATTCACATTCCACATTCTCCAAGTAAAATGTGGAGTCTTACAAACATAAACGTTTTAAAGAGATCAAATAGTAAACACTGAAAAATCAGAAACGCCCATTTAAATTATATAATTTTAAGACTGTAAATCCAAAAAGTACCAAAATGCGAGAAAATCTGTATGTAGGACAAGTATTCGACATCATAAAATTTATTTACACATGAATGGAATGCTGAGTTGACCAGACATTATAGCATTATTGAATAATGTTGTGGTAGGGGCTAAACTGGGCCAACCTGGAAGCATGTCCCATTTTTGGCAGAGAGATTTTTTTTTTTTGGTGGGATAGCCCTCTCAGAAGCAGCCTGCATGTTTACATTCCAAGCAATTGCCTTTCCACTCCGTACAGGGATATGGGCTCCAACATTTGAGTTGCTTAATTACAGTCATGTGACCCTCAATAACTTCAATCTTTTCAGTTCAGAGCTAAAACTTGCTACTAAAACTACATAAGCAAACCAGATATTTATTTGAGAAACATAAGAGCACATAAGCTTACCGGTAAATGGGTAAGAGGCACATCCACCTGCCCAAGGAAGTCATCTCTAGTCTGTATAAAAAAAAAAAAAAAAAAGAGAAACAACAAGGAGAGAGCGAGATGAAATTAAAATACCAGAAAAATAGTAATTCAGAGATTTGGCTGTGACACAGTGACTGACTTTAGCAGGACTTGGCAAGGAAAACCACAAAGATGAGGATAAATACACACCTATACAACCCAAGAAGAATGAATGAACGTGTATATATGAGAAAGAGAAAAGAGAAAAAGAAGTAAATACAGTAATAAGGGCAGTGTTAATTTCAAAAGCGTCACTTCAAATGGGAAAAACCTGACAACCAACCCAGTGAGGAGCAGCAGATGGGCAATGAGTGAGAGTCAAAGGTCAAAGTCAGCAGGAGTGTATTAATGTATGAACCACCAATCACAAGCCTTCAATCCACCCACCAATTCCAATAAGCCAAACTGTGAGATTGTCAGCTGTGACTGTCAGGTTTTTGGGTCACGGTAGACCAGTAGATTACCTGACCATGGTTGAAATACCCATTCTTTGACCGATCATGACCAATGTGAGCCTGTGTGTGGAATAAACTTATTAAGACAAGAAGGACGAATACATACCCCCAGTTTGGGGTGCACAGTGTTTAGGGCACTGAATGTAAATGAACCGCCATGAACATGCATCATAATAAAAATGACATTAATGCAATACTGTAAATTAATTTGAATACACACAGGTGTAGTTAACAGGAACCACATTTGAAAGAATGTTGTCCGATTCAAGATTCAAACACTGACACACTCTGGCAGCAGGAAACCAGTCCTAAGGCTTTAGCAACATTGCGGAAGAACAGTCCAAAAACATTCTTGATAAGCAAAGCAGAGCACAGAGAGTGAAAGAAAAAATAAAAATAAAAAAAGCAAAAGCAAAAACAAAAAAACCAAGTAAAACAAAACAAAACAAATCAAACAACTAAATAAAATAAAACTAAAACAAAACAAAATAAAACAAAAAAGTAAAAAAAATAAAACAAAAAAACAAAGTAAAACAAAACAAACAAAAAGTAAAACAAAAGAAAACTAATAAAATAAAATAAAATAAAATAAAAATTATTCTCAAACCCAGTTAGTGAGCACCAGAACAGCAGAATGGGTGGACAATAAAGCTCATTTATTGTGGAAAGGTTAAGTATGAGTCACCATTTGTGGTGGTGAGTGAACGACAGGGCCACAAATACATTCTCAAGCCCTATTTATCACGGAAAACCCACCATGTCTGAGACATTCCTCTGATTAAATATTAAGCATTTCAAAGCCATTTGGGGTTACAGCCTCCAAGCCACCAACAGCAGTTGTGAATCACAAACAGAAGCAAAATTAAGCCATTAATTAACCCAAAGGTATGAGGGAATGACCTAGAATGGTCAAGAAGCTAGCTGAATCTTCAAAGGTCACACCGTAGAAGAATTATGTCCATTGTGTCTTGGCAAAGATTCCTGTCACTACGGAAACTATTTTCCTATCCTTCTGCAATAAAAGTGATGCTCTGAAGAAGTAAAACTGATTTAACTAATGTCTTGTAACTTCACAGCGACTTTGAAACCATTAAGATAATAATGTCTTTATGACCCTGAAAGCCCCGTACCCACACAATGCCCTGAGTGTTAAAAATAAATATTTCCTTAGTCATCGTCCATTACAAAGCTGAGTTAGCAGATGACTCCAGCCATTAAAGAGGCCAAAAAGTGCAGAAACAGAGAAAACAAGACAGCAGGGAAGTGAGAACCAAGAGGCCATGTTTAAAGAGACGTAAACACAAAAAAGAAAAAAAAAAAAAAGAAAAAAGAAAGGTTAAATAAACCAAACAACAGATCAAAAGGAGGGAAACAAGAAAAAAGGATCCCATTACTTTGTTAAGCTGTAGGTCACTCAGCTAGGGACCGCAAAGTTTAGGGTCAAGGGTTATGACAACAGAACCTGAGAAAAAACTTCCGACAACTGATCCGCAACACGCAGAGATGCTAAAATAAGACTGAAGCCCCCACAAATTTAGCAGCAGGGTTCCTGTCTGAGCGACAACAGCAAGGTACCAGAGCAACAGGGAATGCTGACAGAGCTCGACTCTTCCATTAAATCTTATTTTTACTCTCTCAAACTTTTCTTCGTTCACTTATGAGCACACACAGGCTTTTTAAAGCTCTAAATCCTGAGGTCTGTAGGAAAGTTGCCACAGCAGACTTAAGTGAGATTTCCCCCCCACATCTCTTCATCACGCTTGCTAAAACTTGTGAGACACCAAACAGTCACATGTATTAACCTGAGAGCGCTGGCAAGTCTACAGGAAACCCATGCACCCCGCAGGGGATGAATGCAATAAGTGACGAATGAAATTTCATATAGTTATTACATTTGGTAAATTCAGCAAAACATCTTATTAAAAACAAGTACTGATACAGAACTGTATTGTAAGAGCGGATATTCTTTGTAAACAAGGACTTTAAAGGTTATGATGTATTACAAGCCTTATCTTTAGAGATAATCTAGAATATTCCATAAACTACATCAACAAATACATGCTTGAGGCATTCAAAAGAGCAGTCTTGACAGCGAGAAGTAAACAGATCTGTGTGAGAGAGGTTCCGATGAAGAACTCTGCTGCTGGAACATTCGGCTCCTTGACTGACTCATTTCCAGTAAAGCCTATTGAGCAGGTACTGGAAATATATATGCTGCAGTTAGCTGCCTCGGAAATTGGTATGTGTGTGACATTCCTGATTGTGGAATGTGGATGTCTCAGAGATTCCGGACCTTCCGTTTGCAAGTGCGACATCTGTGAAACTGAAGTCCTGCTTTCCACATTCCATCGGAAAGATGCTGTTATGACTTCTGCGCATGATGAATACTAGTTCTACTACTAGTAATGGTTGGTAACAAACTGATGAATGTCACACACTTACAGTGTGTCAGCACTACACTGATGAATTGGTTTCTAAGATGAACAGGAATGAATCACTGAAGGGACTTTCAAAGCCAGTAAACTCTATGGTCACCTGAAGGGAATGACAAGTTACATGTGGCAAAATAAAAAGAACCAGGAGGACTGTTGGAAAAAGCAAATGCTTAAGATGTGAGAAACTCTGAAAACAAAACCTTGAGCTTAACATAACTATGATGCATGAAGGTTTTCTACGTTTGAGCAATAACACTTCAGTGAAGTGCTGTAAAAACAGCAGTATGTGTAACTATATATTAGACCTTAATCACCACAGAACAGCTGTTACAAGAGATGAACGGTGACCCAGGCCAAAGGAGAAAGGCCGCTTTCAAAACCAACAACAACACTTGACACGGGACTAAAGATAGAACAGGCTCCTCTTCAAGAGGGGGAAAAACACAAGTGGACAATCCCCCATGAATGAAGTTACATATGAAAACGCTTCTGGCTTCTATATATTTTCCACTTCTTGAATATCTTGAGTATAAGAGTTTGTATGCTTGTTGGGAAACTAAAGACAGTGCGGTTACGTCTTGCTCTTGGCCCCCATTTTCGTGGAATTTTCACTTCCCAGAATGTGGGTAAGTCATTCCTGAACCCACCTCTTCTTTTCTCCACCAAAATCCTGCTACCTCTTCTTTCATCTGTTTTTCCCATTCTCCAGCCACTTACAAACTACACCCTACAGTGTACTTTGGGTAACTAAACAATGGCTTGTTAATGTACAAAAAAATTAAGCACTTTATATTCAGCTCAACTTTAGACCCTCTGCTGTAATTTACCTGTGGATTGCTGCAGGTAGGCGCCTTTCCAAAGCTAATATCCCGTGCAAGGATGGGGCTGTGCTCGCTCCCCTGGCTGAAATAGATCTTAAACTTTGGCTGTCGGGAGTTCTCTTCCTTCCTAATTTTGAATGTGCAACCTTGAGCACCGTTCTCAACCATCTCACTCTCAGTCTCCATTTCTGAGATCGGGGCATGAAGATTTGGCATAGATCCGAGACGGGAAGGAGCTCCTCTGGGATGCAACGGCTGTGAAGTGCTCCTCTCAAGTCGGATCCGAGGGTACCGCATCAAGCGACTGCCTTTAGTACCTGTGATGCCCAAATCACTCACGTCAGCCTGAGGAGTAGGGCTAGGGTGCCTTCCTTGGTTCTGTTGAAGCTGGAAGACGAGTCTTTGCATTCCAGGACCTCTGTCTGAGCTTTGCTGGACAGACCAACGGTGGCCATTCTGGCTATTCTCGCTGTACGGCATGATCCGGAACTGCTGGATATCTGAACCATCTGCGGATCTTCTTCGAATACAGAAACCTCCAATGGTAATCCCTTGATTATTGGGTACACCCAAACTAGCATAACCATTTTGTTCATCACATGGCCGGACGCAAAAGACTTGCCTCTTAGGCTGGATAGGCTCAGTACCTAGTTCCACATTTTGGTAGGATGGGGCTTCTCCTCTGTGGTAAGGTGGAGGTGGAGGTAAGAGCCAGCTTTCACCAGGCTCAGTGTATGCAGGAGCTGGGTCCTGAGGGTACCCTGGAGGTGGATCAAAGGGCAATGCATCTTCTTGAGGTGCAGTTGAGCGTTGAAGAGATATCTGGACAGAGGTGCTCTTGGTGGTCCGTGGTTCAGTTTGACCCTGGAGCTGTGGGATGAACATGGAAGAGCTTCGCTTTAGAGAGGCATCCGAACAAGCACCCGATTCCGGGCTCTCTGAAAGTCCTCCGTTTTGAGTCTGCGTATGGAACATTGTAGCCCTTGTGCCGCTGTAGCCAATCTCATCTCTGTCCTCCACTGTTCCATTTAGCTGCTCCAACTCCGGCGCAGTGTTACTGCGACCCGATCCAAAATACAGACGAAGCCGGTGAGACATTCTCCTGTCTGCCTTGATCTGTCTCTGTCCAGCTCTTGCTGGATCTGTCTCGCCCAGCGTGTCTGATCCCCTTTTGCTCTCCTTCTCTCTGTCTTGCTCATCCACCCTCTTTCCTTTCTTTCTCTCTCTTTCCCTTACTCACAGACAGAGGCTGCGTTTTGTTTCACAGCGACCAGTGAAGCGCTGCCAGGGAGCTTAAAAGTTCAACCCACACACTTCAAGGAGAGAGAGAGAGAGAGAGAGAGAGAGAGAGAGAGAGTGAGAGTGTGTGCAAAATCTGGAAAGAACGGGAGAGACGGGGAAATGAAGAAGAAGAAAAAAAAAACTATCCCATGTGTCAAACTGTTTGAGCTGAAGTCCGATAGCGACAGACAGCAGAAATAGCCCAAGTGGCAAGCTGCATTCCAGGCATGATTGGATAAGGACGCCTGGCACTCTTGCAAGCAAAGGTGAGGGTAAGGTGGCCAAAGTCACATGATCCAGATGGCGCCCACCCCCACTTCCCGGTTAGATCCAAACAGCACTCTCTCAGCTGCTACTGATCTGTCAGAAGGAACTAGACCGCCGGGGGTGGGATGAGAGAGAGAGGGATCACAGCTGACTCAGGAAACTCTCAACAAGCTCATAATTCTTTGTGCTCATCCCACACACAGGGCACACTGGGCCA
This sequence comes from Spinibarbus caldwelli, assembly GCA_039654775.1. Classification (NCBI taxonomy): domain Eukaryota; kingdom Metazoa; phylum Chordata; class Actinopteri; order Cypriniformes; family Cyprinidae; genus Spinibarbus; species Spinibarbus caldwelli. The sequence continues at coordinate 6,758,659 of CM077258.1, forward strand.
AGCCAAGCTGGGACATGGTGTTACCACATCTCAAGCTGGTAAAAGAAGAATTCAGAACTACTACTACAAACAACACAAAAACAAGTCATCACTCAGACCTGTATGGGGAAGCAGAAGTATTAGAGGTTTACCACTATCGTTAGGGACATTTTCTAAGAAATACCCAGGAAATGTACATTTACTGGAAAAAACACTAGAACTTTTCATGTTTGGGCCTCTGTATAGACATGCAGTACTTCCCATCAAGCTTCTTAAGGGTTGGCATGGATGAAACGTTCCGTCTTCATTAAAAAAATACTCAAGGGAAGTTTTAAACCACAAGACAGTCACTTTCTTTCAACACAGTAACAATGAATCAGGATACAGCCTAGGGGCCATTTCATAAGATGTAGAGAGAAATGAAATCTACAATCATGACCACTCCTAAAACAAAAGCAACAAAGCAATTTACTTTACACTGCACAGCTTAAAAACCATCTTAAATTGTGGGTAATTTCAAAAACAAAATAATTATAATGTGTTTTCCTCAAAATGACTGGAAATATGATCAATCACGGACTACTGACAGCCACATTTATAACATATAAGCCACAAGCCTGTGCTAAATGCTTCATAAAATCTGTTTGGGGTGAATAACATTAAGTTTTCGTGCTGGTATTTGCTTTTTCTCCACAAACACAATCCACAAAAACTGAATCTTTAGATCAGTATCCAGAACCCCCTGCTAACAGACATGCGAATGTCATAATCGATTTGACGCAGACTGCTGACAGGCTTAACAAGTTGCTAAGGCCGATGTGAAAATCCAGAGAGATGACACTACACTGTCCATATTCAAACTCAAAGAGACAGTGCACACAGACAGAGCTTTGTCCAAGGAGAAACGGAGGACAAAGGCCACTTAATTGCCAGGGCTGTGAAAGACTGCATGTATCAATAATGAAATATAGGCCACCATCATAAACCATGTAACTCTTACTAGACAATTTTTAACAATAATAAAAAATAAACAGAACAATTTGTAACACTGAGTTGCGCTTCATCCAAGTTTGCTTGTTTTATCATCCACTAGCCAGAAATCATAAGACTGGTTGCTTAATAATAATGATGTAAACTAGGGGTGGGCGATATGGAAAAAATATCATATCACGATTTTTTTTTAGAAATATCACTATTCACAATTTTATCACGATTCTTTGTCATGTTGGTTTTACTATTTTGCAAGTTGTCTGAGCATTACAGCCAAACTAATTTCCCCATTATAAAGACAAAGCCTTTCAAGGTAACAAAAAAAAGAAAAAGAATGGCAGATATTTAGGACAAAGTGGGAGAAGATAAAATCGTAGTCATTATTTTATCTTTCTTATTAAAAAATAAGAACAAAGATACACATTACAAATACACAAAATACAAATAAAACAAACAGTGCTTTATTTTCAAGTACAATAGGTGTATTTAGCGTGAATGAACAAATATAAAAATAAAACAGTATATAGACTGATTCCTAAAGCAACTGTATTAAAGTTTTTCAGTCAAGAGTAGTGAGTGATTTTTCTCTTTGCGTTTTGTTGTTTTATTAAAGTAAAAGGAATAGTTCAACCAAAAATAAAAATTCTGTCATCTGTCTGTCAATTCTGTCATAGTGTTTTATTTTTATACAATCATTTACTCAAGTTGTTTTAAACCCGAGTGAGTTTCTTTCTTCTGCTAAACATAAATGCTATTTTGAAGAACGTGGAAAACCAAACAGTAGGTCCACAGTGACTTCCATAATATTTTTTTCCTACTATCAAATTCAATGTGGACCAGCAACTGTTTGGTTACCCACATTCTTCAAAAAAACAAAAAAAAACAAAAAACAAAAAACAAAAAAAACTTCTTTTGTGTTCAGCACAAGAGAGAAATTAATACAGGTTTGGGACAACGTGTGAGTGAGTAAATAATGACATATATTAAATTTTAGGGTGAACTATCCCTTTAATGACAGTCGGCTGCATGTTATTACTGTCCCTTTAAGATCTGCACGCATCTAATATACAGGCACGCATCTGTTTATCTCTCATCTGTTTACTTTCATTTTAGACAACCAACTGAGTCTATATGTAACCCTTGTGTGTTTTGACCGTATTAGCGCAAAAGATAACTTAGTTCAGTAATCAGGCACTGTTAGACAGGTTTTTTTTAGCACGCGCACTTCTGATGTATGCGCTCAGAAAAAGCGCATGTCAGACCAGTGCGCGAATGAAACATTTAACCGGCAAGGCTTGTATGCAAATGTACTTTTGCGATCGCGAATAAGTGCAGTGTCCTGTCAGAGTAACTCTACCGCTGTATGTCGTGTTGTACAGTATATTGATACGGCGGCGCCAGAACTGTAACTTAATTGATAGAATGTGCGCTGTAGCACGATACTACGATATTTCTTCAAAAGCAGATCGTGGAGACATTTTTATCGTCCACGATTAAAAATCGTCATATCGAACACCCCTAATGTAAACTTATCAAATTCAGAGTATGGATTTTTATCCATCAAGTTAAATAAGATTTTATGAGATAAAACTACTACAAATGCACAGCGTCACCATTTAGAGCAACACCAGCCAACATAAACTGTGAAGTCAGTGCAGTGTCTTATTGGATGGAGTGAGCGAGACAGACTCCAACTGAAAGAAAAACCTTGATTGTGAGAGTGTGGGCACTCTCTAAAGGGGATATTGTTTTGGAGGGCACACATGCTCTGCAGTGGGTGAGCTGTGAACAAAAAACGGAGACATCATGGCGTAAGCATTAGTTTCACAGCACCAAACATTCTGGGAATTACGACAGAGGGCTTCCACAGCGCTACCTACAAATACCACGACTTTACATAGTATTTACTTAGCTAATATAAAGACTATTTCTTAAAAACCGACATTACATAAGCCTAAATAGCAACATTTGGCTAAATGATGGAAAATGGGTGATTTGAACAGGCTTGTTTTTAAGAAGCACATTCGCTCACCCACACGACTCTGGGGTGGTTATGTGTCTCCATGACAGCGGTTTCCGGAAGGATCTACAAAAATTGCAATAAATTGTGGTGCACGACCCATCGATCCACATCTTGACTACAAAGAGAAGCCATTATCTTGACTGTCTTGCTTGGACCACAGTAAAATATGTACCAGTCGGTAGTGGAACTTGTTCATTACATCTAGCTGTTAAGCAGCCTGAAGATACAAAATGCTTTGCACAAAAGAAAGTGGAATGATAGAGGCGCTCTCACTAAAAAAAAGTAGGTGAGAGGGTAAGAAAAAGAGAAAATAGCAAAGAACAACAAGGTTACTGATGAGAAGACACAGGGAAGAAAATAAAGAGATAAGAGAGGGACAGAAATAGACAGAGAGAGCATGTACGCGAGAGAGCATGAAAATCATTCATTAAATCTGTGTCCAGTCAGTGGGACACCATCCATGTGCTCCCTCAGATTTATAAGGAAGACGCTCAGTTCTCCTCGGCTCTGCACTGAAACTCGGCCAAATCCCATCACACAGGGGAGACAACAACCTTTTCCCTGTGGACTGCAACAACTCATGCAAAAACAACACATTCATAGCAAATTTATAGCAGAGAACAATCCCACTGCCTGGTCACAAAATAAAGGGTATAGCTACTGACAATAAATGGATAGTTCACCCAAAAATTTAAATTTCCCCATGATTTACTGAGAGCTTCAAGATGCCTCCTGTATGGAGAAACTAGTCGCATGCATTGCTCAGGTGTGATTTTGGCCCATTCTTCCGCATAAGCAGTCTTCAAATCTTGAAGGTTCTGTGGGCCTCTTCTATGAACTTTGATCTTTAGTTCTTTCCATAGATTTTCTGATGGATTCAAGTCAGGTGATGGGGTGGGCCATTCTAGCAGCTTTATTTTCTTTCTCTGAAACCAATTGAGAGTTTCCTTGGATGTGTTTGGGATCATTGTCTTGCTGAAATGTCCACCCTCTTTCATCTTCATCATCCTGGTTAGGGGTGCTCCGATCAGGATTTTTGAGGCCGATCACCGATCGCTGATCACAGAAAGCAGTATCTGCCGATACGATCACCGATACCGATCTTTTTAAAGCCTTCTTTTTATCATGTAGAATTATTTATAGCGATGATCCAATCAAGATTCTTAGACATTTATTCAGGGCCTGAATTTCATTTTTGAAAATGAATTCCCCTCTTAGGTAACTCTTGTGAGAGAGGATTTTTTAATTTGAGGGGTGGAGGAGGGCATTTTTTAGCCATTTTTCAAAAATATATATTTATCTCACCTAAACGTTTGATCATGCACTGCATTTTTGTTTTGACAAACGTGCAATTGTTGCACAATAGCTTACATGCAGCACAAGCCTGATTTCATGAGCTGTATGTGAGATTGGCCTTTTACATCTGGTTCACACATACTCCGTTTGCAGTGCGTATACAGTCCATGTGTGGTACGTAAGCGGTGCAGAAGCAACACTGACTGCACTGTAAAAAAAATCCAACTTTTCAAAAGTTCTACTAACCAATGTAAAAAAAAACAAAAAAAACAAAAAAAAAAAAAAACAATATTTGGGGAATACAAAAGTAGCCTGAGCAAAGAATTTTTAGTAGAAGTCAGTTTAGTTTTTTGTGTGAACTGAACAAAAATAAACTAAACATGTCGCTAGCAAAAGTTGTTTACCTTACTTAGATACTCAAGTATTTGTTCACAACATATCCAAATGTTCTCCCAACTTTTCAAATTGAGTCATCTGAACAAATTGAACAATACTGCACAAGTTCCCAGCATGCATTGCAGCTTGAAAACATTTTATGTTATTAATTATTAAAATATTATCATTGTTTTAATTGTCTTAATTTATGCTGCTGCTGCTGTTGTCACTGTCAGTTAGCTGTCATGTGGATCAGAGCTCATATTTTTACTGATTTAAAATTTGTTGATCCTCACCATGGTTGAGAATCGTGTGCTGAGGTAGTGTATCCGTGCATCTCATTGCAACTTGTTTAATACATTTGTCTATCAGCATAAATGTTTGCCTTTGGATTTAAGAGGCAAATACTGGCCATATTGTGTAGAAGGCTTTGAAAATAAACATAAATCCAAAAGAAAGAGGATTGTTAAAAAAAGATTAGCATTGCTAAATGCTAAAAAATCTTCGGTTGCTCTGACAGATCTTTTATTTAGATGAACTAAAGTTTTGAAGTTGTCGGTTGCTAGCTGAGTTAACTTAAGTTGATTGTGATAGGTTGCCTTGTTTTTTTGAGTTAGGTAAACTTTTTTTTTTTTTTTTTTTTTTTTTTTAACAGCGTGTGCTTTCACATGGGAGTTTGTTCCTGATCCATGGCTGTTTACTATACAAACACAACATTTAACCATTATTTTGATTTCAAATCCAAACATCGTTACTTAAAATGCTTTTTCAGCATTGTGACTTTTTTTTTTTTTTTTTTTTTTTACACAGTACAGTAATACAATCTTTCATAGATGTGTTTAAATGCAATAAATATAAGAAACACATTACTCAATACTTTTTACTTTTGCATTTACTTCTAGATTTATATATTAAGTTGCTCAAGCAAGTGACAACATTTCAACTACTTTTCTTATATTATCACAAACAATCTAAATTAAAACTTACCATTGACAGGAAGTCAGCTCTACTGCCTTTTCTTTGGCATTTAAATCTTTTACAAGCAATCCTGCGGTCAGGGGCGCCGCTAGCAATTTTGGGCCCTATGAAAGAATATGAAATTGGGCCCCCTACCGCACCAAACATACACAATATTCCCCAAAGTACTGGGACACCCCCTTCTAATGAACAGGTTTGACTGCTTTAGTCATTTCCATGAGTGCAAATCTTAATGTTTAAGCATATAATGATATTCTAGGGAATTGTGTGCTTCTAATTTTATACCAATAGTTTGGACAGGACCCTTTTCTATTCTAACACAACAATGTCTCTGTGTATAAGGCAAGGTTAAAAAAAATAAAATAAAATAAAATAAAAAGATTGATTCAGTCAGTGTGGAAGAACTTGACTGGTCTGCATAAAGCTAAGTCCTAATCCCAGCTGAACACCTCTGGTGTGACTTCAAATACATACCTTGAGCGAAAAACAGCAATGACTCGTACATACACTATATGGACAAAAGTATTGGGACACCACCTCCTTTAGAACAGAAAAAGGCACTTCCAACTGTAGCAACAAAGATGGAAACATAATTCATGTATTTAAAAACTGTATTTCCATCTTTGTTGCCACAGTTTTGGAAGTGTCTAAAATGATTGTACGCATATGTACAAGTCATTGGTGTTTGGCATTGTCATGTTAGAATAGAAAAGGGTCCTGTCCAAACTATTGGTATAAAATTAAAAGCACACAATTCCCTAGAATATCGTTATATGCTTAAACATTAAGATTTGTACTCATGGAAATTACTAAAGTAGTCAAACCTGTTTATTAGAAGGGGGTGTCCCAATACTTTTGGCAATATAGTGTACAAGACAACCTAGCTATTCAAAATCTTTGTCTGCAATTTAATAATATTGACCAATTACTTTTTTTATTGCTTTTGACCATTAGGTATCAGTAACATAATTCATTCAGAACCTGTTCTATGGACATAGACTTTCTGAACCACACTATTCTGCTGATATGGAATGAGTTTGACAACTTAATCAGTTATATTAATAGAAATGCTTCAATGGGGCAAACAAAAAAATCCTAAAATAATAAATAGGATACTCCATAACACCAGCATTTCCAGCAGTATCCAACATTTCTCAATCATGATCTTACTCAGCTAAATGTGACTATTAGCTTAACAGCGTATTCCTTGTTTGCTAGCTAACTATGCACATACAGCATACAATGTTAAAAATGTTCTACATTATGAACCTTAAATCAAAAACCTTTAGTTTCATACACTGTAGATAATTGTGACCCTGCCTGTGGAAACCCAGCTAAAGTATTTTTTTTTTAAACAGTGGATGAGTAATTCACTCCTTGATTTGCTTAATAAAAGCCTCTTTTGAGATTGTTTTGACAGACATGTTTATTGTGTATTATTTTCAACGTGTTTATTGCTAAGTTTAGTGTGGCAAAATAGAAGCGCAGCCATAATAATTTGCATGCAGGATATCTGGTTGCCATGACAACCTCCCACGCTTCCTGCTGCTGTTCTATGTAATCAGAGTGTGAATTTGTAGATTTTCTATAGCAAAACTAAAATGTGTTTAAAAGTGCGACAGACCAAATCGCCCGGCTCGGTTTGTGAAGTTATGTCTCACAGAAACTTTTCAAATTACTTGATAAGTTATTTAATGAAGAGATATGAATTGTACAGCATTATAATTATTTCACCCGTGCCGGACAAAGACTGAGGTGGTGTCGCTGCATGTCTTGTCAATCCTCTGACGGCAGGTGTGTCATCAGCTTGAGATCGGTTTTTTGAGATCGGCCTTTATAGAGACCACCGATCAAACATCCCAACGCAATTATCGGCCGATAGTGATCGGTAGCCGATCAATCGGAGCACCCCTAATCCTGGTTCTGTAGGTGTTGGGACTGAACCAGCTAATATTAATTTCCACTGACAAGGGGCTGGATTGCTTTCTAATTACTGAAAGATTTCAGCTGGGGTTTTGACTTTCCATGCCTTTTTGCACCTCCTTTTATGCATGTGTTCAATGCTTTTTCCCTGTGTCATTCCATTTTATTACACATAACTTAAATTCTGAACTTAGTTGTTTTGTTTTCTTTGTATGCGTGGATTACTTGTTACCAACTTCTGGTGAAAATTTCATTTCAACAACACTTTTCGAAATATATTTACTGAGAAAAAGGGTGACACGTTCAATACTTATTTTACCCGCTATATCTGGCTTGAGGGTGAGTAAATCATGGTAATTTTCATTTTTGAGTGAACTATCGCTTTAAGTGACAGTCATCAGCTCTACTTCACATTTCAAACTACTAAATGTTCTCAACTGGTTTTGCTTCAGGCTTCACATTCGACATTGGGCATCATCACAGTACAAATTTGCATTTCTAAGGAAAATATATGAATGCATAAAAAAGCTGGAGGAATGTTAAGTATAACCCACCAGTTGAGAACCACTGTTTAAAAAGATGCTGTTGCACTGTAAACAGCCGATAATGCCTTAACATGCATGACTGTAGTTTTCAAAACATCAGCATTTAGTATAGACTATATTTTAAGAAATTATTCTAAATTCAGACAACCAACTTGAGGGACAACTCTCTGCACAATAAACAAGATGAAAATTGGGTTGTAAAACTTTAAGTAATTGTTTAAATGCAGTCAGTCTGATTGATATAAATGAACTCTAAACTGGTTCTCACATCATCTATCTCCTTATTAGAAACACAAGTGGTTTTGTACTAGAGCAGAATGTAGCGTAGGTAACTGCATACCAAGCAAAGCAACTGAGCATTGTTGCTATGGGGACACTAATGAATGGTTTAACACTGACATCGGTTGCATAACAGTGAAATTTATTTTATTGTTTCACAATTAAATCATTTAATAATGTACCTATCAGTGTATGTCAAACAACTAAATCTACAAGATTTTCTGGGCTGGAAAATATTAAAAACTTCTCCTCCGCAGTCATTTTTCAGAATGCTCTAATGATTCTTTTGGAGGAACAGTTGAGAAGTGCAAGCTATTTTCAGAGAAAAAGTTTTGTAATGAGGAGAAGAAGTGAAAACTGGAACACCAGTTAACACACAAGCTGTATTCCAAAACCTAGCAAGCTGCCTACCTAGACTGCAAAACATTGCATTTTAAGGCATCACAGTCATTCTTGGCTGTTTCACTATACTGCCTTTATTAGATACTGATAGCTAAGAAACACCATCATTGGCAAAAATGGCAAAAATGAATCAAGAGAAATGCTGATTAAATAGCTACATTGCATTCAATACCAAATGGTAATGCAAAAATTGCTCAATTAAGTATTTTATCAATTTGTACGTGTCATGTTTCTTTAAAGTAGTGTTGTTAGCTTAGCAACATTCTTGCTAGTTGCTACCCATGTGAAGCGTCCCAAATAAGTAATTTTCAATGTTCCATGACAGTTATGGTATGTGTAATCTATTATGGAAATAGGTGTTTTCAATTCTCAAAACTTGCGTGGGTGATTGTGGGAGCAAGTGGTGAGAGTGTCAAAAAGTTGAGAAATGCTCCAATTTCACAATTTTTTTAAAAAGAAAAAGCCATGCGGCAGCCAATCACAGTAAAGTGAAGGCAATGACATCTGTCATAAGCGTTTCGAAATCTGTCAACAGCGCAGGAGTTTATGGTGAATTTGGTCCTGCGTTCACATTGATAGACATTGCACCTAATTCAAATTTATTGTTATTATTGTGGGCGAAGCTTTTAATTGGTAAACAAATTGCCAATGTGTGTTGATTTCGAAATAGACCGAGGCAGTTCACTAGATTTTGGAGCAATTGATGTGATTTTGGAGCAATTTCTAATTGATGTGTGCTGAAGTGGTTCTTACCAGGCGGTTTTCATCAAAAACCTCAAAAAGAAGCCTGTGGTTCTGTGGGCAGACCTGCAGACATGACAGAAGTACAAACTCAATGTTTCTGTGTAGTACTGTTGAAAAAATATCAATTATTAAAAAAAAAAAAAGTAAAAAATAGAATCGCTAATAAACAAAAATACACATGTACACACCCATTTCACAGTCACATGCAAGCTACCTAATTATCCAAAGCAGGCACTTGCAATGTGCGATATACTGTAAAACTATTTTACTGGCAGGGTTGTTTTCTGAGATTCAGGTGCCAAACCTGGTCCTGGTGTGAATCTAAGTACTGAAATGAATAGGGGGGGTCATTATCGTGGGCTTAGAATAGCATCTATAAATCACGTTCATGTGAATGGACTTCTAAATGAAGCAGCTCACAATCTTTCACTAGATCGTTTTACGCACAAGCAACATTACCGGCCATCAACGTCACAAAATTACATGCTGCTTCTAATAATAGATTATTACAATTGTGGCAGTGACGAAAGGTGAGGCATTGTAACAGATGTGTATTCCAAAAAAATATTTCAGTGCTAAGTTCTTAATAGCACTGGACAACGTTAAGATTTAATTAAAAACAAAATCAAAATAAAAAATATAGTAGTGCTTTCCATGTATATGTAATGTAATACGTAATCCATGAGTCATCCGGGGCTCAATTGTGGATAACCAAAAAAAAAAAAAACAAGCAAATAAATAAATAAAAATAGAAAAATCAACTTACTCTGAAATAGAATTCCTCATTCCATTTGGGATTGAGAGTCTAAAAAAGAACCAAAAACATGTTTATTTATGCATTTCAACATTTATCTCACACAACTCAGAATGAACTGATATTGTACAAAATTGTACAACTTCTATTAACATCTGTAAAGATGTTAAATGTAATTAAATTCTGAAAGATAATACCAGCTTGCTAAGAAATTTAAGTGAGAAAGCCAGTAGAGTACCTAAAAAAAAATTATTCAACTACAGCAATGACAAGTATGTCATTACCTTGATGAAATTTACAACACAAAGGAAATTTAATTATCTAATATTTACTAAACTTGAATAAAATATTTTACGGTAGCTCACAGAGAAAGATAAACAGAAGGGGAGAGAGAGAGAGAGAGAGAGAGAGAGAAGGGTGGGTGCTGACATTCAGACAGAGAGAGTGCACTGGCCCTTGACTGCTATTGATACTTTTAAGTGGAAGAAGAACTTAATCATTAAGTCTACATAGCAGATTGATTGACAGTTTAATTTGAATGTCCTCAGAGGAGTACCTTAATTGATTTAACGTAATATAGAAACAAACATATGCAATAGTAACAAGTAAATGCATTCTGTTTGACTTTAGTTATTTTATCAGTATATTTGAGTAAAACATTCAACTGAAAGTTTTCAGAACTTGTTATTTGGAATGTCAACAGAACTGACATGAACAAAATTGGATAATCATGTTATCCAGCAACTGATGACCACAAAATAGTGTGGAATCTTAAATATTTCTAATTAATTTTACATTGTGAATCTCAGATTCTCAATGTGGTCTCAAATTGTTTGGCTTAGTGTTATGTTAGAATCATTATTATACTCTTATACCTTTTGTTCTTTAATATTTTGAATTGTTTTTAGCTTTATTTTTTGTTTTCATTTAAATGTTAAGTTTTGAAATTTTGTCGTATGCATTAGCTTTTAGTTTTGGATCTGTTTCAGTTGTTTTAATACTACAATTGATTGCTTCTGTTGTCCTCATTTGTTAGTCGCTTTGGATAAAAGCGTCTGCTAAATGACTAAATAAATAAATAAAATTTTAAAATAAAGTCATTCGTGCAAGAACTCCTTGATTGGCGGGTCATAAACATGCATATACGTATACTGATATGATTCGTTCACACAGACATGCAGGATGCTGTAAATACACCTGATTTATTGGTCTGTGAACCATGTGACAAAGCTTGTGAAAATACTTCGGGTTATTAAAGTGTAGAAGCACACCCAGGTGTAAATTATACAAGAAGAAATTGATTCCCAGAATTTTATACCATCAGCAAAATCAACTCTGGTTCATTACCTTATGTCTTTGCTCATCTCCTTATTGTATAAAGTCAGCAAATCATACTGGTGGACTGAAATCCTCTCTCCTTGCAGTGACTGAATCACTTATGACGGCCAGGGCATTCTCTTTCCTCCAATCTGATTCTTCTTGACATGCCTGCTGCGTCTGACAGTCAACCGCTTGCCTGCTTTCTATCCTACTTGGTAAAACGACTAAATCAAGTCAACTGGAGGTTCATTTTCTACCCATCACATACTCAACAGCCTTCCCACAACTACTAGTCCCACAGGGCTCTGCACTGGGACCACTGACATTATCTGTTGCTCTGTTATCAAATCACATACTTTCTCTTAGCAGTGTAATGCAGACAACACTCAATTCTAGATCCTATAATCTCCCTCTATTTCCACTTTCTTTATAGTCTGCATCTCTCACGTTCCAGCTTGGATAACTAATCATCACCTTAAGCTTAACCTAGACAAGGCTGACTTCCTCTTACGTGAGGCCAAACAGCCACTAGTCAATCCATCTCCATATCTGTTGAGGGTCATGCAGTTGTCACCTCCTGACTAACAGAAAACTAACACAGCCTGTAACTCAACTTCACCCTTATTTATCTTTGTCTATACAAAGTTTTACAATAGGTAATTGCCTATTGTAAACATAGTTGTGTAGTTAAAAACGGTTTAAACTGGCATCTCACAAGCTATGCTTATGTAAATCAAAGGCACATAACTAAATAAGGAAAAAATATCAGGCTTTCGATAATAAGCATGTAGCCCAATTACATATAAATGTATACTTTATGTATATTTGGTGTCAAATCACTATATATTTTTTTCTTTCTGCAACATTTGTTTTAATCATGAATTTGTATCATAAGCAATCAGCTCAGGTCCTCATTTTTTCCAAACAATTCCCAAAATTTTTTAATCAAATGTAAATTAAATATTACATTCTGGTAAAATTGCATAAATTCAAATGTTAGCAATTTTTGGCATTTATAAAAATGACCACATCACTCAAACCTTGCCGGTTTTGTTTTTATTTCTTACATTTCCATTAACAATAATGAGTGCAATAACCTTCCTGACACAAAAATGTAATAAGTAGAAAGTGCATGAGCCATAAATTAAGAATAAATGTTTCATATAAGCCTTCAGTAAAAATATATGTATATATAGTTCATAATGAGTATATTTAAACTTTTAAATAAAATCCTGGTCAAAACATAGGCCTACGTCTCTGTTTAGAGTGACAAGATGCTCTGCTGTTATGTGCCACAGGCCATTGAGTTACCAGACCAGTCTATCAAAGCAGTACGTCTAAAGCATCCGTCAACACTGAGACCTGGGGAATGAGGAGGCTTATGTTCCACACAGCGGTGCATTGTCAGCTATTAATAACCAGAAGAGTGTGCCGTCGCAGCACAGGAGATTCCAGACTAAGGACTTTACCGATTAGTGACTTAATGGAACTGAATGGACCCAAATGCTGACTGACTTGCTAAATCAATTTATCACCTGCCCAAGGTAGACCACACTCTTAGTTTTCATTCAGTGGTCTAAAAGAACCCCGTAAAGAAAATGTCTGGTAGATATTTCACCCAAAAAATTAAAAGAACAAAGATGTTGCTAAAGAAAATGAAAACTAATTGTGATAGTAAACGACAATTATTATTTTTCTCTTAATTTTTAATTATTAATTCTGACAAATAATAAATGATAATTAAGTTAAAAAAATTTCCTTCCAGTTCTCACAATTAATAATTATTAAATTAATTATTCATATTTACTCATTCAAATTCTCAATCCTATATTTGTAACACTTTACAATATGGTCCTATTAACTAACAACGGTATGTGTGTTAACTAACAATGAACAATGCATTTGCTACAGTACTTATTTTTTGTTAGTCTATAGTTAGTTCATGTTTATTGAATAACATTAACATACAATTTTTTAAATTTTTAATAATGTATTAGTAAATGTTAAAATTAATTAAGATTAATAAAAGTCTTTAAATGTATTTTCCATTTTTAGTTCATGTTGATTTATGTTGTTACCTAAAGTGTTATCCATATTTTAAAATATAGACAATAATAGACTATTTATATATCATGATTCTTTAATTTACATGTTAATTTAAATTTATATTTATTTATACACATGCATACATATACACACACACACACACACATATATATATATATATATATATATATATATATATATATATATATATATATATATATATATATATAAAAATTTTCCTTCCCTGGATATTTTTATCATATTGACACTATCAAAATCGCTCTCATTTTTAAATGCTAATAAATTTTCTAAAGTTTTCTTCTTTTTTAAGAATTATTTGTATGGCCTATTTGTATTTGCATCAAAACAAAGCATGCACTTGGCTTCAAGATGGTCTATGAATGTCACACCAAGCCTCATTTAAATTGCTAATTTCTGGTGACGTTATCGTAAGTGACTTCTCTGGGGCTCGTTGTTTATTTCCTTGCGTGTGCATTCCAAGGACAAACAGATAAATAGGGAAGTATAATTTAGTATTCCATTACTGTCACTGTACATACACTCATTTCCTCCACAAGCACTTTGTGAGAGTGAATATCATGAAACATGTCTGAGTCATAATTTACAGAATCAAAAGAGAGATATGATATAATTATATTTTAAAAAAGAAAACAAAGCTTATTTTAAAACCATAATGACTGGCATTGTTAAAATAAATAAAAAATCATCTTCCCCAGCTCACACTACAATTTTGCAAATAAAACGTTATCTCATTTTAAGTAGCCTGTATACATTCAAAAGGTAACAATTTTAGAAATTCAGGACAACTGTTGTGTCATTATTTAAGGCCTGATATAAGCCCATGCAGTACTGCCACAGGTCTATGGAAGTACTCCTCCTAGTGGCAGTGGCTTTAACATCTTTAACAATCACCTGTTTATCTCATCGCTTCATTACTTTGGGTGCTTTCAGTTCATTCAGTTTTCCTAAAATCTCTCAGAAACAAACTAAAACTTCATTGTCACAAACAAGCCACTGAGTGTGAATAAAACTCACCTTTTTGATGGTTTTCGTTTGTACTAAGGCAAGCTCGCGGTTTTCATCAGTGACATACAGGGAGAGTTTGACGTATGGATCACTAATAGGAAATAAAGAGACAAAATACAAAGAGTACTTTGAATATAAATAATAAATATATAATGATATATAATGATATATATAAATAAATAAATAAATAAATAAAAATTAAATAATAATGGATATAAAATGAACATTAAAAGTCTATACAATCAAAAACTACAAAAGATTAAATGCATTTATTAAACAGTGAATTCATATTTTTACAATACTGATAGATCACTTATTTCGCATCTTGTACTATAAAATTTACCTTTGGCTGGTCAGGCAATTAAATAGTGAAGTAATAAAACTGTCACATCTTGCCAATGGAAAAATTATTTTGACTAAGAGAAACTACAATGATAACCACTGATTCACAAACAAACACACACCTAATAACACCATGGGTGGTATATTTTATGTAATTTTGTCAATTTCTGTACCCAATCTAGATAAAAACATGCTGCTATAAGTATGAAATATTGTATTTTTGTACAAACATTAATAGGAAGATAATCAGATTACATATGCAAAAATGCAAGTAAAATTATGTAAGGAATAATTGACGACGGGCCGCTGAATTACGGACGACGGGCCCGGAGTCAATTATTCCGCTTATACAACAGTTGCCACACCTCAAGACATCGATCAGATAATGTACTTCAAGGTATTTGTCTGGTTTTTGTACTTAAATCGCTATTGTGAGTAGGATTAATAAGAGAGAGAGAGAGAGAGAGAGAGAGACAGAGAGAAAATGTGAATTATCTCTGTGAGTCTGTGTGCGTCTCTCAAAAGTGTTCGGCTAATGTCTCCGACGTTACTAATAGTTAAACTTTAAGTTCATTTTCTTCACGAACAGCACCGTTGTTACCTCGCTTGTGAGAAGTCATAGTTTGTAAGTTGTTAAACTTACTGTTACTGATAAAATCGTCAGAGTAGTGCTTACAACATTAGCACATATGTTAGCGTGTGTGCAAACTGTATGTGCGTGTGTGAGGGAGAGAGAGCAGGTGAGATAGAGTATGTGCTTTCCGTACATAAAACGTAATTTTGTGGCAAAAACGTGGAAATGATCTGTCGTTTTTATAATATTGCTTACTATATTTATTTGTTTGGCCAGTGTCGTTGTGGGTTTTGGTTATTTTGCTGTTGTAAGACCTTTGAAATAACTGAAATCATTTGGCGAAGTGATATGGACTTGGAATGCGGTCAAGAGTTGCCTGGAACTACGTTTGCCGTGCATTTCCCTGAAAATAATTGCACTCCTTAGAAATGAATTATAAGCACTGATTTTGCAGATTTAAAGCATCTGCATTTCCCAAACCAACTCGATTAACATTAAGGGCAAAGGTCTGGGTGAGGAAAGTTGGAAAAGTGGTCAGGAAATGGGAGGGAGACAAAGAAAGGAAGCCATTAAGAAATTAAGGATTAGCACAGCAGGACTCATTAGTTCACCAAACAGGAACAATTAAACGCACAATGAGTGACTAAATCGAACATTAGGTCAGATGCACGTCCAGTCCCTGTCCCATATGGAAAAGTTGTGTAAGAATCTTACAAGATATGAATCTTACAGGATATGATTGACGGTCGTAGGAACACATATTTTGCAATAAACCTCAAACTGTATAAAGTTCTATACTGTAAGTATGATCCATTTCATAGTATATGAAACTTAAGATAAACACAGGACTGTATAAATGACATTATGAGAAAAACAAAATGTGTGCTTTCACTGTGTGTTTGTAGAACAGCACACACATTCATACTTGAAATTAATTTGAATTTTGTCCAGATTACTTAATCACCACAGACAAAACATATTCTTTTCAGAACTTATCCAATTATGGGTGTATCTCAATCAGCTCCCTATCTTGTGAATCAGTATATCATGTACATGCATCTGGTCTCTGGTACACTCTTAAAAATAAAGGTGCTTGAAAAGGTTCTTCACAGCGACGCCATAGAAGAACCATTTTTGGTTCCACAAAGAACCATTCAGTCAAAGGTGAAAAACCTTTATTTTTAAGAGTGTAAGTGCCCTGGCTCACTGCATATTGGGACAGTGACCACTCAATTTCCGGCGACATGATTACATACGTAACAACGTCAACGGACAACATAGTAGAACGTCACCATTGGAATAACTAAACAACAGGCAGGAGATCACTTTTTGATATTTTTTTATTGTCTTTAAACACATTTGTTCAGTTACATGTTCTTACAAAATTTCAGCCAAATATTAATTATTAATGTTAACTAGATGTGTTCATTACCTGTCTAGCGATGTGTTTTTCAGCTGAAATATCCTAAAAAAAAAAAAAAAAAAAAAAAACAGTTTGTCTTTTCAAATCTTCTATCGCGTGTCATTTTTCGAGTTGGCTCGTTTCGCACATCAGAAATGTGATGTTATTTCTGGTAAATTTTCCCACCGGTTAATCGATGTGTGACAACACCGGTAGAGGTCTGAATCCTGTGCCCGACCCGAGCGGCACAGTTAAATTTAGAGCCCGAACCCCAAATCTTTTTCTTTCTTATTTTTCTTTCTTTTTTTTCCCCACAATGAATAGCCAATTTTTCCAATTTTTTTTTTTGTCACGATTGCATGCAACAGTCAGTAAACACATAAGGAAACAGATTCATCAATGCTCGGCCAGTTCACAAGGCAAAAGAAAAAACACTTAGCCTACCAGTTATGAAAGTTTATGAATATCAGGTGCAGCGGTCACATAAATTCTGCCGAGTTTTTGAATGGTTGTATACGACAAGACGATAATTCTTCCACCGTGCAAATTATGGTCATTTTCGTCAGTTAAGGCTCGTTAGCATTCGGCCTGCTTTAAATCAGACACAGAGATGTAGATGTAGTTCTCTTTCCTTCGCTTTTAAATAGCTTGTAAAAGTGGCATGCGCATTTTACTTTCACTTTCAAATTAGCGGCAATTCGGCGTAAAGCCATTCGTTTTTAGTTCGTTTGAAATTTCACTCTTTCCTTCGCTTTTAAATAGCTTAAAAGGGCCATGCGCATTTTACTTTCACTTTCGAATTAGCAGCAATTCGGCGTCAATAGCTTGGATGAAATTCAAGTAACAACAAAATACAACGTCAAAATCACAGCCTATAGACCCTTTTAGGGCCGACGCCATGATTACGTCACAGTGCTAGCTGGAGGCAAAACAAAGGGAAAACTGGAGGCGGCCAATTCAAACCAGCACAGATTCAGCGGCACAAGGAGCTTAAAATATCATCTTGTTGTGATGTTGGGTGTCCGAATTGATGTAGTAGAGGTTTCAATTTGAAATTTTAACGCATTCCCGATGCCACTGCCAAACAAAAAAAATTGACGACAGCTGTGGTAAAACAAGATAAAACGAGCAGTGCACACTTCTTATCAGAAAAGGTTCAATTAAATATTGCCTTTTGTTGTTATGGGCACATCTAAAGATTTCTTATGCATCTCACTAAGTTACTATGTTGTGTATGAAATAATGTCTGTGTGCATGTGTGTAAAACAACAAACTGACGATTTATATGCTTAATCATTTGTAACTGTATATACATTGTTGTGATTAACTGTGGCTAATAATGTAGCTGTAAAAATATTTGCCTGCTGAAATTGAAATATATATACATCTTCATTACTAGATAGACACGGTGAGTTTGTCTTAACTATACACGTTAGTTAGATGTGAGTCACTCAACTGGAGGTAATCCTGTCAGATCGTCCATCCTTTGAGTAAAAGCGTGTACGGGTCAGCCAATCTGGTTTCATCCGTTAAAGATAACCTTTTCAAATAACAATCGCGGTCCTGGACAGTGAATCAGACACAGAGACATATGCAGGTAAAATCGGAATTTCTCCAGTTATTGTTAAAAAAAACAAGCTAATAGACTTCATAGCTAGCGTTAGTGAAGCGGTCAGGGGAATTTTTCTGCCTCCACCTAAGCTCCGCCCAAAGAAAAACATCACAATGTTTACTAACAGAAAAAGGGTCTATATATAAATCATAGAACTCTTATTACCAAAACGAATAAAAATACACCATGCTATAGGCTAGTCTAGGCTATGCCTAATATAAAATAACAAATAACTATAAGTATTGTCTATAAGTATAACAAATAATAATAAGCATAGCCTACAAAACACCATGGAACCAAATAAATAAGAAACGTAGAACGTTTATTAGCAAAACTAATAAGAAAGGTTGGAGACACAGCATTCACCTTGATGTCAAATAAAATAAATAAATTACACAAAGAAAAAATCTTTAAATGAAGTAAAAATCTGCAAACACTGTGGAACAAAATAAATGAGAAACGAATGTTTAAAAAACTTCCAATATCACCTTAGATAAACGGCAAGTCAACAGGCATTTCAAAATCCAAAATATTGCCAAACAGGCGCTTTTGTATTTCTTCCGCTATCGTCCTGTCTGTCTCACCTCACTCTTCTTGTCAGTCAGCTCAACTCATCTTCTCACTTGATAAATGAAATCTGATCTGTGATGCGACTGTAGTTCGGCACACTGAATTGAGCAGCGCGTTCAGTTTTTAATTTGTAGTGTCTGTTCTCTAACTCAGCTAAATTATTATTAATATAAAAAAATCATAACGACAGTGGGGGACAGTGCCATGGTGGGCAAGTGACGTAACCGGTGTTGCGGCTTAACACCAGTATCACCAAAAACACCGTCTATCACAGCAAGCCTAGAGCACAGCTCCCTAGAATTTGCAATGCATTGTGGGATTTTTCAGGGAGCAAATGTTCCAGTGCACTGGAAGTATTTTGCACTGGAGACAGCCCTTGAAATGGAAGATTCCCTGAACAGAGCCCTGACTGCTGAACCCTATGTTTCCATATGAAATTTTACACTTGAAACCTTAAAGAGATTACATTGACAAGGAGATGTAAAGATTTTCACAACAACAAACACAAAGTTCAAGGAAAATGTCATGGTCGTTTTTTTAAGAACTCAACGGAATTTTACTGAATTTACAGAAAACAGAAAACTTAAAATGGAAAAGCAAAAACAGCAGGCCGTGTTACTAGGAACTGCTGATTTGACTGAATCCCAGGTGGTTTACTCTCCGTAAGGGTCTAATGGGTGTTTTTATACTGGTTTATAATACTAACCCACACCTTTCCCCTACATCGACTACAGCATGGTCTCACATATACAGATAACAAGAGCTATATGTTTTTGTACATGTTAGGGGAAAAAGTATGGTCAAATCCCAATTTCCAGACTCAAACTGTCCTTACCAATTAAATTATGTAGTTCGGAAACAATCTCATGATATTATAGCAACCCAATACTGACACTTTAACTGATTTGCTTCTTAAAACCATGTAATTTAGCATCACCAGCAGTATGCACTTTTTTTTAATTTGTGGAACTATGCAAATCAAGTTCTAGTCTGAAAGTCAAGCTCAGCATTTTTTATTCACTGGCTTCTGGAACAGTGGTTTTGCTTCCTTTCCTTTCCTTTCCTTTTTTTTTTTTTTTTTTTTTTAAGTCTGTTGTGCAGCTGAAAACGGCCTTCTCTGGTTTTTAATTGCAGTGTCTGGGTTTCCCGTCGCCTCTAATTGAATGTTTATACAAGGATTCGGCTTTCTTGATTAGGATAAAACAATATACCACTTTTGAGACTGGACACTCTCGCCTTTGTAAACATATTGTGCATTTTGAACAACTGGATATTCTCCGGCTATAAATGGAAATGTCATTTCCAGGAGAAGATCAAAAAAGTGATGAGTGACGTATTTGTGTGTGCAGATGTAAAAGTAAAGTGAATTAATATAAAAAAACATAAAACAACTGACAAAAATGGCTAAATCATTCTGAGAATAGCCTGAAGACAGAGGCAACAGTCGGAAAAATCTGTCTGCTTTGGAATTTCTTGGATCTTTGATTCTCTTGGCCAGCACTAGAGAAACCCCAGACGCCCAAATCACTGTCCCATTTTCTCGTGTTAAAGGCCACGGAGCCGCTCAGGTGTCACAGGGACACTAACAGTGCGCACTGTTACCATAGAGACGGGCGACTTTGTCACAGGGGACTTGGCTCGGTATTTGATTGTGCAAAAAGCTGAAATTAGAGGGGAACAGAAGAAAATACAAATCAAAAGGAGGACTCTGAGACAGAGAACACTTTCAACTCACTGATCTCAGCTGATTCAAGTAAACTAAAGATGAACAGGATTATCAACTGCATGTGCAAAAACTGCAGCTTCATTGACATTTTTCAAGGACTTTTAAGGCTGATAGCAATCTGCTGTCAAATGACAACTCAAAGTTTAAGAACACTTGGATAACAAGAAAGATGAAAAAAAAAAAAACTAAAATATTACTGAAACAAATATATGGATAAAAGAATCCCAAGCCAAAAACAGACTGACAGACTATGTTAATTGGTATAAAATAAAACAAAGCAAAATAAAATAAAATTAAAAATAAAATAAAATACCAATTAAGTAAAAGCTCTTTACTGTTAGATCTTTACTACCAAAAAAAAAAAAAAAAATTCCAAAACAGGAACAGGACTCACTTTTTTGTAGAACCTTCTGCCAAGACTAAATTAAAGCAGTATGCTTCATATCACGTTTAAATCTGAAATAGACCGGATATCATGCTCCTTTCCTTTCTATTATTTTTTTCTTTAATAAGAGGTCAGCTTTTGCTATCATTTACAGAGGGAAGGCTCTCTGAGAAACAGATTTCAGCATAGCCAAAAACATTCACAAATTACTTGTGGATGTTAACAAATGTTTTAAACCAGGGGAATAAATATATTCCTCTAAACTACAGTGATGTTGTGCTATGGGCATTTATTAAAAACATTTTAAATAAATATATAGAAATAAATTTAAATACAAATAAAGATAATAAAAAAATGGTGTTATGAGGTACATTTTGCTATTCATTACATGAGTGGATCATCTAGGTCAAAGGAGGTAGAAAATGAGGGAGACGTTCTGTGTGGAGTCTACAGATTTTGTCCTATCAAATCCTCCTCACTTTCTCCTTTCAGACATCTGTGATGGTGCCTTGTGGTGTCCATTTGCTCAGTTGCATGTCTTTTGCTTTAATTAGCACAGATGTAGCATGGTACTCATGAACGAACACGCCAGACTCAGATACACACTCGTGCCGTCAAGCAATCTGCCCATAGAGGAGATATCCATGGCATTAGAATGTGGCCAATAGGTTGTTGGGATACACAAACACTCATGCTGACAGGTGAACTCTCTCTCTCTCTCTCTCTCTCTCTCTCTCTCTCTCTCTCACACACACAAACACACACACACACACACACTCCAGGACTCTGTGATTGGAGCAGACAGGTCTGATGGAGCCTACAGTAGATCAGCACAGTTAGAACAGAAGGAGCTGTGACGTCTACACCACAGGAGCATGAGAGACAGAAAGAAAAAGAAAACTGAGAAAGCGAAATTAGTTAGACATATACAAGCCATTCTACACATCAATTTCTTCACCTGTTTGAATCAAAAACTGGCTTTTGCAGCAAATGTGCAGTTTAACATTTATTTTCAATGTTTTTTTGATGACAGCTTAGGTTAATATGAGGAGACAGACCACTCATAGAAAATGAACCAGAGAAATCAATCTGGTTCTCTATTTGACAGAAAGGAAGTTCCTCTTTTCAGTAACAAGAACCAATTTAAATTTAACAAGAAATCAATTTATAACTTTTTTGAAATGCGTCTTTCTGGATTTTTTTGTTGTTATACTCTCACTGTTCAAATAAACCTACCATTAAAATTATAGACTGATCATTTCTTTGTCAGTGGAAAAACATACAAAATCAGCAGGGGATCAAATAATTTTTTCCCCGCTGAGTGTAAAATTATTTATTTATATATTTTTTTTTTTTGACATAAGAGTGGGGTTTAGTAAAGATTTTTTAGGAGGAAGGAAATTAAGGACACATTAATTTGATCAAAAGTGACACTTAAGACATTATAAAATACTTTAAATGCTGTTCCTTTTAACATTCTATTCATCAAAGAATCAGGAAAATAATTTGAAATGTATAAATGTAAAAAATTTACAGCACTACTAAATTAAATCACTAAAATAAATTGCTATAAAATCTTTTCAAATAAAACAGTTAATTAAATTGCAATATTTCACAATATAACATTTTTGCTGTATTTTTAATCAAATAAATGCAGCCTTGGTGAGCATAAGTGGCTTCTTTCAAAAATATATATATTAAAAAAAAAAAAATTTACTGGCTCCAAACGTTTGAACAGTAAGCTACAAATAATATTGCCAAGTGAGCACAGTTACACTATATGTCGATGCACTAACCACAAGGCTACCATTTTCGCTTTCTAAGTTTCAACTACATACATAGAATCATTCTCAAATACACCACACAACTCCTCACAAATAAAAAGCTAATAATTGACTGTGGTATTTTTTTTTTTTGTCTGAATGAGCTGACTAGCTGTGAGAGAAATACACTGGTCAGTTAAGCAGCAAAAACAAAAGTAAAGCCATTATTCAAGAGTGGGGAGTAGCAGATAAGGCTGTATTTATCTGAGTGTTATATTCATTACATATTACAGAGGGCCAAGACACCTCCACTTTGAAGTTGAAGTTCAACTCTTAGAGATTTGTGACACGGTGTCAATTGTTAAGCCTTCTGAGAATTTAAATGGTTTGGTATCAAAGGTTAATTTGATACCAAACCTGCCTTGAGCCTCCTACAAGACACAAGCCTGAAGCTAAAATAAAAACAAAACAAAACCCAATTTATTTAGACATCTTAGCAGCATTTAACGCTACATTTTTATTAGGTTCTGCAAATGTATTACAATTGTATGGTATAAACATAACTTGCAAATGTCCAAAGTAGGGATGTCAAAATTCCCATTAAAAAAATATTAATAGCTGTAGTAAAATGACACTGCATTTTGGACAGCTGTAAACGTAAGTGGATATCATTTTCTACCTTAACTCATGTTATTTATTAGCTAACTAATGGTGTCTGATAAATGACAGTCATGGTCAAATTACATTGGCAGTCATTTCCAGGGCCATAACTGTAAATTGTTTTAGCTGATGATTGCCTAATACATGCATTTTGATTGCAAAATACAACATCATGTATGAAAGTCCTTTTGTTGTAGTTCACCGTTTTTGGTTGTACAACATTTTGTATTATAGTACAAAACATACCATCTGACATCAAACTTACACACAGTTAATTGGCATGACCAGAAATGACACTGTGAGTAATTTATGCACTCTGACCTCTGACTTTAGAACCTGAGAACTTCAAAGTTAAATAAATAGAACTTGCAACATTGCACAAATGAGATCAGCCAAGCATTTTCCCTTTGTGCTCCTTTCCTGGCAGACAGATCATTTGTTTGGATAAGTCTATTGTCTAAATTGAGAGAAAGACTCAGAGTGCAGCTCAGTTATTCAGGCACATAACTAAAAGAGGAAATA
This sequence comes from Spinibarbus caldwelli, assembly GCA_039654775.1. Taxonomy (NCBI): domain Eukaryota; kingdom Metazoa; phylum Chordata; class Actinopteri; order Cypriniformes; family Cyprinidae; genus Spinibarbus; species Spinibarbus caldwelli. The sequence continues at coordinate 6,782,916 of CM077258.1, forward strand.
TACAAACGTATTCATGCACACACACACATCCAAGCAGGCTCACACATTTGCATTTGCTAATGAACGAGCGAACAGACTGAACAGGTGCGATAGTTCACCGCCTCTCCGGACGCATCCTTTAGTTCTTCCTTACCTGGCACCAATGATGTCCTTCTTCGCCAGATCCATGCCAGCAATGACCTTGACGCGAAGAATACGAGATTCATCCTGCAAAACATGACACACACAGAAAAGACCATTATGAATAAATCAATACCTCGTACGAGTCTGGAAGACAGAAAAAAAAAAAAAAAAACCTGCCCCATAGCCTAAATTTAAGTTGAGTCCAAGTTGTGAGAGCGTCCTAATTTCACCTCCAGGAGATGATGAAAAAGGAGCATCTTAAAGAAATTAGAAGGAAGCGGCAGCCAAGAAAGCTCTTGTGTTTATTGATGGACTACGACGGAACTGTTTTAATGGTATAGCATCAGTGAGAAACAAATCCCTTTGGGAGCTATAAACAAAGGCCTTTAGATCTAGCACACCACTATTTTGCACAGTTTATTGTCTTATGGCTGAATAAGGTGGTCTAAAGTTCTCAGATTGGCCTTCAAAAGCTCTCCAGCAATAGATACGACCACCATTTCACGACTCTCACTCTGCATAAGTGCGTCCCGCCCCCAACATCACCTCGGCCTGCTTTCAATAGCTATTCATCGCGCTCACGATCACACAATGAGCATCTTATTCGCCCTCTCGGCTTTTGAAGCTCACCAGTCCAGAAATGACGCACTGTAGAGGGTAAGAAAGGCCCTCTTCTCCTGATTTACTCAATTCTGCTCTCTGAAATTCCCCTTCTATTTATGTCTGACAGTCTGCATTACCACAAGACATGCATCATTCGTGCAGCCGAGGGAAACAACAACAACAACCAGTGTGACGGTTCGTATTTATTGTGCCTGCCGTATATGACCTAATTATTACAGAACAAATACAATTTGGATGAGATGGGAAAAGCTGTTATATTCTGACAGGTACTTGTGTGTTACTGTCATCCCACCGGGTGGCTCAGACTGACAGATCTGTGCTTTTCATATAAAATGCAAACAGAGGCTAGATGTCTCTGCAGAAATCTACTATTTGGTATGAAGAAAATTAAATTTGTATTGTATTGTATTTGTATTATAATTTGTAAACCTTTTCTGAAGTTTTTGTTTTGGGAAGTATGATAAACCTCATGTTATTTTATTTTTTTAAAGCCATTTCAGTATCAGAGGATTCATGGCAAAAAAAAAATATATATTTTTTTAGAAATTAATACTTTTATTCAGCAAAAGTGCATTAAATTGATCAAAAGCGACATTAAAGACATTTATGATGTTGCAAATGATATCGTTTTAAATAACTGCTGTTCTTTGGCTCATGTTATTTCATGTTTTAAAAGCCATTTCAACAAAACGATTCATGGCAAAAATTAAAAAATAAAATAATAAATTTTAAAAAATAATACTATGCATTACTGTTCAACAATTTGAGTTCAATAAGTTTTGCAACAGATGCATTAAATTTATTGTGCCACTAAAGATATTTATAAAGTTGTTACAAATGATATCCATTACAAATAACTGCTGTTCTTTGGAACTTTCTATCCATCAAAGAATCCTAAAAAATTCTTTGCTTGAGCAGCAAATCAAGCATATCAGAATGATTTCTAAAGGACCATGTGACACTGAAGACTGGAGTAATGATGCTGAAAATTCAGTTTTGCATCACAGAAAAACGTGATCCAATTTTAAATTATATAGGCTATTCAAATAGAAAAGTTATTTAAACTGTAATAATATTTCAGAATATTACGATTTTTAAAGTATTTTTGATAAATGCAGTCTTGGTAAGAGTCTTCTTTCAAAAATACATATTAAAAAAAAAAAAAGTTACCAACCCCAAACTTTTAAAAGGTAGTGCACAATGTATGGGAAAGCATTTCAGAATACGTGTACCTTTAAAATAACGTGCACTGATGACTTGTTCACAATAAAACCTGAAACTAAACCAAACAGTTCCAGGTCCTCTGGTCTGCCTAGATCATAAAAGTCAGTTTTTACACTAACCACCTTGAGAATCTCACATCATTTTGAAATTTTCATCAAAGGACATTCCAGGACATTAAGGGAAATCAGTGACCAGTTGCACATGAAGAAGCTCTTCCCTCACTGCACACTAAGTACACTCCCTCATCCAGGTCCACAATGTTCAGTATCCATCCTCACCCTAATCATACCGCCAGAACTTGTATTACAACACACTTTTATAAAATAAATGGCCCAAGAAAGAACAGCACTAGCTTTCAACTCCACTCACTCCTATGAAATATGACCATTATAGTTCAGAGCCCAAGCACTATGACACAACTCTGGACAAGAGAAACATCAAAGAAGTTTCCCACATATATGTATTTCAACAGAAATCACAATGGCACTGACCTAAGCTTTCAGACAAGTAAGCAATTGTTGGTTTTCATATCATTTTTTGCTGGTCATTTTAGAAAGAAAGCATCTGACATGAAAGAATTCCAAATGCACATTTTCCTATTGCATGCATTCAAACACACACTCTTTTGACCCTTGTAATGAATTATAACTGTGCTAAAACCTCGTCCTCACATAATTCAATAACACAAAAAATCCTCACCCTTGAGACTCAACTCAAACTGAAGCTCTCAGATAATACGTGACACGGCGGTACTCATTCCCGCTCGTAATTACGATTATTTCCTTAAATGTCCCACCATTCTCTAATTGAGGTTAAAAGATAAAACACCACAGAAGGGCAAACAAGACCCAGAGTTACAAACCCGCCTTCCGTTCTAACTCCATTCAATTGCCTACTTTACACACTCCAGACACTTGAGGAGATGAATTGGTCAGGCAGAGATGATGGCTGGGTTTGGTCCATTAGCGGAAATGATAACTCATTGGTATAGCTGATGAAGGCCAGGGCCGCTGAAGAAGGACTAGAACAGGACACTAGAAACCACTAAAAATCAAACAAATATCTAAGGAAAATGGCTGCTACTCTTTATTCCTGTTACTGTGTCCAAAAAAAAAAAAAACCTTTTTGTAACATTATATTTAAGGTAACTTTTGATCAATTCAATGCATCCTTAATAAAGATATTAATAAAGAAAAAAAAAGAAAGATTGCCATTTAGTCATTTTGATGATATTTTTATCCAAAGCTACTTCTATCCACCTGGAGTAACGTGACCTTAAATGTCTTGCTCAAGAACAAAGTGGTTAATGGATCAGGATTTGAGCCTACAATTTTTTGGTTACCACCAGCTCAGATGTTTCACCACCACTAGGTTACGTCAGCCACAACAAACTCCAACGATGAGTTGACTGTAAACATCAGCAAAGAACCCATGTAATCAAAATAAAGTGGAATGTTTACTACGTCAACAAAACCGTACTGGCTCAGTTTGTCAAGTCTATAAGGAATGGCTTTGCTGCAACCCTATTTAACATATTTGAGTGATATAATAATAAAATCTCAGGGCTGCAGCTGATTTTATTTTGCGTCGACGTAAGATGGCAGGAAAGTATTACTCAGGCTGTGGCTGTCAAGCTGGATAATTAGGATTAAGATTCCACGAGCCTCTTAGAGAGCCGAAGCTCTGACTGGCTTCCTGTGCACACCCAGCGATTAGTTCAATGACAGGTTTGGCATTTCCAAGCCATATATCATCAGGTCTCAAGTGGGAAACCTTGGTCTGCTGGGGTCATTCTAATGGGAGGACTGCAATACAATATTGTCTTAAATGCCACTTAAAACAACAGTAAAAAACATCAGCAGTTCCCAAGAGCAAGACATAAAATGTTGATGGTTCACAGTCAAAATCGCTGCTTTTTTAATCCATCCTTCTAAGCATACACAATTTTTTTAGAACACAGCAGAGTTAGTCTTTTTGATTATGTATTTTTTATAAGAAGTGTAAAATAGAGAACAGTAGACTTTGCACATCAATACTGGTGAGATCCGGTTTTCTGAATCAAAACTAATAAAACTCAATCTAGTTTACGAGTTAATGTTTAATGTTTTTTTTAAAGAACTCTCTTATGCTTTTAGGTTGCATATATTAGATAAACAAATACAGTAAAAGAGTAATGTTGTAAAACAGTGTAACAATTTTAAATAACTTTTGTATTTTAATATAATTTTTTAAATGTAATTCATTCCTGTGATGGCAAAGCTGAATTTTCAGCATTATTACTCAAGTCTTCAGAGTCACATGATCCTTCAAAAATCATACTAATATGCTGATTTAATACACAAACAAAAACATATTTCATAATTATCAAAGTTGAAAACAGTTGTGCTGCTTAATATTTTTGTGGAAACCATGATACTTTTTTTGATCAATTGAAGTTTCAGAAGTACAGCGTTAATCTGAAATAGATTTAACAATTTAATACATCCTTGACAAATAAAATGATCAATTTAAAAAAAAATGCACTGAAATAAATAAATAAGCTGGTCAACAGTCTGCATGGTAAAATTACATAGATTAACATTCAGATGGATGTCTTTGGCTGTTGCTTTGCATCTCAAGCTGTTTTTAAACTTCCAATCACAAACATTGCAAGTCAAAGATATTGTATGAATACAAAAATAGTCTTTTAAAAATGTTGACACCCATGCATTATATTCTATTCCATTGTCTTTGAATGCAAGTTAACGGCTACCTAAGAAACATCTGATCAGGTTAGATGGACCCAAAACTAGCCTAATTGTACAGGGCTTCCTTAAGACAACATGTTTTATAATGGCTGCTACACCCCTACTAAGGTCTATCACAGAAACCATATGATGGTGAGTTCTCCTATTGTGAGATAATCTATGAATGTGATTCATAAGCGATCAAATACAACTCAAAATATCTATGCTCTCACTGTACAGGGTTATTATTAAAGGGCTTCTCACATTACACAATGACCGTTTTTAACCTGGCTAAACACCCAGATTTCCAAAGCATTTGTATAGATGCTTCCATCAGCAGTTACATAATCAAGACTGCTGAGCTGAGTGGAAGCATTTCCATATCAATGGCGTTCATAATGTTATGGCACCTGGTTTCATAAGAACCAAGTCTGCCTTAATTAAAGGTTTACTATAAGTGCTTATAAGCATGTCATCGTGCTCATATTGCAAAGCAGTTTCAGGGGCCTGTGTGCCAAATAACAACCTAACAAACAGGAAATGAGAAACCTGCATGTGACAGCGTTGAAACTTAAGCGAGTATGAAATTAGAATTCTGCCCAGCAGGCTATTAACAATATATGTTTATGTATATATACGCTGATTTGCTACTCAAGTTTGCACATTTGATAAGTTTGCATGTTCAAGACTCCCTTTAAACAACATACTTTATCCCAGATTGCTCTATGGTATACGTAGGCATGGGCAGAAGGTGAAAACAGCCCAGATTTGACCCAGAGTGCCCCTGACCTTCTGTGAGCATGCAGCTGCTATGTGCGGAATGCTTAATTGTGGCCTATTGTTCTACTTGGTAACTCAGTTACTGTCTGAATTGCACACAGAATTCAACATACTTTCTAATTCCAATGCCAAGACATTCCATGCCCTGAATTCCAAATTCTAAAATTCCAGCAAACACCATTAAATAAATGGCACATTCTGAAATATTAAAGAACAAGCTCTCTATTCTCGTGAATCTTTCCCATTTACAGTTAATGGACATGAATTGAAAAGCTTTTGCATCAAATACTTCAAATGTAAATCCAACTGCTGACCTTGGCTGTAAAAGAGAAAGTGCAATGCACACTTATTCAATAAACAGAACAGTATTTCAAAGGAAAAGCACTGCAACATTAGCAAAAAAGAGAGCATTGTGAATAATTTGAATAACTAAAACACCACTGAAAACACCTCATTTCTGATAACTGGCTGCCATCAAAATAGAAATTTCAGTTGAAGCGCACTATATGAGTGTTTGCATAACGCCACTTAGGGATAAATAAAGTAGTACATCTATCAAAAGAGGAAATTGTTTTATATTTGACACAGTGCTGGTAGATTTTGTGGCATCCGGCTGTGGTGTAATGGTTCCTGGATTTTCTAATTCCATTTTGGGACCTCAGCACAGAAGCATGTCACACGGATTGAGAAAACATGATTCGGCTGCAACTACAGCTCATGTATTTTTAATGAAGATGATGTGACAGCATGTCACTGTATCACATTCCACGCTCATGATGCCGAGCGTGAGTGTGTAAGCGAGTAAACGTTTGCGTGTCCTCCCTCAATGTACACCAGATGCATTTTAGCACATTCACAGGCCAAATCATCAGATTACTGTTATGATTTAATGGTTCCTAGAAAGGTTAATTTTTTGTTTTTGACAATAATATACATCCAACCTAAGGTGAAGGCTTGCACATGAATAGTAATTATGTTATGCGATGATCAACAAGCAGACCCAACCTACTGCCTCCAGTAAATGAACATTGATCATGTGCAATTCTTTTTTTTTAAAGTGGACACTCATAGAAGATTATTAAGCAATGTATGCATTACCCATTTAATATTCACACACTGCACTGTACCTTAATTCCACACAAGACATGCAAGACATGCTTTTGTGTTCAAAAACATCTATGGAGCCAAAATAGACCTAAAATTTAAAATTCCAAGACCAAATGTAACAACGTGATTGATGTGAATATGGAAACTAGTGAAAAGCAGCCAGGGTGAACAACAAGTTGCATTACATCCATATGGAACGTTCAAAATTCAGAAAGGACACATTAAATTGGTCAAAAGTGACAATAAACTTTTAAAAATGTATCGCTGCTTCCACAAAAATATTAAGTAGCACAACTGTTTTTAACATTGATAATAATAAGAAATAATATGCTGATTTGCTGCTTAATAATAAGTAGCAAATCAGCATATTAGAATGATTTCTGAAGGATCATGTGACACTGAAGGCTAGAGTATAATGATGCTGAAAATTCAGCTTTGCATAAAAGGAATAAATTACATTTCAAAATTAAACTGTAATAACATTTCACAATATTACTGTTTTTAGTGTATTTTTGATCAAATAAACACATCCGTGTTGAGAGTAAGAGACTTCAAAAAAGACATTTTAAAAATCTTACCAAAACTTTGAACAGTAAGTGCATATATTATAAACATTGGTCAGCAATTAATTGTGAATGTCTAATCTATACAAGGCTATCCAATAAATCTGTAAGATAGCTCAACAGAAATAAAACAAATAGGGGTCTAAAATTCCACAAGAGTTCCGTCAATAAAAGGTCTATCGGAATTGCCAGACTGTTCCTATGGGAGAGCTTGTCATTCCTGTGTACAGACAGTGTCTTGGGAACTGAGATCTATAGGAGCAGAAAGGCACGATCAAGCCCAGCAAAGAGACAGGAACTCAGGGAGCGAGTGATGGGATCCCACAGGACTGAGAAAATGTTGTGTGGTAAACAGACCCGCTGACAGGGCTGAGTCCCACCCAACTTGACGGATGTTTGTCGCATACTAATGAAGCGATGTATGTCGTCTGTGTGTTGTGCGTGCCTGTGAGTATCGTGCAATGATTTGGGATAACACACCAACATGATGGTTCTTTGTAGGGCTGGCTCGATACCACTTTTTCAGAACCGATACCGATCCGATACAAAAATTCTGAGTATCTGCCGATACCGATATCGATCCAATACCAGCGCAGTTTTTTTTAAATCAGTGTAGAATTTCTATACCTCGGTGTGTGTTGAACTGCTCATCACTCTTTTGTGTTTTACACACAATCTACTAAATATAGACAACTTTACTGAAAAGAAAAACAACAAATGAATGAATATGTATGACAAAAATACTATTATAAACTAGGTTAGTGGATAATTCAGTAGCAAAAGTTACTCTAGAAAAATCATGAGTGCACAATTTTATAAAATCTAAAATTACTGAAAAAAAACATATTGGGGAACAAAGAAAAGTGAATAAGTGTAGGACTAAATATGGTAAAAATTATATATTGCTCTTTGTATTTTTGTAAAATAGGCCTACATTCATGGAAAACAAGTAATATATTTCTATATAATATATACTGTAAAGTTAAAAGCTATTTCTTTTAAACGTACTGCACAGTAATGAGGCAGCACCATATGACAGATGAGACGAACAAGAAAGGCTATTAATAATCTTTCATTGCGTAAAAATATTATAATACGAAAGGCTCCAATACAGAGCGACACAAAGTGTTTATGCGCATCCCATGCGCAGAATGATACGCTTGAAGCAACTCTGAGTCACCGTACGCAGGCACAGCGCTCCGCAGTCCACATAAAGAAGTTCAAAGCACAAAGAGACATTAATGCGTAGTGTATTAAATCTGTGCTACAGTTTATTGAGCCTTTTCTTTTAACCGTTTTAAATTTCAGTTACTGTGCTCGTGAAGAACCATTCAAAGTGCTCTCTACAACAGTGTTGTGATCTAACAGAGACATGGTAGAAAGTAACACGATTTAGAACCAGCACAAAACTCTAGCAAGATAAAATCCTTTTATGCAAAACAACTGAACTTTATTTACAGATCAAATATAATAGGAACAGTGGAGAGAGTTTCGTTGTCTTGACTGTCGTAACCGAACGCAGTTTGAACCAATGTCTCTTTAAGACATAGTCTTTGGTTTGAACGCTGAATAGAGGATGACACACAGCCGCGGCGGAGAGAAGTGTTTACGTGAACTTGACATAAATATTCATCTGTACCTTACATTAAACTATGGAACGGCTTCAGAACACTTGAAATATAGTGCACGAAAACTTTATTGTGCTTTATAATGGTTTTGTGGCTTTCATGGGTCTTAACAATAACACAATAGTAGCTATACGCAGAATATCGGATTTGAATCGGTCTTGTCTGACCGATACCCCAATCCAGTAGAAAATGCCAGTATCAGAGCGATACCGATACTGAATATCGGATCGGCGCACCCCTAGTTCTTTGGAGGGACAATACTAGTGATGAATCAATAACTTGTATTGCGATTGCCAGTGTAATCCTGTGCATTACAGTAATACTATATCAATTCAACTACAACCAAAATTGCTAAAATAAACTAACACTTACGTGAAGTACCACTTCTGTTAAGGGCCGTACACACTAGGTATGTTTACATGTACCCAAATAATCAGTTTATAATGGGATTGATGGCCCAGTCGGACTAAAAAGCCTTCTTGTAAACACCTCAATTGATCCAAATAAAATTTTGATTGGATTGAAAGGAATGGTGTAGACCTGAGATAATCTAATCAACAGGTTAAAAAAAAACAAAAAAAAACTTCTCAATCGGATTCAAAAATACCTTGCACACATGTGCAGTACTGGGATGAGTATGTTTACAAATGTTTTACTTAAAACGTATTATGTCTTACAACTTACAAAATGATCAGTGAAGGATACTGTATATTTACTAAATATTTGCTTATATATATATATATATATATATATATATACACACACAATCGAGGCAAAAATCTTATTTTTGCTCAAGACAGCTCCGATTAGCTACATTAATGTGATGATTTTTTTTTTGTTCTGAATACATGCAATTCACATGTAAATGAATGTGAATCAGACATATAAACAATTCATAAACAGAACTTCAGAATCTGAAATCAGATTGAATTCATTACAACTGATTAAAATTGGTGCATGTAAACAACAATTCTGCAACAATTCCACAGTGATAAAGCGACTAAATAATATATAATTTTCAATAAGAGTTGGTGATTTCCTGTGACAAGCAACAGAGACCATTAGAGATGCAACAAAGTTAAGCAGACCATAACACTATGCTTAAAAAAAAGTGACGTCCACCAAGGAACGTTACTACTAGAAAACAACAGCACAGCAACTTGGCAAACATCAGCAAATTTATCAATTTGTGACTAGAAAATATTACTAAAGTCATGATATAACAGAAGCAGTGAAAGATCTTTTCTTCTGTATTGGATGTATACAAAAAAGGAGGATGGGGAATTGGTTTCAACTCATCAGCTTTTGACCAGATGGAGGCAGATCTGAATGCAAGCTTGTAGTCAATTGTATAAACTGACTTTTGTAAGAAATTAGTTTAAATGGACTAGATGATTAGAGAAGTCCTGCATGCTTTACTAGACATTTTACAATTACCATATGCCTGGATGAATCATTCACAATAAGATCATTAACATGCATTTAGAAAATGGATAGGGTGAATTTTAATTTAATTCTGACTTTAATCAAATCAAGTTTACACACATCAGGAGAACTTCCTCAGAAAGTGAATCAAGGGATGTTCAGTCTTTCTCCTGCTGTTTAACACCCAAACACAAACATACTTGGATCATCCGCCATTTAACCTGTTGATGAACATCTAGCTAGTAACATTCCTCTCTTTGTTTACATTAAACATATCAAGACCCTAGTAAAAACACTGCAAAAATTATTAACTTCTTTACTCTTAGGTTACAGTTTCAGGGTTTGGACTACAAGTTCTTCAGTACTTTTCCACCTAAGAACCTGGTATGCTATACGTGCTAGGTTGAATATCTTTCTAAAAAAAAAAAAAAAAAAAAAAAAAAAAAAAAAAAAAAAAAAAAAAAAAAAAGCTGACTGGTGAATTTAATGTGATACAGACTTAAATAGGTACCTGCCAACTTGTACAGACAGTAATACATGACTCAGATCTCTCCTTTGGACTCAAATATCAAAGCCTAGCCTATATATAAAAAAATAAAATAAAATAACTTCACTGATATTTACACCTGTGAATACGTGGCCTTGAACTATATCACCATTAGCATTAAAAACTAAAAGACAGATCTAGTATGCCAGGAAAAGAAGCAGTAATGACTAAAAAAAGGCATTAACACTGATCCAAATGAATCATAGGCGAACACCTGCTTCCTAAGGCGGTCCTCGGGCTCTCAAGAAAGTTGACCTGCATTTTCAGGGGTTACACCGGTCCCCTATTATGACAAACAACATGGTATTATGGTTGCTACAAAATCTGTTGTAACACCATTAGAAACAACGTAACACTGGTTTCAGCTAGTAACTGTACCATTCATCTTTGGCCCACATGGTTTCTTCAAGGCACTATTATGAAAACTATGTATGTGGTGCAACCAATAACACTGTATTACTAATACGGAATAAAAAAAAAATAAAAAAATAAAAAAACATCATTCAGCCAATTATACTGTCAGTGTCAATAATATCAACAACCAAAAGCATATCAATTATGGTACAGCATAAAACAAAATGTAAACTGATATTTGACAGGTGAGCTGTCAATCATAAAAAAAAAAAAAAAACATATGCATTAGATGACTTAAATCAAGGATAGTATGTGGTATTAGTAGGGAAATGTTAGGATTTGATGATTCCTTTACATTCCTAACACTAGATATCTAACTGAATCATATATAATATAATAATGGCCTGTATTGGCTTTTAAATTCTTGACTAACCATCATATTCATACTTCTAATACTAAAATAATTCTCTTAGGTCTAATAAAATTGATCCTGATAATCTGTCACAATGGAACTGAAATCTGAACTGAAAACTGAAATCAGGTTATAAAAAACAATAAACATACAATATTAATATGGTGGGAGATGGTATAGTTTAGCAAAAACAGTACTTACTTCATCCTCTGAGAGTCCATAAATGGGTTCAAAATTCGTAGCCATAAAGCCAAAGGGCAATTTAATACACACATGCACAAAAACACACACACACGCTCGTGTGAAAGCTGCAACAATAGCAAAGTGTGTCCTCCTCCACCTCCTGTGAATGCAAGTTGATCCAAAGCAACGAAGTCTGAATCCAAAAACGATTATCCTTTTAAACCATATCGTGACAGAAGATGTACGTCCACCGGTTTAATCTCATTTAACGGCTGAAATTCGGTGGATACACGCTTTATTTCCCCAACAATATGATTTCCCCTCGTCAAGTGCAAACGCGAATCATTCACTTCCTCTCAGGATCCGAAACACTCCCCGCTGAAATGAGTGACAACTTATCCCACCAATCACAGCGTTTTCCGAAACTCCGGGAGGACAGACTATCCAATCCGTGTTGACTGAGGGCGGGGCAATGTTGTTGCACTTTTATGGAGTAATCAGGGACGGGTAACGTTAGTTTCCTAGATCCCAATATCGGATCCATAAAAACTTGACTTTTTATTATATTGCATACATTTCTATGGGTATGTATGGATATATTGTGTTAATTAACACTTATTTAAAAAGCCTGTAATAAGCTGTTTGAGTCTTGCAGCTGGTAACAGGACTCCTATAGCAGTGCTCTAGCACCCTCTACATGTGCCAATTTATGATTAACACCCAACACTGGACAAAGTCCCACTGTTATGCATCATGATTCATCGTACGTGTGAAATAGCCTAAAGAAACGAACTAAAAGATGTTTTCTGCTGGTTTCTACTGGTGTTTTATTGCTCTTGGCTTTTCTACACTGAAGTGATGTTCAACAGACTGAAAATTAACTTGAGTATCAAACAGGGATATTCTAGAGGTAGAAATTCAGGGAAACTGTAAAGGAGTCTGAAAAAGAAAAGCTGAAAAGAGTCATTAAATATTCTCTTAGATTTATAAGCATATGACTCTTTGGGGTTAAATGGTGTAACAAGTGTGCCAAAAAGCAATCTAAAATGTTAATTAAACTAAAATTCATTCAAAATATAACTACGTTTACATTTAAATTAATAATTAAAATGATTAACAACATAGTAAAATAACAACTGTTAAAAACTAAAATACACCAAGGTCAAAGTTCACAGGAAGAGGCTGTTCAAAAGTGCAAATGCTGAGTTACCTTGATTAATTTGCATTTTAATGGTGTTACACTGTATAATGATTTTATTTGAAGAAAAATTATTTAATGGTGTGTTGCATTTTGTGTGTGTGTGTGTGTGTGAGAGAGAGAGAGAGAGAGAGAGAGAGAGAGAGAGAGAGATCAGTTATGTTTGTTTTAAGATGCTATTTGTGTTAAAATAACACATAATAAGGGCTTTTATAGGAGAAAACTGAATTTAGGACTTTAATGTGAGGACACATTTTGTAAGCCAGAAAGTAAATGTATAGTAGCCTATTGTAGTATACACCTATAGTATAGTATAATGTAGTATAGTATAAAGTATAATAACAATAAAAGAAATGGTGACCAGTTATAGCACCTAATATATATTTTTCTATTATCCACCTTATTTTTTTTATTACAAACATTATATCAACCAATAAAAAAGCAGTTACAATACAAAAATACAAAACAATAGGCTAATAAAAATAAAATAAAATTTAAAAAAAAATAATGACAAAAATAAATTACTAGACAGTATAAAATTAAACAAAACATTACATTCAAAGGAAAAGATTAAACGGTTTACAAAATTTCAGCTGTTTTTAAAGCCTTATTGTTAAATGAGTTAGAAATAGTCCGAAAGTAATCCTGTATTTCAGCAAGCAAAACATAAAACAGTGGCTTCTGACATAAGAATTTACATTTATTTATATAAAAGATTAAGTACAATTAGTTTTTCTGTAAATTCACTTTAAAAAAAAATAAAAATAAAAAAAGAGAGAGAGAGAATTAACAAATCCAAACAAAACTTTTTTCCAAAGTAAAGAAAAATCTTTATTAATATTCTCAATAACAAACAAGGAGAGGTCTTTCCACAATAATTTAGGGTAATGGCATTGCCAAAATAAATGCATTGTAGTCTCTGGGTGTTGTTTGCAAAAAGAACAGTTTTTATCAAAATCTTTTTTATATTTTTTTAAGAAAATATTAAATTATCCACCTTACTTTGCAACGCGGAAGTAAGCTATTTCCTTTGAATGTGCGATTATCAGTCGCTATAAATAACTAGAAGAATAGTAACTGTGCAGTACTGCACAACAAACCGGTGCTATTATGATAGTGAATTAAAACCAGTAAGAACATGCATACCAGTTTGCAATATCAAGCAGCATATTGGACTGTTTTTGTACAAGTAAAGTGGTACTGTGAGCGAATGACACCGGAAGTGTCGCACATTCAAGTAGCCTAACAATGGCCGCGCCTGCATTTACCTTAAAAATACGGTGGATACATTCACATACATTTCAATGTATTAATCTTAATGTAGAAAAGAAAAATTCATATATGTTGTTTTAGAAGTTTCTCTGTGTACCAGTAGATGTCCTCATATTACCGCATAAAAACTCAATTTGACCTGAACGAGTGGTAAAAGCACTAGTATAATGAATCAGTTGCCAGCTCGTAAATAAGTTCAAATGACTGGTTAATATCAAATAAAACATTTGCCAAATATATATTTATTTTATAGATGCATTACGACTTGCAGCTTGGTTTATTATTGAATGTGGTACTGAATTCAATAAAGCTTTTAAGATGCTTTTATTGACTCAAGAGCGTGACACAACATTAGACTAAAAGCTGTGAGTAATCTTCTGTTAACCTTAAACTACTAAGCTTAGATAAATGTAATGGGTTACATATGCCAATATAGTCGTTATGTCAATGTTCAAGCTAAAACACAGTTCATTTTGTTTAAGAAAAAAATCCATAACACAATGGCAACTCTAGTTCCAGATGGTAGAATTACATAACACCAAAACACATTGAGTAGGACAGAGGAGGATTTTTATGAATCTGCCTCACCCACACAACCATGAGCGCAAACTCAGGCTCTGGTTGGGAAAGAGTTAGTTGTTGAAGGGATGTGGTTAATAGAAATCTCACCGGTGCCAGCCAGGTGCACAGGTGTGGAAAGTTCTTGAAAGAAAGGTATAAGATGAACAAAACCGATTCATGAGCTGCATTTAATCTTCCTGTTTTTCGAACACAACAGTTTTTTAAGCTCTTCATCAAACACAACAAAACATGACCCTGTTAATGACTTCAATCACTCCTAAAGCAGAAGGGTCAGAGTTCATTGACAGGACCATGATGTTAATGGATGTTGACGGATCCAGTTCAGTGGTTTGTGGTTTAATATTTGGTTAGCCCAAAATTCTAAGTAATTGTAAAATCCTGGATTTATTGCAGCATTAAAGAGACGAAAATGCTGTCATTTACAGTAGGGTAAGAGGAAGGACTTTTATGTTGAGTCTTTTATTCGTTACATTGATGCCACAGATAGTGATTGATCCACTATTCTCAATATGCAGATTATTCAAATGTTTTACGGGTATTCTAAGAACCAGAATTGACATCAGGATACTACAAAAACTGTAACAGGAAGCAAGACTAATCTTTTGGGAGAATTTTGGGATGGGGCAAAAGATTTGGCAATAAGACAGATGACTGACAGCGGCAGAGAGCACATGGCAGTGCACTCGTTCACTGTTGGACAGCTGGCGTAAGCCTGACATGCAGTCGACCCTTTCTGGCCATGATGGCGGCTCAATCTCACAGATTAGATAAGTGGATGTAAAAAATAAAGGGAGAGAGAACTGAGCCTGTGTGCACATTAATTCAGAAGGCACGTGCATGCAAAGAATGCGGAACATACTGTATTTAAACATACATAACCATTAAATAGATTGGGCTCAGTAAATTTTTTTGTCTGTATGTTTATTAAAAAAAAAATAAATAAATATTTTATGCCAACCGAGGCTGCAATTATTTGATCAAAAGTAAAGTAACATGATTAAATATTATTATTTAAAAAATATTTTCTATTTGGATATGTTTTAACGTTTATTCCTGTGATGTAAAGCTGAATTTTCATTAGCATTACTCCAGTCTTCAGTGTCACATGATCCTTCAGAAATCATTCTAATATGCTTATTTGATGCTCAAGAAGCATTTCTTATTATTAGCAATGTTGAATACAGTTGTGCCACTTAATATTTTTGTGGAAACTGTGATACATTTTTTCACAGTTATGAATAGGAAAAAAAGCATTTGCTTGAAATAAAAAGCATTTGCTTTTAATATTTATAAATGTCCGTTTTGATCTGTTTAATGAGTCCATACTGAATAAAAGTATTAATTTCTTTAAAAAATAAATAAATAAAAATGAAAACCTATTGACACTAAACTTTTGAATAGTAGCAAAAATCTCTACAAATGTTGTAATACTGTATAGTAACTGGATAGGCTATCCGGTGAATGCATGTGTTGCACAGCTGAATGAAAAAAAAAAAAAAAAGTATTCATTTAAAAAGAAATGAAGAAAGTTATTTTATTTATTTAATTAAATAATACATAATATTATTAAATTATTAAAGCTTATTTTAAACAAACATTGAAAATAACAGTGATGCCACAACATTTAACAAAACAAACAAACAAACAAAAAAAACAGTGTGTAATGACTAATACAATAATCAAATGCGTGACGTTAAATATTTCGTAGTGTCTGTAATATATCTGTAGTGGCTTGTTTCTGGGTTTATCTTAGCTTGAAACACTTTGTAGCCATCTTTGCCCACCTCCTGTTTCTCTCTGTATCTCTCTCTTGGTATTTAGCATTCACTTTTTATCCATACAGACTTACTGTATAGTACAATAATCTAAAGCACACTCCCCCAGAGGTGACCTTTGTTAAGTGTTTCACTCTAGAACACAATTCAATAAACACAGTGCACAGGACATCCAACATTAGGATTAAATCTGTGACGTTTTGATGCCAGTCCAAATTCTTCAATATTTGACTACGACTGAGCAGTGTGTGTGTGTGTGTGTGTGTGTGTGTCTATAGGTTTATATATCCTGGTGGGGACTTAAACTTGAATACACACAGACTCATGGAGACTCGTGTCATGGTGGGGACCTAAATTGAGGTCCCCATGGATACAAAAGCTTATAAATCTTACAGAATGAGTTTTTTTTTTTTTTTTTTTTTTTGAGAAAGTAAAAATGCACAAAGTTTCCTGTAAGTTTAGGTGTAGGGCGATAGAAAATACGGTTTGTACAGTATAAAAACCATTATGCCTATGAAGAGCCCCTACAAGGATAGCTGACCAGACTGTGTGTGTGTGTGTGCGCGTGTGCATTGTATACATGTGTATTATAGCATGTAATCAGAAGCCAACTGTCTGCTTATTCAGGTCAGTAAAATCCAAACTCATCAGCAAATGGTGGTCCTTGCCTAAAATAATTCATGTGTTCATAGTGTTCACCAGTCTTATAAATAAACTACTGACCTTTACACTATCAAAAAGCCACCTTCACTTATGACTTCACTTTATGATTTTATTTTATGACTTATGAATATGTTTTCCAGCCCGTTCCATCTACCAATAAACTGGCACTGCTAGTCTTTCAGCTGACCAAAGAAACATTATTTGGCAGAGGTCACTGTGCTTTTTTGTGCCTCTGTTAGGTTCAGATGCTTACAGGCAAACTTCTTTGATCTTTGAGCCATGATTTCCTTCTGTCTGTAAGGGCTGAATGTTTCGAGCACATGGGCTTGAGTCATGTCATGCCACTTGACCATGGGGCATGGAAAGTTAAAAAAGTCAAGTTTTAGTTTTATAACAGGTGTTTTGGCTCAGCGCTTTGATCCTGTTCCATTTTAAAATAACAATTTTAGTTCATCAGTGACTTGAATTTAACCTTAAAGGAATAGTTCACCTAAAAATGGATGTCATTTTTCACCTTCATGTTGTTCCAAACATTTATTTGTTTTATGGTGTTCTTTTTGAAGTTTGAAAGCTCCAGTGCCCATTCATTATATGATATTATATATATTATATGATATATTATATTCATATATATAGATATATAGGATTTATAAATTAAAAATATACAATAAATATTAAAGCTTTCTGATTCACCTAAAAACACAAAATCACAATCACTCAATCACTCAATCACAAAAGCTGAGTTTTATATGCTATGATCCCACAGAGTTCATTCCGGTTGAATTTAATTGAAGGTTTACCTCTGGATGAATTTGTGTAATATTTTTAATGACTCATGTCCAGAAGAGCCTTTTATCACTGCTAATTTTACTGCTTGTTTAATTAAATCTGCCTGTTTTCTCATCCACTCACTACAAATGCACTGAACAGCGGAACTTTGTGACTCAGTGTTAAAATTTACTGGAGATCATCAGAATTATGCTATTATCTTGGACTAACAGAACCAATTTCGTAATTAATTATAATTACAAAATTGCCACTATAAATAAATGACACATTGGCAATAATGTCTTCAGTATAGTTGTTTTGGGAAATTGAATTTTAGGAATTACAATGCAGATAATACAATATTATTCATATAATTTCATAAATAAATTTAAATAAATACTGTAGATGCTGTTAAGAGTTTTTAGTAATGCATTAAAATCAAAGTGGATAAGATCATATTTATCTATTTTATCTGTTCTTTTTTCCTATTCTAGTTGTGCATGTAAGCAGTCACATGATTTCACAGTCCAATAAACTCAATGTCTTTAGGTTCAGTGAGGTCAAGGAGTCTGATAAGTCTTGAGAATTTGCAAAACAACTTGGATTTGCACTGAAAATGGATATATACTATATATTCTTTAAGTGGTTGAATATTTTATTTTATTTTGCCATTTGATGTCAGGGTTTCTTTCTTTATCAATTGGCACCTCTGAGAAATAAAATTTGATATAAAAAAAAGTGGTTTGGTTGGATTTCGTTACTTTTTCTTATCAAACACATCCAGCCACACCTGCTTTAATCCTTTGTGTTATATATGTTTATTATATTGTTATGTAATGCAGTTAATGCATTACATAAGTCATTCAGTTAAATGTTAAAATCAGTTAAACATTGATAATAGTGTGAAAACCAAGATTTTTATTTGCCAACCTGCCCAAATTTAGAAAGACAAAAAAATGAAAACATTTACAATGACATATATAATGTATTACACTTTGTGTGATGCATTATGGAAAATCAGTGTGCTTCTAGTCCTACAGAATATGGCAAGAATTTACTGTAAACACCTCATAAGCATGAATGAAAAGCTGACCTACTGTTGCCCCACCAAAACGCATAAAAAATGTATGAATGTCAATGCATTACAAAACAAAATATCAAAACAAGTGACAGACAAAAAAAAAAAAAAAATCACTTTTTTAGGTTATATTTACAAATACAAAATTAAGAGTAGAAATTAACACAAAAAAAGTATTTTGATACTTTGTAGAACATATAGTTAATTTGATGAAATGATTACTCTGCTAGGACAAATATGAGAGGAAAGAGAGGAACTGACTTCATCTAAAAATCACAGAAACACCTTCTGGTTAAAAAAATGGCAAAAATGACAAGAAAAGTGAAGTTAGTTCTAAGAAAAGGTATAGCACATATACAATACATTTGTTTGGAGATGCAATTTGGTTTGTTGAATATATGTATGTATGTATGTATGTATGTATACAGTATATTAGTATGTATGTATGTATATATATATATCCATTTTAAGTGTTGCTAATTTGTTTTGTTGTCAACTGATGCAATATATATATATATATATATATATATATATATAGTGGGGCAAAAAAGTATTTAGTCAGCCACCAATTGTGCAAGTTCTCCCACTTAAAAAGATGAGAGAGGCCTGTAATTTTCATCATAGGTATACCTCAACTATGAGAGACAAAATGAGAAAAAAAAAAATCCAGAAAATCGCATTGTAGGATTTTTAAAGAATTAATTGGTAAATTCCTCTGTAAAA
Organism: Spinibarbus caldwelli; assembly: GCA_039654775.1. NCBI lineage: Eukaryota > Metazoa > Chordata > Actinopteri > Cypriniformes > Cyprinidae > Spinibarbus > Spinibarbus caldwelli. Next base: position 6,802,671 of record CM077258.1, read on the forward strand.
TAAGTATTTGGTCACCTACAAACAAGCAAGATTTCTGGCTCTCACAGACCTGTATCTTCTTCTTTAAGAGGCTCCTCTGTCCTCCACTCGTTACCTGTATTAATGGCATCTGTTTGAACTCGTTATCAGTATAAAAGACACTTGTCCACAACCTCAAACAGTCCAACTCCAAACTCCACCATGGCCAAGACCAAAGAGCTGTCAAAGGACACTAGAAACAAAATTGTAGACCTGCACCAGGCTGGGAAGACTGAATCTGCAATAGGTAAGCAGCTTGGTGTGAAGAAATCAACTGTGGGAGCAATTATTAGAAAATGGAAGACATACAAGACCACTGATAATCTCCCTCGATCTGGGGCTCCACGCAAGATCTCACCCCGTTGGGTCAAAATGATCACAAGAACTGTGAGCAAAAATCCCAGAACCACACGGGGGGACCTAGTGAATGACCTGCAGAGAGCTGGGACCAAAGTAACAAAGGCTACCATCAGTAACACACTGCGCCGCCAGGGACTCAAATCCTGCAGTGCCAGACGTGTCCCCCTGCTTAAGCCAGTACATGTCCGGGCCCGACTGAAGTTTGCTAGAGAGCATTTGGATGATCCAGAAGAGGATTGGGAGAATGATGAAACCAAAATAGAACTTTTTGGTAAAAACTCAGCTTGTCGTGTTTGGAGGAGAAAGAATGCTGAGTTGCATCCAAAGAACACCATACATACTGTGAAGCATGGGGGTGGAAACATCATGCTTTGGGGCTGTTTTTCTGCAAAGGGACCAGGACGACTGATCCGTGTAAACGAAAGAATGAATGGGGCCATGTATCGTGAGATTTTGAGTGAAAACCTCCTTCCATCAGCAAGGGCATTGAAGATGAAACGTGGCTGGGTCTTTCAGCATGACAATGATCCCAAACACACTGCCCGGGCAACGAAAGAGTGGCTTCGTAAGAAGCATTTCAAGGTCCTGGAGTGGCCTAGCCAGTCTCCAGATCTCAACCCCATCGAAAATCTTTGGAGGGAGTTGAAAGTCCGTGTTGTCCAGCGACAGCCCCAAAACATTACTGCTTTAGAGGCCAAAATACCAGCAACAGTGTGTGAAAACCTTGTGAAGACTTACAGAAAACGTTTGACCTCTGTCATTGCCAACAAAGGGTATATAACAAAGTATTGAGATGAAATTGTTATTGACCAAATACTTATTTTCCACCATAATTTGCAAATAAATTCTTTAAAAATCCTACAATGTGATTTTCTGGATATTTTTTTTATTTTTTATTTTTTTTTTTCCCTCATTTTGTCTCTCATAGATGAGGTATACCTATGATGAAAATTACAGGCCTCTCTCATCTTTTTAAGTGGGAGAACTTGCACAATTGGTGGCTGACTAAATACTTTTTTTGCCCCACTGTGTGTATATATATATATATATATACAGTATCTCACAAAAGTGAGTACACCCCTCACATTTCAGCAAAAATTTGAGTATATCTCCTCAAGGGACAATACTACACAAATGAAACTTGGATATATTTTAGAGTAGTGAATGTGCAGCTTGTATAGAAGTACAAATTTACTGTCCTCTAAATATAACTCAACATATAGCCATTATTGTCCAAATAACTGGCAACAAAAATGAGTACACCCTAAGTGAACATGTCAAATCTGTGTCCAAAGTGTCAATATTTTGTTGGGGCACCGTTGTTATCTAGCATTGCCTTAATCCTCTTGGGCATGGAATTCACCAGAGCTTTACAGGCTGTTGCTGGGATCCTCTTCCACTCCTCCACAATGATATCACAGAGCTGCTGGATGTTAGACACATGGTGCTTCCCCACCTTCCGCTTGAGGATGCCCCACATGTGCTCAATAGGGTTCATGTCTGGAGACATACTTGGCCTCTCCATCACCTTCACCTTCAGGTTCATCAGCAAGGCAGTTGTCATCTTGGCGGTGTGTTTGGGGTCATTGGTGTGTTTGGAAAACTGCCGTTCGGCCCAGTTTCTGAAGGGAGGGCATCATCTTCTGCTTCAGAATGTCACAATACATGTTGGAATCCATGTTTCCCTCAATGTCAAGTCAAGTCAAGTCACCTTTATTTATATAGCGCTTTTAACAATACAGATTGTGTCAAAGCACTTAACAGTATCAAATTGGAGGATAGTGTATAATGTAATGTATAATGATAAGATTAAATAATTTTCAGTTAATGGCATTTCATTATTGAATTCAGAGATGTCATTGTCTAGCTCAGTTTAGTTTAAATAGTATCTGTGCAATCAAATCGACGATAATCGCTAGAAATTAAGTGTCCCCAACTGAGCAAGCCAGAGGCGACAGCGGCAAAGAACCAAAACTCCCTCTGTGACAGAATGGAGAAAAAAAAACCTTTTGGAGAAATCAGGCTCAGTCGGGGGGCCAGTTCTCCTCTGGCCAGACGAAACCCGCAGTTCAATTCCAACCCCAGCCATGTCAGATTGTGTAAAGGGCTTATCTGATTCCTGTGGTCTTGTCCCGATGGGGCATTTTAATTTATAATTTAATGTATTTGTTATATTTGTGTTTTATTCATTATTTGAAGTTTTTTATTTATATGATTTATTCATTTGCTATAATTGCGATGTATATTTTAATGCATTTATTGTTTCTCGGTCTATTTTTATAATATATATATATTTGTTTGTTTATTATAATTTAAATTTATAGTTTAATTCATTTAATATATTTCTGTTGCTTATATATATATATATATATATATATATATACACACACACATACATACACATATACATACATAACACACACAAACACACACACACACATATATATATACCTATATACACATACACACACACACACACACACACATATATATATATATATATATAATACTATTTGTTATTTTAAAATGTATTTATTCATTTTTCATATTTGTTTTTCATATTTTTCATACTATCAGGGCTGTAGACCCGCAGCTACCCAGTACCAGCAGCACTCATGCAGCCCCAGACCATGATGCTACCACCACCATGCTTGACTCTAGGCAAGACACAGTTTTCTTGGTACTCCTCACCAGGGCGTCACCACACATGCTGGACACCATCTGAGCCAAACAATTTTACCTTAGTCTCATCAGACCACAGGACATGGTTCCAGTAATTCATGCTCTTGGACAGGTTGTCTTCAGCAAACTGTTTGCAGGCTTTTTTGTCAGCCAGCTTCAGAAGAGGCTTCCTTCTGGGATGACGGCCATGCAAACTGACTTGTTGCAATGTGCGGCGTATGGTCTGAGCACTGACAAGCTGACCTTCCACTTTTGCAACCTCTAAAGCAATGCTGGCAGCACTCATGCGTCTGGTTTTTGAAGCCAGCTTCTGCACCTGACGCACAGCACAAGGACTCAACTTCTTTGATTGACCCTTGCGAGGCCTATTCCGAGTGGAACCCGTCTTGGAAAACCTCTGTGTGACACTGGCCACTGTACTGTAACTCAGTTTCAGGGTGTTACTGATCTTCTTATAGCCTAGGCCATCTTTGTGGAGAGCAACAATTCTAATTCTCAAATCCTCAGAGAGTTCTTTGCCATGAGGTGCCATGTTGAACATCCAGTGGTCATTATGAGAGAATTGTACTCAAAGCACCAAATTTTAACTGCTCTAATACAAGATACACAAATTTGTATAGTCCTGTCAAGCAGACAAAAACATGAACATGATGAATAGGACATGTGGCTTTGCATGATTAAACGACGTATAGCTGTTTTCACTTAGGGTGTACTCACTTTTGTTGCCAGCTTTTTTGACAATAATGGCTGTATGTTGAGTTATTTTCAGAGTACAGTAAATCTACAGTGCTATACATGTTGCACATTGACTACTCTAAAATATATCCAAGTTTCATTTTTATAGTATTGTCCCTTGAAAAGATATACTAAAATGATGAGGGGTGTACTCACTTTTGTGAGATACTGTATGTATTATACATATTTTTTCTTCTTTTTTTCTTCTCATTTTAAGTGTGTCTTGCTTGTTCAGACACATTTGGTTCTGATGTTTTTAAAATGCACTTTAACCAGTGCATTTCAAAAAAAAAAAAAATTTGACAATTTTTAGAAAGTCCAGTTGTCATGGTGAAACATTGTGAAACCTTACTGAAATTCTTTTTTCCCTCTCAGGTGCACATGAAATATTGTCATATTTAAGACCTATTTGTACTGTATGCCACCTCTGACCTCATTTGATTTAATAGCTCTCTTTATGGCATTATGGTATGCAATAACCTCCGTCTGGATGACACTGAAATCTTAGGCTGTAGGTCACTGGTGACAGAAATGAAACCTTTAAAATACTGTGAGAATGTTGTAATGACCACGAGTTCTCAAGCATAATGTGGGCTTCACGAGAGGAGCTAAAATGTGTGATTTATCCAGTTATTCATGTGATTTGTCCAGTTATTACTTAAAAAGGCCAGCTTGAATTCTCTTGTGCTTTTTCACTTTAAGACATTCTATTTTAAGTAATTCTTTTCCCCTCACTTTTCGCTCTCAGCATCCATTTGCTGTCTGGTTTTACCTTGTTTACTTCCTTGAATCATGTTTTATTCCTAAATACTTTAAACACTTCTTTCCTTCTAGAAATTAGGCTGTAGACGTTAGTATTGCATTTAGCTGTCCAATTTTCTAGTCACATGTATCCTAGAGCAACAGGGATCTGGAGACTGTTAATGAAAATGTCAGGAAATATTACTCTACCAGAAATGGCTTTAAATTTGGTAATAGCTGTGCTTGTTTGCATAATTTCCCCTCTTCTGTTACATTAAGTAGAAGCTGGTATAATCAGAACAGTCCAGTGCAGATCTTTGCTGCAAAAATGAGAAACTAGGCACTTAAAAATATCTTAGTCATCTCTGCTTTTACAGATTGGCCCAGATCAGGAGATTTATGGCGAATACATCCTCTGATACTAAAAGTTTTATTGGTCATGATACATTTCCACATCCTGATGCCATGTTTTTCCATGGCCACTAGGAACACTGCATTGTCACTAAATAGAGGAAGTTCCACAGTATCCTAGTAATCTTTCAATTTATTACCATCTCAATGAGACGCACTGAGCGGCAAACAAAGTACTCAAGAGCATGATGCGTAGCCTTTATCTCAACAGGTTTTACAGTGTTTGACCAAGAGCAGAACCTGTACAGTCATGTGTTTGGATAGCAAGTACAAGCAGTTTAGAGTCATTCCGGATGATCATAAATAACTGACAGCTGTATCATATTTAAACAGGTAGTTGGTATTCTATCTATCTATCTATCTATCTATCTATCTATCTTTGCCCGTCTGTCCGTATCTATCTAACTTTCTTTGTATCAAAACCGCAGAGAAAAGCTGGAATGTACCAAACACTTCAGTTGCACAATGCGAATGTAATGTCCCTCTTATAATATTTTGATCCTTTTGAGTACAAATTTGGTGTTATAGAGCAAATAACTGACTTTGATTTGTGCACAGATTCAGTATTTCATAAATTTAAAACAAGATGAGGGAGATGTATTATAGCTGTTAAAAATTAAATAAAAATAAAAAATAAAAACTTTTTATAGTGGTTAAAATGTAAGCAAATAAACTTAAAATGTAATAAATAATAAATTTAACTTTCATAAATTGAAATCTTAGGCTGTAGACCATTGGTGACAGAAATGAAACCTGTAAAATAATGTGAGAATGTTGTAATGACCACAAGTTCTCAAGCATAACGTCTAAAATATTGGGCATGTGGGCTTCATGAGATGAGCTAAAATGTGTTTTGGTCAAAGTTTTTTATATGATTTAACCAGTAATTCATGTGATTTGTCCAGTTATTTATACTTAATAAGTCCAGTTTGAGTTCTCTTGTGCTTTTTCACTTTTAGACATCCTATTTTAATAATTTAATAATTTTAATAATAAAAATTAAATTTCATATATAATATAAATATATAAAATTATATAATAACTAAATGAAGAGAGAGAGAGAGAGAGAGAGAGAGAGAGAGAGAGAGAGAGAGAGAGAGAGAGAGTTTGAAAAAACAGATAACATGATTTTCAAAAATCATGCTTTTTCATTGTGCATTTCAAATAATCTCAAACTGCAGTTGGGTTATTTTGATTAGGTAAAAATAACTAAACAATACAGCTAACTAACACAATAAAACACAATAAAAACATGATAACATAATAAAAAAAAAGACATGATTTTTGAAAATCTGAAAAATTTTTGTTTTTGCAAATAAACTCTTCATATATATATATATATATATATATATATATAATGTTATATATAGTATATATATATATATATATATATATATATATATATATATAATTTAAAAAAGGTAGATTGTTATTATTTTATTTTATTTCTAACCAATTATTCATACATTTTTATTTGAGACCCCGCAATCTTTAATCCAAGATTATTCATTCATGTATTTAAAAAAAAAAAAAAAAAGCTACAGCAGAATCACAGCAACAGCACTGACTGAACGCTGAACACCGCGGATGAGATTAAACTGAGCGCAGAGTGGGAGGAGTTGATGTGAGAGAGTTGAGCAGTCAAGACCACGCCCACTGTCAGACAGCTCGGTTAGACAGGAGAGACCCATCACCCGAAGGCATTAGACTTACCTGAGAGCTGTAGGAACGCACATCTGCTCAAGACACCAACTAAGCTTTGCGAGTGTTCGGTTACATAATAAAGAACAGCAGAAATCAGCCAGTTCAATGTAGCCATCCTGCTGCACGATCATTAAAGCGGGATTATAGAGCTCATCATCTCCCTATGAACAGCAGGTAAGCGCAGAGCTGATACTTTTCTGCCCTGTGAGATCTCGAAGACAGTGTATTGAATGCACTTCATTGAATTCGAATAAGAAAAAAAAATGATAGCATGCCTGCATAAGTACAAGGTTTATAAGGTGTAGGACAGTACATGATCAAAATGTTCTATTGAATGATTTAACTTAACTGTAATATCAAAAATATTACTGAACTTCATCGTGTAATTATTGCCACATTTAAATATACTTAACTATACTCAACTTTACTATGATTGTCATAGTTAGATGACAAGTAAGAACATGCAGTGTGCTTCATATGGCAACATCTAACTTTGCATATATTCAAGTAAAATGGATAGATAGATAGATAGATAGATAGATAGATAGATAGATAGATAGATAGAACTGTAGATTTCTGTACACTTTTTGTACAGTTTTAAAAGTTGAGTCAATATATAGTAAAATATTTATATAAAAGATATAGTTTTGTGATGTTTTATCAGTTTGACAACAGTGTTTTTGAAATGGTGCAAAAGTAGGCCTATGTTTTTCCAAAAAAATGTCAAATTGTTAAATCAGCGTGTAAAATGTTGGTCACACTTTACATTAAAGAGTTTATATACAGTGTATTTATTGTTGTATTAAAAATATGGAATCTTTGAATCAATATGAGTGATTATGAATGAACTACAGCCGCACACAATTACATATTAAGTAGTAGGCTGCATGTTATCATTGTGCGCTGCTATTATAATTCATATACACTTAACAGGTACTGTGATGTAAAGTGTGACTTAAATCTTTTTGATTTTGACGTGATCATCAAGTAGACTCACACTGGCCCAGAATCAGAGCAGGGCTTTACAGTCTAATTATATTAGCAGGTGGAAAGTGCTGATATAGGCGTTCGTTATGTAATGAGCTTTGCATCGGTCTAATCCTGGGAATAAGAGGACAGAATGGCTGTGAAGTCTTCAGTGTTCTAGTTTGTCAGTCAACAGTTTAATAATGGGTGACTTCTTGTGTTTCAGAGTTAAGTGCTGATTTGTGGTGTCATATTTGATTATTTTGTCAGCTGGAATGGAAATGCAGTTCAAAATGAGGCGGAGATCTAATTTGAATATTGATTAGAATATTTATAGAATATTAGAATATTTATCTGGAAAATGGAGAGTTTCTCTAAAGCTGGTTAATTGGTTACGACAGAAATGAATGAAATATATTTTTGGTTGTATTGTTTGCCTTTAGTTTATACTGAGTTCGTAATAGACTTCTTTAATCTTTATCGTTTATCATGATACTTTTACTCTTCACTGTAATGCTGAACTAAGGTTTCACTTTTGGTAATACAATAAAAATAATCTTAATTGTTCATCTTGATATGATCAACAAACTGAGGTCAGACGTAGTGTACAAGCAGAAATCTTAAAATTTTACTTTTCTGTTCATATGCATAAAACCAATCAAATCCAGGTTCTGTGCACGGTGTTGGGTACTGAACACACCAGAAGAGTGGACAATAGCTTCTTAACCTGATTAAACTGAGACCTGCCATTTCCTAAGCGGCCATTCAGCTGATTGTGTCAATGAAAGTATTCAACACACTTACATATCGCTTTGGTTGTTTATTGAGCCGGCTAATAAAACTCCTGCTATCGCGATAGTCTGACTTTTGTTGATTAGAGCCATCTTGAGAGCCTGGATCACCAGTAAGACTCAATGTGGCCAACAGTTCTAACTGAACGGTTGCAGTTATTGATGCTATTGATATATATATATATATATATATATATTACAGTCTATTGCTCTTAATGTTTTGAAGAGGGGTTTATGGGGATTTAGTCAGTTTTCTACTCAGCAATGACCTATTTCCTGTTCACTTGATGAACTCACTCACTTCTGCATAATTTTATGCTTTTATTGCTTGGCATCATCAGGTCTATGTGAAGTACAGATCCTGTGTCAGAGTGATGTTGTTGTAGAGTCATTGCAGACTGTTTGCACTTCAGAATGAATCAGTTTTGGAGAGCATTTTTACTCAGTTGGTTCTTATACTGCAGTAAAAAGTTCATTAAAGAGACTGAAATTTTAGTTGTTATTCATTGAAAATGGTTCCTTCTTCTTGCAGTTCTCGAGTCCCATACTTAGAGAGCTTGGGTGGTTAAGAAGATTTTCATTGAATAATTACATTTCATTCTATATTATTCCTAAAAATCCATTGTATAGATATCAGTAGACATGATATACAGTGCATATGGACTACTTTATGGTAATTTATGGACTGTTAAAGAGTTTTTTGATCTCTTTAGAGCTTGACAAATGAGATTAATGAAATATACAGTTTTAAGTTGTAGACATCCTGTAATACCGGAAACATTGTCAGAGTAGTTTTTCACTTTGAGTTTCTGGCAACAACAGCTCCAAAGTTTTTATTATAAATTTACTGCAAGTTTGTTTTTGTTTTTTTGTTTTTTTACAGTGTGAGCCACTGAGTGAGAAATTCAGACAGGTGTTCATTTTTTCTCAACTACTGTAGTTTGTGCTATTGATATAGGACTGTTCTATACTAAGAAATATTTGCTGAACATAACCACGGAGGTTTTGAATTATTAGAGTTTTTGTGATTGATTAATAGACATAATGGAACATCAGTCTGGCATTCAGGTAATTCACTACAATTTGCTGAGCTGATGTCAGTATAAGTCATTCAAAGTCAACAGAGCTTGCTTTGTGACAATTAAAAATACCATTTAACATGAGCAGATTAATGCATTACTGTGGAAATCTGGGTGAAGCAACCATGGATGAATCCGTCTTGGTCTTGCAGAAACGTGAGTTCACAAGCACGAGTGCTGATATGTGTCTAGATTACAAGGGAAGATGTCAGAGAGCTTGTCCGACTGGTTTCACCGTTAATTTAAGTCGCTCTGTTATTCCAACAACAATGCCCATTTTTATCTATACAAACAGTGAAGAGTATTTTGGGTTCTGCTCAGTACACGTGCTATTTCTCTTTGCTTTTTGTATAGACAGCTTGTAAATATGAAGCATGATTTTATATCAAATTCCTAATAGACTGATTCATAATGCCACCCACTTACATTAAAATATCTTTGGGCCAAAAGCCTCTTCGTTAATATGTCACAGATCAAATATTCAACTTTGGAAACTAAGTGCACTGATTCATTTAACTGTGATTGAAGTGATCCGTATTGTGTATTCAGGGATAGTTCAGCCAAAAATTACAATTCTGTCATCATTTACAAGCTGTTCCAAATCTGTATGACTTTTTCTTTTTGAAACACAAAAGAAGATATTTTCAGAAATGACAGCCTGATTTGCATTTTCTCTTATTTTGTACACCATTGACTTTCATTGTAAGGACAAAAACAGTTCTTCAGAATGTCAAATTCTGTGATCTGCAGAAGAAAGAAACATTTGGAACGGCATGAGAGTTAGTAAATGACAGAATTTATTTATTTATTTGTTTATCCATTTGTTTATTTATTCATTCATTATTTGTTTACTCATTTATTTATTCATTTATTTATCTATTTGTTTGTTTATTTATCCATTAATTAATTAATTAATTAATTAACTCTTTTTTTGCTCATTCATTCATTCATTCATTCAATTTTTTTAAATTTTTGAGTGAATTGTCTAAGTTTATTTTACTTTAAAAAAGTCATAATTGTGAAACACTCAGAATTATGAAACAAACTCAGAATTGTGAAGGAAAAAAAGTCATAACTGTGAGATAAAAACTCAGTTGCAAGATATAAACTTTGAGGAAAATATAAAATTGTGAGAAAATGTCAGAATAATGAGATCACAATTACGAAAGTCGCAATTACCATATCTCACTTTTTCCTCAGAATTGCAAGATGTAATTTCAGAATTCTGAGAAAAGATCAGAATTGTGAGAAAAGTCTGAATTCTGAGTTTATATCTCAAATTTCTGAGAAAAAAGTGAGATATAAACTCAGAACTGTGAAAAAAGTAAATTGTGGGTGAAAAAAAGTCGCAATTACCTTTTTTATTTTTTATTCTGTCGTTTGAAACAAGCTTTCATAACTATCCCTTTAGGAAAAAGGCAATGCAATGAAGACAAGCTTGTTATTTTATTGCTGCAATCTTGTAAACCAATGAGTTAATCAAGTGTGTCATTAGTAATTCATCATGAGTTTACATCTTCATTGTGATCTGATTATACCTGAATGACGATAGAATGCTTTAGAGATTTGTGTTAATTAGTCTTACGCAGTTATCGCCACCCACCTAGACGACTAGATATGTCCCCAAAGACACAGGTAAACCCATCAACAATGTAATGATCCTAATCCCTAACGTTAGTCTGGATTTGGCTCACGGCCGATGTCACCCACTAGTGCAACTCTACACCTCTGAGGAGGAGGAGGTGGGTTGGATCTGGCTTGTGCTGGATGGTTATGTATTGTGCAACTGCTGCAGAGTTTCGTTGCGTGGGCTGGAAAACAACATTTGAAACAACAACACGCTGTAGACTCACAAATGTCTGATAACGGTAAACTGTCAGGAAAAAAGTGTTAATCGACCGTTAAAGTTTCTATTTGAGAGCATCTTTGACAGTTGCTTCCTGCTATGGTTTTCCACTCAATTCTGGATAATATCTAAACAGATGGCCCCTATTCTAGGAAATATTTAATTGTCTTTCTTGGACAGACGTTTGGCATGTGACAACATGCCCTATGTACACTGAAAAAAAATGGTGTAGATACATTTTTCACTGAGAAATTGCAAGTAAATTTCACAATTAATTACAAAGAATTGGCAAGTAACATAATGAATTGAATATGAAATTTTGAAGTAAAAAGACTGAAATAGTGTGTGCTCCAATGATCTTTATTTACAACTTTTGAAAACTCATTTTTACAGTTTAGAACCAAACCTATGGAAGATTGTTTCAGTCATGGAATAAAAAAATCTAAGAAAAATCAGAATTGTGAGATATAAACTCACAATTTCAGGAAAAATTAGATTTTGAGATAAATTATAAGGAATTTATCAGAATTATGAGATAAAAAGTTGTATTTATATTAATGCTGTCAAACACGATTAATCGTTTGACAGCACTAATTTATATATATTTGTTTTATTCCTTAGCAGAAACAATACAGAACAAAACGGAATTGCAAGATGTAGACAGCGAATTCTAATAGTTTTTAATTTCTTTCCCTCTTACTTTCTTGTTTCTGTCTACAGTACAATATTTTTGTCTCAAATACTTTTAATAGCCATACAAATTGAAACATTAGGTTTAATCGCATATAACTGTGGATTTCCTGAAGCAAAAATACAATTATATTCTCTTCTCATAATAAGGGCTCTAATGCACTCCTGCTGGCAAATGATGATTCACAACCTTGGTATTTTTTCTGCCAAGAGGTCCAGGATAGAAGTGAAAAATGCATTTTATTTTATTTTGTTGCCATGACTACTAGCACCATGTCATCTTTTGACTGAACAGCTGTCTCGAGTGATAGGTTAAATGGTAAATATAGCCATACTAATTGGAAAATTGCACTTGTTATCTCTTGTTGATATGTGCTGAAACAACCCAAATAACCTCACTGCTCTGTGACGATACTCAAACTATGACAGATACGCACCCAACATGACTCAATATTTGTAGTTAGTAAAAATGGATAGTTCTGAGCCATTTTGGAAGTCAATTCTATATTTGCTTATTCCATTTATATGTACATAGTTTTTAATGTTTAGTAATCTACAAAATATTTTTAATGTCTCTTATGCTCACCAAGTCTGCACTTATATGACTAAAATATGGTAAAAACGGCAATATTATGAAATAGTTTTACCATTTAAAATGACCATTTTTGATTTGAATATATTTTAAAATCGAATTTATAACTGTGATGCAAAGCTGAATTTTCAGCATCATTACTTCAGTCTTCAGCAACGTCAACTCACGACGAATTTGTACGTATTTTACGCGGTGGCTAATTCATACGACCTCACTCGTACAATTTTGTACGATTTGTCTAGACCCCAGTGATGGGTAGGTTTAGGGTCGGGGTTAGGTGTAGGTCATTTGTACAAACAAATACGTAAAATACGTATGATTTAGCAAATATCGTATTAATTTGTACGAGTGAGGTAGCACGAATTCGTACGAATTAGCCACCTCGTAAAATATGTACGAATCGCTGTGAGATTGGGTTGGTCTTCAGTGTCACATGATCCTTCAGAAGTTATTGTAATATGCTGATTTGATGCTCAAGAAACATTTCTTACTATTGTAAATGTTGAAAACAGTTTTGCAGCTTAATATTTCAAGTTCTATTCAAGTTAAGATTTTAAAAGAAATATAGGCCTAAATTTCCAGCAAAGACTCAAACAAAATCGATCAAAAGTGACAAAGATACTTATAATGTTACGAAAGATTTCTATTTTTAAATAAATTCTGTTCTTTTCAAGTTTTATTCATTAAACCATAAACATTACCATATCATGGTTTCCACAAACATGGTTTTTAACACTGGTAATAATAAGAAACATTATTAATCACTGAGAATGTGATATTGAAGACTGCAGTAGTTGGTGCTTCAGGAATAAATTATTAAAAAATATTAAAATAGAAAAATAAAATAAAAATAGAATTAAAATAAAAATAGAAAAAAATTAATATTTCAAAATGTTACTGCTTTTACTGTATTTTTGCAAAAAAATAAAAAAAAATAAAAAAACATTGATGAGCAAAAGAGACTTCTTTTAAAACATCTTAAAAATCTTAATTATTCTAACACTTTGACCAGTAGTGTATATGTGACCCTGAACCACAAAACCAGTCATAAGGGTAAATATTTTTAAATTGATATTTATATATCATCTGAAAGCTGCATAAATACGATTTCCATTGATGTATGGTTTGTTAGGATAGGGCAATATTTGGCCGAAATACAGCTATTTGGAAATCTGAAATCTGAGGGTGCAAAAAAAAAAAAAAAAAAAATTCCAAATATTGAGAAAATCGCCTTTAAAGTTGTCCAAATTAAGTTCTTAGCAATGCATATTACTAATCAAAATTTAAGTTTTGATATATTTACGGTAAGAAATTTACAAAATGTTTTCATGGAACACGATCTTTACTTAATATTCTAATGATTTTTGGCATAAAAGAAAAATCGATAATTTTGACCCATACAGTGTATTGTTGGCTATATTGCTACAAATATACCTGTGCGACTTATGACTGGTTTTGTGGTCCAGGGTCACATATTGTTAACACCCATTAGCATAGGCTAGTTTAATACAATAAGTTAGTTCCTCACAATTCACAGTGCAAATGTAAAACCTCCTGTATAGGTAAAATGATGGAGCAAAATTAGGTCAGGTAATCCTCCTAGATCTTTTCATAGCTTTAACATGACAAACATTAATTCCTAATGCCAGCAAGTCCTCTCAGAGGTCTATCTATGGAATTATAAGGGACAGAAATGGCAAAGAAGAGTGGAGGGTGGGTGAGAGAGCGAGTTGCTAGATAATCTTTAGATACGTGCCGACTTGTCGACAAGCTCCTGCTTGCTACCGTTCACCCGGCTTAGCAGCTTACCCCCCCTTGGAAGTTATGTAAGATAGCTGTAAACAGTAGGAGGGAAATCTTCTAATGCCAGTTATCAGATCAAAAGGAACATTCTTAAAATCAAAGCGCCAGAGAGTGGATAATGCCATCAGAAGCACACACAATAAACGAATGGCTGCTGTACTGCTAAAAGGAGATGATATTAATGTTGCATTTACCCTCACCACAGGCACCACCGTGTCTGAATTTTCATTTTACATGACGAAGTTAAAAGCCAATTGGGTTCACTGATTGTCAGTGGCTTTTCCGCAACAGTTCAGAGTGCAGCATTTGTTTGCCAATGAACAAGTATTCAGCGCATTCATTCTTGTCAATAAATCAATGCAAGATTACTTCTGGGTTGTTACCTTTGGAAAGGTCTTGCTTGAGGTCATTATCACTACTTCATTTCTTGGCAGAAATAACTTGAAGAACAACAATGATATACACATTTCAGTCAGATATGCCTGTTTTTGCAGTGCCATTTTATTACTGGATTAAACTTGGCCCAAGATTCTGCTTTGAAGATTACAGAGTCAGCAATCCGCACACCTTTATAGCTTTACTTATTGATTGCCAATTAAGGTTAATACACTACAGACCAATTAGATAACAGTTAAGGGACAGTTAGTATTTCTATATATATAGAATCTAAATAAATGTATATTTTTTCCCAGTTGTGTTTTTCTTAGAGAGAGTTTACCAGGGTTGTTATAGTTAACTAAAATTGAAACTAAAAATCATTAAAAAAAAAAAGCTTCCGTTATTTGAACTACAATTAATAACAATATAAAAATATAATGTAAAAAATTACATTATTCTATAATATAATAACCTATAATATAAAAAATTACATTTCAATTACAATTACAATCATCAGTTATCAGACATAATTTAAAAAAAAAAAACTAATAAAAATGACAAATCCATGCAACAAAATTACTAAAAGTTAAAATGAAAACAGAAAATATTAAAATAAAAACAAATTCAAAATAATAAAAACTATAATAGTATCTCGATGATATAAAAATAACACTGGCATTTTTTGTTTTTAAGTGTGCCATGTCCACTGACTTGACATTTGTTTTATTTATTATTTATTTTTTTTATTGGTTATATGCTTTTATTGTAGCCCTGAATTAAGTAATTCTTAAGTATTTGTTTAAAAAAATCCAAAATTTCTGAGTTGCCTTGGTGGTATTTTAATCTTGATGGTCTTGAGGTTCATGCTGCTGTCCTTGGTACTGAATGGTATTTAATGCTGGCAAGAGTCGGGGAACATGAGAAGATATGAGACAGATCCCATTCACCTCATCTGACTATAGGGATCAGGCAGGTTAAGAGAAGAGTTTAAGTTTCCTTCTTCCTCCACACCATAAAATGTGTAGTTTTTCAAATCATGGTTAAGTCAAGTCAAAGACCAACCCTAGATTCAACAGATACTTTGGATGCTTTGGCTTTCATAGATGGTTTTGGCCTATTGACAGATGACAAAAGAGAGTCCTAGATGTGAGGGGAACAGGCTGAATCTAGAGCGCTGCTGCAGGGCTGAGGAACAGGGCTGGGACAGACGCAGTGGGTGGTGACAGGCCTCTGAGAGATGTTTAATTTCAAGTAAAACAGGACATGAATATTAAAAAGTGAGTAGAAAGAGAGAATAGTGTTGAAATGTTTGGAAACTTTTCATTGTGTCTTTCTCCTTTGAAATACAAAAAAGAGATTTTGAAAGATGTCTTCGTAATTTTACACAATTTAACAATGAAAGTCGAAGGGACCAGTGTTGTTTTGGACCCTATAGTGACTTTCATTTTATGGACATAATCATTTGAAACATTCCTCAAAATATCTTTTTTGTGCTTTAAAGAAGATAGAAAGTCATACGGGTTTGGAATGACCTGAGGGTGAGTAGATAAGTAAATAATTGTCATTTTTTGCAATAAAGCAATAAATAAACATTCAATGTTGAATGTAGTTTTGCAGATCCTCATTCTGGAACTACAGAAGCCATAACGGGACATGGTGATATTAAAAACAAATTAGTCATGAGGAAAAAATTTATTTCAATGCTTTTGTGTTCCCCCAAGATATTTTGCATTCGCTCAAAAAGCGTATGCATTCCCCTGAGAAACTTTAATGAAAAAACTTATGATGGAAATAATATGAGGTAAGAAAAAAATATATTTTAGTGTTTTTGAGGGTGAATACAAAGTTTTTCAGGAGAATGCAATAGTTAGGTGAATGAACGCAAAGTTTCTCTAGCAAGCACAATTTTTTGTGAAACAACGCAAATATTTAATGAGAATTTGTTTCTCTTGTGTTTCTCTTGTGAATGCAATACTTTTGTGAGAGAACACAAAGTTTTTTTGAGGAAACACAAATGTTTTGCGAGAAAATGCAAAGTTTCTCAGGGGAATGCTACTGAGCCCCACACATGAAAAAAATTAATTGCACACGATGCACACGATTTACTAATTCGTTCTCTTGGTTTACTAAATTGTGTGCACAATTTACTTATTTGTTCCCTCATTTTAAGTAAATCGTGTGCACGATTTACAAATTAATTCCCTTGGTTTACTAAATCATGTGCTTGATATAATAATTTGTGCCCTCGTTTTAAGTAAATGATGCAGACTAAATAATAATTTGTTCTACTTCCTTTCCGCATTCTCATAAACTTGTTGCTGCTGTTTGTAGAATGCAAATGTTTTGCGAGAAAATGCAACATTTCTCAGGGAAACGCTAATGTTTTTCGAGAAAATGCAAAGTTTCTTGTAGAAACTCAAATGTTTTGTGAGAGAACCCAAATTTTGTCAGAGGAACCCAGCAGTTTTTCAAGAAAATGCTAAGTTTTCCCTTCCATCTCATTTTTTTCTCGTCACCATTTTCATTTTCGGGGCTCCGTATGCAACAGATGCAGAAATTGTTCAAATTCCATGTACCAATCCATCCCAAGCCAGCAGATGATTTTTCAGCTGTGCATATTTGAGTTGTAGGTTTATTGAACCATTCATGATGGAAAGCAACAATCCCATGGCCTCCTTCAATCTTCATGCTCGTTGAACTCATTGAGGCTCCGTAGGGCTGCCAGCTTGTGTTAGGTCAGTGTCATGCACTATTCCACTTTGCATCGCACTGGAGAATGAAGCCCAACACAGTTTGACTGGGTCTTTCTGTTATGATGATATAATCTCTTACGTAATCAGATATGGAGTATATGCCAGCTGGAGAAGATTTTTTTTTTTCCTTTTTTTAATCTGTGATGCCACCCTGTTCACTTTGCTCTCTCTCTCTTCTTCTCATTTTCTATCGGTCATGTTTACGTCTATCTCAATCTGCGGTCCTAATATCATGCTTTCCATGTGCTTAGTGCTTATTTTTGTCATCAGATTAATGCTGGAGATTAAGCCGATTCTGCAGAGAAGTCAGATGCCAAATGTACTGGCATATCATTTCCATGCTTAAACTGGTAGCACTTAATATCGTAAAGCATCAGAAACTGATACTTTAAGTGAGAAAACAGCCTGCATGACAAAATAAAAATTTTATTCATTGATTAGCTTGTGCTCACATGCTTGTTGGCGCAGGTTGAATTCATTCTCAAGGCTAAGTGCTAATGAAAAAAAAATGGCTGTTAGTGGATAATTCATGGCTATTTGATTTCCAGAAAACTCTCTGTCATATTTTGCCAGTATCAATCAGGACTTGTCTTCTGATAGTTTGTGTTTCAGTGCATTACACAAATGAGGTCAGGTCAGAGGTGCATAGGTCGTGACCTCATCCATCCAGATATATGGCAGTGATTAATTTTGAGATTTACGTATTAGTATGGCCATTAATGGGAAAGATGAGCAATTGATTTAGACTTTACAGAGCTCAGTAACATACACAGGCAAACTTTGAGGTTTTTGAAAGTTGATTCAAAATCCGTTGCTAACATGCTTCAGAAATTTTGAATAGTTTTTCCTGACAAAAAAACTAAGTAGCAACCTAAATTGCACAGCTAATGTGAGTGTTTTGATGATTGCTTGATCCTACACATCATATCATAGATGAATCCGTGTAAATTTAGTAATTTACTGAATTTTTACCATCACTATTGCGAATTTTCCCTCAGAGCCTTGGCTCATAACTCACTCTCCACATTGAAGGTAAAGGAAAGAATTAGTGCTCAAATTGTGGGATGTCTTGAATAAAATTGTACTAGATCTTTTCTAAGTGATTGGACGTATGTTTTTTTTTACTGACTGTAGGTAATAGGCAAACACCCAAATGTTTCCTATTTGTTTAAACACTTCAGATCCCTCAATTCAGATCCCGGCTCTAACATACTCTGGTGTTTCTTTGGCTCTGTAAAGACGTGGCACCATATTTTACATTTACATTTAGTCATTTAGCAGACGCTTTTATCCAAAGCGACTTACAAATGAGGACAATAGAAGCAATCAAAACCAACAAAAGAGCAACAACATGCAAGCGCTATGACAAGTCTCGGTTAGCCTAATGCAGTATACATAGCAAGGAATTTTTTATTTTTTTATTTTTTCAAGAAAACAAGTAGATAGAATATAGAAAAGAAAGGTAGTGTTACTTTTTCAAGAAAAGCTATAAGTTAGAGAATAATTATGCAATTGATAGAGGGTCAAGTGTGTGTGTGTGTGTGTGTGTGTGTTTTTTTTTTTTTTAATAAAAAGAAGGCAGATAGATAAAATATAATTAGAATAGAGAGTGCTAGAGTTAGAGGGTCAAATAAAGATGGAAGAGATGGGTTTTAAGCCATTTCTTGAAGATGGCTAAGGATTCAGCTGCTCGGATTGAGTTGGGCAGGTCATTCCACCAGGTGGGAACAGTTAATGAAAAAGTCTGTGAAAGTGATTTTGTGCCTCTTTGGGATGGCACAATAATGCATTGTTCACTTTCAGAATGCAAGTTTCTAGAGTGCACATAGGTCTGAAGTACTGAATTTAGGTAAAGGGGTGCAGAGCTCGAGGTGGTTTTGTAGGCAAACATTAATGCCTTGAATTTTATGCGAGCAGCTATTGGTAGCCAGTGCAAATTGATGAACAGAGGTGTGACGTGCCTTCTTTTCGGCTCATTAAAGATTAATCTTGCAGCGGCATTTTGGATTAATTGTATAGGTTTGATGGAATTGGCTGGAAGACCTGCCAAGAGAGCATTGCAATAGTCAAGTCTGGACAGAACAAGAGCTTGAACAAGGAGTTGTGTTGCATGTTCCGAAAGAAAGGGCCTGATCTTCCTAATATTGTATAAAGCAAATCTGCAGGACCGGGCTGTTTTAGCAATGTGGTCTGAGAAATTCAGCTTATCATCAATCACAACTCCAAGGTTTCTGGCTGTTTTTGAAGGAGTTATGGTTGATGAGCCTAACTGGAAGGTGAAATTGTGATGAAGTGATGGGTTTGCTGAAACTACAAGCAGTTCTGTCTTAGCTAGGTTCAGTTGAAGGTGATGGTCCTTCATCCTATATATATATATGTATATATATATATATATATATATATATATATATACATGTATACCATATAACATTACAACATGCTAAAAAGATCAGTGATTCACTAAAAACTTTATAGTCTTGGCTGCTCAGATTGTTCGTGACTATTCATTAGAGAAGTTTAACTTTTGTGTTCTGATCTTTCTTGTTTTTTGCCCACATGCCCAGTAGCTCATGTTTAAGTCACAGTTGAAGATTTCTTAAGTTTACCAAAATAAGAGAAAGTAAAATGATGACAACAAATGAACAGTTTTTGTATAAAATTATATTAAAATTATATGAATTACTATATATTGCATCTATAACAGTTTAATATTAAAGGTGATGTTGTCAATATGTAATATTTTTGAGTAACAGGATATGTCATAATTATTCAACCCCTATTCAACATGGCTGTTTTTAAGTCGCTTGTTTGTATGATAGGGCACAAAATTATTTTAAAACACAAATAAGTCTTTGGAAACTCTGAAAACTTAACTAGCTTGATGAATGTGCTGAAGTTGAGTAGCAAATATGGCCAAGTCAAAAGAGCTCTCATAAAAGCTATAGAGAATAAATTATATTTTGTTTCCTATTTAAAATTTGTTTAGCTGGTACTGTCATGATGATAGTTCAGTTGTTTCCATAGACCTTTAAACCTTTGTTTGGAGGCATGGATCTGTCTGCCTGTTTTATGAGTTGAGCAATTCATTCTGGAACTTTAACATATGCCAATAACAGTATTTCGGCCGAAAGGGTATGTTGAAAAGCACAGTGTAAAACCTTTGCCTCAAAGTTGTAAACATACAGAAATAACCCATAAAACTAGTGGAATAATTCCCACACTAGGAGTGCTCTTTTACATGGTGCTTTGGCCAGATAAAATGTAGAAAGTGGCAGTTTGATGAGCACTATATTTTTTAACTGGTAGGCAGTCGGTTGCAAAACCTCATGAAATATAGATGGTACCTTTCAATTTGACAGTAACTAAATGAGTCGGGCTGATCAAAATTGCTCTGTTCTCTAAAATCAAACAGATCATGATTCATTTTGTCCTTTGATAAGACTTACCAACGGAGCAAATGATTGAGAAAGTGTTGAAAGGTGCAGATGTGATGGATAGGTATTTTTACTGTATGTCCAGTGAGTGACAAAGGACCCATCTGATTATTGTGAAACGGCCTCCTGTCAAGAGTACAAGTATAAAACGTTATGTCTTCAGTTTGATATACAGATAAAAACATTTGTGCAAAAACACCTTGTTCCAGGTAGCATATTTCTACACAAACAAAAATGATAAAATCTGACCTAAAAAACAAACAAACAAAACAAAATCCAACGAATGCTAATTCAGAAAACATTTGATTTGATTTGATTTGATTTGAGCTAGAACTGCAATTATTTTTGTATCATATTTATAAAATTCATAAAATATCAGAAGTGGCTTATTTGACTGCTCTGGATTAAGGAATTGTTATTTTTAAATGACAACGAAAGTTTCTAAGTGAGTTCAGTGTCTGTTTCATTGTAGTGGTTCTTCATACTATATACAGTATCTTATGTTTATACTGAACACAGAAGGTTCATGAATATGTGAATCAATTACAGTTACTGTATCTACTCTGTTCAGTTTTTGTATGTAGTCTTTCATTTTTAATTTGCTTGACATTTTTATTTGTAAAGGATATGTTTTGTATTTTACAATAATTTCCCCATCTAATAAAGAATTCTTTATGTCAATGGAAACTATACAGCTGTAATATCTCACTTTTCCACTCTTGTCTCTCACTAACAGATCTAAGGAGTTCAGAAACCATCTGAGACGATGAGGAACTCTGGCGCCGTGCTGATTTTGACCTTTATTACCAAATTAATATCACAAGCAGCAGGTGAGCAGTGTTAGGAGTTCTGTTATAGCCTATTGTTTATGAACCTAGCAATACAAACTGACAAACTTCATATGCACAGTGTTCACCACTGTTCAAAAGTTAGGGGTCAGTAACATTTTTTTTTTTAAGTTAATACTTTTATTCAGCATTTAACTGACGAAAATAACAGTAAAGACATTTATAATGTTACAAAAAAATTATATTTCATATAAATTCTGTTTCTATTCAAAGAATGTATCACAGTTTTTACAAAAATATCAAGCAGCAATAACAAATAATTTTTGAGCAGCAATTCAGCATATTAGAATGATTTCTGAAGGATCATGTGACACTGGAGACTGGAGTAAAGTTACATTTTGACATTAAAATAGATGAGTTATTTTAAATTTTAATAATATTTCACAATATTACGGTTTTTATTGTGTTTTTAATCAAATAAATGCAGCCTTGGTTAGCAGAAGAGACTTAAATCTTACTGACCCTCAAACTTTTAAATGGTTGTGTACATAAATGACTTTGTTTAGTTCAGTGTTTTATAGTTTTATATATTCAAATGAAAATGGTGTAAACTATATTAAAAGAGCAAGATCTCACTTAAGTTACCTCACTATCAACCTCACTATTTAAAACTAAGTAAAATTTTGGATCAGATTCTCACGTTGTCATACATTGATATATACTGTGGTACTGAATGTTTGCCATATTATTTACATAGTATTTACATGGTACTTAAAAAACAACACAAAGCAAACAAATTTGCATAAATACAAAATTTTCTCAATAAATTGAATGTGAAACTTTACTTATGAATAGTCTTGTGTCTGTTTCAGACAGAAAAAGACCTATTTTACAAGATGTTAATGTAACATGATGTTGAATTCAATAATGTACTTTAAATGGGTACAATATGTCCACAGGTGTCAGTCCGCCAGGCAAACCCAGACTCACAAGCTGTCGCTCTCCAGAGAAGGAGACCTTCACATGCTGGTGGGAGCCTGGAGATGATGGAGGTCTGCCCACAACCTACGCCCTCTACTACCGTCTAGAAAAGTCAGTCTCTCTTCTACTTGTTCCCTTTCTAGAGCCTTTCTTTATTGTCTTGAGAGCAGACTTGAGAGTAGTCTTTAATGCTCACACTTACTCTATTCTTTGGCTCCTAATGAGGTTTCAAAGGTCTTGCTGTGTCTTGGCCTTTCCTCCAGTAATAAGCGGTTTAAACGGTTTTCTCTGCCAAGTGTTTATTTCCCTCTGTTTCTGAGCACGTATGTGAAATAATCAGAAACAGATACATAACTTACCTCCAGCCAATGCACACACATGCCCGCACACCCTGTCCAATGACTCTTCAGATTTTCATCAGAGCGGATCCTCGTTAGTGCCATGAAGTGTTTTGCCAACATTACGGATTGAGATTCAGCAAGTACTGTACACAAACATCATATCTAATACCGTGTAATACTGCACCGAGGGGAATTCATAGAATTCATTTTAATACAGATGGATGTGCTGAGTTTGGATATTTCAAGCCTGCAAAGAGTAAATTGTGATATGTTTTTTTTAAAGAGCAAATTTTCTTTCCTGCATTGACAAACATTGGCTGAAGCATCATTTATCATCATCATAATGAAACATCAGTATTTTGGGGCAATTTTTTCCAAGAAATGACTATATTTTAATTGCATATAAAAAAGCTATTTTGTCCATTTTAAGTAGTACACTAGCATATATACTACTGCTCAGAAGGGTTTTTTTTTGTTTTTTTTTAAAGAAGTCTCTTATACTCACCAAATCTGCATTTATTTCATCACAATACAGTAAAAACAGTAATGACTGTTAAACAAAATAACTGTTTTCTATTTCACTCTGTTTTAAAATCCAATAATTCCTGTGAAGCAAATCTGAATTTGCAGCAGCTAACATGCACATGATTTAATGCGCAAAAAAAAGAAGCTGTGCAGCTAAATATTTTGATAGAAACGTGACAAGTTTTCAGGATTCTTGGATTAATAAAAAAATGTTTAATTGAAATGGATTTTTATTTATTTATTTTTTTTCTAAAAGTATGTCACTTTTGATCAATTAATTTCATCCTTGCTGAATAGAAGTATTAATTTCTTTAAAGAAGTTGTGAATGGTACCGTAGATTAGCATCAAAGCTACTAAACATTACAAAACATTTACATTTAGTCATTTAGCAGATGCTTTTATCCAAAGCGACTTACAAATGAGGACAATAGAAGCAATCAAAACCAACAAAAGAGCAACAACATGCAAGTTCTATGACAAGTCTCGGTTAGCCTAACGCAGTATACATAGCAAAAACATGGACTAAATGCCACAAAACTAAGTTTCTTGTTGGTCCAAACATAATAAATGTACTGAGTGAGATTATTTAATAATTTTATGATATCAGCATGAGTATTGTTGTTGGCATGTTTATGACCAAAATATTGTTTTTCTGTTTAAGAGTGCAAGTTTTAGACTTTGGTTATAAATTGTCACAGTGATTGGACACAAACTAGCTGTAGAAATGTTTGTATTTTTATTTGTAATTGTCTAATTTGTATATGTGTACATCTTTGTGTTGATATCTCTCATATGCAGCTCAGAAACGGTCTACGAGTGCCCAGATTACAGAACGGCAGGCGAGAACTCGTGTTTCTTCAACAAAAACGACACATCGCTTTGGGTCAACTACAACATCACTGTGGTGGCCACCAATGCCCTGGGGAAGAACATTTCAGACCCTGTAGAGGTGGATGTGGCCTATATAGGTATGCTTATGAGTTTTCAACAATTAATTTGTATATATTATTTGTACTCTATCATGCCCTCTCTTTATTTATTATCTCAATTTATTTCTCTTTTTCCACCCCTCTCACCTTATGTTCCTGCATAATGTGTCATTTGTTTGTAACCTTGTGAATTAGCACATAATAGACAGACTACTGTTACAGATTTTACTGCTGCGCATTCATCAATAAGAGGAATGTTACTGCTGCTGTATGGGATCACTGTTGCAAAAGAACATTATTTGGTGCTTTGGGTCTTAAAATATCGTTGGTCACATGTTCTCTAGGCTAATTTTTTACCAATTTAAAAATTAAGATTCTCTTTGTTTACTTTTAATAGCAATTTTAGTTTTATCCTGCAGTTTGCAAGGTCACGTTCCTTTGATCTGACGTTTTGTTCGTTCAGTGCAATTCCGTCTTATCATTAACTCATATGTACAACTATAACTGAGACTAATCTTTAACTGATGTTTTTATTTATGCTGAAGGGGTGAAACATTCATTCGCAACACTTTTGCACACTTTTCTGTTCTTTCTTTCTTCCTTCTTCAGCAAGTTTGCGCGCAAAGGTCACTTAGTTTGACCTTATTAGGTATCAACTAGTTTTCACCATTAAACTGGAAAAAACTAGTTTCGTGCATTAGTGCTGAATTTACAGAGTGTTAAATCAATAGTTCACCAAAAAAAGAAAATTATGTAATTTACTCACCCTCATGTTCCAAACCTGCATGACTTTTTTTTAAATGAGATGTTTAAAAAAAAAATTCACAGCAACTCTTTTTATATAATCAAAGCATTAAGTTACTATAGGGGCTGTCAAGATCCAAAACAGGTTTGCAATATAAGCAAATGAGATTTGATAGCTACGGTGAACAGCAGTGACGTATATTTCAGTCTGTTCCTCATACAAAGCTATATGGCTTTAAAAGACTTGCATAGAGAGGCACTTTTTTGGTGCTTTTTGCCAATTTTAGAATTTGACAGCCCCTGGTTACTGTATATTTTCATTATACTCTATGGAAAAGCATAAACATTCAGCAAAATATTACATGTTCCATGGAAGAAAGGACAGGTTTGAAAACATGAGGGTGAAAATGACAGAATTTTCATTTTTGGGCAAATTTTACTTTAAAAATGTGGAAATATCATTCAAAAGTTCTGAGTCTTTTTGTTAATTAATACTTTTTTATTCAGCAAGGGTAAGGGTACAGTAAAGACCTATACTTTGTTACAAAAGATTTCTATTTCAAATAAATGCAGTATGTTTATCACGACTGTTTACACAATGATAAGTCTTTCTTGAACAGCAAATCGGCATATTAGACTGATTTCTGAACGATCATGTGACACTGAAGCCTGGAGTAATGATGCTGTAATTTCATCTTTGCATCACAGGAAGAAAGTCAATATTAAAATGCATCAGAAACCAGTTATTTTTTAATTGTAATTAGAAACCAGTTATTTTAATTGTAGTAATATTTCACAATATTACTGTTTTAGTGCATTTTTATCAAATAAATGCAGCCTAAACATCTTAGTTTAGGTAGTGTATGGGTCACATTTCAGGATTCTTTACACACTCAAAATGAAATGTACTGTTAAAAATATTAGTACAAATCAGAATAGTTGTGTTAAAGTGAGTGACCACAGCAGTAGGTTTAACTGTTGTATATTTTTCTAATGGACTGCCTGTTCTATTCTGTCCTTTCCTTTTCACCCACAGTTCAACCAAACACGCCAGAGAACGTGACAGCAGTTGTGGTCGATGACGACCAGGGTCCGTTCGTGAGAGTGTCCTGGGAGAAACCTCGCACCGCAGACACCCGCTCAGGGTGGATCACACTACTGTACCAGCTACGAGTTAAACAAGAAAAAGATAAAGAATGGGAGGTGGGTTTGAAAAAAAAAACATCTTTGTGTCTTTAGAAAATGTTTGATTATCAGTTACGTTTGTTGCAAGTTAACTAGATTTAAGTCTAGATAATATTGAAATGGACTTTTGTTACTCTGTTTTCACTCAACTATTTAGACATCTAGAATACAGTTGGACATCTTCACAACATGCTTGGTATTATGGACTAGTATTGTCAACCAACTTGTTGAATGTGAGCCAACAAGTTAGAAAATAGTTAAAAGTAACTGTTGTTTGTTTGTGACTTTATCCAAGACCTTAAATGAATGGAACGATAAGGGAAAGTGGACATGCAGCCCGTGAGCCGACATGAAGTCAGCTGTTACACTGAGCAGTTTAATCATTGACTGTCCCAGTCTGGGTTTATGTCTTCATTAGTCTGCAGAAACCTGAGGGAGGCTAGATGTGCAGAACAACAGTGACTAGATCAAACCAGATTTTTCACCCCAAAGGCTGCGCTTCAGTAACACAGAGGCATGACCAATAATGATTGCCTAGTGACAGAGTAACCTGAGAGCAATAGTATTGGCTCATGAACTGAGACAACATATGTGACTGATGATTATTGCTGATGATGTAATTGTCTTCAGTTTAAATGCTAACTGGATAAAAATTCAAGTAAAATCTACTTTGATCTGAATTCACACAAATTTAAGTATATATTTTGCAGTGCAACAGATATAGTATTTGATATTTGTATTTTTTATTTAATATTATATGATTTATTTTAAATACATTTATTAAAAAATATTGGTTTGGTTCATTGTTGTGTTACAGTAGCTTATGCTCTCTTTATGTCTGGGTAAGAGTATGATGCTGCCATCTATTTTGAACTGAATTCAAACAACTTTATAAGTAGACATATTAACAAATGTACGATATGCAACAAAATTAAGTGTTCAATATTTGTATTTTCTATTTATGCATTTTATCATCATTTATTTCAAATATTTTATTTAAAAAAATACAATGAAATTAATTACTAACGTTATTCTTAATAATTATAAATTTAAGTAACAAGTTGTAAGCCTGAAACATTTCCACCTCTCATCCCTTATGTTGTATTTTGTTTTATATCTAAAATATAGTTAGAAATAGTTAAAATCTCAAAAAATGAATTATATATATATATATATATATATATATATAGAATAATGAGACTTATAAAAATGATTCAGTGGTAGCTTATGCTCTCTTTATCTCTATGTAGGAATATGATGCTGGCATGCAGAAGTACTACAATGTGTTCAGTCTTCACCCTGATAAAGAGTTCATGGTGCAGGTGCGATGTAAACCCGATCATGGGTTCTGGAGTGAGTGGACCCAAACCACCTACGTCAAAATGCCCGACTGTAAGTCTTTATTTTTCTGCAGTAGTTAAACTAAACTCGGTTATTCTAAATATTTTGGGGAGAATTTTTTGCTTTAAAATTTTAATAATATTTGTAATAATATTTGAAAAATGCTGTAGATTAAAAAAATAATAATTTTATAATACATAATATTTGTTTTTATATTCACATAAATGTATTTATATTTATGTACATGTATTTAATAGAGTAAAAAACCAATTATTATATTAAATTAACATTATTTAATTATTATTTAATTATATTAACAGAGTTTATTATTATTTTCTGGTTTAATTTACATTTGTAATCCCAAATTTTCAATTGTCAGACTTTTGAAACATAAATATAAAAATAGATGTAAGATACTGAAAATGAAAACCCCAAACATATAAAATGTGCACCAGAATTAATACAAAAAATGGTCACATCTGAAAATATGTGATCTATTTCAGTTTAGACACATGTAAGACAAGCAAAACATTTCTAGTCCAGTAGGTTGAGGAATGCATGAAGCCTATTAAATTATCATCCAGCACCGCCAGAGAGTCGTTTCAGGACCATAATCTGTGTCTCCATGGTCTCCCTCTGAGCCTGAGAACAAATCTGCTCTACACATATGCATCTAGCAGCACAGACAATTCTAGAGGGAATACCAACAGGCCTTCAGTTTCTCCAGGGAGTTATGAACACATCTTCACCCGGCTAGCACAACCTCAGCAGCGCACGGTTTTGAGCCGCAGCTCTGGCTGGGCCTCAGTTGCCCCAGAGCTTCCGTGGAAAGTCAGGCCCGGTGGGAGTTGCACCTGACGGCAGCGAGCATGAAATAGAGCAAAATGAGTCAGAGATCAGCCTGTTTCCAGCTCACAGCATTTTCAAAAACCACGCTGTTCCAACTTGTTTATTTTGAGAGTTTGTCATTTTTAAATGCAGTGACCCAATTTTACCTACTGTTTATCCTGTTATTTTTATTATGATTTGTCGTAAGTGGAAAAACAAATTGCAGTAGAGATATACTCTATTCATCACCATATCCTTATTTTGTGTTTGCGATATATAGATATACCCAGAGAGCGTTCGCTGTGGATCATGATCACGATATTCTCTGTCTTCATCGTCCTAATCCTCACCTGGACACTAAACGTGAAACGAAACAGGTGTGTTTAAGTTTGTCTATTTCTTCATTTTAATTGAATGTGTTTTACTTATTTTTTCCATTTATTTTTATTTTCATTTTTGTTTTCATATACATATATTTTAACAATATATCGCTGGTTGATATCTCATCTTATTCGTTTTGCAGTATATTTTATATCATCTAATACCACCATTGGTAAATGCAAAAGTCATGGCTGTTCGTGTAATTTAAATCATATTTGCTCTAATCATTTATATATATATATATATATATATATATATATATATATATATATCATTGTTCTTGCTGACGAATACTCATTATGTAGGATTAAACTGCAATTAGAGGATTGATCTAGATCGTGCAGTACCTCACTTTACTCTCAAATGTAGTTTTTAGGCCAGTTTCTCTCAGCACAGATTTAAATAGACAAAGATAGACTAATTACACTGTCAAATAATGTGAGGCATTTTCAACAGTACAAGGACAAACGGGATCCAAAATTAATCTTTTAATCCTGTCGGGACACGTGGAAGCTTTTGTTCCGTATTCTAGATAAGTCCCTTTTCAGTATCCATAGTGCTTATATTATGATCAAGCAGGATAACATGTTGAAAGACATTGATCTTAACTGTGCAAGACAAATTACTAATTAACTCCCAAACATTTCAAGAAAATATCATACAAATTGTTCTAAATTCAAATTAAGCACATTTTGTCTACTTAAAGTATTTAAAGGGTTTATTTAACCTTTGAAAAACAGTTCAGTATCAACTTTTTCAATCTTATTGTGTTTTTTATATTTGTATTCAGTGTGAAGCTTTGTTTGCTGCCTCCTGTTCCTGGACCAAAAATCAAAGGATTCGACAAACAATTGCTGAAGGTAATAGAAAAATCACTCATGCACCTCGAAAAAGGCCTGTGTCCAAATAAACGGTGAAATTTTTCAGGTTAGCTTTAAGGTAGACTCCATAATTTCAACATTTTTGGTGGTTTTTCTCAGCATGGTAAATGGAATCTAAGCTTTTGTGTGTTTGTTTATACTATTTATACAGTACTGATTGCATCAAAGAAGCTTTACAGTAATAAACGGGAGACCCCTGCCTTAAGGGATAGTTCACCCAAAAATGAAAATTCTGTCATCATTTACTCGACCCTCAATTTGTGCCAAACCTGTTTGAGTTTCTTTTTTATGTTGAACACAAAATAAGATGTTCTGAAGAATGTTGGTAACCAAACAGTTGTTGGTAGCCATTGCCTTCCATAGTATTCCAAACATTTCAACATTCATCAAAATACCTTCTTTGGTGTTCAACAGAAGAAAGAAACTCATACAGGTTTCGAACAACTTGAGGGTTAGTAAATGATGACAGTTTTCATTTTTATAAAGGTTTTGATATTTTCCCTCATGCCACGTTTTTAATTGCATTTTTGAGGAAGTTATCTCACTTGCTTTACTTGCTTTTTACAGAGCGGAAAGTCAGAGGAAGTTTTCAATTCTTTGGTGATCCAAGGTTTCCCTCCAACCACCGATTACGACGACTTACTAGTGGAGTACCTTGAGGTGTACGACAATGAGGAGCAAGAGTTGGTGCTGGATGGTAAAGAGCTATCAGAGGACTGCATTAAGTCCAAAAGCCCGTCGGACTGTGACTCGGGCCGGGGAAGCTGCGACAGTCGCACTCTGCTTTTGGAGAAGTGCATGGATGGACGGAAAGGAAGTGGAAGTAATCAACATCACTACAGCCAGCATGGAGAAACGAGCTGGGCTTCTACTGAAAGCAGTGAATGCCAGGGTCTCGAACCTGGTTCTCCAGAGTCCTCTGATAGACGTGTGAAGACCTGGCCTGTTGTGTTTTTGTCTCCGCAACCCCACCTCCATTACCAAGTGGGAGCTGTGAAACCGGTCTACCACAGCGTCCCAGAGATCCTCAACCATTCGTCGCCACACGCAATGCCAACCAACTACCACCAGCTACACCATCAGGACATCCCCCAACAGGAGGGCCGCTTCAGTAAGCCAATCTGCCGACATTCCCAAAGCCACAACCAGTTTAACCTGGACGGAGTCAACACTCCTGCTCCCGGTGTATCTCCGTCACGTTCTCTGGAATACGTGGAGGTGCAAAGGGTCAACCCTGAGAATATGCTACTGCTTAGGCCGCTTTCGGACCCAAACCGTGAACCTGAGGGGTCCGATTACGCTGGGGAGGACTACAGCAAGGTCAAAGATGTGACATCAAACAATATTCTGCTTCTGCAGAGGGATACGTCCCATCAATGTGTGAATGATTACAGCCAGGCCGATCAATGCACAACCCAGCAACCACCTCACCCCTGCAAACCTGTCGTTCACCAATCGAACAGTGGAATGCCACTGGAAGGCATGAGGGTGATGGGAAATGGTTATGTGGATTCAATGGTCTTAATGCCATCCTATTAGCACATAGTGGTCCAGTGCATTAATGCGATCTGCCTCGAATGCAGCAAAAACAATAAGCTAAACATAAAACCACTAAACTTTTAAGAGCTCATGCCAAGCCCTGAAAGAGGTGCTTTTCTCCCTCTCAGATCTTGTTACAGTGGTTTAATGAAGAGGATTTATATTTATAAAAATAGATTGTATTAGATGTAAGCAAGAGGGTCCTGTTTCTGAGCTGAGGTCTTTTATGTAAGCACTGTAAAGAGCCTGGACTCTTGAAAATAAATGTTCTTCATTGGCTTTGGAACATCCATGGAACCTTTTCATTGCATAAAAGGTTCTTTATAATGGAAAAAAGATTCATTAGATTATTAAAATGTTCTTCACACTAGAACTATGGACTGAAATGTTCTTTGGGGAACCTAAAAATGGTTCTTCAATGGCACTGCTGTGTAAACCCACAAAAAAACCTTTATTTTTTAAGAGCGTGAGAAGTCATTGATTTAGTTTCTTTGACAGATTGTGTACTTTGATGAGGTGACACTTATAAACACCAAAAATTGGTTTCTTTACACTTAAAAGAACTGTTAATTCAAGTCAATAAAGTTAACGTGAGATCCCATTTACTTTAATACACATTTCTTCAAAATTCACAACTGCCTCTGATACAATGTTTCCTTTCCGTTTAGACAGTGGGATTTCATTGTAAATTTACGATCCAGCAACCACCATTGGAATTCTTCTATATTTTTATGCTGTTTTTGTTAGAGATGTATGGTATTTTGGACTTGTGAATGCCATTTCATGTTAACTTTTAATGACTTGTCATGTTTAGAGATTCATGAAATTTGAAAACTTAGCACTTAGCAGTCCACTATGCATTATGTTATTGTACGTATTTTCATCATGGCACTGTTACGTGTTCAAAGCCACTACTTTTTTATGCCGCTGTTCACTCCTAAATTACATGACGGAGCCTATTGCTATAATGTAGGCCTACATAGACTATTTTTTTATGAACTGATCTTGAATATTATCAGTGTTCACCCAATTCAAAACTTTTGCTTGATGCATTTCACTATACATTGATAAAAAAAATTATTTTAAATATAATGCCATATATAATTTAAATCTCCCGCTGCATGTTATATAAACACAAGAGAATTATTTGCAGTCAGAGTTTATACCTACTGTAATCCTGCTGGAAACATAGTTTAATCTCAGCCATACGATTCAAAATGTCTTTGCTTATTAATGTTACAATAATGCAAAAGTAAATAAATGAAAAGGGATTTGAACTGATTGTAAACTCTTATAATTTTAAAGAATTTGCCTTTGATATTTACAACTCTCAGGTGGAGGAAAACTTGCTTAAGCACTCCTGCTGAATGTATGTATTATAAATGTTATTGGCACTGATTTGAAACACAAAAGCACAACCAGTGTAAACTGAAAAACTGCAAACTGCCAGCATTCAAATATTTTTTTCAAATATTTTACAGTGAGTTGTTCACTGTAAGAATTTGTTTCTGTGAATGTTAACCTTGTGAGAATCTATTTTCCAAGTCTGTGTATCCTTAAATCATAGGTAGCCATTAATTCAGCACTGCAAATTTTTATGTTTGTTAAAAAAAAGAAAAAAAGAAAAAGAAATGATAAAAAACATTTTTAAAATTATAGAGATCGGCATATATGCATTTAATCCAACCAAACAGTTATCTTGTGCAGGTACAAACCATTAAACCAGTTACATGGAGACAAGGAAGATTTTAGCCCTTGCCAGTGCAAGAGTCAACCTCCACATGTTGCCTTATTTTATGCATAAATCTCTGAAATTTGTATTTTTTGGAAAGGGTCATTTACTAAATATACATTTATGATTGAAGTTTCATTACGCATACATGTAAATATACAATAATTATTCAATTGTTATATATAATGTATGCAATGATATGTAACCTACAGATAATTTATATACTGATAAATAGTTTTGTTAGGTTGGCCTTAGCCATACATAAATCATCCCATCTAACTTTGTTGATTTGTGAGTAGCGTAACATTTTCTCAGTTGCTCAACAGTCATACATTCTCAGTTTCATGCAGCATAAATATGCATGGAAAAGCATAATATTATTTTATAGATTTCTAACTCAGGCAATGTCAAATCTACAAAATGTGTGTTTGTAACAGTATCTAATTTAATGTGAAGCCCCGGGGCAACAGTGTGAAATAATATTTAAGTCTTTTCATCTGAAAGTAAGATATCTTACAGTAAAGAAAATGCATATGCAGATTTTCTCATTTAGGGATTACATCTTTCTAACTGAAATCACATTTTGACTTCATTCTACCAAACCCAAAACCATCTGACTAAAAGAATTGTTCAAATCACAAAAATGTGTTATACACTAAGAATACTATTATTACTATTTATATATATAGAGTTATGTAGCTTTTGTCTTTACTGTCAAGTCGCTGGAGGTGCTGAAATTAAATTTGCGATGTTAACCTATGTAAGAAATACATCTTGTGTGTTCTACTGTGTTCTGCTTTTCCATAAACATTATTTGTGAAATCACATATAGCAAAACCATTAAAACATATGCTCAGATTGTTTCAGATGTGTTGGGGTTGTTATTCTGAGAATGGCTTTTTATTTTGCTGGTAAACATTTAACCAAAAACATTCAGGCAATGCATATACACACTTTTTTGCTAATTTGTCTAAAAAAAAAAAAAAAAAAAAAAAAAAAAATTGTTTATACTGTATCTGAAGAGATATGTAATTGATTACTTGACTATTTTAGATTATCATAGTTTATAAAATCTAATTCATGTTGTTATAGTGGATTTTTATATTTTAAGTTAAAAAAAACTAGGCCTGGCACAATCGTAATTCAATTAAAAATTACATATAAAAAAATTAAAATAGGGAAAAAATTATGAAGGCACAACGTTTTCCAATTGATAAAACAAAAACCTGTTAGTTGTATTATTATTATTGTTATTATTATTATTATAATTATTATTATATTCTACAGTATATATTATATACTGGACATTTACATTTATTCATTTACCATGGACGCAACCTGATGAACTGAACAAACTAGATTTCATATACTTTTAAGCCATATTAAATGAACATTTTTTTTTTTAATTGCAAAACTTGTATAAACATACATAAACAGGAAGCGAAACATGAACATATTCCAACAAAGAGCAACCATAGAAATGAGAACAGAAAACAAATAATATGGATTTGCGTGCGTCAAAATATGGTATTATCTATACATACAAGTACAAAAATAAAATTACATCCTTTTAGAAAAGTTGTCATAATACATCAAAAATTTGGCACTCTTTTTGTTATTTGTAAGTCTAAGAGCTGAAACAAGAGAGTCCAATTCAACAAGAAAAAGGAGAAAAGATAAAGGTGATTTAAGCCATTTTTGTTTATGAATGAAGAATATATATTTTATTATTATTATTTTTTTTTTTATTTTTTTTTTTTCATTATTGCAAAACTTGGAGAAACACACAGAACAGGGAAACAAGACATGAACACATTCCCACAAAGAACAATCATAAAAATAAAGACAGAAAAATAACATTCTGGATTTGCTTACATCAAATTATGGAAATTATCTATACAGAAAAGTGCAAAAAATAAAATTACATCATTTTAGAAAAGCTGTCAGTGCATCAAAAATTTGGCACTCTTTTTATTTGTAAGTCTAATAGATGAAACAAGAGAATCAAATTCAGAAAGAAAAGGGGGGAAAGACAAAGGAGATTTAAGCCATTTTTGTTTATGAATGAAGAATTTTGCATTCAAAATAAGAAAATTAACAACATATTCAGCAGGTAATAGCTTTGGATTTTTGTAATAAAAAATAACATCTTTGAGGACAAAAGTATGGGTCACATTTGTAAGGTTAGAAACATAGGTGCTTAAGTCACCCCATAATTTGTTGGTAATGCTACAATCAAAAAACAAATGGGCAGCTGTTTCCTCAACAAAACCACAAAACGAGCAAGACTCATCAACATCAGAATATTTAGAAATAGACCAATTAACAGGATAAATTTTATGAAGGATTTTATAATGAATCTCCTTAACTTTGTTAGATATACAAAATTAACTTGGTAAAAGCCAGGCCTTTCTCCAATTTATATTTGTTATAAAGGAACCCCAGTAGAATTTCCCTCTTGGAGTAATCTTTCTCTTTGTCTGAAATATTTTGCAAATATGTTTGTTATTGCATTTCCGATCTAAAATATCAATACCACCCAAACATAAAGCCGGATAAACACTGTTGCCTTTACTGAATTTAAGGTGATTTTTAATTAACTGGGTTAAGCCTACTGGGATGGCTCTCATCAAAGTATTATATTCCTTTGGTGGGACTGGAAAATTATAGAGATTCATAAATTGTTCGTAAGTTAAAATATTACCAAAATCATCAAACACAGCTAGAATACAGTTCAAGTTATTATTAAACCATCTAGGGAAAAAAAGAGAGACTTATTTCTAACAGTTATATCAGCATTATTCCAAAGGAAAGCTTTGTGGGGGGAGAAACCATGGACAAAACACAATTTCCATGAAAGAAGACATTGCTGATGGAAGTTAGATAAAGAAATAGGTAATTTGCCAGGCAAGAAATTACACTTTAGTAAGGAAGATAGGCCACCAAGTTAAATATCTTATATATTCAAATATCTGTGACATTGGATTCATAAGGTATCTTCTCAACAAATTTACTTTAAAGGTGTTTACAGTATCTGCGAAGTCCAAAAAAATCAAGGCCACCTTCGCTTCTGGAATTAGCAAGCACTTCTCTTTTTAATTTGTAAGGTCTATTTTTCCAGATAAAATCCAAAAATATTATATTAATTTCCTTTATAGCTTTATCGTTGACAAACAAAGAAAGAGCAGAATATACAAAGTGAGAGAGCCCTTCAACCTTAGATAAAAGAACTTGACGGTATAAAGATCTCTCTGAAGCCAGATGTTAAAGATCTGTTTCATTTTTTTCATTTTATCAAAAAAGTTTAAATGATGTCTACTGATTGAATTTTTAGTGATATGAATTCCTAAATATTTTACATGTTTTTTTAACTGGGATACCTCCTAAGAATATAT
The DNA here is from genome assembly GCA_039654775.1 of Spinibarbus caldwelli. NCBI lineage: Eukaryota > Metazoa > Chordata > Actinopteri > Cypriniformes > Cyprinidae > Spinibarbus > Spinibarbus caldwelli. Next base: position 6,839,245 of record CM077258.1, read on the forward strand.
TGTAGCAAATTAGCTCCAAAAGGGAAGTGTATATAAATAATTACAATTAATTATGATTAATTACTATTATTTATATCGGCTGACAGTAATAACTGTAGCAGAGTTAAATTGCTATCAGCTGATCTGTTCGTCCAGCGAACATTCAGTGTAAATTCATATCAACTCTAAGAAAGGATATTTCCGTGGCCACAGAAAATACCTTCCTATTAATGCATTAGAGCATGTAGCGAGGGTTGAAATCGTAAAGGGACAATTATTTGCAAGGCAGAATCAGAAACTCATGTAATTTGTGCACAAAAGTTTTATTAACTAAACGCTAACACACATAACTAATCTAAACAAACAGACAAATAAACATACACTCACGCATACATACAAAGTGGAGCTAAAGTGGATGAATGAAGCCATTAGAGAAAACAGAGAATGCAGTTATGGAAAGAGTCAGTTAACCACCTGAGTAAAACCATCAGCGCTGTTTATAACGGGGTCTATAACTTATACTAAACCTGTTTCATTTAGTTAAATGTACTATACTTGCACTGCCTTGGTCGTTGACGAGTGTCCAGAATGCAGTCTCGGATGAAAGGCTTGATGGTTTCAAGGTTTTGCACCCGACTGGGTGGCGTCACTGATGTGAGAGCTTTATCTGATATAGAGGTCACACATCTGGGGAGTCAAAGAGCCAATGGAGTCCTGAACTTTTGGAGGGAAGGCTTTACGACTCTTTCTCTCTGAGCATGGTAATTTGCATGGGGTTGGATTGGAAATTGATATACAAACTATTGAAGATTCTTAGAACACTAATAAGCTGCATAGGTATCAACATATAATATACACTCTCAATAAGATCATCCAGAGACGAATTGATAGAGACCAAACATGGAGTAAATGAGGTGATATTAACTAGTGATCTATCATAAGCATGCATAAAACAATATACAGTACAAAAGACAATATACAAGAACAGTAACAATATACACAATGACCTGAGGATATGTGTGTTCATTCAAAGAAAGGTTTTTCAATGAATTAATTAGAGAAAAGTCCATTTTTATGTGCATTATGTGTCTTTCCTATGGAAAGTGTAGAGAGAGGGAGAACTCTCTACATGCCATTAGGTCATAAAGTTTATCTGGCTTGGCAAAAGTCTCCTGGTTGCCATGGTAACCAGGGGCCTGGACTTCATTCACAGACATATAGGCATCGAGTCTGGTGTTGGGTGAGGGGTCTGTGACTGTTTGTTAATCTAATGAATAATTGATTTGTTAAATCTAATGAACAAATGTCTGTCTGATTGGTCCAAATGCTACAATATCATCCATATCATGAATTGACAATTTCACATTTCGAAGTATTAAGTTTTAGACCTGAGGTACATGAAAATTGTTCAACCAATTCCAGAGCTTTTGGTAACTGATGTTTGTCCTCCAAAAACAGCGTAGTGTCATCAGCTAGCTGCGCAATTTTGATCTCCCTGTCAAATACTGAAATTCCTTTCAAATTATCATCTTGGTTAATTCTTAGAGTAACTCTGTGGCTAAAAGAAATAAAAATGGGGAGATTGGACGGCACTGTCTGGCTCCACGATATAAGTTAAACCTTTTTGAAGTGTCAAAGTTCACAATCACTGAGCTGTTAATACCTGTATAAAACATGGTTACAGTCTCTATAAATGATTTACCGAATCCAAATAATTCTAGAGTAAGAAAAAGAAATTTGTGTTCTATGGAGTCAAAAGCTTTATGAAAGTCAAGAAAGAGTATGAGATCATCTGAATGAATTAGATCTGAATAATCCAGCAAGTCCAGTACTAAATTTATGTTGTTAGAAATGTGACGACCCTTCATGAAACTAGATTGAGATTCTGAAATAATATTGCCTAAACCATAACTTAATCTTTTTGCATATACAGGGGCTAATATTTTATAGTCTAATGTTAACAAAGAAATAGGTCGCCAATTATCGATTACCAAAGGATCCTTGTCTGGCTTAGGTATCAGAGAGATGACTCCCTGTTTCATGGTAGCAGTCATATCTCCCTGACTGATGCAGTCCTCATGAAATGAAGGCAATTTAATAAACTCCCAAAAATGGAGATAAAATTCAGCTGAAAGCCCATCGATGCCAGGGGATTTACCTTTTTTTCATTTTATGTAGAGCTTGCTTGATTTCATCGACTGATAAAGGAGAATCACAAATTTGACCATACTCTAGATCAGGGATGGGCAACTTCGGTCCTGGAGGGCCACTGTCCTGCAGAGTTTAGCTCCAACTCTAATCAAACACACCTGCCTGTAGCTTTCTAGTGATCTTGAAGACCTTGATTAGCTGGTTCATGTGTGTTTGATTAGGGTTGGAGCTAAACTCTGCAGGTCAGTGGCCCTCCAGGACTGAAGTTGTCCATCCCTGCTCTAGATCAATAACTTTAATATGATGTTTAACTAAATCAAAAAATTTTTAAATAAGAGGTATAAAGATTGCTATAGAATTTAGCAACAAAATCTGATATTACTTTTTGGTCTTTGGAAATGACTCCGTCAATATTAAGTGCGGAAAGAGCTTTCCTCTATTTCTTTTTTCCAGGGCAAAAAAAAATTGCTAGAATTTCTTTCTCCCTCCTCCAGCCATTTTGCACGAGACCTTGTATATGCATCTTTAGCCAAATCTAAATAGGCTTCATCAAGCACCAATTTAACCTTTTTATTTCTAAATTCTCCTCTTCTGTAATTTTACTTTCAGCTAACTCTGAATCAGTTTGATGTTTACTCTTTTTAATTTCGTTACTTCTTTTAACTGCTGTATGTCTAGCTTTATATTTGAAGAACTCCCATGTTTTTTTATAATCTCCTTTAAATCAGTGAATAATTCTTTGATATGCTTGATGACTCTATCATTAAATTTTTGATCTTTTAACAAGGTATTATTAAGTTTCCAATAGCCCCTGAGTCTCGGATTATCATGGATGTCACTCATCTTTATACAAACTAATGTATGATCAGATAAGGGAGCAGTGGTGTATGAAATATCTTTTATGTAACTGAGGATAGAAGAAATTAAAAATAAATCAATCCTATATCTAAGAGACAAAGTTTTATTTGACCAGGTAAAATCTTTCGTGTAAGGGTTAAAAAACCGCCATGCATCAGTCAGGGAGAGATCTGTGCAAAGAGACAAAATTAAATCATTATTCATTCCACCGTCAAGTCTAGGGGGGTATCTATCCAGACAATCATCCATACATTTGTTGAAATCTCCTCCCAGAATAAAATAAGCATCAATATATTTTCTATTTACCTTCCTAGGTTTATCCACTAAATGAGAAAATATTACTCTGTTGGATGCACGAGAGTTGTGACCATATACACAGCAAGCTATGAAGGTAGCATTATCTTGTTTGATTACAGCAATAATCCATCTGCCTTCATGGATTCATCCAACGTACGGGTGTTGGATGTGTATTTTCCCAGCCTCACTAGCTGCTGCCTGTCTGTCAGGAAGCTGGTGATCCACAGATAGATAGATGGATAAATTCAATATGCCTATGCTATATCAGTACTGTAAATCTTCTGTGCCAGTGCATGCAAGGTTACCAGGAGGTTAGCAGGTCTCAGGGCAGGGCTTTCCTGCAGCTTAAAAGATAAAAATATCCCCTTTGCATATGAGCTGGCAGGAAATATTGTGACCCATAACTGCCTCTATGGATTACTGTGCACTAAATGTACCTCTGCCCAGGTGTGCTTTGCCAAAAATCAGCCGTGAAACACCCACCACCTGTGCTGCCCCAAATTCCCCCATGTGACTTTAAACCCGAGCCGTATCAGGTAAGAAGTTTATATCTGAGGGCATTCATAATAATAATTATCAGAGAGAAATCAAATCATTTTTAAGCATGAATGAATTTTTCCTTTAGGGCATGTCTAAAGACCGTTTACTAGACATAAGGAAAACCAACTGCAACCCCGTGACTATGAAGGTAACATACTACAAGAAGCCAGTCTTCATAAACCAGGGTTACATGCAGTGGCTGTGGGACGTGGATGGAAGACGCTATCTGGACTTGTTTGCAGGGATCGTAACTGTTAGTGTTGGACATTGTAACCCGTAAGGTTTAGTTTGTTGCCATGAAGCATTTTTGTTTATTTTGTGAATGTGTGCATTACAGTTAGCTTGAACTGCAATAAATTAATAAGCTGTAATTAGGTTAATGCTTAAATGGACTTGTGCTAGTATTTTATTGCCCTGAGCTCTTACATGGGCTGCTGTTTTTGTTTACAAAATTGAATTATTTCTAAAATCTAATTTGAAGTTTGAATATGGTTACAGGAAAGTGACAGAGACGGCAGAGAAACAGCTGAGGCGTCTATGGCACACGACAGCCATCTATGTGTATCCACAAATGCAGGAGTATGCAGAGAAACTGGTCTCTCTTTTGCCAGACCCGCTGAAGGTACCTGATGATTGATGGAGCCACTGCCATTGCTGGAAGTGGAAGGTTGAGCGCACTGCATTATGGATGCAGTATATTACATGCAACATACTCTTGCCTACTGCAGGGGCTTACAAACTGGGGTCTGGGGGTTCTGTTTTGTCTGTGGAAAAGTATTAAAAAAAGTATTTAAAAAAATATTTCAAATATTTTTGAAATGGGGCTTCTCACATCTTTTTCTGAGTCCATGACAGCAGAAATTTTGAATGCACATTTTGGCATGCATTACCATTTAAAAGTTTGAGGACAGTTTTTTAAATGAAATTAATACTTTTATTCAGGAATGACATTAAATCAATCAAAAGTGACAGTAGAGACACTTATAATGGTACAAATGATTTCCACCAATAAATGATTTCTTTCCAATAAATGCTGTTCTTTCTATTCATCAAAGAATCCTGAAAAAAAATGATCACCGTTTCCACAAAAAATATCAGCACAAAAAGTCAGCACAACTGTTTTTAAAAATTGATAAATGTTTCTTAAAGACACTAATTTAGCATATTAAAATGATTTCTGAAGGATCATGTGACACTGAAGACTGGAGTAATGATGCTGAAAATTCAGCTTTGTCATCACAGGAATAAAATACATTTTAAAATATAAAATATTAATATTAAAATATATTTTGTGGTGTAGCATTAATATCATAATGGTCTTCTTTTCTAGGTTGTCTATTTTACCAACAGTGGCTCGGAGGCTAACGACCTCGCAGTACTAATGGCCCGGCTTTATACAGGAAACTTTGATGTCATCACACTGAGGTGATTGACCTTATTTGCCAATTTTTTAACAAATGGAAGACGGCAAGTTTTTGGGAAAGCTGACAGATAAAGCATCCCTGTACAGCAATAGATAGTCGCTACATCATTTGTGTTTGTGTGCTCAGGGGTTCGTATCATGGTGGCAGTCCACAAGCGATGGACCTGACATCCAACGCAGGTTACAAATATCCCATCCCTTCTTCTATGGGCTGTCATAATGTACGTCTCACACCCACACATTTCTCCTTCTGTCAGCTACCTACTTTATAATGTAATATCCCTCGGGGTCATGTCCACAAATCGCATTAGAAGAGGAAACATCATAAACTATGTTTGTGTTGTTGTTTAATGCAAAAGTAACAAAATTACTGTCAGACCTCAAGAGGTTGAATAACAACCCTGAACTTTATATGTAAGAGAAAACCTGTCCCACAAAAAATGCATGCATGAAAAAAGCATCTTGAATTAAGTTTATTTTTCTTAATTGCAAATAGTTTTTCCAGGTTTAAGCATAATATTTCATTTTAACGTTTTAGGAAAGAATAATTAAAAAATATATATATTCTTTGATTATAAAACAGATTTTGCATGTTACATTGGGAATACAGTGCATTTTCATATTTGAAAAGCATGTCTTATAACTGTATGCATTTGAGTTGTGGGATCTGTCTTGCAAAGCTTTGATACAAGGTTTTTTAATTTTTGTTCCTATGTGGATTGTATTCATTGTAGACCATGTGTCCGGATGTGTTCAGGGGCCTCTGGGGAGGAAGCCACTGTAGAGACTCCCCAGCTCAAACCATCCGAGAATGCAGCTGCTCCCCAGGTACACACACACACACACAGAGAGCATACCATAGACCTCTACTGTTTTTATATAAAGATAATACTCTATTATAAATTCTACAGCCTTCCATTAACCCAAACTTTTTGAAATTTAAAGGGTTAAAAATATTAACAAATAGAAAAATGTGTGTGTGTGTTTTAATAAAAAGGTTTTGAATTAGAAATTAAATTTAAAAAAAAATTTAAAAAAAATCTTGAAAATTACACAATTAGTCCCTGTAAAATGGCTCAGAACAATGTGTTTAAAGTACAAGGTCTGATTGTCTCATCAGGTCAAGCACTGACAGCAGCAACTATATTAAAAAAGAACCACACAATACATGTGGATTTTAAACTTTAACTCTGCACTATAATTAGTGATTCTTGTAGAGCAGCATTACTAAGAACATCCTAGAAACGTTGAAAAAAACACTTATAACATCTTAGCAGGCACCCACAAGCTTTGCACAAACAAGCACCACTCGCATATTCTTCCGAAAATGTCAAAATTTACTTGTTAGCACAAATGTCATGTATCATAGATCAGTCTCTGTTTCTCTCTGTTCTCAGGTCACTGTCAGGACAATGACATGTATATTAGTGAGCTCAAAGAGATGTTCGCAACAACCGTTCCCAATCGTATCGCTGCTTTCTTTGCGGAACCCATCCAGGTTTGATTATACCACACCTGACATTGAAACTCAAGTATGAATGTAATCAGATTAAACAAACGCTATGAAAATATGAACTGGGTGCCCTGAAAGATCATGACTAAATCTGCTGTAGTTAAGATGCTTTAAACAGTTTTGTAGTCACAAAAGTGGGTCCGACAGTAATCTGCATTGTTCACCATATACACTATTACAAATAAAAGTTCTTTTTTGTAAGGTTCCATGAATAACTTTTCCATTGATAAAAATGTTTTCACACAAAGAAAATTGGTTATTTTAAAAACTGTTCACTGAAAGGTTATTTGGGGAGCCTAAAATGGCTCTTCTATGGCACCACTGTGAAAACCCCTTTTTGGAACCTATATTTCTAGGAGTGTAGAGCATTTCAAATATCGGCACCCTTGCAATTCTATCAGAAAATGCAACGCTTCTCTCAGAAAATTGTTCCAATTGCAAATGTTTTGGTATTCACGTGCTTATTGTTTTTGTTTGCACTGCAAAAATAAATAAATAAATAAATAAAAAATAAAAAAAAAAACAGAAGAAAAGTCAAACTTGATAAAATTTCACACAGAACTCAAAATGGACTGGACAAAATTATTGGCACCTTGTCAAAATAATTGAAATAGAAAATAATAAATAATTGCTTTACGCATGTGATGCTCCTGTAATTTGTATTTAGACACACCTGTGCCAAGTAATAGATGTGGGCAATATAATAATCACATTTGCAACCAGTTAAAATGGAGAAAAGTTGACTCAACCTTTGTGTTGTGTGTCACACTGAGCATGGAGAAAAGAAAGAAGTGTAAAGAGTTGCCTGTGGATTTGAGAGAAGAAAAAAAAAATAGTGAAAAAATATGGACAATCTCAAGGCTACAAGTCCATCTCCAAAGATCTTAATGTTCCTGTGTCCACTGTGCGCAATATTATCAAGAGGTTTACAGCCCATGGCACTGTAGCTAACCTCCCTGGACGTGGACGGAAGAGCAAAATTCATGAAAAATTACAACGAAGGATTGTTTGAATGGTGGATAAAGAACCCCGATTAACTTCCAAACAAATTCAAGCTGATCTGCAGACACAGGGTACAACAGTGTGAGCTCGCACTATCCGTCGCCATCTGAATGAAAAGGGACGCTATGGTAGGAGACCCAGGAGGACACCACTGCTGACACAAAGGCATAAAAAAGCAAGACTGGAGTTTGCCAAAACTTATGTGACAAAACCACAATCCTTCTGAGAGAACATACTGTGGACAGATGAGACAAAAGTAGAGCTTTTTGGTAAAGGACATCATGGCACTGTTTACAGAAAAAGAAACGAGGCCTTCAAAGAAAAGAACACAGTCCCTACCGTCAAACACGGTGGAGGTTCAAAGATGTTTTGGGGTTGCTTTGCTGCTTCTGGCACTGGATGCCTTGACTGTGTGAACGGTATCATGAAATCTGATGATTACCAAAGAATTTTGGGGCACAACATAGTGGCCAGTGTCAGAAAGCTGCGTCTCCACCAGAGGTCATGGGTCTTCCAGCAGGACAATGACCTGAAACACACTTAAAAAATCACTCAGAAATGGTTACAAACAAAGCGCTGGAGAGTTCTGAAATGGCCAGCAATGAGTCCAGATCTGAATCCCATGGAGAGATCTCAAAACAGCAGTTGGGAGAAGGCATCCTTCAAATCTGAATGACCTGGAGCAGTTTGCAAAAGAAGAGTGGTCCAAAATTCCAGTACAGAGGTGTAAGAAACTCATTCGTGGTTACAGGGAGCGTTCAGTTATTTTTTCCAAAGGGGGCGCTACCGAATATTAAGTTAAGGGTGCCAATAATTTTGTCCAGTGTGTTTTTTGGGTTCTGGAATTGTATCAGATTTGACTTTTCTTCTGTCTTTTTGAGTTGTTCCAATGCAAAAAAATAAATAAATAAAAATAAACGTGAGTAGCAAAATATTTGCAACTGCAACAATTTTCTGAGAGAAGGGTTGCATTTTCTGACAGAATTGCAAGGGTGCTGATATTTTTGGCCATGACTGTACATGGTTCAAGAAACCTACCTGGCAAAGCTACAGTACTGTTAAAAGTTTTAGGCACTTGTATAAAAATGCTGTAAAATGAGGATGCTGTCAAAAATAATGTCATAAATAGATTTTCTTTATCAATTAACTTCTATTAACTAAATTAAATCAACATTTAGGGTGACCATCCTTTCCGTTTAAAGCAGCTTTTGCCCAGCAGGTAGGTTTCTTGAAGCATCTTTGAGACGTTGCTACAGTTCTTCTGGATTTAGTCTGTCTCTTCATGTCATTCCAGACAGACTGGATGATGAAGAGATCAGATCTCTGTGTGGAGCACTGACTGTTTCAGACTCCTTGTGCAAACAAAAATCTCACTGGATTAATACAATTAATGGCAAAATGAATGTTTGGAAATGTAAACTGATATTTCCTACTGACACACTACAGCAAAAGATAGAAATATCTGACTTAAAACCATTTTTTTAGCTGGTGAAAATACTAGTGTTCTGTTCTCATTGCCTTCAAATATGAACATGTGGCAAGTTATATCACGATTATCATTTTTATCTTTCTACAGGGTGTTGGTGGGGCTGTTCAGTTCCCAAAAAACTACCTGAAAGACACCTACCAGCTTGTTTGGGAGAAAGGAGGAATCTGTATAGCAGATGAGGTCTGAAGAATTTACTTGTAAAACCCATTCTGTACATCAGTGAAGCCAAAAACACAGGGTTGGTGCTTCAGATAGTCCCAAGTGTTCAAAAACAAACAGAGGGTATCACTCTAGTTAAGTAAACAGAGACACCTGTGCTTAACCCCGCCCCCCAATTGCAGGTAAATGAACCAGCATGAACTCGTGTTTATGTAAAATAAACTCGTGTTTATTTTTCAACTAAAAACGGAAAACTTTTTATGCCATTTATTTACATGACAACTGCGTTTTGAAAGTCTGAAAATGCAAACATTTGAAATGGGGTTTCAAAGTGCAAGCTATTGAAAACAATACCATTATCGTCTCCATGTAAACTACAAAATCATGAATTTGTGAAAACGGTGACATCATGCGCATGCATATTACTCGTTCACATAGTGTTTCTTTACAAAGTGACATTGCCAACTACTGTCCTCTCATGCATAATACAGAGTTTTAAGTCATATTCGCAGATCCTTGTGAACGGGGATCATTTTTTTTGTGCATTGTGTAAACGTACCCTTGGAAAATAGCTGCTATTAACTGTTGATTTTTAAGATGATATCATGTGACAACACTGTGTTTGCTGCATACTGCCTGTTATTTTTTAAAAATGGCATATGAAACAGTATGATGTATGCAACCAATATTTCACATCAAAAAAATCGCAACTTAGTCTGTTAAGGAATCAACAAAGAAATGTTAAAATCAACAAAAGCTGAAATACAGAAAAGAATTGTTTAAAAATATTTTTACACACACAAAAAAATGTAAAATGTAATTTTTGTTTGTTTTAAGGCTTTGTAATATACAAATGCTTGCTTTATTACTGAATGAAGTTAATATTCAATGCCAATTTGTTGGTATTTTTTGTTCTTTTAGGTCCAGACTGGCTTTGGCCGCACAGGGAGCCACTTTTGGGGTTTCCAAGGACATAATGTCCTTCCAGACATGGTTACCATGGCAAAGGGCATAGCGAACGGCTTCCCGATGGGGGCTGTAGTGACCACAGCAGGTGAGGCTAGAGTGAAATTCAAGCAAATTCAGATGAACTTATTGTGTGACTTGCTTATTCAAACTGTCTGTGGCTTTGCAATATTTATTCAGTTTCTACAAGTGTGCATTTATAGATTAAATTAACTGCATTTAAACCTGGAGGTGTTTTAAATGAGGTACACACGGAGTGTTATTCTTCAAAGTTTAATGAGGGACTGTGCAGGAAGACAACGGTCAAACAGGAAGCAGAATTAATCTGCACTCTGAACCCAGTGGTAAGCTTGAATCCAAGTTTCAGCATTGCACTCAAATACAATATTCTAAAACAAAATGAACCACAAATTCTAAATTAAATCTCTCTCATGTTGTTTTTAATAGGCTTACCGTTGTGTTCACCTCAGTGCTTTTTGACTTTGAAAAGATCTGCTTGAGTACCAGTGTTTCATATTGAAAAGCTCTCCCACCATTAAATGCAGCTGGATAGTCTTAAAAAAAAGAACATTTGAGACAAAAGTTTGACACACTAGTTCTTAAACAACGTTTGAGATTTTGTCCTAATACACTAATCTCAAACTCTTTGATTTTATAAAAACCTTCATTGTACTAAACCTAAAACGGTTAAAAATCCTTTTCATTACTAACTAAAATCACTAAACCTAAAACAAAAATGAATATTAAATTATTTTAAATAATTTCAATGATTACTTTTTAATAATTTAAATTGCTCAAAAATGAATAAAAATGACAAAAGCACATTAATTAGTGAATTAGGACTTCAAATGAAAATGAAAAATAATGATATTAAACTGTAATAATAAAAGATCATTTGAAATAATAAATACAATAATAATATATAAATAATATTAAATAACACTGCTTCATGGGACAGTGGTTAAAATAGTTAAATCAATTTTTAAGCATTAAAAGAGACTTACTATGCCTTTACGTTACCCTTCATATTACATTTATGCCATTTCATTGCTTAATCCTCGTCTCAGATGAAAATCTATCATAAAAATATTATATTCTTAAAAGTGTTTAAAGAGTGTACAAAAAACATTTTAGCATTTACTGCATGAAAATTATTTCTATAATTGTACACAAATAACAACTGTTTCCACCACAACCACCAATTTTTTCCCAAATAACTTTTTTTTTTTTTTCCCACAATAGTGCTCGAGATGAACATCATTCTTCCAGATTCTGTGGATGGAGCTTAAGTTGTTTTCTGCTCAACACAGATGAAGATTCTGACATTTTCATTCTGAAAAATGTTGACGACCAAACAGGTTCGGTTCCCATTAACTCCTATTGTATTTTGGGTCCATACATTGGAAGTCTTCTTTTGTATTCAGCAGAAGAAAGAAATGGATGGTTTGGAATGGCATGAGGGTGAGTAAACGATGACAAAATGCGTTTTTTTGGGTGGACTATGCCTTCAAGACTTTTGAATTTGTAGTAAATGACAACGTTGTCACATTTGTTAATTAGGTTTAAGATAATGCTCCTAATGAGGAACCACAGGGCCACATTCACCTCCCTCACATATGTGGATCAAGTAATGAGTGCAAATTCCCCATTAGCCCCACATACTTGAACTCTGAAAGCATATTGAAGTGCCACTGCTCGCTTTACACTTTTTTTCATTCATTCTAATTATGTTCCTCTGGCTCTCGCTGTCTGCTCTTCATCCTGTGAGAAGCGGAGAGAGACGGAGTGAATAGAGTGTGCTAGGTCATAGAAAACCTGAGTAGATTAATTTGTCTAAAATTTTGATTGAAACATGTCTAATTCTTAAAGTTGTGCCAAATGAATAAAACCACACTGAAAAACATCTTGTGAGTGGGTTGCATGCACATTGATTGCTCTGATTTCGTGTGAGTTGTATATTTTGCAGAGATTGCCAGGTCATTTGGGAAGGGAGTTCTTTTCAACACTTTTGGAGGAATCCCATTAGCCTGTGCAGTCGCCTCATCAGTGCTAGATGTAAGTACAGATCATTTTACTTGTCAGTCATGCACAGTTACAATGGTACAAGCAATAGTGAATGCATAAATTGTCATTTTGAGTGTGATAAATTATAAACTAGTAGAAAAATAAACGATAAAATGTAAAAATTATGATATGTGAGATGATAAAATTGTACAAATATACAAAATCTGATATCAGAAATAATAAATAAAATGTTTCTGTGATAATACATGATAAACTAGTAAAAAAATATCTAAATAATAGTATAAAATAATATTAAATCTAATTAAAAAAGATCAATGTTAAAAAAAATGTAAAATATCTGCTATCAGTAATAGTACACAAAATATTGTTCTAAGAGAAATCATGAACTAGTATACAAATATAAATAGTAAAAATAGTAACAATCTGATTAAAATAAAAATAAATAAAATGGTGATGAGTGTTATCTCAAATTATAAACTAGTACAAAAATATAAATAACAGTATAATATATAACTAAAACAAAACAAAACAAAATCAATTGTTTACAATTTAAAAAAAAAAAAAAAAAAAAAAGACCTACAGGAACAGGACAGATATGCAGTTGTTAATTTACCCCTCCTAATTGGATTTAAGTGCAGTTTTATTTACTGTATCAAATCATTTATACTAGTTAATAATACTTGAAACTGAATGCTCTATATTGCTCTTAGACAATAAAAGAGGACAAGATGCAGGAGAACAGTGCTGAAGTGGGGACGTACCTGCTGACCGAATTGGCCAAGCTCAGGGACAAGTATGAGATCATCGGTGACGTTAGAGGAAAAGGTCTTCAGATCGGGGTGGAGATGGTCCAAGACAAGGTGAAAAAGCAAACAGATTAAATGAATATACAGTAACTTTCATTCATATTATACTATTGATATTATTAGCCAGTACGACAGATATGTGTATTAACAACCTATGGAAGCCTGTTTCAGTCACAGTTAAAAAAAATAAATTAATTAAAAAGGTAATAGTGAAAATTTGATCTCACAATTCTGACATTTTTCTCTCTGAGTTTGCATCTCACATTTCTGTTTTTTATTTCGTGGTGGAAACACAAAAAGGTAATTGTGAGTTCTTATCTCACAATTCTGATTTCATCTCTTACATTTTGGACATTTTTCTTGCAATTATGAGTTTACATCTCACAATTTTGATTTTTTTTCTGTAAATTTTAAATTTACATCTGACAATGTTTTTGTTTCCACCATAAAAATAAATTAAAAGGTAATTGAGGCTTTTTCTTGAAATTGCGAGTTTATATCTCACAATTCTGCATTTATATCTTGCATTTTTTAGTTTATATCTAGCAATTCTGACTTTTTTTATTTTAATTATGAGCAAAAAAAAAGTGTCAGAATTGTGAGACATAGTCTTACCTTTTTTTTATTATTATTTTTTTTTATCCCGTGGTTTTTATAAGCTTAATGACCTGCTGTACATGATTTGGATTAATAATTTGTGAGAATACAAACCATTTATTCATATCTTGATATGACATCTTAATGTCTCAAATAGCATTGACTGAAATGAGTCTAGAAATATTTTATTTGCTATAGAAACTAACCTATATTTTTGCCAAATGTCAGTAAGAATCTTTAAGTACAAGCTTTCCGCCTTACAAAAGCAACAAATTGGTTGTCAGCTGAAGGATCGTGTAACTCTGAGTAACGACATTTCGATCCACCTGAACTAATGCCTTGAATACACAAAAACATCTGGCAGTGCACGTGTGTCTGCGCAGAGCTTTAATGATGGAAACTGCCTCTCATCCGGTGCAGTAACCTTACTTATACCTTTCCAATATAAGAGCACAGCAGCTTTTCTTCTAGAAAGAGCTCAAATTCAGGAAAACCAGTAGTCTTGGCATAAAAGCATAAACAAAAAGATGCACTTCAGTTTTAAATGTCTAAATATATCTTGCTTTGTGAATATTAAGTCCAGTGACACCTCAGGCTTTTGCACGGCTCAGAAATCATTGTGAAAATCCTCAAGCTTTGTGATTGTGCATCCACTTCATTAAACTTTATTTGCAGAGCAATCATGGTTTCTTGACCTTGAGGTATGAGAGGAGTCACGAGTAGGAGTTACTGTAGCTCCAGATGGACTAGTTAATGATTCAGAATGTTTGTTGTGAGTGTATCCCATTTTCCTCACAGGAAATGAGCTGGAAGACTTGTTAGCCATTAACTAGAGCTGAGAGCAATGAGACAGCGTGTACGAACATTCCCAGAACACACTCCACTCTCTGCCTGAGCTAAAAACACCCACTGAACCTCACTTATCTGTGGCTATTTATACTGGAAACTCTTCGAAGATGTTTCTGGAAAAATAAGACCGCCACACAAAGTACACTTCAGTTATATTTCAGTAGATTTCCTGAAAACCCCAGATTTTTCAATCAAAGCTTGTTTGCTCCAACAGCATACCTGAAATTGTTCTCCTAAAACCCACTGACCGTCTCTCTGAAACCCATGTGTAGGCCAGCAGGGACCCGCTCCCTCCTGAGGCCATGGCTGAGATCTTCGAGGACACTAAAGACATGGGTGTACTGACTGGAAAAGGGGGACTGTATGGACAGGTAGGCAAGGGAATCTGAAAAGCCACGTGTAAAGCAGTTCTTGCAGAGGAGGACTATGAATGCATGGGGTGTGGGGATGTTGTGCAATGGAAAAGGTATTTCAGGGATTCACTTGAGTCTTGTAGTGGCATGGACGCTCAGTGCTTCAGGAATCCTGCTTGTCTGAACTTATGGAAATAGTCACAATAAGCACTGAATGTACAGTTAAAGGAACAGTTCAGTTCAGTTTTTTTTTTTTTTTTTGAATGTATTTTAACATTCACAATTAGATGAATATATAAAACTGGACAGAACAGACTTTAAACAAATTCATATTCAAGTCTAAAAAAAAAAAAAATAAATAAACTAAAGTAAAATATGCTAAATGTATAATTTATTTAAAAAAATACATTTATTAAAAAAATGCATAAATACATTTTTAATATTTTTTTTTATTTACTTTGTTAACATTAACATTTTAGATTTATACATTAAATTCATATTGGTTTAAAATGTACAAACAAAAAATTACATTTAAACAACAAAAAAATATATATATACACACACGTGTGTGTGTGTGTGTGTGTGTGTATATATATATATATCTTTTAATCTTAGTCTTGCTCATCCTATTTTTCCTCAAATGTTTTTGCCTGTCCCACCTGTTCTTTTCCAGACTTTCAGGATCAAGCCTCCTATGTGCATAACTAAAGACGACGCAGACTTCTTCCTTGCTGTGTTCAACCAGGCAGTGCAAAACTACACAGAGAGAAGATAAGACATGCAGAACATGAAGACACACTGGCTCATATTTTATTTGGAGAATTATATGGTCACACTTTATTTTAAGGTCCAGTTCTCACCATTAACAAACCATTAAGTATGACCTTTGCCTCAAACTCCTAATTTGCTGCTTATTAATGGTTAGTAATGTAGTTAAGTTTAGGTATTAAGTAGAATTAGGGATATAGAATATGGTCATGCAGAATATGTGCTTTATAAGCACTAACAAACAGCCAGTATGTTAATAAGGCATGCCAATAAGCATCTAGTTAATAATGAGAATTGGTCCTAATACTAAAGTGTTACCAGTTATACATTATATAACAGGTCTGGGCAGTTCATCTAAAGACCACCAAAGGCAACTAACACAATTTCACAATCCTTAATGTATGAGAGCGATATTTCAAGAGCGGTTCTCATTGAGCCCCCTCTCACTTCAGTCATTGATTTGAGTACACTATACTTCAGAAACCTAGCACCTTCACAAGGTATTATAAGCACTTGAGCTTTGTATCTGTGGCCTGGCTGACCATCTAAGACCAGTTCTTTTACTGGGACTAGTTTTACTTTCAAATCATTTAGAACTCTTTAATTAAAAGTGTTTTAGAAAACCATGAATAATGCTAGTCATGTTACCGTCATGTAATAAAGTATACTAATTCAAGAATCAGTAAAGTCAAACAAAATTAGTAGGTACAAAATTATTTTAGTATCTTCTAACAATACAGCGTGATATCTTTGCTATAACAGGTTTGTGTTGTTTTACAGGTACAGCTGCATACAAGTGATTTTATATGTTAAAAATAAAACTTGATGGATTCCTTTTTGCAAGAAACAAACAAAAAATCTCAGTCAAACCATCTTTTAAATTTGGTAATTGTCTTTAGTGCTGAAAAATATAACAAATATTGTTTCTTGCAATGCTAAATAAAGACTAAAGCACATTTGTAGAATTTACAATTACATTGTAACTACTTTTTAAATGTATTTCAACAACAGGGCTGCATTTACAGTAAAACAACAATGTTATAAATACATAAAACGTGTTTGGAGAGTTTTGCGGGGATTAAATTAAAACCTGACCCAGTTCAAATGACATTCACAGTCTATACGATTAAGGCAAGCAAGGTCACTTTTATAATAAATAAATCTGTTGACCCTTAATATGTTATGTGAAGATATGGATATTTTTGTCCTGTAAAGAAAGCAACTGTATTAAATAAGCATCCAATGTTTTTCCTGGTTCTTTTTTGAGATCCTTTCCTGGAAATCCCATGGTATTGTTTTGCATAACACTAAGCCTTTTTATACTGCAGCTGACCCATTACGCGTGGTGCAATGAAAATATTTGAATGTTTAGCGTTTACTCTTTTCACAATCCTAAACCCATCGGTCTTAGCACTAAAAATAACACTGTTGTGAAATTTTGCGGTTCATAGCGTATTTCTCCTAATGAACCGTTCCATGTTCCAAAACATTTCCAATAAAATGGAAGCTCTTTAAAATATTGTCAAAAGCAAGTTCAAAACACCCAATGGAGTTTTATTCCTCACGTAGCCTTTTACAGGTTACCAGTCTGGAATGGTGACTATGAAAACGCAACTAAACATGACATCAACTGTGCCATCTTTAGTAGCGAGATAATTATTTGTAATCTCCTAAAAACAAAACACATGCACGGCCTACTCAAAAATATCCAAGTCTCATTTGCCTACAGAAGAGCTCTGAGGCACCAGATTACACATCAATGATGGTGAGAATAAATGGCAGTTCTAGGGAAATCTTTTGGCATATGGCATGTTACAAAAGAAATGTCAGCCCATGGGGCACAAATTCATTCTTCTAGGGACAGAAATACACACGCTTCCTGATGGTTGCACAACTGCATGTCAAGCTGTAAAAAAAAGCAGCAGAGGTTTTGTTTTCTTGGACAAATGTCCATTCAGAGGAGCAGCCTTCAGTCTTTGGGTTTGCCTCTCGGTTATCTGTTCTTCCTGGCGTCCTTCTTTTTCTTGCATGTTTGAGAAGCGTTATTGGAAGAGAGGGCAGTGGCGTGGCCCGTGGTCTTCAGGTGATCAAAAAGTTTGTTCCTGGTGGCGAATTCATACTGACAGGTCACACAGCGCAGGTTCACTTCCTTCTATAAGGAGTAGACAAAAAAAAGTTACATTAAACTTAGCTACCACAATTCTGCTGACATGTTATTTTGGAGAGCGAAAACTTACTCTGAAGTAGAACTGCATGATTTGGGGGGGGAAATTGAATTGCAAAAAAATTGTCTCCAATTTTAGTGTGATTTTTGCACAATTTGGCCAACATTTTGAGACCATATATCAATATAGCTATAAAATATTAATAAGTAGTAGTAGTATTATTACAAAATAAAATATAAAAATTATTTTAAAAAGAAACATTCCTGTTGTGCTTGATTGTAGAATTGCATGATTTGTCTGGTATTTTTCCATTTTAGATCAATATGGCTTAAAAAGTAATTGTTGTTATTAAATTAAATAAAATATTAAATAAAATATAAAAAATAATAAAACAAGAAACATTACTATTATATTTCACTGTAAAAAAAATTATATAAAATAGAAAAACTATTTCTTTTACATTAAACTGTAAAAAAAATAATAATAATAATAATAAAAACATAATTATATATATATATAAAAAACACCAACAAAAAAACCAATGCTACTATTTATGGCTGTCTTACTTTCTTCATTTTCAAATATTAAACCATCAAACATTTGCACTTTAAAGCAACCCAAACTGTAGAGCAGAGATGGAGTTAAATCGTAGTCACACTGAGCCATATTGCAATTTCAGATGTATTTTGATTAATCATACAGCCCTACTCCAAATTATGTAATTATTAAAAATTAATGCACAATACCTTTTTAATAAAATCAACAGTCTGGTGTTTCAATTATACTACAGTTTACATGTTTATTTCAATATATAATGTGTAACTACTTCATTACACCAATCAGAATAAATAAAGCTGTTGTATAGCACATATTACTCAATTATAGTCATTATAGGAAATCACATTATTAAGTCATATGAAGTTGTTTATGTCTGGATGAGGATTATAAGAGCTGTAACATCATAAAAGAGTGGCTGTTTGCTCACATGTACAAACACATGCTAACAAAAGTACAGTACACACCTCTTGTGCAACTTCCACTCCTCCGTGTGGTTTGTTGTTCTTTTTAGAGTCTTTTCCGCCTTTCTTCCCTTTTGTCTTTGCAGAGCTGTAAAAGGAGACATTAAGAGTTAATCTCAGTTCATATCAATATACAGCGGACTTTACCCACAATGCAAGGGTTTAAACACTTTGCAAGACTTTCAAACCAGTGGACTGTTAAAAGGCATTTAAGAGACACCTTTTTTGGTTTGTGGGTTCATTTCCCTCTGGTTTTAGTTTCTCATCTGGGTTCTCAGAGGGGAAAGGGGTGTCCTCGTTGTTGCCCGAGTCAGGCGCAGGTGTGGGATGCTCTTCTGTGGACTGTGGGACTGGGCTGTCAATCTCCGGATCTTCTGGAAGATTCTGCAGAACAACGGCATTAGAAAATCACATTTTATTGGATAAAAGATTAATTTAAATACAACCCCAATTCCAGAGAAGTTGGGACATTTTGTAAAAATGCAATAAAATCAAGAATCTGTGATTTGTTCATTCTCTTTAACTTTTATTTAATTGACAAAAATACAAAGAAAAGATTTCCAAAGTTTTCACAGACCCACGTAAATGTATTTTATAAATATGAACAAATTTTGATTTTGATTGCTGTAACACATTCCAAAAAAGTTGGGACCGAGGCAAAATAAAAGTGAAAAGGTTATAGAATATCCACTTTAAACTGTTTTGAAACAATTATAGGTATAGGTAATAAGTCAAGGTATCAAGTTTGGGTCTAAAAGGAGCATCTCAGTCTTTGCAAGCAAAGCTGGATCATGGCTCATCACTTTATGCCAAATTTCATGAGAGAAGTGTCAAACAAATCAAAAATCACATTTCGCAATGCAAAATTGCAAAGAATTTTGGTCTTTCACCAACTACCACACGTAATATTATGAAAAGATTCAGGGAATACAAGGCAGGATGCCTCAGTTGAATGTGCTTGACCTTTGAGCCCTCAGATGGCATTTCATAAGAAACCCGTCATGCTGCGGTGTTAAATATAGCCACATGGGCTCAGGAGTACTTCTGAAAACTGCTGTCACTTAACACAGTCTGCTGCTGCATCAAGAAATGCAACTTGAAACACTGTTACTCTAGGAGAAAGCTATACATCAATTCTATGCAGCAATGGTGCCGGGTTCTTTGGGCCAGAGCTCATCTCAGATAGTCAAAAAGTCAGTGGAAAGGTGAGCTGTACTCAGATGACTCCACCTTTCAACTTGTTTCTGGGAAAAATGGATTTCGAGTTCTCAGTCCCAAAGACCAAAGGGACCATCCAGACTTTCATCAGTGACAGATGCAAAAGCAAACATCTGTCATGGTATATGAGTGCATCAGTGCAAACAGCATGGGTGACTTGCATATGTGTGAAGGTACCATTGACATGGAGCCATATATTGGTGTTGTACAGAGAAATATACTGCCGTCAAGATGATGTCTTTCATGGGAAGTCCATGGTTATTAGATCAAGACAATGCCAGCTCTCATTCTGCATGTGCTACAACAGCGTGGTTTCGTAAACTCAGAGTGAATGTGTTAGACTGGCCTACCTGCAGTCCAGATCTGACTCCTATTGAAAATGTATGACCAGTCATAAAAAGGAGAATCAGACAACGACGATCACAGACTGCTGAGCATCTGAAGCCTTGTTTCAAGAGAAACTGGACAAAAATTTTGCTTGCAAAACTTTAACAATTAGTATCCTTAATTCCCAAACAATGAAACATTGTAGTTAAAAGGACAGTTGATGTGACACAGTGTTAAACATGCCTCTGTCCCAACTTTTTTGGAGTGTGTTGCAGCCATCAAAATCGAAATTTGTTCATATTTACAAAATACATTTACGTTGGTCATTGAAAACTTTGGAAACTTTTCTTTGTACTTTTGTCAATTAAAGAGAATGAACAAATCACAGATTCTTGATTTTATTGCATTTTTACAAAACGTCCCAACTTCTCTGGACTTGGGGTTTGGAGGTTGCATTTCAGTTACTTACATTTACATTTTTCTGCTGGCGTTTCTTTTTCTTCTGCCTTTTAGATAATCTGTAATTAAATGAACCAATCAGTGGACAGGAACTGCCAATAATGGTTCCAAAATGCTCTTATCTTTATGTATTGAAGTCAATATGAAAAACTATGAAAAATATATGTAAAATGTAAGGACATTTTGTTGTTTGATGTAAGCGATATACAGTATACTGTCCTGACAAAATGGCAATAAAAAAAGATTGGAAATAAGAAATAATATAACCTAGAATCTGAAGCAAAATAAATAAATAAATAAAAATCATAATTAAAATGTTTTAAATATTATTAAGTAATGACATTGTCATCCTATATTTATGTTTGCATTAATATTCATTCATGTTATAAATATTCATTTTACAATTTATTTAAATAATGTTCACACTAAACATTTTAGACCTCATGATGTGTTGTGAAATACTGTAAAAGTTGCAAAGCAAACAAATTCCAATCGAAGAGAATGTCGCAAATGCTGACAAGCATGTTTTACTTTTGTCTCGGTGTGTCATCGAGTTCATCATCATCATCCTCCTCTTCCTCCTCTCTCTCGGCAGAGTTGTGACTCAGCGACTTGTCTTCCTCCTCCAGCTGTTGCCGTAGCAATGCCACCATCTCTCTGTGTTTCTTGGACTTCTCGTGGTTTCTCATACTGATATGTGAGAAAAAAAATTATACTGCTGCATTAAATGCATGTAATGCAAGTCATCTTGCGCAAATGCATGCTGTTCATTTGAGATTATTAAAAAAATGTGATTAAAAAGCAGAAAAAACATATATGAACAAATACATGTTTGTTTAAACGTCTACATTAATGTTAGCTTATCAGATCATTAGTTGTATATACACTACTGTTCAAAAGTTTGGGGTCAGTAGTAGAGCCCAACCGATATGGGTTTTTTGGGGGCCGATACCGATATTAGGGCATAAAAAGATATCGCTATATCGGCCGATATTCTTTGTGTATATTATAGTACAGTACCAGTCAAAAGTTTGGACACTTTCCCATTCCTGTGTCCAAACTTTTGACTGGTACTATATATAGAATACTATAGTATATACATCAACAGAATATATATACATAAACACATTTATTGCACTGATCACTCAAATGTGGTGATCAAACACTTACAATGACGTGACAAAGATATGTAATGGAGGCAGGGCATTTAACAATTTAACAATAAACTTTATTATCCAAAATGAGTCTGACATCAGTGCACTGAACAGTAAAGGTGAAGTTTAACTATTTCAATTCAATTCCATTCAACTTTATTCCGTTGAAGTTTATTTCACTTCAGAACATTCATTCACGGATTTGCGCTACTGTCTTCACACACAGATGAAACTTACTAGAGAAGTGTGAAATAATATACCATTGTAAATAAATACAATTTAAATTCACATCTCGCGCACTTTAATGCACTTTGAATGTAATGTGTACGTTCCCTTGGAACTGGAATCATGGCGGAATATCATGTGAAGTCCACTTCGCAGGGCACTTACAGTCGAGTAAGACAACGCTTGAATGCTGCAGCCTGAACAAGAGACCTCTTTACTGAAGTTAAAGTGTTGGCTGATATCATTAGCTCGCGAACGCGGCGGCGGATCTCCACCCAATTCGGGGGATCCCTTCAGCTCGAGGAGCCCTCTCGAACGCCACCCTCCGCGCCTCAGTAGCCCCCCGGGATCGCCAGATCGGTTGGCGCCCGACCGCGAATTTAACCGCCCGTAACTCCTGGACCCCGGGGGCTATCGACGCGGGGGCGGTCTCATTCGAAAGGGGGCCTCGAGATGTACACTCGATTTGGCGTTCGAGAGGGTTCCCCCGAATTTGATGCGGATCCGCCGCGCTGTTACAGAGATATGGCCGTTCAAAGTTTCAATGGTATTCCATACAATTAAGCTTTAAAGCGTTTCATCCAGGTCGCCAGTAGCAAACAATGGAGCTCTGCTGGACAAACTATGTAATTACACCATATACAAGCATATCATTTTATGTCAAGTTTTATGTTCTGTAAAAAAAATATCGGTGGCATATCGGCGGCATATTCGCCGATACCGATTTATCTGCGAACAGGCTCATGTCGGCCGATAAAGTCGGCAAAACGATATATTGGTTGGCCTCTAGTCAGTAGGATTTTTATTTATTTATTTTTTTTGCGAAAGAAATGAATACACTTATTTAGCAAGAATGCATAAACTGATCACAAACTGGTTACAAAAGATTTCCATTTTTAAAAAAATTCTATTCTTAAATTTCTATTTATCAAATAATACTGAAAAAATGTATGAAAGCCCATTTCCGCTACTGAATAACAGATAAAAAAAAAAAGGTAACCAACTTTTTTTCTCAGAATTTCATGATATAAACTTGTAATTGCAAGTTATAAAATCAGCATTGCATGATATAAACTCGCATTTCTAAAAAATAAAGTCACAATTCTGAGAAATAAAGTCAGAATTTCAAGATATAAACACACAATTCTTACTTTTTTTCTCAGAATTACGAGTTTTTATCTTGCAATTCTCACTTTGTAACACACAATTGCGAGACATTAAGTCAGAATTTTCCCCCCTCAGAACTGGACTTTATAACTTGCAATACTCGAGATACAAACTTCCATTTGTGAGAAAAAAGTCAGAATTGTGAGTTTTTATCCTCGAAGTTCTGACTTTTTCAAGTTTGTATTACGTAATTTTGAGAACAAAAAGTCAGAATTATGAGGGGTTTTTTTTAATTCAGTATAGTGCTATAAATGATTAATCGCGATTAATCGCATCCAAAATAAAAGTTATGTAATATATGAGTGTGTACTGTGTATATTTATTATGTATATATAAATACAAACACATGCATGTATATATTTAAGAGAAATATATTGTTTATATATTAAATACATTTATATACAATATAATATATATATATATATATATATATATATATATATATATATATATATATATATATATATATATATATATATATATATATAAATAAATGTATATACATGTAAATATTTTCAAAATATATACTGAATGTGTGTGTACTTATATATACATAATAAATAAACGCAGTACACGTATTATGTACACAAAAACTTTTATTTTGGATGTGTTTAATCGTGATTAATCGTTTGACAGCACTAATTCAGTGGCAGAATCGGGCTTTCATAGAAAAGTTTCTTGAGCAGCAGATCAGCATATTAGAATGATTTCTGAAGGATAATGTGACACTGAAGACTGGAGAAATGATACTGAAAATTCAGCTTCGCATCACAAGAAAAAAATTACATTTTGAAATGAATTAAAATGGAAAACAATTCTTTGAAATTATAATAATATTTTACAATATTACTTTGTAAACTCCAAAGTGTAGAACGGTAGTGCAGATATATACTTTAGAAATGCAAACTGCTCTGGATCTGAACTGTATTATATAACTTATGTTTTTTTAATGACTTAAAAATCTGAAATCTAAAAAATGAAATTAAATTTTTATCTGTGAAGTGATGGAGGTTGAGCATGGAAAGTTTCAGTGCTGTGTATGTGGGTGCTCGATTCACTCACGCTTTATCCGATTTGAAAGATTTGTCACAGGCAGGGCAGTACAGGTCATCATAATAGTCGTCCATTTCCGCGGCACCATCTGCCTGCACCACATCTGACAAAAGTCATACAGCGGTGAGATATGTGTGGACTCCATTACTCACAAATGTTTACAGTATAATTGAAGAATTTTTCATGACTTGGTGACACACTGAGTCACTGCATTTCGTATGAATCACAGATGATTGCTCTTACTCGTCCTGGCTATTTATAGTGACCTAAACAAGTGTTTGTACACTGATATCACATGTAAAATATCTGAATGTCACTGCATAGATATAAAATAACAAAACAACTTCAACAGAATTTGTTTTATGCTGTGCTTAAAAATGTGCTTGCACTATCTTTCTTTAAAAAACAAAAACAAAAACAAAAATAAAGGTTTTGGTTATGTTTTTAACCCTTCTGAACATTTTTCAATCTTAAAAAGATCTAATGTGCACTGAACCTTTGACTGGCCCCTGAACCTCTGACCTCCTCTACCCAGAATCCACTCGAGTATATGTGTACATGACATCAAACTCACCTCCCCTGTCCACGTTTGCCCTCTCCTTCTCGTTTTCCACCTCCTCGTTGTCCTCTTCACTCTCTGATGCATCTCCGAACTCTTGACCGTACTGTGCTTCCATCTGCTGAAGTTCTTTCTCCAGCTCTGACATGGCAGCCCAACGCTGTTCCTTATAGTCTTCCGCCAGCCTAACAGCACACAATCAACATTTTTATAACTGTGATATATTTTATTACAGCAATAATGTATATAATTCTATTTTTAAAATATTACATATTAAATATTTTATATTAATATTTATGCATTCAATTTAATAAGAAATATATTTACATGCATTTAATACATCAATACACATTAACAAAATAATATAAATGTGTGTGTATGCATGTATGTATGTATGTGTGTGTGTATACATACATACATGCATACATATATACAGTGCCCTCCACTAATATTGGCACCCTTGGTAAATATGAGCAAAGGCAGCTGTGAAAATAAATCTGCATTGTTTATCCTTTTTATCTTTCATTCATAAAATTCCAACCTATCATTGAAGTAAAGCAATTGAAAGTGGGGAGAAAATCTCATTGTGAAATAAATGCTTTCTGTAGTTCATGTTGGCCACAATTATTGGCACCCAATTATTGCAACGTCCTTTTCCCAGGGTAACAGCTCTGAGTTTTCTCCTATAATGCCTGAAGAGTTTGGAGAACACCTGACAAGAGATCAGAGACCATTTTCTTCATAAAGA
This sequence comes from Spinibarbus caldwelli, assembly GCA_039654775.1. Taxonomy (NCBI): domain Eukaryota; kingdom Metazoa; phylum Chordata; class Actinopteri; order Cypriniformes; family Cyprinidae; genus Spinibarbus; species Spinibarbus caldwelli. The sequence continues at coordinate 6,865,114 of CM077258.1, forward strand.
ATCTCTCCAGATCCTTCAGATTCACAGCTCCATGTTAGTACTTCTTCTCTTCAGTTCACCTCACTCATTTTCTGTAGGGTTCAGGTCAGAGCACAGGGACAGCCATGGTAAAAGATTCATTTTGTGCTCAGTGACCCATTTTTGTGTTTATTTTGATGTTTGTTTTGGATTGTTGTGCTGGTGGAAGATCCAAACAAGGGCCCATTATAAGATTTCTAACAGAGACAGTCAGGTTTTGATTTTTTATCTGTTGGTATTTGACAGAATACATGATGCCATGCATCTGAACAAGATGTCCAGGACCTCCGGCAGAAAAACAGGCCCACAACATTAAAGATCCAGCAGTATATTTAACCGTGGACATGGGGTACTTTTTTTTATCCCTGTTTATACTAAACTCATCTGGTGGGTTTGCTGCCAAAAAGCTCTTTTTTTCAGTTTCATCTGACCATAGAAGCCAGTCCCATTTGAAGTTCCAGTCGTGTCTGATAACTGAATTTGCTGGAGTTTGTTTTTGGATGAGTGAGGAGAATTTTCCTTGAAAGCCTCCCGAACAACATGTGCTGATGTAGGGGATGTTTGATATATTTTTTTTTTTTAGGTTTCTGACCCCAAGACTCAACTAATCTCTACAATTCTCCAGCTGTGATCCTTGGAGAGTCTTTGGCCACTCAAACTCTCCTCCTCACCGCGCATCAGGACGATATAGATTAACATCTTTAGTTGACAGGAACCTCTTAATTATTACCCTGATGGTGGAAATGGGGATATTCAATGCTTTAACTCTTTTCTTACAGCCATTTTCTATTTTGTGATGCTCAACAATCTTGTTCTGCACATCAGAACTATATTCTTAGGTTTTACTCCTTGTGATGGATGATTAAGGGAATTTGGCCTTTGTGTTCCTCATATTTATAATCCTGTGGAACAGGAAGTCTTGGCTGGACAATTTCATGCTCCTAGTCACCCTGGTGTGCTAAAAAATGTAAATATGAATGGGAATAAACTTCAGAGATATTTTACTCATAAGAATTTCTAGGGGTGCCAATAATTGTGGCCAACATTCATTGGAGAAAAACATTTATTTCATCATGAGATTTTCTCCCCACTTTCAATTGTTTTACTTCAATGATAGGTTAGAATTTTGTGAATTTTTTGAGTGAAAGATCAAAAGGATAAACAATGCAGATTTATTTTCACAGCTGCCTTTGCTCATATTTATCAAGGGTGCCAATATTAGTGGAGGGCACTGTATGTATGTGTATGTGTGTATATATATATATATATATATATATATATATATAAAACATTTATTTAATAAAAAGTAGTATTATATATACAAAATGTACATTTTAAGTTTAAATTTACAAGTTTATCCAAAGAATTTCCATTTGTCCAAATTTCAGGTTCCTGTTTCATTTCTGAATAAGGACTTTTAAAAACCCGCAAAAATAAAAGTTTGCTGATTTTAGGTTTGAAAATGTTGCAAATATCATATTAAAAGATAAATAAATAAGAAAAGAAAATAAAAGAAAGAAAGAAAAAAGTCAGGAAGAACAACAAAATAAGAAAATGTAAATATTAGCATTGTATTTTTAATTATATTAGCATTGTATTTTTAGGTGTACCACAAAATAGATGTATTTTTATTTACTGTTCATTTTTTATTTTAAAACATAATATTTATTAATTTGTTGTTTAATTCATTATTATTATTATTATTATTATTATATCTTAAAAATAACCTAATTAAATAAAGCACAATTATATTATTTTTTATCTTTTAATTCTATTAATTATTTATTATTTATATATTAATTTATTATTATTTATTTATTTATATATTATTCATATAGGTATTTATTTTATATATGTATATATTTAAATTGTAAAAACTCTGTGATATTTCTAGGTTTCCATTTAAATATAATAATCTATCTAAATATGAATTTCTATATATGAATATCACATTTTAACTGTTGCATGAACAAAAATATATCACCCAGCCTTATAAAATGGGCTAATCTTCCTCACTTGGCCTGGTGGAGCTTCTGTTTTCTCCTCAGTTCTTCAACTTTTTTGGCCTTCTCTGCATTCTGCTCTTCCACCAGCTTCTTATGAGCCTGAACGCGCTTGTCGCGTTTTCGGACGAAGGCCACTAGTTGACGCACCAGCTCGCTGTGCTCTTTCCTGGCCTTGTCCCTGGTTTTCTTGTTCTCTTTCTCCATAGCTCTCTTCTCCCAGCGGTTGGAGGCCTGTCGCGTGTCGTACTCCTCCTTCCAAGCAAAGTTTTTGCGTGTACAGAAGCTCTGCCAGTAGCCATAGAATAAATGCACCACCTGAGAGACAAATAAAGATAATTATTTAGGGGAAACAGACAAATGCAAAGAAAAAGTATAGTACTATATGACTACATTTTGTGTGTAGACTTCCTGGATACTTCGTCAAAGAGTTTAAGAGTTTTTAGGGGGCTTGTACACTCATCCTCTGTTCATCTGCTTCTTGCAAACCTCCACTGATAGCAAACACTTCAAAACATCCATTAGGTAAAGTGCAAGAACGAGCCACACCGGAAGGGGAAACGATTAAGATCATTTAAGAGCCTTCAGGCCTAATTGGAGTGGGATGAACCTCAATGTTCAGACTCTGGAGAAAATGGCCTCAGCAGCTAAGAGATGCTGGATCCCTTGAACCAAATGTGAAGTTTTCCCCTCTTTTAGCTAACAATCTGAAAAATGTTTTGAGAAATGAAAGAGTGCCATCGTGTTACCTGTAGTAGATGAAACAAGTATTTATAGATGGAATACTTTAATGTTCCATTTAGCTTACAAGATAATAATCTACAGTCTCATTTGGCTGTAAGGTCTAAAATGCACTGAAGAGCTCTGATGCCATGTTTTAGCACTCAAGTATTTCATCTTCATGGTATAAATACATATCTCTTTAACAAACATAATGCATACCCTCCTGTCATCTCAAAAACTGTAACAAATTGATAACTACTGAGTTTGAGGCTGATTTTTTTTTTTTTTTTGGTTTATCAATCGGCTCTCACAGTCAATACATTTATTCTGTTTCAAAATCTATTTCAATTTCTAGGGAATTTAATGATTCTGGTTCACAAAAAAGAACAGTTCAAAACTCTGCAAGATTTTTTTTTAAAACATTTTTAAAAGAAGCCAAAGCTCAGTCTATTTGGTGAAAATTAAGCAATATTGGTAAATTTTATTACAATTTAAAATAGTTTTCAATTTGTATATATTTTAAAATGTAATTTATTCCTGTGATGGCAAAGGTATACTTTCAAAAGCCATTACTCCAGTCTTGTGTCACAGGTTTTTTTTTTTTTTTTCTCAATATTGATAACAGTTGTGCATATGTTTGTGGAAAACTGTACTGTATGTGCCATCATCTACATACAGTGTCATAGTCGCTCTGAGAGTCTCCAAATGAGGGAAACTGGTCCTCCTCTTCTTCCTCATCTTTAATGTGCTCCATCTCCTTCTTTACGATAGCCTCAAAAACGTTCCTGTATACAGTGTAAAAGCCCTTCAGAGAAAAAAAGAGAAAGAGTTTGCACTATTAAAACAGAATACATGCATTTCCATAATAAACTGTCTAAATCTTTCCAAACTGAAAGCATAAGGTGTGCATTATCAACAAACTTCTACTGCCCTCAAGCGGTACAAGATGGTATAGCAGACATATGAGCTATGTATTATAAACAGATAAACCACAATATATAGCTATGCAAGATAATGTAAGACTAACACGTAACACACTTTTGCATGGACATAGCTACCATCCCATAACTTTGAAACGTAGCTTGCCGGACATATTTAACCGGATATATCCAATTTGTAGTACTGAACAATCATATACACAACAGAGCACTGATCTGATTAACAGATTTAGGGAGAGAGGTTACAATGAAGATTGGATACAGTCTGCAGTTAGGAGATTTGGAAATGAAAATCAAGAGATCTCTAAATAAAAAACGGTTAAAATCAGAAAATAAAACCACTGTATGTGCTGTTCAACATTCTCCTATTTGTTCAGATTTTAAAAAGATCATAGATAAACACTGGTATATCTTAAAATCAGATCCTCTCCTCAGTGATATTTTTGAGAAAACACCAAGGTTTGTGTATAAACGCTCTCCTAATATATGTGATCTCCTTGTAAGAGCTGATGTTAGTCCATCTGTAGCACGACCCTCTCACTTTTTATCTATCCCTTCAGGTAACTATAGTTGTGGTCGTTGTGCCCAGTGTAATTTTACTACAAAAACGAATGTCTTTCTCTCAGGAAGGGAGTTTAAAATTAAGGGTGCCGTCACTTGCACTACTAAAAATGTCATTTATGTGATAAAATGTCCATGCGGGTTAGCATATATAGAAAAGACACAACGTGCTTTAAAAACTAGGATTGCAGAACATCGAAGCAGTATACACACAAAGGATAAAAAAACAAAAACAAGGTAGCAGTACATTTTAATTAAAAAAGGCATAACCTTTCCACACTTAGGTGTATTTGAATTGAACATGTTAAAGTACCCAGGAGAAGTGGTGATGTCAACAATATTTTACTAAAAAGAGAAGCTTACTATATTTACACAATAAATACTCTTTCCCCAAAGGGTTTGAATTTAGAATTTGAATTTAACTCATGTTTCTAATTGATATTTTTTTGTATTGAAAGGTAAATGTTGTTGATACAGTTCCATTTGTAGCTAAATATGTTGTATAGTTATGCATTGATCAATTCTAGGACAAGTAATTGTAAATCATAAGAAGGATGGGGGACTGTTTGGATGTTGTCTTATAATGGTTTGGGGATTTTTTTAATATTGTGTTTGTATTTAAATTTTTGCCTCAATGTGGTTGTCTTGTTTCAATTGTGATATACTATAGCTGTTCACATGATTGACTTTGATTGCTAACAGGTGTAACTGGAACTCTGTTTGAATCTGAGTACTTACTGAGCTGTTGCATTTGCATGTGTGTGTGTTTGCAGATCTTTTTTCTATTTTTTAAAAGACATCTGTCTGACATATTTCGCACATTTAAAAGTGAACGCAGATGAAAACCAAGAACATGTCTTATATGAATGGACACGTGCATGTGTGGCTACTGGCTGACAAAAAATGCATTTTAAATATTCACCTTTTCATCATCTCCGCAGCCTGAGTAACAGGTGACAGTGAAGAACTGCAAGAGATCAATGCTGTCATCCTGGTACTCTCCGCTGACACCCCCTTTCAGCAGCGCCTCTCGGTGGTTATCATACCTTAAAACAAAAGTAACAGCCATATTAACATAAATAAATATTAATGGAATTATATCAAAGGCTGTAATAATCATTTTAGTCTAAAAAGGCCAAATACTGATTAGTATTATTGGTTTTTTAATTTTTTTTTTTTTTACATAAATTACCCCCCAAAAAAAAAACATTTTTGTAAGTGTTTTCTACGTGTGCCAGAAAACAAGTCATTTTTTCTTTTATTAATGAGTAATAACAAATAATTACAGAAATAATTATTGTTGATTTGCAATAAAAGCTGGGATTTATATAGAAGAAATGGCTATAAATTCACAGCTGGAAAGCAGTGGCATACGCTGCAAATTATACACTTTGAAATTTAAATTAATATGATAATATTAGTATTACTGATTTGTTTGCAATTTTCAACCCATTCCTGATGCATCCAACACTAATACAAGTCCACAGTTTTGACAAATCCTCATTTTTGTTACCCAGTTAGAACATGTAGGTCAGTAGATTTTTCAACAACAACAACAACATTCAATACATCTCTGTCATTCCAAGCCCATATGCTGTTTTTCCACTGAACACAAAAGAAGAATTTTGAAGAAGCTCTTTTGTACAACAACAGTGGCCACCTCTGTCACGCTCCAAAATAAAACACCACAAAGGTATCAATACCACCATATTAGAAATAGCAAAATTCACATTCTTCTTTAAAATGGAAAAAAAATAACTGCAATATCAGTTTGGAATGAAATGAGGATGAGGTTGATTCTCACAGAACTGAATTTCTGTAAACGTTTGTTTTTTCACAGGAATTTTAGGTGTTCTTCCAAAAATGATACCTGATAATCAAGTCCATATAATTTAAACCTATACTATGCTTTGCACACCAAAATATACATGAAAAACATTCCAGAACTTAATATTCCAACAAACAAAAAATAAACATTTCAAATTTCATAATTCTCAATATGTACATACAGTGCAACAGATGTTTTATTTTTATTTATTTACTTATGTTTAATTACTACAAACATGCCTTACGATTTCTCAGTCCCAGACAACATAATTGCGCTGTAATAAACCGATTTGTATTCTGGGTCATGATTCTGGAGGGCAAGAAACAGAATTATTACCATTGTTCTTTTAATGTTCATTTTTGATAATATAAACGTTCTTTGAATATGTAAATGAGATTTGAGAACACTGAATGACAACTTAAATTTTGGTCTGTTTCATAAAATCATGACTTCATAAGAATCTGAGTATAGCCCACGTCTTCTATTTAAACCTTGGCATGAAAAATCACTATCCACTTTTATATCAATAACAATGGTTTAGATGTTTTGCAAAAAAAAATGTATCTTGTTGTGGAAGAAAATATAGGTTTGCATCATCACAGCGGTGAATAAAACATTCATTTTCGGAAAGAAACCATAATTTTTAAGCATGTTCACATAGGGCAGGTAACATAAATAAAGCCTTAAGTAAAATCTCATTCATTTTGAACTAAGCTAGATATATTCCAGGTTTGGTGAAGTAGTTGTTGTTTATTAGAGATCTTACCAGGCTCTCTCCTGTGGATCACTCAGAACATCATACGCAGCCTGGATAAGTTTGAACTCCTCTGCAGCCTCATCTGTGTTATCCAAGTTCTTGTCTAAAATCAAAATCAAAAAAAAATATATATATAAGCTGTATTATAACATCATTTCATGGTTAAACTAACGTTAGTCCCTGTTATCAATAGCACTTGACAGATCATCACTGAGGAATTGTTAGAAAACAGGCGACACCAGCAGCCTTATTTATTAATATAGAACAATATCCTCTATGAATTTTCAAAGAGATCATATGAAATCAAATACCTGGATGCCATTTCAAGGCTAATTTCCTATAAGCCTTTTTCAGGTCGTCGTCTGACGCGTCTCTTTTAACGCCCAACACCTCATAGTGACACTTCATCTTGATCTGGGCTTGACGGAGATCCTACAAAAACTGAAAAGGCTGTGTTTGGAAAACAACTGTTATTAATTACAGTACACACGAAATGTGCCCACGTGGATCACAAAACTAAAACTACAACAGCTCTAACCTAATATTACACTATATATAATACATACAATACTATAATTAAGCAACTAATCGCGTTTATTAATCAACTTCTTGAACAGTTGACATTTTCAAAAGATAGAAGAATCGCACGAAGCCGGTTCGTGTGAGTGTAGCCACGGCGCATTAAATTGATGTCACACACGAAACGCGCTGCTATTGGCTGAGAGGTGTAGCTTTTACGCATGCACTTCTATATAAAATATATAATAATATTCTGTTTTTTTTATTTACCTGAGATAGCAATTGTGTGTGCATTAAAACATAGTAAAGATAAAAAATAACTTTTTAAGAATAAAATTATATTTCTCACAATATAGCTCACAATAATCTGATACATTTTTATTTAATAGCCAACATGTTTTTAAGCGTAAACTTATGTGATATAACCTACGTAACACACATAAATCATTTATTAAATGACTGTAAAGGCTAATATAAACATTACATTAAAATGTCTCAAGAAAGCCAACAGTGTAGGTTGTTTTGTTATTTATTGTTCAAAATTCAAAATGAAGCATTAACTCAATATTGTTCTATTAATTTAAATCGAATGGGTGGGATTTATCACCTTTGAAACAATGCAAACCGCTATTTATTCCGAACAGGAGTGGCTTATGGTTTTTTCTTAGCTTCCTAAGAGTTTGCATACAGTTGACAAATGCTGGCTATTTTAATCTTTCAGGAGGACATATAGCTGCCATAACGAGATCTGCTGTACATGTTATTATAGTTAGGTTTCTTCTGCATTTAAGGTCTGGATATTATACCTTCTAAACTAACATAATGAAATCAATGAGGGAAGTTGATCTGGATACATACAGTTTGTCTTTACTTACGGCAAAAGAAGACATCCTGAATCTACGCTCATCAACAAACTGGTATGATGCTTATTTTAAAAATCCATACGTGATTATTCAGATTCTTACAGAAAAAAAACGTAAAATAAATTAAAATTGTGAGCAGGATACGTGAAGATGTTTTAATTTTTATTTATTTATTTTTTTACGGTTGATTTATTTATTTATTTATTTTACCAAAAAAATGCATTGTTATGCATTGATCAATTGATTAATATAGGACAATAACCTTAAGAAATGTGTCTGACCATAGGGCATAATAACATTTAATGAAATAGCAAATGTTTTAAACAGCAGTAATAAGTAATTAATAACAATAATAATAACAATACATGTGTAATGCATCAAAATATGATATAACCTATACATAACATCTAATTTTGTAAAAGCGAAAATAGTTAGCAGAGGATGGTTTCGATCCATCGACCTCTGGGTTATGGGCCCAGCACGCTTCCGCTGCGCCACTCTGCTGAACGGTTCAACTAATGCGCGTTGTGACCTCTTGAATAAAAGACAAGTTTCCATTGCTCTTATTTAATTGTTGTAAGCTATTAATTATTCATAAACGCCGACAACCACATAAAACACTGTGCTCATGCTGAAATTCCTTGGAAAGAAAATAAATAATGTGCGGCTATTCCACTAAACGTGGTTTTGCTTATATGTGTGTTTGTTAGGGAGATATTCAGTGTTCCTCAACTACCCAGTTTAAATTAATAGGACAAAAAAAAATCACATTTAAAAGAATTAGGTCGAATTCCACAACAACAACAACAAAAAAGTGCCTTCATGACTTTTGTTTTGTCATTTCATCCAAATTTACTAACTTAGTCCAGTATAGACTTCAAAGCTGCAGTGTCTTGATCTGATGAATTACATTTCAGAATATCTGTTTTATCTTAATGACCAAACAACCCCCTCCCAGACCAATTTCCTCTGTAAATACCCCTGCTTATCTAAATTAGCATGTTTATCTGCAAAATCACCCTGTAGGACAAATTGTCCTACAATCTGAGATGATAAACTTAAAGCAAGGAGGTGTGTGTGGGTCAAGCATCTGTTGAACATGGTACTTCAGACATGAGTGTGTCAGTGATTGTTTTTGACCATGCAGACATGTCCTCAGGCAGAGCAGTTCCTGTTGTTCTGGCTTCTGTTGTCATAGGAGAATGTCGCCTCTGGAAGGATTTTTCAAAAGAAAGAATGATTGTTTATGAGCTAAAAAAAAAAAAAAAGTGTGTATGATTCTGAACTTTATTCAGTCAGCGTGTTCCTGATAAGAGAAACCTTTTGGATTTCTTTCCTGACATTCAAACAGCATTTGATTTGATTTGATGTTAAACTCTAAGCTGTTTTTAAACCAAGTCCTCATTAAATTATTCAAACCATGTCCTAATTTCATCATGTGTAGTTCAGATCTGCATTACATTATTTAGCTTTATCCTCTTGAGGTTATCAGATATTTCAAATTTAATTTTAATAATGGATTCAAGCACATATTAAACAGAGATAGAAAGTGCCAGATGCCTTACAAAGGTGCTAGTCTAAACACGGATGTCTTTATATAATATAGTATGTGTATTTATAATAAAGCATAATGTTTTATGTTCTTCAGTACATTTAAGACACTACAGGTGAATATATGATAAAAATGGTAACTAATAATATTACTACACTGTACTTTCCCCAGATTATTACAGTACAAAACAATTATTTTCTGATATCCTGTGTTTAAATATTACAATCTAATTTACATACATTTCCAGGACAGAAATCTGAACATTGGATTCTTGTTGCGATTTAGATCTCTTTTTGGCACTCCATAAATCAGAAAATACTGTCAACAGCCAGAAAAATTAATTAAAAATTAGGAATAAAATGTTTTATGAATCAGGTCGAACAATGAACAAACCACTCTGATAAAAACCTTAAAAATATAGATAAATAAAATAAAACTGTAAAGTTTGCATCACTACATAATAGTAACATAACATAATAGCACCCAAGCATCTTAAATGTGTGTCTTACGTAAGTTAGATGTAACATGCGTGGCAGTGTTTAGTATGCAGTCAAGAACTTCAGCTCAAGACATTTGCATAAGCCGCTTCTTTTAATATAGCTCAAACTATTCGTCAAGAAGTTGAAAAATGTTTGGATTAACAGTCTATGCGATTATCCTTCTAGGCTTTCGAGAATGACTGACATATACTTAACATAGTGATTTCCAAGAATGACAAACATAATGGCTCCAGTGTCCAAATAACCAAATTCATAGATTTTTTTTCCTTGTAATGTTTCTAAATTGAGAGCTCGTATTTACTGCGGTAGTTGTATGTTTGGGCATTGTTGTCATGAGAATGTGGGAAAACTGCCCTTTTGTTTTTGGGTGTGAGCAGATTACAGAAGACCCTAGGGATCCAAGAAAGGTCCTTTATATGGGCGTCACTCACAGGAAATGGTGCCATTTGTGCCTAAAATGATTTTTCTATTTTCCCTGTTTAATTTACTATACTGAACTTTCAATACATTGTATTTTACTACCTAAGGCTGTCTATTGGTTGTATAATATATGAATTCAAATACTGATAAAGTTTTTTTTTGTAAAAAAAACAAAAATAAATACTGAAATCAATGAGGGACTACTGAAATACCAAGTTTTTTTTTTATTATTATTATTATTATTTATTTTGTGATATACTGATATTCTGACATATTTTATATGCATTAGACACTAAAAGAAATCTATCAATTAATCATGCATACATACAAAGAACCAAAACTCAAACATCAGTACAGAAGCATTCATACTAAAATGTCAGAGAACTTGCCTGCACTTATTTATCTTTGTTTCTAAATTGAGTTATCCATCTTAATGAAATAAAGTGAACCTTTAATATTTCCTCTGGCTGTTTCCATCTAACTCTGTATACAGGGCTTTATTTACCTATGATGGAATAATGAACAGACTCAAACTGGCTGATTCTGGAGGTAAGAGCACAAAAAGATTTATAAATAAGGTTTTATGTTTTGTGGGCTTGTTTATATGCTTGTTTGTTGTAGTAGGTGGATTGAAAGAGTTGACGGCTAAACTTCACCCTAGACTCCCGCTTTATGGGATATGCAGGGTGGGCAAAACTCAACCCTGCATCGCTATGATATTATGGGTCAGTTCATCCTCCACACAGCTTAATGTAAAACACTCTGATATTTCCCCTTTAACCAGTGTTTGTGTCTCTCAGGTAGGAAATGAAGTGGATGAGTACCGCAGAGCTGAGTGTGCCACTCATTTACCAGCAATCAGGGCCTTCTTTAAGGTAAAAGAGGACAGGGATTATGGGATGGCTTTAACTGTATTCTGATCAACTCAAAGCTTTACATTTTTGAGTAAATTGATTTAGGCAACATAATAGTCCTTCTTGTTTTGTGAACTTGTGAGCATGCAGAGATCTTAAATTCAATTTTTTCATTTATTTATTTATTTTTAGAAGTCTTGTTAGTTGGGCAGAGCGTTTTAAATAAAATAAAAATATAAAGACATAAAAACACAAAAAAAAAAAAAAAAAAACTTTTGTCTTTTGGTATCTTTGTCTTTCTGATGCTTCAGGAAGTTCACATTTTTCTTCCTGCCCACACTTTGGATGAAATCACAGAGGAGAGGATCTGTACGCTGGCCTATAATGCTGCAGTAGTGACGCAGGGGCCAAGAGGGAGACCTAGACGCCGGACAGAAGACAGACAGGCCACTGTGGTATGAGATCATGACCATTTCTTACTACAAGGCTTTATTAATTCTAAATGATGAAGTTGTTTTGAAAATTACAGTAAAGTCAGTCAGGCAATTAGACTCTATAAAGTTCAGGAAAATGGTAAACAAATCAAACTGTCTCCTTACTATTTCCAGGGCACTAATTACAAGCGAACGATTGCAGCTGCAGAGATCCAGAGAATCCAGAGAGATTCTTTTTGGGCACAAGCAGAGGTACGGAGTGAGTTTTTATGTTTCTTTTTTGTTGTTGTCTATTATTCTTTTTTAGAGTTAATATTATCAAGTATGAATGTTATGGTATATATGTAACAAAGAATAAGTCACATGCTGTCAAAAAAATAAAAATAAAATAAAATAAAATAATTATTATTTTGAATTATTAACACATGGCTTGGCATATAATTTATTATGATCTTAGATAGGCCTACTGGTTACTATAGAATTTGAACTTAGCACAGCAACATTAACTCTAAAAATTTAAAAATGTCACAAACAATACAAAAACAGACAGAGGTTAGTTTCAAACTGTATTTTCCAGAGAGAAGAGGAGGAAAGGAAAAAGGAAGAACAGCGGAGGGCAGCAGAGGACAGGAGGCAGAGAGAGAAAGAAAGATTGCTTCAGGAAAGGAGAGATGCAATAGAGAGAGAGAGGAGGATGAATGAAAAAGAACAGAAAATAAAGGAGCAGAGGTAAGTCAAAGTTTCTCATGCATGCATGCAAAAAATTCCCAAGGGTCAAAGGTGAACTTTTTTTTATATATATATGTATAGGAGAATACAGGCGCAAATGGAGGCAGAGGCCCGGAAACGGGAGAAAATAAAATGGGTATGATTAATTTGTTTCTGTGTGTGCATTTGTGTTTGCACGTATATATTATTAATCTATATTAAATCACAGGAGCATGAGGAAAGGGAGCATGAAGAAGATGAAATTAGAGCTAGATATTCACGCTCTCAATCAGAAGAAAAAGCTGCGGTTAGTTCTGTCAATCAAGCCTGCAGTAAACCCATCCTCTAAATATGTGCCCTGTGATTTTCATGCTGTAATGTAATACTGTTTATGGCCAACAGAAGGCAGCAGCTCTGGTGTCTCATTGTACTGTAAACCCCAGAGAGTTTTTCAGACAGCTGTCCTCCTCAAGTGTCCACACAGCCTCCAGTCCCAGCTCCACATCTCCAGGTAAAGTGTAACACAATGTGAACCGGCATGTGTTTCCATTGACTGAAACATGAGAGCAACTCTATAATTTGTCCACAAACAAATATTTTATGTCTAACATTTGAGAACTTTAAAAAAATATATATTTTGCATTTTTTTATGGCATCCATGTAAAGACCATACATTTTCAATTTGTTAGCATTTACCACAGTTGCTGTATAAGTTATTATAAAATGACAATGAACAATAGGCTACATTTACAGCATTTATTAATCTATGTTAATGTTTCAGAAGGATTATGTGTCACTGAAGAAAAAAAAATTGCTTTGCATCATAGGAATAAATTACATTTTAAAATATATTAAAATAAAGTTATTTTCAATTGTACTAATATTTCAGAATATTGCTGTTTTACTGTACTATTTTTAATCAAATAAATAGAGACTTGGTGAACATAACTTTTTTTCTTTCAAACTTGTAATAAATAAATAAATAAAATAAATCATACTTACTCCAGACTTTTGAACAGCAGTGTAGATTAACATAAAATCTAATAAACATAAACCTAGAATAATGCTTTCAAAATTGTTCATGATTAATGCACTGTTATCACTTATTTAGTGATATATAGTGAATGAAATTCTACACATCAAGTGGCAGTAATGTGACGCACATTAATGCCACTTGATGTGTCGACAGATTTGTTGATTATAATGACAGTTGACTAGTTTTGTTTTGTAACCGCACTTTTCATATTTTAGTAGCCTACAGTTTATTTCAAAATCTCTTTCTCTTTTTTTTTGCAGTCAGGAGTCCCTATAGACGACTGCATCGCAGTCTGACGGACAATATCTTCAGATTCAATGACTCACCTTCTTCTACACCTACATCCTCATACAGATCATCAGTGGTATCGTCTTACATTCCGTCAACTCCCACATCCCGGAGCCCAATCCTTTTCACTAGCACTACAGCTTCCTCGCTGCACAATGGTGCAATGGTATCTACCAAAAGCCAGATCCAGCTATCTTCACCCAAGACAATGGAGCCATGGCTCCAAACTCAACCATCACCTACAACCAGTGCAACTGAATCTGAAATCAAAACCCCTATCAGTGATATATTAGATAGTCTGGTCTTTTATCCACCTCCACCAACCCCTAAGCAGCTTCAACCAGATGTATCAGAGATAGTGGATGAGTTTCATCCACCACCCCCTGGTTTTGAGAATTCACCAGAACCATCTGTGAACCAGCCTAAGATGCTTGACGACCCCTTAGACCCTCTTCTTCCTCCATCATGTGTTTTGGTACCTGAGCCACCCACCAGACCACTTCCTGCTCTGCCCGTTGCTCCACGAATGCTGAAAGACCTGGAAGCAGAGAAGGATTTTACTGCTCGGGCATTGGTTATATCTACGGTTGAGGAGGAGGATGAAGGGAGTGGAGAAAAAGAGATGAAATACGAGAGGAAAGATGCGACTGAAGAAGAAGAAGAGAAGGGAGGTGGAGAAGAGCGAGCTGAAACTGGAGAGAAGAAGAACAGAGGACATGATGGGGTGACTGTGGAAAAACATGAATGTGAAAAAGAATCAATTGGTAAAACGGTGGAGAAATATGAGAGTGGAAAAGAACAAGATGGGAAAATGTTGGAAGAACATAAGAGTGAAGAAAAACAAGATGGAAATATTATGGAAGAATGTGAGAGTGCAGAAGTGGAGGAACAAGAAAGTGAAAAAATTAGGTTAGAAGGTGTGCTAGAAAAAGACCAGGATAGAGAAATCACAGAAAAACATGAGGAAGATTTGAAAGAACATGAAAATGACAAAAATATGGAAGAATATAAGCAAGATGGGAATGCTGTGAAAGCATTTGACAAGAAAAACATGGAAGTATTCGTGACTGAAAAAATACAATATAGGAAAATTATGGATGAATGTGAGCAAGACAATGAGCATGATGGGAAAATAGTAGAAAAATATGAGGGAGAACATGAGAGTGAAATGGAACAAGCTGGGGAAATCATGAAAGAACAGGAGGTTGACAAAATACAAGATGGGAACATCATGGAAGAACATGACAGTGAAAAGGAAAAACGTGGGAAATGTATGGAAGAACTTGTGGTTGAAAAAATACAAGATGGGAGCATCATGGAAGAACATGAAAGTAAAAAAGAGCAAGATCAGAGAATAATTGAATTTACGAGTGAAAATATACAAAATGCAAAAATGATGTTACAGTGTATGAGAGAAGATAAGCAAGATGCAAAAATTGTGGATGTTTTCAACAATGAAAAAGAGCAAGACAAGAAAAGCATGGAAGTATCTGAAACTGAAAAAACACAATATGCAAAAATGATGGAAGAATGTGAGAAAGAAAATGAGCAAGATGGGAAAATTGTAGAAAAATATGAGGGAGAACATGAGAGTGAAAAGGAACAAGCTGGGGAAATCATGAAAGAACAGGAGGTTGACAAAATACAAGATGGGAACATCATGGAAGAACATAAAAGTGAAAAGCAAAAAAATGAGGAAGATGGGAAAATTGTAGAAAAATGTGAAGAAGAATATAAGAGTGCAAAAGAAATTGATGGAAAAATGATGGTAGAACATGGAAGCAGAGAAAAACGAGATGGGAATATTATGGATGCATTTGACAGTGATAAAGAACAAGATGAGACAAGCATTGAAGTATTTGAGACTGAAAAATTACAATATGCGACAAGGATGGAAAAATGTGGGCAAGAAAAAGAGCAAGATGGGAAAACTGTAAAAAATCTGGAAGAACATGAAAAAGAACAGGATTGGAAAATAACGGAAGACTGTGAGAATGAAAACATACAAAATGGAGACAGAGAAGAACATGAAAGTGAAAAAGATGAAGTTTTGAAAGTATTTGAGACTGAAAAAATACACTATGTGAAAATTAGGGAAGAATGTGGGCAAGAAAATGAGCAAGATGGGAAAACTGTAGAGAAACATGAACATGGGAAAAGTTTGGCAGACCATGAAAACGAAAATCAACAGAATTGCAAAATAATAGAAGACTGTGGGATTGAAAAAATACATGATGGAGACTTCATAGAAGAACATGAAGGTGAAAAAGAAGATTGGAAAGTAGTGGAAGTATTTGAGACTGAAAAAATACATCATGTGAAAATTATGGAAGCATGTGAGCAAGAAAATAAGCAAGATGGGAAAAATGTAGAAAAATGTGAGAAAGAAGATGATGGTAAAGAACAAGATGGTAGAAGGTTGGAAGAACAGGATTGGAAAATTATGGAAGCGTTTCAGAGCGAAAAAGAGCAAGATTGTGAAATAGGGGAAAGACATGAAGATGGGAAAAGTCTGGAAGAGCAAGAGGATAAAAAAGATCAGAATTGGAAAATGACAGAAAACTGTGAAAGCGAAAAAATACAATATGGGAAAATCACGGAGGAACATGAAAATGAAAACAAACAAAATGAGATGACAGAAAACCAACAAGACAGACAGAACCAAAATAAGGAACGAATGTCACATGTGGATGTAGATAAAGCAGTGAACGTGACTGTGCTCAGGAAGGAGGAATCATGCACAGAGGTTATAAAGAGAGATGAGGCGACAGAAGTAGGTGTCAAAAATGAGAAGGAACCTTTAATCCAGACAGAAGAGGCTGACACTGTTTTTTCCCAGCATGCACTATTCCCAGAATCACATGCTGGAGAGCCATCTCCAATCAATGACGCATGTATTCCTCAAAGCATTTCAACCACTCAAGATAAAAATGAGCCACAGATGTGCTCAGCTGATACCTCATCCCAAATAAACTTACCAACCATTCAGGTCGAGTCAGATCTTTCTAGTTTGAACAATCAAAGAGATTCAGACATGACAGAGAAGACTGAACCTGTTGACTCTCAAGCTTCCTCAGAGATCTCCAAAAACACCACCTCAGCAGAACAGACTCCTGCAGTGGAGGATGAACAGACAGATGCAGAAATGCTTCAAGAGGATAAAATTGTGGACAGCAGCAGTGATTTGGCTGAGGGGATTGATGCTGAGTCCAAGACATCACCTATGTCTGAGAATCAAGCCAGGACTGGACAACCAGATGAGGGGGAGGGGCTTGCACCTGTCTGTCATAACCCCGAAGACGCAGGTAATGATAATGGTGTCACTGATAGACAGTTCGTTAAGCAACATATTAATATCAAGCAAGTTACATATCAGACAAATGAA